>CM062817.1:766390031-767590031 GCA_031772625.1 Pinus tabuliformis | reverse complement strand
TCTTAAGTCTTCTGTTGTAAGATATGGCTATCATGATTCACTAAGAAAATTGATGGGATGCATCATGGCATCATAGAAGCATTGAAAGCAAGAGCTCGTGACATCATCATAGAGAAGCATGAAATATGGTTGAAATTGAAGTCCATGGCAGTTACCCATGGAAGGACATATCTCTTCGAAACCTCATTAGTAACATAGGAGGTACTTATGGAAAAGAAAGAAAAGGTTATCTAGTACAAGGCTTATCATACATCCTTCAAAAGGAAACATCTGCTGGATGAGGATACTCAAGATCCTCTATTGGAGTCTTCGTTGGAAGGTTCACTAACCAAAAGGAAGCCAGGGTTTCATCAAGAATTCCAAACTTGTGGAATTCATGGGATGATGGCATGATGACAAAAGAGGTGAAGTAAATCAAGGGATTGAAAGATTGAAGTTTGTTGGGTGTGGAGCCTGATTATCTTCTATATTCAAAGGTATTGCCACATAGGACCCCAGTTCGAAATGGGGGTGGCAACGCCGCCCGTAAAATATTCGCTGCAGGGGGGGGCGGCTGCGACCTTTGGGAGCCCCCCCCTGGCGGGGGTTTCGGGGGCAGCGCCCCCGAAGCTAAAAACAACTGTAAAATTGCCTTGTAAAAGTATAGTAATTTCTAGTCAATCTGGGCCGTTCATTAGGCAGATGATCTGATGGTAGAACTTATGTTTAGTTTAGGGTTTTTTTTTTTGCCCTAGAAGGCAACCCCTCTCTTTGTATGAGGGTATTGTATTTGAGGCTGTGAAATAGATGTGTATTCTGTGAGTGAGAAACAGAGAGGTGAGACTGTGAGAGAAAACAGAGGATATTACAGCGGATTTTCTATAAGTTGTGTCTCTTCATTTTGCTGGATAATAGAAAGGAAGGACTGGCTGTTCGGGGTGGACGTAGCCCAAACTGGGTGAACCACGTATATCTGTGTCTCTCTTGTTTTGTGCGTTTTCTGTGTTTATATTTATGCAATATTTTATGTGTTCCATTGCACCGTAATATATAATTTTCTAACAACTGGTATCGGAGCCGAAGGTCTATTTGGCTGATAAACTCGTAGGAAAGAAGGGTTCCTGGTTCGAGTGGGAGCAATGGCGGAAGATGGTAAGTTTAGGGTCGAGAAATTTAACGGCCAAAACTTCTCGCTGTGGAAGATGCAGATGGAAGATTCTCTGTATCAGAAAGATCTATACCTACCATTGGGCGGAAAAACAAAGATGCCGACGGGTATGAAAGACGAAGAATGGAACCTTCTCGATAGAAAGGCACTCAGAACAATACGGTTGTGCCTTGCTGCGTCAGTCGCCTTCAAAATTTTGAAGGAAACCACGACAGAGGGTTTGATGCAGACGTTGTCGAAACTATATGAAAAACCCTCGGCCTCAAACAAGGTATTTCTTATGAAACGGTTATTTAATATGAATATGTCGGAAGGTGGATCTGTTGCAAACCATTTAAATGATTTTAATACAGTTACAAGTCAGTTAAGTTCTGTAGGGGTAAACTTTGATGATGAAGTTAGAGCTCTGTTATTCTTGTGCTCATTACTAGAAAGTTGGAATGGTTTCGTAATGGCCATTAGTAACTCTGTTTCTGGATCTAGTACTTTAAAGTTTGATGATGTTGTCGGTGCTATCCTTAGCGAGGAAATGCGACGAAAAAGCTCCGGTGAGACATCGGGAAATGCTTTGAGTGCAGAGTCTAGAGGAAGAAAAATGGAAAGAGGAAAGAGCTCAGGATATCGCAGTAAATCAAGGAAAGGCAGATCCAAGTCCAGATCGGGGATAGTGTGCTGGAAATGTGGAAAGAAAGGACACCTAAAAAAAGACTGTAGATCTCGGAAGGGAAAAGAAGGAGATGCACAGCAAGAAAACAATCATGAAGCAAATGTGACAGGTGAGGTGTTACAAGATGCTTTGATTCTTTCTTTCGAAAATATTACTGATTCCTGGGTGGTAGATTCAGGGGCTTCATTCCATGCCACACCTGATAAGAAATACTTTCATGACTATGTTCAAGGAGATTTTGGACAAGTTTGTCTGGGTGATGATAAACCCTGTAAAATCATTGGAATGGGTAAGGTTCTTGTAAAACATCAGAATGGAAACCAATGGCTATTAAAGGAGGTAAGGCATGTTCCAGATCTAAAGAAAAATCTGATTTCAACAGGGCAGTTAGCCGGTGAAGGTTGTGTGACAACTTTCACAGATAAAGCTTGGAAGGTCACCAAAGGAGCCCTGGTAATAGCAAAAGGCGAAAAGGTTGGTCCATTGTATTTATGCAATGGTATTTCTAACTCTGTTAATGCTTTAACTTCCAAAGGAGCAAATGCAGCATTATGGCATCATAGGCTCGGACACATGAGTGAAAAGGGGATGAAGATTCTTCACTCAAGGAATTTGTTGCTGGGTTTGAAGAATGTTGATTGGACTTCTATGAGAATTGCATTTCTGGAAAACAGAAGAGAGTCAGATTTCTCAGAGTTGGCAAAGAAAAGAAGAATGAAAAATTAGAGCTTGTGCATACAGATGTATGGGGACCTGCTCAGGTATCATCTCTCGGTGGCTCTCGTTATTATGTTACTTTTATTGATGATACAACTAGAAAAACTTTGATTTATTGTATTAAGAATAAATCTGATGTATTTGATACTTTCAAGAAATGGAAAGCTTTGGTTGAGATTGAGACAGGGAAGAAATTGAAGTGTCTTAGATCAGACAATGGAGGTGAATATTGCAGCAAAGAGTTTGATAGGTACTGTTCAGAGCATGGAATTCGCAGAGAGAAGACAGTTCCAAGAACACCACAAGAAAATGGTGTGTCAGAAAGGATGAACAGAACAATCATGGAGCGTGCAAAGTGCATGAGATTGCATGCAGGATTGCCTTTACAGTTTTGGGCAGATGCTGTAGATACTGTTGTTTATCTAATAAACAGAGGGCCTTCAAGTTCCTTGGATGGTGGTGTTCCAGAGGAAGCATGGACAGGTAAAAAGGTAAACTACTTTATTTTAAAGCCTTTTGGTTGTGAGGCCTTTGTCCATATTGATAAAGAAAATAGAACAAAGCTTGAGTCAAAGTCAAAGAAATGTACCTTTATTGGATATGGTGTTAATGATTTTGGTTATCGCTTATATGATTACGAAAATCACAAAATCATTAGGAGCAGAGATGTAATATTCAATGAAAAGGTCTTGTATAAGAATCAGTTGCAGGAAAAGAAACAAGAAAAGGAAAACAAGGAATACGCAGTTCTTGATGAAATCATTGAAAAAGGAAAGGTGCCTGAAAATAATAATAATCAACAACCACAACAACAGCAACCACCACAACAACAACAGGCACCCCAAACACCTGAAAGTGGTGTTAGAAGATCTACCAGAATAAGTAGACCCCCTGAATGATACTCTCCTTCATTATATTATTTATTGTTCACTGATTCCGGTGAACCCGAATGTTATGAAGAAGCAATGCAGGTTGAAAGCAGGAAGAAGTGGGAGGTAGCCATGGAAGAAGAGATGGACTCCTTAATGCATAACCAGACTTGGGATTTAGTCAGGTTGCCTGTAGGAAAAACTACATTGAAAAATAAATGGGTTTACAGGCTGAAGGAAGAAGATGGAGGAAAACAGAGGTATAAAGCTAGACTTGTGGTGAAGGGGTTTGCACAGAAGAAAGGTATTGATTTTGATGAAATATTTTCTCCTGTTGTTAAAATGATTTCAATCAGAACCATTTTAAGTCTTGTAGCAGCTGAAGATTTGCATCTTGAGCAGTTAGATGTAAAGACAGCCTTTCTCCATGGGGATTTGGAGGAAGAGATATATATGCAGCAGCCACAAGGATATGAGGTGAAAGGGAAGGAGAAGCTAGTGTGCAGGTTGAAGAAGAGCTTGTATGGCTTAAAACAGGCTCCAAGGCAGTGGTATCTAAAATTTGACAAGTTTATGTCTGAACAAGGTTATACTAGATGTCACTCTGATCATTGTGTTTATTTGAAAAAGCAAAATGATGGCAGCTATATTATATTGTTATTGTATGTAGATGACATGCTTGTTGCAGGATCTAACATGCAGGAAATAAATGTGCTCAAAAGAAAATTGGCAAATTCATTTGCAATGAAGGATTTGGGAGCTGCAAAACAAATCCTTGGTATGAGAATAACTAGAGACAGGAAAAATCGTAAATTAACATTGTCTCAGAATGAGTACATAGAAAAGGTGTTGAAAAGATTTAACATGCACAATGCAAAACCAGTTAGTACACCTTTTGCTAGCCATTTCAAACTTAGCAAGGAAATGTGCCCAAAGACCTAAGAAGACATGGATTATATGTCTAAAGTTCCATATGCATCAACAGTTGGAAGCTTAATGTATGCAATGGTCTGCACAAGGCCTGATATTGCACATGCAGTGGGAGTTGTAAGCAGGTACATGAACAATCCAGGAAAGGAACATTGGATGGCAGTGAAATGGATTCTCAGATATTTGAAAGGTACCACAAATAAAGCATTATGCTTTGGTGGTTCAAACATCTCCCTACAAGGATATGTTGATGCAGATATGGCAGGTGACAGAGATAACAGGAGGAGCACTACAGGATATGTATTTACTGTTGGAGGAACAGTTGTCATTTGGGTTTCAAAAATCCAAAGTGTTGTTGCACTTTCAACAACAGAAGCAGAGTATGTTGCTGCTACAGAGGCTAGTAAAGAAATGATTTGGTTACAAAGGTTTATGGGTGAATTGGGTAAGGAGCATGATATGGGCAGGTTATACAGTGATAGTCAAAGTGCCATTCATCTTGCAAAGAACTCAGCATTTAATTCCAGGACTAAACACATACAGCTCAAGTACCATTTCATACGATCAGTGTTGGAAGATGTAGAGTTGAAGTTGGAAAAGATACACACTAGCAAGAATCCTGCAGATATGCTAATAAAAGTTGTAACTAGGGAGAAACTGAGAATATGCTCAGTTTCAGTTGGTTTTCAAGGATGACGATGAAGATGAGAAACAGCCGGGTCCAAAGAGGAGTCATTGTCTAGCAAATGGAGCAGCGGTGGAGTTGCTACAATCAGTCTCCAAGTGGGAGATTGTTGGGTGTGGAGCTTGATTATCTTCTATATTCAAAGGTATCGCCACATAGGACCCTAGTTCGAAATGGGGGCGGCAACGCCGCCTGTAAAATATTCGCTGCAGGGGGGGTCCAGGGGGGGCGGCTGCGACCTTTGGGAGCCCCCCCCCTAGCGGGGGTTTCGGGGGCAGCGCCCCCGAAGCTAAAAACAGCTGTAAAATTGCCTTGTAAAAGTATAGTAATTTCTAGTCAATCTGGGCCGTTCATTAGGCAGATGATCTGATGGTAGAACTTATGTTTAGTTTAGGGTTTTTTTTTTTGCCCTAGAAGGCAGCCCCTCTCTTTGTATGAGGGTATTGTATTTGAGGCTGTGAAATAGATGTGTATTCTGTGAGTGAGAAACAGAGAGGTGAGACTGTGAGAGAAAACAGAGGATATTACAGCGGATTTGCTGTAAGTTGTGTCTCTTCATTTTGCTGGATAATAGAAAGGAAGGACTGGCTGTTCGGGGTGGACGTAGCCTAAACTGGGTGAACCACGTATATCTGTGTCTCTCTTGTTTTGTGCGTTTTCTGTGTTTATATTTCTGCAATATTTTATGTGTTCCATTGCTCTGTAATATATAATTTTCTAACAAAGTTCTTTCAATCAAGGAAGCTACTGAAGGAAGTCTAGATGACATAAAGGAAAATGAGGTATGTATGCTTACATTTGATATTGTAGATTCATGTCATATGGTTGCAGGTAAACATGGATAAATGCTCTATCTCGAGAGCATGATCAAAAGAAAGGATATCCTCCTTTGAAAGGATGCAAGAAAGCATGAGTCACACATTGTCTAGATGAAATCAACATAATATGTCCTCATATGAAATATTAAGTGGTTTACTGTGATTGGAGGAACTCTGATTAAAAGTTCCTGGGAAGAAAATGTGTGAAGAAAGAAGGAAAGAGATTGTGCAATGTGCAACCATGAAGAAGGCAATCAACATTCAAGGACTAAGAGATTTGACTAGGATATCTCCATGAAAGATATGAGGACCCTAATGAACTCTAAAAAAGAAAGAGACCCTTGACAGTGTATATCTTTGGGAGATGTGTAAATGCAGGATGTTGATGCAAACTAGAAGATGTCATGATGAAAAACCATCACAAAGGTAATTTTGATTTAATGTTCACTCCTTTATTTTTGAATGATATCTGGATGGGTTTGTGCAGGGTTGCTAAGGGAAGATCTATGGAAACCTTCCACCCATGTTGTCCATGTAGTAGGATGAAAGATCCTTAAGGAAACAAGGAAGGTTAGATAGGAACTAATGAATCACTTTCCGATGAAAGGGATAATGACATGAATGACTCATGGATGAAAGTGATGGATGGTCTATGCCCTATGAAGAAGTCCCAAAACATGAAGACTCTTGAATAAAGAAAAAAAAGTTCATGGCATCGTGAGGAGGAGTTATTCAAGCAACTGGTTGTCCCATAATCTCCACCTGAGGCGTTGTTGTAGATCCCTAATTAAGAGTGAGCCTGGAAACAAGTTTCTTACTTGGTAGAAACTTGGAAGCAAAATTCCTAAGCCAAGAGGGAGCTTAGGTACATTCTTTCATTGGAATAGGTATGTCCTCTCTAAGAGGGAGAGATAGACACATCATTCTTGTCTTCACTTGGGAGGACATAATGGAGGATTGGGTAAACATCTGGCATACGATGCTCTTTGAGGATGAGTTAGGGCATCCAAGATAAGAGTAGTTGTAGAGCACTGATATTATTTGAGGAGTGGGAATCAAAGATAAGAATAGTCCTGGTGGAACACACTCTGAGAACCCGGGTGGCGTATGTTCCAAGAGAGACAATGATGAGGGTGTCTATACATCATTGGTGTTGCCAGAATTGAGCTCAGATATTGTGGAGAGATAGAGTTGTTAGTCAAGGCCTTGCTATGTGACAATGTTGGTCGATATGATGCTATACATATGGGCTACCAATCTGACTCTTCTTATGAGAATTCTTCAGATTGAGAATGACCATGTACCATTATGGATACCTCCCTAGTTAAGAGGGAGTGTTGAAAAGTGTAACTAGGTTCAGTCTTCATAATGACATGTGTAATTGTGATTTTATGTAATTGATGCAAAGAAGAAAAATAAAATTATTATTGTAATGCTTGTCTAATGGGTTTCATGAGCAAGGAATTTTATTTTTAAGAGAGGCTCCCATTGTGAACCCTTAGGATTGGTCATAAAGTCAAATTGATTCAATTTCATGTATGAAGGACCCTTCTTAGGCATGTTACATTTTTGTATGAGTCGTTAAATGGATAAGAAGGCCCTCCAAGACCAAGCAAAAGAACCTCCTACGAGTCGACTTCAAGAAGGAATAATGAAACCTCTCCAAAGGACATGTTTGCCTAGATCCCTATCAAGTTGGCTTAGATGCATGGGAAAATCACTATATATAGGTGGCTCGACTCCCATTTGGAAGCAAACAATTCGGCCAAGAACAAGTCTGAAACAAGAAGTGCGAAGATCACTTGAGAAGGAGCCTCATTATTAGTGAAGAGAGAAAAAAGGAAGAGTGAAGTCTCTAACATCATTTTTGGATCTGTTTTGGGTCACTTTAATATCACACGTGCGAGGAAGAGGAGGGCCATTTGCTGCATGAAGAAACCAAGAAGAATTGCATTCCTATTGGGTAATTGAATTTGAAGAAGGGCAAGTCAAAGGAGAAACCGAGTTAAGCTAGAAGGAGACTCTATCGTAAGCAAAGAAATCAAGGGAATTTTCTAGAAGATAACACTTTCCAAGAAGCTGCAACTAGGATTTCTGAATTAGGGTCGAAGTTTGCAGACCTAAATCAAGGGGCCGAAATTCTGAAAGGTAGCCGAGAAGGAGGATGAGATTAAAAGGTTGCCTATCATTGACTCGAAGAAACTTGTCAAGGAAGCTTTGTGTCTTGGTCTTGGAGAGGCAATTAGGTCAAGGGTCTTGGTCTTGGTATTCGTCAATTGAAGTCTCTATAAGAATAAGAATTTGTTTGAGTTTTCCTCTCAAGTAGGAGAGATTTTGGCCCTGGCTAATAGCCTACATTGTGTGTCTCCTCTCTTTATTATTTATGCTTTGGAAGTTGTTTGATGAAGAAGAACATTATAATAATCTAACTAAAATATCCTAATGTATTGAAGTAAAAAACACTCACAAGCAGTTATCATTAATAGAGAAATCACCTAATCTTGATGCCCAAGATTTCTCAGCACATTTTGTTTATTGACATTGACCATAGCATGCAGTTCAGGCAATGAAATTTCATAAAAACACTTATATATGTATATTGAACATGAAATTTGTGTGCATTTGACACAGACTGGTCCTGATATACACACATCAATAAACCACTACACTATTTAATAACATAAATGATAGAATGTTGAGTACTCAATTGTAAAAATCAATAGACTTAATCCCAGTACAACACATTACAATGACTTCCACTATTATCTTTTATTTCGCCCATTGTTCTTTCCGTGTTCTTTCTATTGCTTAACAACTTTAGCAAAAATGCATTTCTTTTGAAATATACAAGCACTCTTTTTTAGTAAAAACTGGTTTGGTTGTCTCCAAACTATATACAACCACAATAAGCCCTCTAGTGACAAAGCTTGTGTGCCTTGTTCTCCAACCTATATGCAACCATAAGAAACCCCATGGTAGCAAAGCCTATGGACAACAAAAAGGATTAAATATTTTCGACATGGAGGATTAGGATTCATTGTAAACACCACCATTTTCACATTCCAGGTCAGGGACGTTGCTACCTATGTGGGTCTTATTCGCTCTAGGAAAATTTTAACAATATTCTTGAACAACATACAAAGGGACAATGGCCTTCATTTTTAGTAGCAAAACATCAAATTCTCAACGATTTAATATGCATCGTGCCAAAAGCACAACCTATTCTCGCTCACAAGGACGTTTGCACCCAACCTTATGAATCGCTAAGCCTAAACCAGGAATGGCCAATGAAGGGTTTTTGCCATGGTGATTGGTCTCATAATTAAAAAATTATAATTATAATTATAACAAAATAAAATATTAACATAGAAGTACTCTAATAATATAATTCATATTTGTATTTAGACGGATATGAAAGGCATTGATTCGCCTTGTCTACCAATGTCAAAAGTTGTGATATGTGGTTGGTAAGACCATTAAGATTGGCCTCCACAAAGCACATTTTCTTCGTTAACCATGGGAACATATTTCCCTATGTTCCTAATAACAAAGGATTTTGTTGAAAAATTGGAAGAGGATGGAGCCTCATAGGGTTGGGAGGCTTTTGTAACAATGCAAGAAAAGGAACCACTTTCAACACGATGACAATCACCACCACCATTAAAATTATTATTTGTAGGATCATTAGTTCATGGACACTTGTTTGCTGAAAAGAAGCATTCTTTACAAAATGGCCAACCAATTATAGTTAATATCTTACAATGTATCTATGAGCATAAGGTATCTAAGGACATACATAAAATATTTTATCTATTCTATTATTATTTGTAGAAGTAGAGTCCCAACAACCACAATGTTGAAGAATGTAACTAGGTTCGGTCTTCATAATTGTATTTGAGTCATAATGAAATGTATTTATCAAAAGAAAGAAAAAGAAATTATTATTATTATTAAAATGACTTATTAAAGCATGGGTTTCATGCTTGGGTCATCATTTTCTAGGTCAAAGTCCCCATTGAGGACTTCTAGGTTTTATATTGAGTCATTAGAGTCATTGTCCATTTTATGAGACCCTTCTTGGGCTTTTGACTCGTGTAAAAAGAATTATTATTGAGTCAAATAAGTCATGTGTCACCTCCACACCAAGTCGACCCTTATCTGATGAGGTCAGCCTACATTAGGACAATTCGACCCACAAAAGAGGTTATACATAGAAGTGCAGTTCGATCTATTTGCTCACTCTCTCAACAAGTTCGATACACAAGAAGGAAGAGTAGAAAAAGTGCAAAGTTCCAAGAGAAGAAGGAGAATTGCAGGAGAAGAATAAAGTCAAAATTTTTGGGCTATTTCTCTCTCATTCGTACGCAGTTACTGGGTTGTTGCTTGGGTCAAAGTTCTGTTGTTGGGGAGATCGAAGTTATGCTGCTGGAGAGGTTAAAATTTCGCTATTGGGAAGGTCGAAATTTTGTTGCTGCAGGGTCGAAGATCTAGATCGAATTTGCTAGAAGGAAGGCCTGATTTGGTGATTGGAGGAAGTTTGGGTCTAGGTCGAAGAGTATTGGATTATCTCGTCTTGTCTTGTGAAAACTACCAAAGGAAGAGGTTTGAATGGGTTTTCCCCTAGATAAGGGTTTTGCCCTAGCTGAGTGCCTATATCTTGTGTTTCTTGTTCTTGTGATCTTCATACTCACATAATTTGGTAATTGCTTGATGAAAGATAATCTAAGTAGTAAAAGAAGCCAACATAATTCACAAGTAATTATCAAGAAAGAGGAATCAACCCCTAATTCTACTAACATTGATTTCTCAACATGGTATCAAAGCTAAGGTCAAGGAAGATTGAAGATCACTATGTTGGCTTGAAAGGAAAGATTACTCCCTCTATAATAATATACTTGAAAAAGGGATTCAATATTGCAAGAAATTGGATCAAAAGAATCGTCTCCAACTTATTCAATAAGGTCAAAAGCAAAGGGTTCTTGGTTGCACTCACAAGTTCACTCAATGATGAAAACACATGGATTATTGATAGTGGAGCATCAAGGCACATGGTAGGAGAAAGTAAACAACTTCACACTCTATCAAATGAACCAAAGTTGTATCTCAACAATATACTCTATGTTCTAGGTTTGAAAAATAATTTACTTTCAATTTCTTGCTTAGAAGATAAAGGAGATATAATTGCTTTTATAGATGGAAAGGTTATGGTTTGGGGTAAAGATTCAAGCATCGATAAAGCTAGGGTTATTGGAGTACGTGAAGGAAGTCTATATAGAGTTATAACACCATCTCCTCAAGCCCTAATTCACATGGAAATCAATCCCATTGAGCTATGGCATAGAATATATGGACATTTACATTATAAGGTCATCCCCTCCCTTAACCAAATGGTAAATGACATCCCCAATATCAAAGAAAATTGTGAAGGAATATGCAAGGGATGTGATTTAGGACAGAATACAAGGAATTCTTTACAAGCAGTGAAACAAGGTCTAAAGAAATATTGGACCTCATTCATTCATATGTGTGTGGGCCTATGTCTAACAAATCACTTGGAGGTCATCTTTATTATGTAACCTTCATTGATGATCACTTTAGAAAGACATGGCTCTATCTACTCAAATCAAAGGACGAAGTATTTGAAAAATTCAAGGAATTTAAATCTGAAGTGGAGACCTTAACCAAAAGAAGAATAAAGACTTTGAGATTCGATAATGGTGGGGAATACACTTCAAAAGAAATAATTGCGTATTGCAAAGAAGCAAGAATTAAGGAGCTTATTCTTCCCTACAATCCCAAGAAGAATGGAGTTGCAAAAAGGAAAAATAGAACACTTGAAGAATGTATACAAACACTAATTTTTTATCAAGGGCTACCAAAATTTCTACGAGGAGAAGTAGCAATGACCGTCGTATATATACAAAATAGAATTCGTCATAGAATCCTCGATAATATGACACCCGAAGAAGCATTCACAGGAAGGAATCCATGTGTGGACCATCTCTGAATCTTTGGATGTCCCACATATATCCACGTTCCAAAGGACAAGCGAAAAAAGTTAGACTCTACAAGTATTAAAGGGATTTTTGTTGGCTACATTCTTTCTTCAAAAGCATATAGAATTTACATCAAGGAAAGAAGACAAATTGAAGTAGAGATGTTATATTTGATGAAAATAATGCTTACAAAAGATCCAAAGATATTCTTATTGATTCCGGTGACGAAAACATACCACTATCGAAGACGAAGAGCACCATGAAAAACCTACTACAGTTCAAGATGAAGAAGGACCAAGTGATCCTATTCAACCTATGATAATAGCCAGCACAAGGTAAAGGCCAGTTTGGTTAAAAGCTACTCTTGAAGATGTCGAAGGACATGGAGCTACGAAAGGAACTTTTAAAGAAAGCAAAAGACCAAAAAGATATTCGAGATATGTTGCATACATGACAAAACTAATAGAAGCTTAACAAACTACATTTGAAGAAGCTACTCATTAAGAAATATGGAAGAAGACAATGCAGGAAGAATATCAATCCATCATGAAGAATGAGGTTTGGGAAATTGTTCCTAAACCAAGTGACAAATCGGTTGTCACCTCAAAATGGATCTACAAAATCAAAAACGTTGTTGATGGAAGCATAGACAAGTACAAAGCTAGATTCGTTGCAGGGGTTTCTCTCAAAAGGAAGGCATAGACTATGAAGAAACCTTTGCACCTACACGCAAGATATATTACTATAAGATCCTTGGTTTCATTGGTTGCAACAATGTGATGCAATATCCATCAAGTGAATGTGAAAACAACATTTCTGGATGGAACCATCGATGAAGAAGTATACATTGAACAACTTGAAGGCTTTGAAATAAATAACAAGGACACTCATGTTTGCAGACTCAAGAAGGCCCTATATGGCTTGAAGCAAGCTCCTAGAGCATGGTATGCAAGAATGGATGCATATCTTCTAACAATCAGGTTCGTTAAAAGTACTGTTGATCTAAATCTCTACATCAAAGTTGTGGATAATGAGCCAGTCATTATTCTACTATATGTGGATGATTTATTTATTACAGGTGTGGAGCGAAGGATACAAGAAAGCAAGAAGATGCTGGCAACAGAGTTTTAGAGGAAGGATCTGGGACTTACGCATTATTACCTAGGTTTGGAGGTATGCTAGAAACTTCGGGAGATATATCTGGGGCAAGGAAAGTATATAATCAAGTTATCGCAAAAAATTGGTACAATGGACTCCAAGCCCATGACTACTCCCATGATCACCAATCTCAAGAAGTTGAGAAGCTTTGACTCTAGTCTCGTCGATCCTACTACCTATCGTAAGTTGGTGGGTTCTCTGATGTATCTGGAAACACCAAACCGAATATATGTTTTGTTGTGAACATTCTTAGTCAGTTTCAGTTGGAGCCTCGTCATGATCATTGGATAGCTGCCAAGCATATATTAAGATATCTACGTGGCACTATACATCATTGCTTAAAGTACGACAACAAGGAAGTCACATTGACAAAGTTTTACAGATTCTAATTGGGGTGGCAGTGAAACCAATGGAAAAAGCACTACAAGTGGATGTTTTAGTTTGGGATCTGCTATGATTTCATAGATGAGTAGAAAGCAAGATCATGTTGCTTTGAGTAGTGCTGAAGCAAAGTATGTTGTTGCATGTGAAGTAGGAAAGGAGGTTGTATGGTTGAGGAAACTTATGTCAAATTTGTTTGGGAAGCCTCTAAGTCCTACTGTGATAAATTGTGATAATCAAAGCTACATCAAGATGTCTGAAGATCTCGTGTTCCATGCAAGGACGAAGCATATCCACAATAAGTAACAATACATTAGAAGCTTGGTACAGGATGGGATCGTGAAGCTAAAATATGTCCCGATCGACGAACATGTAGTTGATGTGTTAACAAAGTCTCTTCATAATAAGAAGTTTTAATATCTTAGAAGCATGCTTGATTAGTTGATATTATTGATTTTTTAGATGATAAGTGTTTGGAAGAGATTTGATGAGGCATCATGTGTAATACATTATACCTAGGAGGACATCTGGTCGACTTGTGTGTTGATGTCTAGTTCTCGAAGTAGGGAGGGTGGCGTTGGTCATAGAGCTCTGACCTTGCATAACGCACCTAGTTCTGTGGGTTGATGGTTAGCAAGTAAGCCTGATGGTACCTAGAGTGGTTGAAAGCTTTAGTCCATCTTAGTCCCACCCGAATAGATTGTCATGGCCAGGAATCTAGTCGGTGGCACTGTGTGTGCCTAAACTCTTCATAGTTCATGTGTTTTGAGATCTTCCATGTACTTGTAAATATATGTGTAATTATGAATACCTCCCTAGTTGAGAGGGAATATTGAAGAGTGTAACTAGGTTCGGTCTTCGTAATTGTGTTTGAATCATGATGAAATGTATTTATCAAAAGAGAGAAAAGAAAATTTTATTATTATTAAAATGACTTATTAAAGCATGGGTTTCATGCTTGGGTCATCATTTTCTAGGTCAAAGTCCCCATTGAGGACTTCTACGTTTTATATTGAGTCATTAGAGTCATTGTCCATTTTATGAGACCCTTCCTTGGGCTTTTAAATCATGTAAAAAGAATTATTTTTCAGTCAAATAAGCCATTTGTCACTTCCACACCAAGTCGACCCTTGCCTAATGAAGTCGGCTTACATTAGGACAATTCGACCCACAAAAGAGGCTATATATAGAAGTGCAGTTCGATATATTTTCTCACTCACTTAACAAGTTCGATACACAAGAAGGAAGAGTTGGAAAAGTGTGAAGTTCCAAGAGAAGAAGGAGAATTGCAGGAGAAGAATAAAGTTGAAGTTTTTGGGTTATCTCTCTCTCATTCGTACAAAGTCACTGGCCTATTGTGGGAGTCAAAGTTCTATTGCTGGGGAGGTCGAAGTTTTGCTGCTAGGGAGGTCGAAATTCTGCTGCTGGGAAGGTCGAAATTCTGTTGTTGGGAAGGTAAAAATTATGTTGTTGCATGGTTGAAGATCTAGATCGAAGTTGCTGGAAGGAAGAGTTGACTTGGTGATTGGAGGAAGTTTGGGTCTAGGTCAAAGAGTCTTGGATTATCCCGTCTTGTCTTGAGAAAACTTCTTAAGGAAGTGGTTTGACTGGGTTTTCCCCTAAATAGGGGGGTCTCTTGTTCTTGTGATCTTCATACATAATTTGGTAATTGCTTGATGAAAGATAATCTAATAAGGTAGTAAAAGAAGCCAACATAATTCACAAGTAATTATCAAGAAAAAGGAATCAAACCCTAATTCTACTAGCATTGATTTCTCAACACACAGGATTCGATATGAGTACATGTTATAACCCCTTTCACTATCAAGTCTATTGCATCTTTGATTTCATAAACATTTCTTTCCAAGATTCTTTAGATTACATAATGAGTTCGGCGAAGAAAAATCCATTTCCTTCAATGTTGCAATCACATGAAGCCTTGCAAAATCGAATAAACCATGCCTTGTTCCCTCTAAGAAAGTTTTAAAAGCTTCCTTTCGAACACCATAAAAAGGGAGAAGATTTTAGATTTGATATAAATTCTATGTGGCTTTAAGTTAGTTGTTGTTATGAAATTCTTGGTTAGGATAAATACAAACCACACTAAAATCACAACATAATCTCACTAACAGAAACCTTTGTGATTCCTCCAAGCCTTCTAGATTGCTAAAACTAAGTCAAAGGAGACGAGGCCAGGGTTCATGACATGACAATGTTTTCTATAAAAGTACCAAGGAAATGAAATATAACCAATTTGGTTTAGCGTGTCTAGAATAAGAATAATAGTAACAATACTATGATAATATAATTCACAATTATATTCATATGGATATGAATGATACCAATCCAACTTGTCTCACAATTCGAAAAGCTCAGATGTACTTACTAAGGACATTGAGATAGATATCCACATTTTCTTCATCCACTACAACACCTTTATGCATGTTCCCAAAACTTTTGATTCTATTGAAATGCCAGAAGAGGAGGATAGAGCCTCACAAGGTTGGGGGCCTCCTGGAGTGGTTTGAGAAGAGAAACCACTTTTTGCATAATCACAATCACCACCACCATTATTATTATTATTATTAGTAGTAGTAGTAGTAGTAGTAATCATGGGTTGATGCTCCCCATTGTTACAGAAGAGTGGTCTTCTGCATAATGTTTATTAACATCTTGCAAGATCCCTGATGACATAAATAAAAATATACTATCTATTCCATAATTTTTATGAAATATGAGTCAGCACCAATGATGAACCTTCAATGCAGATAAAATCTCATATATCCCACAGTTGAACCCAACTAGAAAAGTGACCAAATTATGAGGTTATTAGGAAGATTGTTATGTTAGTTAAGAAAGGAAGGTACGACTCAATGAAGCTAGGAGAAATAAATTTTTAGGACGTGCCTCTTAATATTGTTTTCGAACCATTGTAATTTTATTGTGCCATTTCTGTAGGGACGTGTTATCAAAGGAAATAGTAAATAGGAGTTTCATATCATGTTTTCAATTGAAAACTTCCACATTCTTAGAAAATCTAGGGATCACCTCCCATTTTTGAAATAAGTATGCATATCAACATAATCATTATTTGACAAGATTTTATTGTAATTATCAAGAGTTCATTTCATGAGAGATTGACGAGGTTGCCAACAAAGGTGTTGAGTTGAGTTGGCAAACAATTCACTAAAGAGATTCACTAAAATAAGGTCTCTCAACTCACTTTTTTATGTTATGCTCTTGACCTGCAAGAAGATAGCAAAATACCAAATATGCGAAGAAATATACCCATAACACAGAACAATAAGAAATAACAACATCTATTTTATTATTCAGAAAGGAAAGCAATGTTCACTTGCCTCTTCGAGGGGGCAACCTCTAATAGAGCTGGGCTCAATTACAAAATAAGACACGATGCTCCTCGAGGGGAGTCTCTATTCTTTATATAGGATTCATACATGCAATACCATGGGTCAATACCATGGTTCTTATTAATACCATCTATCTAATACCATGGCCCATTTGCAACTAACTGTGGTCCCTTCTTTAAATGTGGGTCAACCACTTACAATTATTAATATGGGCTTTATTGACTCTTTACTTAACTATAGCTATGACTTGACCCTATTACATAAATAAGGGGGTTAGGGTTGGACCCTAACATGCCCTCCCCCATAAAAATAGCCTTGTCCTCAAGGCTGAAGCTGCGGAAACTGCTGAAGGACAGTGGTTGGTTCCCAAGTCGCATCTTCTGGAGAGGTGTCTTTACACTTGACGAGGACTGACTTGATCGTGCGGCCGCGCAGGTGCCGTTCTCGCGTGTCAAGAACCTGTTCAAATTGGAGCTAGATTGAACCTTCTTCATCCAATTCCGGTAGATTGGTTTGAATTCGACAATGGTTCCCAATCACTTTCTTGAGGCATGAGACATGGAAGACTGGATGGATTTTTGTCGTGAGTGGCAAAGCTAGCTTGTAGGCTACTTCTCCGATGCGTTGAAGTACTTGATACGATCCGTAGAATTTTGGACATAATTTCTGGCACCCCTTGTCTTTGAGTGATGTTTGCTTATATGGTTGCAGCCTCAAAAATCTCTGATCCCCTTCTTGAAATTTGCGTTTTGAATGATGTTGATCTGCCTGTTGCTTCATGCAGTTTTGAGCTTGATGGAGATTCTCTCTGAGGTGGGCCAGCATGGTTGTGCGGTTCTGTAGGAGTTGATCCACTGCTTGTACCTTTGAGCATCCCTGGATATAAGAAGTAGGTGGAGGGAGTTGACCATAAACTACTTCATATGAAGCCATTTTGGTGGTGGCATGATAGTTAGTGTTATACCACCATTCGGCTAGAGGTAACCACTGTACCCATAGATGTTGCTTTTCTGAAGTGAAACACCTTAAAGTAGGTCTCCAGACATTTGTTGACTGCTTCAGTTTGACCATTAGTTTGGGGATGATAGGAAGTACTGAGTTATAGTTGGGTACCTTGTAGCCTGAAGAGTTCCTGCCAAAAGTTACTGGTGAAGATCGGGTCACGATCAGACACAATGGAAGTGGGCATGCCATGCAATTTGAAGATCTGGTCCATGAAAGATTGAGCCACCAAAGCCAGTGTAAAAGGGTGGGGTAGGGCGCAAAAATGAGCATACTTAGAAAGTTTGTCCACAACCACCATGATGACTGACTTGTTGCCTGACTTCGGAAGACCCGTAATGAAGTCCATAGAAACCTCCGTCCAGATTGAGGTCGAGATGGGCAATGGCTGTAATGTGCCTGGGGATTTGACTGTTTCTCCTTTGTGGCGCTGACATACGTCACACTCAGCTACAAAAGTAAGAATGTCCTTTTTCATGCCTGTCCAAAAGAATGAACGTCGAGTGCGAGCATAAGTCTTCTGAAAGCCTGAATGGCCTACAGTGGGAGATGAGTGCAACTCCGCCAAAATGTGACTTTTGAGGGTGGATGTTGGTGATATCATGACTCTGTCCTTGTAGCAAAGAATCTCATCCTGCCAAGAGTAGCCCGCTGTGGAATTTGGATCCGCCTACAATTTATTAATGAGTTGGGAGAGCAAAGGATGTGAAAACCATTCCTTGCGAGCCTCTTCAATCCATTTTGGAATGGGAAGGGAGATTGCGAGCAGGGTGCTTTCCTCCTCAAATTGGTGTGATAAAGCATATGCTACGACATTTTCGCGCCCTTTCTTGTAAATTGTCTCATAATCATATCCCAACATTTTGGCGAGCCATTTACTTTGTTGTGGCGAGGATAGGCGTTGCTCCAAAAAATATTTAAGGCTTTGATGGTCTGTGCAGATTTGGAAACACCGTCCCAATAAGTATGGTCGCCAGGTATCCACTGCATGTAAGATGGCCATCATCTCCTTCTCATAGGTAGATTGTCCCAGATTTGTCCCCCTTAGTTGTTGGCTAGTGAAGGCGACCATGGCTAGTGAAGGCCAAGGGTCGACCTTCCTGCATTAAGACCACCCCAATACCCGTACCTAAAGCATCACATTCAATCACAAAAGATTTGGTGAAGTCAGGTAGTGCTAATACGGGAGTGGAACACATGGCATGTTTGAGAGTTATAAATGTCTGTTGCGCTTCATCATTCCAGAGAAATGATTTTTTCTTGAGAAGGTGAGTGAGGGGTCTAGTAATGTGACCATAATTGCAGACAAATTTGCGATAGTAGCCCGTGAGACCCAAAAATCCTCTCAAGCTCTTCAAGGTCTTTGGTTGAGGCCAATCCTGCATTGCCTGGATCTTTTTGGGGTCCACCCTGACACCTTCACGCCCCACAATGTGGCCCAAATACTCAACTTCTTCCATGCCAAAAGAGCACTTGGACATCTTGACAAATAATTTATGCTTCCAGAGCAGTTTCAAGAGCAGATCTAGATGTTGAAGATGTGTGGCCCAGGGGCGGCTGTAGATGAGGATGTCATCAAAGAAAACAAGGACAAATTTTCTAAGATATGGTTTGAGCAAGTGGTTCATGAGGCTCTGAAAAGTGGATGGGGCATTACAAAGACCAAATGGCATGACCAGGAATTCATAATGGCCTTCATGAGTTCGGAAAGCAGTCTTTGGAATGTCTACTTCTTTCATGCGAATTTGGTGATAGCCCGAGCGAAGGTCAAGCTTAGTAAAGAATTGAGCCCCATTTAGTTCATCCAGCAAATCATCGACAACCGGGATGGGAAATTTATCTTTGACCGTCAGCTTGTTGAGGGCCCTGAAGTTTGGACACATACGCCATTCCCCATCTTTCTTGAGCACCATGACCATAGGCGATGAATAAGGACTAATGCTAGGACGAATGACGCCTGCTTCCAGGAGTTCCTTGATGATTTTTTCAATTTCATTCTTTTGGGCGAACAGATATCTATATGGGCGCACATTTGGTGGTTGGGCCCCTAGGACCAAAGTAATGCTATGATCATGTTCCCCTCTCGAGGGTGGAAGCTCATGAGGCTTGTCAAAGACCAGCAGATGGTTGTTTAAGATCTATTGCATCTCAGGATGAATATGAAGAGAAGTGGGTTCGAAGGCCTGGATGGCATTAAATTGGGCTATAACTCCATGGTGGCCCTTTTTTAATAATTTTTCCATCCTATGCAAGCTGATGATAGAGGGAGCACCCGCCTGGAGTCCGTGGAGGGTATGTGTGTGGTTGTTCTGCTTAAAGCTCATATATAACTCCTAGAAATCCATTGTGATTGGGCCGAGTGTGCGGAGCCATTCAACACCCAAGACAATGTCACACCCTCCCATGTGTATGGCAAACATGTGGGTCTTTAGCTGATAATCCCCCATTTGAAGTTTGACATTTTCATAGCGGCCTTCACATTTCATTGTCCCCCCATCAGCAATTTGGACCTGGAAGTTAGAGATTGCTCTGACAAAACAATGCACTATTTCAACGACTCTTTGATTACTTCCACTATCAATCAAGACTACTACAGGGCGATGCTTAATAAAACCTCTGATTTTGAGAGTTTGGGGAGAAGAAATCCCTGCCAAAGCATGAAGCGAGATAACTGGTTCATTAGGTGTAGCTGGGAGCGCATTGTCCAACTGGTTGTCCTCATCTTCCTCCTCTGGTTCCTCAAATGGTGGGGCTTCCTCCGATGAACTGTGATCAGTAGCATCAATTTGAAAGAATTTGGGTTCCTTGCATTTATGCCCCGGGGAGTATTTCTCATCACAGTAGTAACACAATCCTTGCTTTCTTCTTTCCGCCATTTCTGCTGGTGACACCTTTTGAACTTTAAGTGTTTGGGTGGTGCTTGGAGCCTGGGTGGGGCGACCCTTGGCTATGAAATTTGGACGAGTCGACTGGGCCACTAATGCGCATTCTACTTCACGAGCTATCTTGCAAGCATCCAGCCATGAGATTGGGTGTTGCAGTCGGACGTGGGCTTGTATGGCTTCTTTGAGACCACTGACAAAACATTCCAAGTAGAACTCATCTCGTAGACCTCCTGTGCAGAAGGCTAAGGCTTCAAAGGCTGTAATATATTCTTGCATTGTTCCTGTCTGTCGGAGCTTAGTAAGACAACCCAAAAAATTAGATTCATGGTCAAAGCAATCCATAAGGGCTTTTGCGAATACCTACCAAGTCACGGGCCTTCCATAGCAACGTTGATGCCACTGCCACCATTGCCATCTTTCGTTGTCCAAGTACATGCTACCCACACTTAGCTGAGTCACATCATCTCTGATGTGATTCAATGTGAAATATTGCTCCATTTGTGCTAGCCATGTGGCCGGATGAGAGCCATCAAATTTATACATGTCCAGCTTGGGTGGTCGCGGCTGGGACTGTTGGTGGTCTCCAAAGAGGTGAAGAGAATGGCTAGACTCGCCCTCAATGTTTTCATTAAAAGCATATGCCTTCAATTGTTCCCCCGACTTGCCCTTTGTCATTGTGTCAGCTAAGGTCTGGATCGTCTTCAGTAATGCATCCAACTTTTGTTCAAGGGCGTTGATCTTCTCATTGTCCATAGCTTGAGCTCTAGTTTGAACCATGCACCGATCTGGTGCACTTGTCGTTACTGCGAAAAGAATCAAATTTGGGACCACCCGAAATTTTCACGCTAACAAGTGAATGGTACCACCTTGCTCAGCTCGTCGACCTGATTCTTATGGGCTAAGTCTCCTATAAGCGCCCCGGGAGGGTCTTAGACTCGTTTTTTATTTTTTATTTTTTTATTTTTTTTTAATTTCGAAAGGAGTTTTACTCCTTGCTTAGGAATACAGCAGTAGCCGAATCCCAGAAAAGTAAATTCTGCCCAATGTCCTGCGAGAATCACACCCAGGTATAGGGGCCCACACAAATAGTTAGATCTATCGGCTAACCCTCAACTGCAGAGTATCAGTAAGAATGTGGCAGTGATCGAACCCTTGCTGCTAGATTTGAATGGCGGATCTGAGAGATCTGAATGACAAAACTGATTGTTGCGACTGTGACAGAACCCAACTTGCTAGTTCTGATCTGGCAAAGATGATGCGTGATCTAGAGAGAGACAAGGGAACTATGGTCTCAAGGAGTGTCAGGTGCTACAGATCGCAATATACGTACGGGTCTGACAGTGGTACTCGGCCCAATCTTTCAGGGCACTAACCAAGGAGGATCAACCGTACCCTTAGCCGTACAACCTGACTACCCTATCTTACGCACGAGTAATCTCCCTGAGCGCTGTTCTCAGTGCACTGTAGCAGCAAGATGGCCAATGGTTTATCTATGGCGAGGTTTCAAGAGAGCCTAGGGGGCTTCCGATATACCCAGAGGGTACTTGGAAGACAGTCTAAGCGCGGTTTTGTGTAATGCGCTACTACTTGAAGGGGTACCCATAGGGGTTACAAGGGAGTCCAACAAGCGTGACCACCTCTAGTATTTCTTGCGTGCATGCCTCCCCAAATCTGCAGGTTTATGCGCTCAACAACAGATCCCATGGTTTAAAGATGTCGGAACACGTCTCTAGCCAAAAAAATTTTTGCTAAAAATGGAGATCCCACCAGCCCTAGAAAGTGCTCTGATACCACTTGTTATGCTCTTGACCTACGAGAAGCTATCAAAATACCAAATATGCGAAGAAATATACCCAAACACAGAACAATAAAAAATAACAGCATGTATTTTATTATTCAGAAAGGAAAGCAATGTTTAGTTGCCTCTTCGAGGGGGCAACCTCCAATAGAGCTAGACTCAATTACAAAATAACACATGATGCTCCTCGAGGGGAGTCTCTATCCTTTATATAGGATTCATACATGCAATACCATGGTTCTTATTAATACCATCTATCTAATACCATGGCCCATTTGCAACTAACTGTGGTCCCTTCTTTAAATGCGGGTCAACTACTTACAATTATTAATATGAGCTTTATTAACTCCTTACTTAACTATAACTATGACTCGACCCTATTACATAAATAAGGGGGTTAGGGTTGGACCCTAACATTTTATAATTCCCTTTGGGGCCTTATAAGGAATCGTTCTACAATCCAAGGTTGGGGAATAATAATGTCAATGGTGTGAGCAAAGGAGGGTTGTGGCAAGGCATTGCAAGTCTCGCTAGTGTAGAGGAAGCTTGTGCATACCTAAATAGTGATTGCACATAAAGGAAAGAATCATGACCTCTCAAAAGCAATGCAATCAAGAGACTGATAAATTATTTTTTCCACAATCACCATCACCATTATTATTATTTGTAATCATTACTTGATGTATTGCCTTCTACAAAATGGCCACATCATCATTTTTAACTACTTGCAGGGTACCTGATGACATAAATAAAAATTCTATCTATGCTATTATTATTAACACAAGATGAGCCCCACCACGTGACAAATATTATTAAGAGAAGTTGAGTCCCCACCACGTGACAACCCTGTAATGCAAATAAAAACGCATATATAATCCTAACGAAACAAATTTCTCTCGTGGTTGAATGTGATCATCACCCCGTATCAATTTATCAAACCCACCTGGAAAAGTAGCAATACTCTAAGGCCGATAATTATATTAGTTATGTGGAGGAAGATGGCAACTTATCAAATCCAAAAGAGATCAAACACATCTGTAAGCATTTGTTATTTTTGTTTTTAAAATATTGTTATTTCATTGTACCATTTTCTAAGGGATGTGTTATCAAACTCAGTGGTAGATAGGCCAGATTACACCAATTCAAGTCACGTTGGCGATTGAAAACTTTCAACTTTTAGAAAATCTAGGGATCATCCCCATATTTAAAACAAGAATTCCTATCAGCATAATCATTATTTGAAAATATTTTATTATCATATCGAGAGAGCATTTGATGAAGCCATTGATAGGCTTCCCAATAAAGGTATTGAGATGGCACACAACTCACTAAAAAGTGCAGAGACTTAATGAACCAAAGTCTCTCGCCTTACTTTGTCATAATCAACCATATGACCTTATGAGGGATCATTTTATATCTGGCGTTAGGGCATCATAATGGCAAAGGTGTGAGCATTGGTTGTGGCAAGGGATAGGTCTCAACATTGTAGAGGCGGCTTGTACAAACTAATCAATTATTGGCACAGATGAAAGAATCATGAATTCCAAGAATTGTAGTCCTAATCATTGAGCAAGTAGAAGCTCTGAAAGATGCGGCTTCGTGGATGGGTCTGCATTGGAAGACGATCTGGGAAAAATGAGAGAATACTGGGAGGGAAAATTCAAAGAACGAGTGCAGTTGATGACTGTAACAAGCATTTGAAATTGGCGTGTGCACAAAACCTTGGGCAGAGGAGGTTAAAATACAAAATTGAGTAATTGGACAAGTTAGAGAACTCCTGCTAGGGACTGGATACTAGTCATGAGGATGTCAGTGGACAATATGGTTCCTGCTCCATCTATGGGAGCTCAAAACTCAGTGACTAGGGGCATTTGAAAATTGGGAATGAGGACAGATCAAAACTATGTGTAGCAACAAGAAGGATGAAGAATAGATGGTATGGTAAGCATGAGATTTCGCTCTGGTGTCATGCCCCTCCTTAAATTCAATTGTGGTAGACACAGCCTTTTCATGTTTCTGTTATAGTGCAGGAAGCTTGTTCAAACATGACCAGTAGAGGAGTTGCTTCAATGCCCCTAATTTTGAAAGTCGAGCTCAATTTCCCAGAGGCATAGGTGTTTTGTATAGTGTGGTTTTGTTAGTACAGGGCAGTCCCCCTCCGTGTGCCTTATAGTTAGTAAATAACCACCTGTGATGGAAAAACTGTCTGTATGTTCCAGCAAGGCATGCATAGGCAATATGTGTTAACGCTACAGAAATATCATAAGCCTTAGCTATACCGTTGGGTTCATCTCCTAATACCTTTCTGTATATTAATATAAAACCACCTTTTATATATATATATATATATATATATATATTCCAGTAAGGAATGTACAGGCAATATGTTTTAACGCTACAGAAATATCATAAGCCTGATCTATGCCCTTGGGTTCATCTCCTCATTCCTTTCTTTATATTAATATAAAACCAGATTATATATATATATATATATGTATTCAATAACATCAACCTTCGCATGATTTGCATGAAGGCTGAAGCCACGGAAATTTTGCCAGGTTTTGAAATCCCAATTCTAGCATAGAGTGGCCAACAATGTATTTTAATTTCATCCCCCAGATACGAAAGAAAAGAAAAGTCCAAAACCAGAGAGACATGTACATGGATTTAAAATTCCAACCTTCTCTGGCAATGCATTGGATCTAAGCATTCAAGAGGAACCTCTGATGAAGATGCCATAATAAACAAGCCCATGAAAATCATTTCAAAGGTTAATTAGTTTTACCATGCCAGCTGGACATGCAGATGTACCCGAGCAAAATCTTTCGACTTACTTTAATGAAATTTGAGCTTTTTATATATATATTCCAGAACATCAACTTTCACATGATTTATATGAAGGCTGAAGCCACGGAAATTTTGCCAGGTTTTGAAATCCCAATTCTAGCATAGGGTGGCCACCAATGCATCTTTATTTTATCCCCCAGATACGAAAGAACAGACAAGTCCAAAAACAGAGAGACGTGTTCATGAGTTTAAAATTCCAACCTTCTCTGGCAATGCATTGGATCTAAGCATTCAAGTAGAACCTCTGATGAAGATGCCATAATAAACGAGCCCATGAAAAAATCATTTCAAAGGTTAATTAGTTTTACCATGCCAGCTGGACATGCAGATGTACCCGAGCAAAATCTTTCGTCTTACTTTAATGAATTTTGAGCTTATTTCTGATGTAACAGGTGGTGGACATCATGCAGTATGCTCGCTGTTAATCATCTCAAATACTAAAAAAATTGTCATTGGCACAATGAGACCTGACGCAAAGTTGCAAGATCTGAAATCCAGAAAATATTTACAAATTAGAAGTTCCAGAGTTTATATGTTCAATCATGTAAATATAAAATAAGTTATCTGAATGCACAAAGCCTACAGCATCATCACTCATCAGCCCATGTGCAAGAAAGAGAACTGTTTAAAGGGGAGAAGCCATACCATTAGTTGGGAAGTTTTACAAGCATGGATAGAGGAACAGTTTAGAACCTTTAGGCAGTGTCAGAATATCATGGTACAAAACCACAAACCTTTAGAAAGCTTATCATAGAAAAAATTGATGAACTTTCCATCCCCACTACAAATTCAAATTGTAGTTTTGAGATCTCTCTTCCTACAAAACACTCTCATGCAGACCAATCTGCACTTGAACTTTGCTCCCAATTGGCAGCCAATGCGATCATCTATGAAGTCAGCTTTACATTTAAAAAAAGTTTTAAACATGGAAAATTTCAGTTCCAAGGGGCCATGTCCCGCAGAGTTGAGGCCGTGTCCCACATGTTTTCCATGCTCTAGGGGCAGGGAGCACCTGGGGAAACATCTCCCCATGTCCCCCATTTGGGGAAATGTTTCCCCAAAGTGGGGGATGCATTCCCCAATAAGGGGGGTGTCAGGATGCCCCATCCACCCCCTGCCCCCTCCCCGGGGATTTTTTGTCCAACAACCCTTAAAGACAGAACAAAGATTTGAGGAGTTTGTGAGTTTATCTTACCTTTTCTATCATTTTACTTAAATTTTTAAAATTACCATTAATTGTTTCAGGAAGTTTGAGAGTGGTTCCAACTTCATCGGACTTCATATGGAAAAAATTGCAGAATTCAGCAGACTTAACAATTTCAAGGATTTTAGGAATGGCAGTATCCCATTCAGAATTCAGCAGACTTAACAAAATTTCAAGGATTTTAGGAATGACAGGACTATAGAGATTCCACTGAATTGCACAATGATGAATTTTCATGGGATGAATTGTTATTGTTGGGATTTTACCATTATTACTTTTACTTTTATAATTTTGGAGACAGGGACCCTAATATCCCCCATCCCCACGAATTTCACAAATTTTGGGGGTGTTTCCACATATCCCCCATGTGCATTTGCCCACTCCCATGTTCCTCCATCCTGGAAACATGGTGGAAAATAGGGAAAGGTTAAGGATCCATACTTATGTTCAAGTGTAGAAACCCTGGTAACTGTTAAAATATCAACTATGAATGTTTTACAATGGTTTTGTCAAAAAATTCAAATTCATAATGATTTTATCTAATTTGTAGAAAAAAAAATGTCTATTTTTCAATTAAAATTATTTAATACTTTAGAAATAGGGGAAAATATTCATTTTTAATTGAAAAATCATTTTTGAAAAAAAAAGGGAAAATTAGCCAAATAGTGAAATTTAGCCCCTAAAATTTTCCTTGGTATTAAACTATAATACAAATGAAGAATCCTGACTGGAATCTGCTGTCTATGTTCTCCCATCATTTGGAATCACCAGTACATTGACTGTTTTCTTTTCATTTGAGATCATCAACTCATTGATAGATATCTCCATACTACTGTACATATATCCTTGTCCTCCCAGTGTAGGCAAGAAAGCTAAAATGCCAAAACATGCTGCCCGTCAATCATATGCTTAAATTTCTTTCCAAGCAGATAAATTGATGAGTTGGTAATCAAAGAAAAGTCATACTAAACTGTACTATCTGAAAAACTTAAGCTTGCTTTCCATTGCCTGGGCAAGGGAGATCCAAATATTCGTTCAAGCAAAATTTTGTCTTTGTTCCGAATCTTGTATGTACCATAACCATTAGTTACAGCTAGTTTCAATGCTTTCCTTCCATTTTCCGCTTTTCTCTTTCTAGTCCTGGAGAGTATGCTAATGTGCATCAAGTCTTCATCCTGGGATCCCATGTGCCTAGCAAGCTTTGAAATACTTTCACTGTCAGAAGACTTCCCTTCATTCAAAAATCCATCCTCCTCAGAAGTGACTCTGCCATCATTTTCATTTGTAGTCCCAAGTTCAATGTCTTCTGGTGATTCATTAGATTTTCTACTCGTTAATTTTTCCTCACTTATTTCTGAGTCTTCAGGTGCATCCTCCTTACTGATAGACCCACTGCTTCCCCACCATTTCTTTGAAACAGATAACAAACCATTTTTTGGGAATCCTTGTTTGAAATCATCCAGGTACGTCGAAATAAAAGCCTTGTGACCCGAGTGATACATAGTTTGCCGAGCAGCTTGAGGGATTCTACTGCCAGAAGGTTGCAAAATATTACCTGAAGTGGCAACCCCTGGTTGCCATCTACCAGTCTCATTGACTGTATTCCCCGTTTTGCTTTGATTTTGCACGGCCCTGCATTTCCAGGAACAGACCATTTGATACAAGTTACACTATATAGAAATTTCATTTAAAGAAAAAAAAGACAAAAACAAATTAAGTATTTTGGTCGTGCATAAGTCCACAAACTGCAGAAAAGAGAGGGAAAAATAAGGGCTATAGTATAAAGCACAAATAAAATACGAAAAATGGAAAGAATTGGATGCATGATGAAACATATCAAACAAAAATCCATGACTGGAAGAGTTCCAGCAGAAAGAGTAATCTTAAATAAGCAGACATGCACTCAACTTTTTGAGTTTGAAAAAAGAGGAAAATAATAACATCTATAACCTGCACAAAAAGCAAATACTAGCATACTATGACAACGGAAAGAAGCTTTGCAGTTTATTAGAGATCAAAACTGCAAGTTATTGTATTTACCACAGACCACCATCTGATCAATCTGCTACTTCTAATTCATGGCTAAAGGAGAAGTAATGTTACAGGTTACAGACTACATGGGCCTAAAGTTGAGGAACAAGGATAAAACTATTCAGTATGACTCTTTAGTAAATGCCTCAAAAGCTTCATAGAAGACTAAAGAACACAGCAGGCTTTGCAAGCTGCTTCATTTCTATGTATATCAATCAATATTATCAGAATTAGCTCAGGAAAATACACCAGCAGGCAGAAGACCCAAGAGTTTGACTCAGCTTGGAAAAAACTCCGCAAGCACAAAAGCATAAAACATACACGCATTTTAATGAGAAAAACAAATTTCCATCTATATCAAATTTTTCTAGGCATATACAATGCAGAATATACATATGTCCAAAATAGTTGCCTTGTGCACTGTGAAAGAAAAAATCCATGCAAAGTGCCTCTATTATGATGGTCTAGTTTGTTAAAATTCCATGCACCCTAGGTCTGGTCTATGCTTTAGCTAGAAAACATAAACACAATGAAATGCTTAACTTTAAACTTTCTTTGCACAGCAGATTATACCAGCAATTAGCTCAATGATAGTACTCAATAGTTTATGCCCAAAACTTGTTTCTTACCAGTCCATTAATAAGAAAACTCACAGGGATCCAGTACCAGGGATAATGGCCCTTTATATCCCAGCACAACGCCAAATAAGAAGTCAATTCATTTTGACCAAAATTCATAGGGCAGAGGCTTTGTCCTCTAAAGCCCTCTATGCCCAAACAAACACACCTACAGCACTTAACAACACAGCTGTAACTAATTGGGGCTTTACCAGCCATGATTAATTCACTCAAACAACAGTTTACTTACCTGGGCATACTCCTTTAGCCCACGGTCCTCTGCTGTCCCTTTATCCTCCACAGCTGGCCCTGTTCAGCATGTTCCTTCAGCTGCTACACATTGTTGGCCTTCTTTCCAGCCTTGGCCCTCTTGCTGTCCCTTTATCCTCCACAGCTATGTTGCAGGAAACATAGGGCAAGGGGGCGTTTCCGTATGGAAACGGGTACGAAACGCTGAAACGTGTGGTACGGCCCTGAAACGCATTTCAGGCCATATTGCCACATTTCACGAAACTGAAACATGGCCAGTACTGCCTAAAACGCGTTTCAGGGCCGTACAACTCACGTTTCAGCTTTTTACTTGTGTTTTTTTTTTTTAATTTGTTTTCTAATTTATTTTTAGGTTATCCTAGTGACTTCTAGTTGCTTCTAGATGCTTGTCTAAAGTTATAAAAGTGAACTTTTGCCCTAGTGTTGATATGCAGTTCATGGTAATGTTAAATTCTTATTTTTCATTTTCATCCTTTTACTTAAATTTTTAACATTACCATGAAATGACTCAGGATGTTTGAAAGTGGTTTCGCCCTCATTGGATTTCATATGGAGAAAGTAGAATTTTAGATCTCACTCAGAATCCAACAGACTTATTTGTTTTTCAGGATTTCAGGATTGGGGGGATTGCAATGTTTCCGTTGGATTTTATCATGTACTAGGGTATGGAACTTGTATTTAATCAAGAGAACCAAGCCCTCTATGCAGGGGAAACTCCCAATAATGAAGAGCATGTAGGGTACTAGGGTATGCAACTTGTATTTAATCAAGAGCACTAAGGTCGTTCGACTATGTAGGAGGAGACTCCCAATCAAGCACGAGAGAAGAAATTAGAAATTTCTCGTCGCTGATTTTGGATATTTCTATTTTCATTATGTGATCATTCATGAGTAAATGTGATGTAAATTTAGAGACTTATAGTTTATGCATTGACAATTGACAATTTTATCATAATGTAATAAATTAGAATGTATCATATATGCTTTATGATTGCACATATTTCTTAAATGTCCTAATATATATATATATATATATATATATATATATATATATATTCGCGTTTCCCCGTTTCCAAATTTTGGGGAGGTCGCGTTTCGTATCGGTTCCTGTTTCAGAAACTCATACCCATTTCCCCGTTTCGTGAAACCTAGCTCCACAGCTGGCCCTGTTCAGCATGTTCCTTCAGCTGCTACAGGTCATCGGCCTTCTTTTCAGCCTTGGCCCTCTTGCTGTCCCTGTTGTCAGCCCTAACACTAACAGTCCTCTTGCTGTCACTTGGCCAGCCTGTTCCAGCCTCTGCTCAGCCTGCGACCAGCCCTAACAAAATTCAGTCTTGGCCGCAGTCGATTTCCTTCAGGCTGCGGCCCTTTCTCCCTGGCTGCAGCCTCTCTTTTGTGGCCTGTTTCAGTCCTGCAGCCCTCCTTAGCTAGGTCTGCAGCCAGCCCTAATTATGCCTGAGGGTAGCTTACCATAGGCTGCAGCTTCCTTCAGTTATTCGAGACAGACCCTAACTTGGCTGCCCTAGCTCTTCTGCTTGCTGCTTGCACATAAAAAACAGTCCAGCCATCCTAGAACTTGGTCTTCTCCTCTAGGCTGGATTTTCCACACAACTGTCCTTTCACTGCTTCAGTTCCTTTTGCTGCCTTTGTCACCACACACGAAAAAAATGACCCTTGATTTCTCTTGTCCCTTGTATTTATACTTTTCCAAGGGTTGTGTCTCTTGGCATTGCTGGCCAACCTGAGCCGACTTTGTTGAATTTTGTAACTATTGACGGCCTTCATAATGTATATTTGGCCATTTGATGTATTTATATTGCTTATTGTAAAGCATATTTAAATGCTAGAGTCAAATGAAAAACATATTTTGAGTCAAAGTCCGATTGTGACTTTTAAAAGAAAATTTGAATTTTGAAATAGAAATTTTTGGCTCCAAGTTTGTCAAGTCAGTGTCCCTCCAAGTCAAGTTGGCCTAGGCAAAGGGCACACCCATTCAACCAAGCAGATCACTATATAAAGGCAACACAACCTCATTCTTCCACCACCAATCCACACTATCTGAAGAAAACAGCTTCTGGGCATCCTAGTAAAGATCAAGAAAGACAAGAAGGACAAAAAGGAGGACAAATTGGATCTCTTTCTCTCTCTCTCAAGCTTGCAAATGTGGATAGACTCTCTCTTTGCAGTTCGCATATTTGTCAGAAGTTTATGTTGCAGGGGCTGATATTTCTGGGCAGTTACTGGGGGCCAAAATTCTGGGATTCTGGCAGTTGCAGGAGGGCCGAAATTCTAGGTCAGATCAGGTAGAGCGAAGTGCTGGATCAAGTTGGGAGACTTGACTTGGATGGGTTGACCAGGTTTGACCATAGGTTTAGGTGTGTCTCTTGTTGAACAAAAGAATTTCTCTATTGAAAAGGTTGTTGGGTTTTTCCCATTTGTGGGTTTTCCCAGGGTAAATCTTGTCTTCTCTTTGTGCATTGTGATCTCTATTGTTCTATTGTTCTTGTATGGTTGAATTTCTTAAGTATAGTTGTTGAATGAATGATATAATGGAATAACTTAAAAGAAGATCAATATCAAAAGTAACTATCAAATTTTCAAAAATATTGTGCTATTCGTTATTGCATTTAAAAAATCAACATGGTATCAGAGCTTTGGTCAAGGAAGGAGCACTGCGATCACCTTTGAAGAAACCCTACATTGAGATCACTATTGTTGAAGTCCTTCTTGTTGATTTGCATCCATGGCTTCTTCTATGAAATTTGAGAACAAGTTGGAAGGAGCCTCAAACTTCAAAGCTTGGAAACTTAGAATTGATCTTATTCTTGCAAAGAACAAAGTTTTGGATATTGTGACAGGGAAAAGTTGTAGAACCAACAGATACTGCAGGAAAGGAAAAGTTTAAGGAGGATGACATCATTGCCATGAGTCTTATTGTAGACTCCATTAGAGATCATCTAATTCCCTATATTGCAAAGCTTGATACTTCCAAGAAGATGTATGATGCCCTAACTAATCTATTTACTATCAAGAAATTTGGTCAGGCCATAAGCTTGAAGATGAGCTTCGTGATGTAAGGATGACGAATGATGACACTGTGGCTTCATATTTCGTAAGGATTTCACAAATAAAAGACCAAATTCAAGCAGCTGGAGAACCTATTTCTGAGAATGAACTTGTGACTACAGTGTTGAAATTCTAGTGATGCAAAGACTAGAATAGTTTTTCACATTTTGATAACTACTTTTGTTAATGCAAATTATTTTTTCTCTATATTTTAGTCAAGCAACTATACATGAAAAACTTCAACTACTTAACAAGAGCAATATACAATAGACAATAAGAGACACGAGACACCAAGGTTAGGCTCACAGCCAGGGCAAAACCCTACATGGGGAAAACCCAAAATTCTTTCCTTATGAGAGAGAGAGATTTTGTCCATCAATTGTACATCCGAATGATCCAACAAATCCAAAGTAACCAACAGAGAGATACCCAAACAAAATCTGCACAAAATAGAGAGATTTTGCTTTCTGTCCAAAAGGATGATCCTTAGGTCACTGTAATGTAAGGCTAAATGTCCCACTATAATTACAAGCAAACTGTGGAGAAGAGTATATCCAAAAAGGCCCTCAATCAATCTACAAAATAGTGTCACAAAGGGAGAGCAAGCCTCTATGTGAATATGTTCATCAAATTGTTGAGAAGACATATCCTAAAAGATCCTTGGCCAACTTCAGAATTATGTCTCAAAGGGAGAGCGAGGCCTTTCTGCACTTCTCGGTCACAAAGGAGGTAACAAAACTAGAGATAGAAACAATCCCAAATCATTGTAGCAACGAACTCTTGAAGTTAACCCAAATGGAAGTCAAAATGAACTCTTGTAGTCTCCTTTGCATCTAAAATAGAATGCCGAATTGTATGGCAATTGCAGACCGAGTGTATGTGCTTGACTATTAGCCAAAATGAGGATGCACGAGCTTTAATTTATAGCGTCTTAAGTGGGCTAATTAGCCCTAAGGGGCCGACTTGAAGACTTTACATGGAGCCGACTTAGAGGGCTTGTTTGAGCGGACTTCGAGTATTCAATAAATAATTTCTTCTTTGATGGAAAATGCTGACCGAAGCTACAATATATATCAACACTCCCTCTTAGCTAGGGAGGTATCTTTTCATTCTCTCTCAAGATTCATCTTCTTGACCAATCTATAGGTCTCTCGACCTATAGCCTAAGGAAGAGAATACATCCAAGTTTCTCTCTCTCTTTCAAACTCAACATAAGGAAAGATACATAGCATCCATCTCAAAGCATCTTCCGAACAACAAGGTCTCTCGGCACACAACCTATAGGAGGAATCATCAATACATCTCCCGGACAATAATGTCTCTTGGCACACAACCTATGTTGAAGAATGTAACTAGTGTCGGTCTTCATAATTGTATTTGAGTCATAATGAAATATATTTGTCAAAAGAAAGAAAAAATAAATTTTACTATTAAAAAAATTGCCTAATTAAAGCATGGGTTCATGCTTGGGTCAATTGTTTTTAGGTCAAAGCCTCCCTTGAAGGCTTCTAGGGTTTATGTCAAATGTCCTTGTCCATGTCATATTGTAAAGAACCCTTCTTGGGATTTATTTATCAAAGAAGAAATTTATTTTATTGTATTTTAGCTCTTCTAGACCTCCTCCACCAAGTCGGCCTCAAGGAAGGTCAAGTCGGCCTCAAACAGGGAAATTTGACCTCACAAGAACCCTGTATATTGGAGCAACTCGAACTCATTTGAAGCATCAACTAAATAAGTTCAATCTACAGTTTTTGGGCTAAGAAAAAGTGTGAATTTCAAGGGAAGAAGTGTTGGAATTTCTAAGTTTAACCCGTTAGAAATTCTTCCTGTACTATTTGGTTTATTTCTTCCTACTTGTTTAATTTACTTAACAAGTTATTTACCATGTAAATACTGAAAATAAACACAAATACAGTATCAACATCTACAGATCATCAACTGATAGAAAACAAGCGCACAAGTGACACCGTTATTTTTGGACTAAGTTGCAGGAAACGTGGCCCTAGGGGGCGTTTCGCCAAGGGAAACGAAACGAAACGCGTTTCCTCGTACCGTACGGCCTGGAAACGCGTTTCCGGCCGTACGGCCACGTTTCCCCAAAAAAAACATTTGTTTTTTAATTTTTTTTTTCTAATGTAGATCTCTTACATTTGTTTGCCCTAGTGTTGATATGCAGTTCATGGTAATGTTAAATTCTTAAAGTAAAAGTGATATTCTCCTTTATTTTTCATTTTCATCATTTTACTTAAATTTTTAACATTACCATGAAATGACTCAGGATGTTTGAGAGTGGTTTCGCCGTCATTGGATTTCATATGGAAAAAGTAGAATTTTAGATCTTACTCAAAATCCAGCAGACTTATCTGTTTTTCAGGATTTCAGAATTGGGGGGATTTCAATGTTTCCATTGGATTTTATCATGTACTAGGGTATGGAACTTGTATTTAATCGAGAGAACAAAGCCCTCTATGCAGGGGAGACTCCCAACAATCAAGAGAATGTAGGGTACTAGGGTATGAAACTTGTATTTAATCAAGAGCACTAAGGTCATTCGACTATGTAGGAGAAGACTCCCAATCAACCACGAGACAAAAAATTAGAAATTTCTCGTGGCTAATTTTGGATATTTCTATTTTCATTATGTGATTATTCATGAGTAAATGTGATGTAAATTTAGATACTTATAGTCTATGCATTGACAATTGACAATTTTATCATAATGTAATAAATTAGAATGTATCATATATGCTTTATGATTGCACATATTTCTTAAATTCCTAATATATATATATATATATATATATATATATATATATATATATATATATATATTCGCGTTTCCCCGTTTCCAAAATTTGGGGAGGTCGCGTTTCGTATCGCTTCCCGTTTTGGAAACTCGTACCCGTTTCCCCGTTTCGTGCAACCTTGTTTTTGGACCAATGTCCCCGGAAAAAACCCAATGCGGGAACACTGATGCAGCTATTCAGAGGGTTTTATTATTAAGCAGTCTATCTGAGTACAACTGGGTAACTAATCCAGCTCACCCGGCAAAGAAAAATACACGGCAGCAATACCTCTATATTCGGAAACAGGTATTCAGAAAATTTGTCCCACGAAACCCTCTCTGGCACAACCAAAGCTCAACGCTGGCCCTTCTGGCCTTTGCGTCAACCCCAAGACTCTCTGCGTTAGCTCTCTGAGGCACTGCGCAGCCTCTGGGAACCTCTGCGTCACTCCCTCCGCCCTCTGCGTGGAAGACGCAGTCTCTTTGGGCTTTGTGTAACCTGCACTGACTGTTGCTCTTGCTCTCTCCGCTTCTGTGTTGGTCTCCTAGTATTGTACCTGCCTCTCTACCTCGTACTCACTGCGCCTCGCTGTTGATCACTGATTCAACTTTGCTTAGCAACCCCTCTCTAGCAAAATGAATGATTGATCACTCTGGTGTGTTCTCCAGTTGACCCTCAAGCCTCCTCTTATACTTTTCTCGTTGGTCCTTCAACGACCGAGATTAAATCTCTAAAAAATGACTAAGATTAGATTTGGCTTAATCCATGACTTTTGGGACCTTCTAACCCAGTTTTATATTAATACCCATTAATATTTTATTTTTCCTAAGTTTAGACTTAGGAACTCCATTAAAAATATTAATTATTTTGATATCTCCCAAACCGAGTACAATTTGTCCAAACCATTTTTGGGTCTTGGAGATCTCATGTGCTTTAGCCTCTCCACCAATTTTCATGGCTAGAGCACATTCGATGCTACCCCAAATCAACAACAAGAAGAAAAATTCTAGTAAAGGAGGCCAACTTCTTGCTAAAGAAGCCGAAATTTCTCTCTCTTATCTCACATGTGTGAAATTTTGGATTGCTGTTGGGGGCCAAAATTCTGCAGTTGTTGGGAAGACCAAAATTTTGAAGCCATTGGTGAACTTGGGACCGAAATTTCTGAGTTGTTGTTGTTGGACAAGAAGAGACTATTGAAGGTTGTTGTATCTCATTGGAAGATTGACTTGGTGGAGGAGGAAGGTTTGTAGGTCTAAGGCCTTGGTCTATCTCATTTTGAATTACTGAAGGAAGAGTTCTTGACTGGGTTTTGCCGTACATAAGGGTTTTAGCCTTGGCTGAGTGCCTACATTTGGTGTCCGTTGATCTTCGTGTTTTGCTTTTGGTAATTGCTTGATGAAACAAAGATAAAGGAAGAACATAAAGAAGTTAATAAGAACAATAAGATTTCACAAGTAATTATCAACAAAAGAAAATCTTTTTGCCTTTCCGATTTTCTAACATGGTATCAGATCCAAGTTAAAAAAGAAGAAAAAGGCAGGCTGAAGATCTATTGAAGAAAAAGGAGATCAAGGAAAGGTCATCAAAGGGGATCATATATAGAAACAAGCCTACTATCTACAGGAACTATGTCAAACTCAATGAAGGGAGAAAACAAACTAGAAGGAGCCTCCAACTACAGGGCCTGGAAAAAGAGAATAGACCTCATTCTCAAAAAGAACAAAGTTTTGGATCTCGTTCAAGGAAAAATCGAGAAGCCTACAAATGAATGAAGTGAAGCAGAAAAAGCAAAGTTCAGAGAAATCGAAATCTTGGCTATAAACCTTATAGTGGATGGAGTTAAGGATAACCTAATTCCATACATATCCAACATAAATTCTGCTCAAGAAATCTATGAGGCTCTCCCCAAGTTGTTCACCATCAAGAACACTGGTCAAATAGCAAGTCTCAAGAATGAATTAAAGATTATTAAGATGACAAAAGACAACATTGTCTCTGTTAATCAAGGTTGTCATTCATGTCAATATGGCATTGGATGAGATGGAAAATATTCTTGAGATGCCTAGTTACAGATGATGATGTCATGACTCTTGTTTGACAAGGATGCCATCAATTAAAATGCCAAGCCACTAATGAAGAAGTATTAAGAAGTGCCAAATGCCAATCACATGCCTTATTTGATGATCTAGACCTTAACCCTTGATGACATATGGAGGACTACACTTGATGAATGACCACACTTGATGATGGCACTTGATGAGGTCTTGATAACATGGTTGGAAGACTAGATGATGAAGTGGAAGATCTCATTTGATGGTTGGAAGACTACCTTGGAACTTTCCTAATGATGTTGCACTATGACTGCACTAGTATATGATGACATTGTTGATGCGTCATGCTACATGGATGTTGCACTCCTACATAATGACTCTATGATCCTATGATGACATTGATAACAATGAAGAAGCCACGCTGTCCCAAACATTCCTCATGCTGTCGTAAACATTTTATGCATAAAATTTAAGGGCAGTCATAAAGAAAAATTATTTTGGACACCTTGGAGGTATCCTTTCAAAATGGATCCTAGACCATCTTAAAGAGGATTTTTTCCTCTTTCTAACGAGCCTTTATTTGCCCTAAAACTCCCAATAGTTTGTGAGATATTGAATTTTTAAGTTAAGGAAATTATTCCTAGCAGTGAGTCGACCTACACTCAGTCATACAAGTCGGCCTCACTTCAAATAGACGTGTCCCTTCCATTATAAATGAAATCTCTATAAATAAACATCTTAACACTTCATTATGATCAGCAATTTGGGAAAGAATTCAGAGATACGAAGTACAGAAGAAGACAAAAGGCCGAGGAGAACAAGGAGACTATTGTTTAGGACGAAAAAAAAGGATAATTATGTTTGGGCATAAAATCTTGGTCGAAGTTGTCGTAGTTGTCGTCGTCGAAGATGTCGTAGTTCTTGTGGTCGAAGCTGCCGTAGTTGTCATGGTCAAAGCTGTCGTGGTTCTCATGGTCGAAGTTGTCGTAGTTTTCATGGTCGAAGCTTCCGCAGTTGCCATGGTCGAAGCTGTCGTAGTTGCCGTGGTCGAAATTGTCGTAGTTGCCGTAGTTGCCGTGGTCAAAGCTGACGTAGTTGTCGTGGTCGAAGCTATCATAGTTGTCGTGGTTGAAGCTGTCGTGGTCGAAGTTGTCATAGTTGTCGTGGTCGAAGTGTTGATTTATTAGGATTGGACAAATAGAGCTTGTTGAAGTCTTCTCTTGAGAACAAAATAGGGCAGAGTTGGAGAACTTTGTGAAGCAACATATTGAAGATTTGTGGAGATCGTTGAAGACCATGATACATCAAAGCCATCATGAGGTGACCTTGAAGAAGTTTTGTGTGGGTAACATGAAAAGCAGTGGTGACACCTTCATGTGAAGAATGGGGTTGTCATTGATGACGAGACATGGAGACTAAAGTGAAGGGATAGCTAAAGATTGACAGGGCTTGTTGAAGAAGACATTGGGAGTCGTGAAGTATAACCAAATATATCTTGAAGAAGTAAAGCTAAGGGTTGGAGCCTCGAAAAGACAAGGTTGGTGCCTTGGAAGATAGGGTAGGGGCCCTAGAGGATCAGAGTCTTCCAGAAACCAAGTTGGAGCCTGAACCAGATATAGGGTTGGAGCCCTTGAGGTTGGTGCCTCAAAATTGACAAGGTTGAAGCCTGGGAGATTGAAGATTGGTGTCTAGGGTTGGAGCCCTACATAAATTGTACTTGATTTATTGAAAGAAGAAATTAATAAAAGTATTTATTCTATCATTGTTCATTTTGTGTTCTAAATATAAGTGATCTAACTAGTAAAAAGAACAATTGAAAAGAAATATTGATTAACCCCCCCTCTCAGTATTTCCAACAATTGGTATCAGAGCCAGTACCTTCACTCAAAGCCTAACAGTTTGAAAGTTGATCATTAGAATACAAATGGCGAATCCAAGGAAGAAAGTCTCCAATCCTCCTAAAGATGTGTCTCCCTCAACCACCGAAATTGAAGTCAATCAATTTGTGAAGGCTCCATTGTTCAATGGAAACTTTGATATATGGGAGGCAAGAATGAGGAATTTCTTAAAGACTCAAGGCATTGAAGTCTGGAAATCGGTGATTGTTGATAGCATGATGGATGGAGAATCCAAGGAACATAATACAAGAGCAACGAATGCAATATTGAATGGGTTACCTGATTCTATGAAGGCCAATTTTGAAAAATGTTCGTCAGTAAAAGGCATATGGGATAAACTTCATGATCTTCACTCAAAAGGAGCATTGACAATGATCTCTAGTCAAGAAAATGATGGAAAACAAGAAGGAAATCCAGAGCCCATCAAGGAAGGTGAAGATAAGAGTGATAACATCAAAGCTAAAAAAGACCTACAAGGTGAAGAGAATGAAAAAGATTTTGAAGAAGATCTCCTCACTAAACTTATGGCTACCATGGAAGAGATTAACAATTTGAAAAAGGAAAATGAGGAACTTAAGAAGAAAGCGCAAGTTGGTGACCAGGACAAGACAAGGAAGGAAGTTGACCTTGTCAAGCTTCAAGTACAAGAAAGAGATGAGGAGCTCACCAAGATTAAGGAAGAATTTCATCAAAACAAGAGAAAGCATCATGAAGAAGTCATATCCATGAAAAATCAATTCGATAAGGCAAAGAAACGGGAAGATACCTTGTCAAGCCACCTTGAACAAAGGCACAAAAGCTTGAACAAACTTGAAGCAGAGGTTGGTCAATACTAGGAAGAAGTCTCCTCCCTTAGATCTCAACTAGAAGAAGCAAGGAAACAAGCACAAGGAGTTGGGAAGGTGTTGGAAGCTTTAACATTCATAGAAGGACAAGTTGATGAAGCAGAAAAGGAGAGAAACACCATGATATGCCAACTAGAAGAAAGGATGATGACATCACCAAGTTAAAATCAGAAATCACTTCGCTTAAGGCCCAATCATGTGAAGCAACCAAAATGAAGGAAGAAATGGAGATCATTCTATCAAAGAATGATGAAGAATGCAACAAAATGAAGGAAGAAATTGTCTTTCTTAAAAAGGAAGTTGACTTGCTGAATAAGAACTTGAAAAGTTCTCAAACCCTAGATGACATCCTAAGTCATCAAAGGTCTCCCCTTGATAAATCAGGTCTTGGCTATGCAAGTGAATCCTCAAGCCAGAATGATAATGCTTCAAACAACAAGGATGCGAGGAAGCCGGAAGAAATGTTGATGCGCCCAGCAAAGGCAAGAGTCAAATTGACATTGGAAGAAACCCTACTCCAAGAAGAAATGCAGATGGTGTCAAGGATGCAAGAAGCAATGGTTATCATCAAATGATCTCAAGGCAGAAATACTTCAGAAGTACATCAAGGAAATCTCCATCTCCTAGGTACCAAAGTATATTTCTTGTTTATTGTTATGCTTGTACAAACTTTGGACACATGGCAAAAGATTGTAGGGCTTATAATGGTCCCCATTAATCTCCTAGAAGCAATTTTGCAAGAAGTCATGATTTCTTATTCATGAACAAGATGGAATGCTTCAATTGCCATAAGATTGGACATATGGCACGTGACTGTAACTTGACTTGGGTCCCTCAACATGCTAAAACTATGTCAACCAAGCCAGAGAAGAAAGTTACACGAGTATGGAGAAGGAAGAAAATTGGATCCGAAAGTCTCTTGATCACTCTAGCCAACAAAACATGTTGTTGATTTGATGAGGTCATCCTTGATATTCCAAATATTTGATGGTGAGACTCTGCCAAAAAGGAGACCATGCATACAATTAGGGGGAGTTTGTGATTCTTGAGCATTCTTGGAGAAGCTATCCATAAATGGGCCCTATGAAATCCTTGATGAGTCATACATGGAAAATCATCCTTTGATAGATCTTCTCTCGGGAGCAACTCCATTGAAGAATATGATCCCTTTCTCATCTGGTGGACTATTGTTGAGGATCTCTTCTTTTTTATCACTAAGCAAGTAATCTTTCTTGAGGTAGAGGAGTTTATGCATATAGGAGGAGTTGGTTCATCCAAGAAGAAATGCAACTTGGACCATATTGCCAGATGAAAGAGCACCATGACAGGGGGAGTAACATACCTATGAAGAACTACTATTGATGAAGAAAATATGATGAAAAGAAGCATCTTGACAGGGGGAGTACTTGGGCACCCTGTTTGCCATTGATGTCAAAGGGGGAGAGAATGTTGGAAGGGCAAGAATATTGCCATCAATGACAAAGGGGGAGATTGTTAATCAAGGTTGTCATTGATGTCAATATGGCATTGGACAAGATGGAAAATATTCTTGAGATGCCTGGTTCCAGATGATGATGTCATGACTCTTGTTTGACAAGGATGCCATCAATTAATATGCCAAGCCACTAATGAAGAAGTATTAAGAAGTGCCAAGTGCCAAATGCCAATCACGTGCCTTATTTGATGATCTAGACCTTAACTGTTGATGACATATGGAGGACTACACTTGATGAATGACCACACTTGATGATGGCACTTGATGAGGTCTTGATAACATGGTTGGAAGACTAGATGATGAAGTGGAAGATCTCATTTGATGGTTGGAAGACTACCTTAGAACTTTCGTAATGATGTTGCACTATGACTGCACTAGTATATGATGACATTGTTGATGCGTCGTGCTACATGGATGTTTCACTCCTACATAATGACTCTATGATCCTATGATGACATTGATAACAATTAAGAAGCCAAAGAATGAAGAAGTCACGTTGTCCCAAACATTCCTCATGTTGTCCCAAACTTTTCATGCATAAAATTTAAGGGCAATCACAAAGAAAAATTATTTTGGACACCGTGGAGGTATCCTTTCAAAATGGATCCTAGACCATTTTAAAGAGGATTTTTTCCTCTTTCTAACGAGCCTTTATTTGCCCCAAAACTCCCAATAGTTTGTGAGATATTGAATTTTTAGGTTAAGGTAATTATTACTAGCAGTGACCCGACCTACACTCAGTCATGCAAGTCGGCCTCACTTCAAATAGACGTGTCCCTTCAGTTATAAACGAAATCTCTATAAATAAACATCTAAACACTTCATTTTGATCAACAATTCGGGAAAGAATTCAGAGATACGAAGTACAGAAGAAGACAAAAGGTCGAGGAGAACAAGGAGACTATTGTTTAGGACGAAAAAAAAAAGGATAATTCTGTTTGGGCATAAAATCTTGGTCGAAGTTGTCATAGTTGTCGTGGTCGAAGCTGTCGTAGTTGCCGTGGTCGAAGCTGTCGTAGTTGCCGTGGTCGAAGCTGCCGTAGTTGTCGTGGTCGAAGCTGTCGTAGTTGTCGTGGTCGAAGTTGTGGTAGTTCTGTAGTCGAAATTGCCATAGTTGTCGTGGTTGACGTTGTCGTGGTCGAAGTTGTCATAGTTGTCATGGTCGAAGTGTTGATTCATTGGGATTGGACAAATAGAGCTTGTTGAAGTCTTCTCTTGAGAACAGAATAGGGCAGAGTTGGAGAACTTTGTGAAGCAACGTATTGAAGATTTGTGGAGATCGTAGAAGACCATGATACATTGAAGCCATCATGAGGTGACCTTGAAGAAGTTTTGTTTGGGTAACATTAAGAGCAGTGGTGACATGTGAAGAACAAGGTTGTCATTGATGTCGAGACGTGGAGACTAAAGTGAAGGGATAACTAAACATTGACAGGGCGCGTTGAAGAAGACATTGGGAGTCGTGAAATATAACCAAATATATCTTGACGAAGTAAAGCTAAGGGTTGGAGCCTCGAAAAGACAAGGTTGGTGCCTTGGAAGATAGGGTTGGAGCCACAGAGGATCAGAGTCCTCAAGAAACCAGGTCGGAGCCTGAACCAGATATAGGGTTGGAGCCCTTGAGGTTGGTGCCTCAAAATTGACAAGGTTGGAGCCTTGGAAATCCAAGTCAGTGCTTGGCATATTACAAGTTGGAGCTTGGGAGATTGAAGATTGGTGTCTTCATCTAGGGTTGGAGCCCTACATATATTGTACTTGATTTATTGAAACAAGAAATTAATAAAAGTATTTATTCTATCGTTCTTCATTTTGTGTTCTAAATATAAGTGATCTAAGTGGTAAAAATAACAATTGAAAAGAAATACTAATTCACCCCCCCTCAGTATTTCAATAGTATCATGCTACTTTATAAGGATATCTAGAATCAGAGATGAACTCCAAGCAATAGATGAAATTGTCCCAGAAAATGAGCTTGTAATTACTGCTCTTCTAGGACTACCAAAATCTTGGAGTGCCTTTGCATCAGGACTTAACAGTTGGAAAGATACACCAACATTTGAGAAAATGTGGAATGCATGCAATCAAGAAGAAGCTCGAGTATCATTAGTAAACAACAACAAGGAGGATGAAGAAGAAAACATCTCTAATGCCTATTCCGCTCATCACAAGAAGAAGGGAACCTTCAAGAAGTTCAAGGGACCAAAGAAGAAGGTTGACCTATCCAAGATTGAATGCTACAATTGCCATAAGATGGGTCATTATAGAAGTCATTGTCCCGAGAATCCAAGGAATAAGAAGAGGGAAAGAGAACATGCAAATGTTGCAGAAGAAGCTCCATCAAAGAAGAACAAAACTGAGGAATCAGAAGTCAAGGACTTATACTACTAAGTCCTATCCTACATATCCTTCTTAGTCTTGTATTGTTTTCCTTTATGTTTTGATTTCTAGAATTTGTAGGTCTAACATGTCTTGTTAGAACATTTTTGAATTATTTTGATAAGTTATAGGTATCCCTCAAGATTGGATTAAGAGGGAGCCCTCACCATTTTACCAAAGATAAGTATCTTGTTCTTTGTCTCCTCTTTTATGTTTGGCTTTTCTCTCATATCAATATTTGTTTGTGTTATATACTAATAACTTTTTCTTTATACTTTTTCTTTTAACTTGAAGCAAAGGAAGTCCTTCAAAGAATTGATCTCCTGTAAGGTTTGGTAAGGAACAAGTGAAGGTATGTCTTAGACTATGAGTTTTGTTATAAAGTTCTCTTCATGTAAAAGGTATGTTCATTTTCTTTTGAAATTTGCATTACATTACTGATATCAATATGTCTAGGGTTTTGAATAACAAAGATTCATGTTTTGGTGATTAATCGTTAGATTGAATCTACCCTAATGATATTATTTGATCATTCTTGTGTAACCCTAACCTTTAGGGTTGACTATAAAACCCTAGCCTCTTGTTGCTAAGGGTATGTCACTATTGATTATAAAACCCTAGTCTACTTAGGGTTGTTGATGAAATCTAGAATTCCTATTCTTTTGATGTTTAGGGTTTTCGTATTATAGAAACCCTAGGCCTTTAGGGTTTGTTGATAATATCTAATTGAAACCCTAGATCTTTAGGGTTTGGTAAATTAGGGTTTATAAGCTAAAACCCTTGTGATAGTTGTAGTAAGATCCTAGGAATGAAACCCTAGGTATATGTTTCTCCGTCTGATCAAAACCCTAACCTGGACAAAATTGTTGTATATCTAACTTTAATGTATTGATGTTTGTGTCTTGGGTCTACCAATAGGAGATATTGTTGTGATATGCTAGTGCATGATTATGAAATCCTAGTTATGTATATGCAAGTATGCTTATTGATACTCATGTTTTAGTTTGTGAATTCTAAGGTTTGTAACAAAACCCTTGGAGAGATTGATATTCTAGGATATGATGATATTGTTTTTCGATATGATTTAGTTTTGATAATAAAATCTAGGGTTTGTAACAAATCCTAGTAGAGTCTAAAATTGTTGAAACCTTAGCTGTATAGTAGAATTTTTACTTGATTGAATTGTTGATATCTAAGGCTTTTTATCTCGTAGATGGAGTCTAAGGGTTAGTAACAAAACCCTAGAGAGAGGTTGAAATCTAGTATGTGTCTCTTGTTGATTATAAACCTAACTAGGATTAGGTATTTGATGTCTAAAGTATTTGATTGGTTTGATGCTTCCATTATATTGACATGATTTTGATATAGTTAACTTCATGCTTCGATTTGTATTTGGTTATACTTCTTGTTGAAGATTTGCAGGTACATAATCTTCAAGATGTTGAAGATGTTCGTATAAGCATGATGAAAGAAGTTATGATGATTAAGATGACCTTGATGAAGTAGTGAAAGGTTTAAGCTTCTCTGATGTTATAGAAGAAGAAAATTGTTGATCTCCCTAAGTTAAGAGGGAGCATGGTTAGAGAAAAAGAGTTCATCTCCCCAATTGAGAGGGAGGGCATATTATGATAGTCATGATGGATAACTTGTAGAAGAAATCAGAGAATGAATAGATTTGCAATGTATTAAGGATGTCTTGGTGTTGTTGAAGAAATGAAAGAAGAAAAGTTTCCGAAAATTTGAATATGAATAAGTGGCATCAAGATGATTGAGGATCCTGAAGGTTTGTGTTTACTTATATGTATATTTGAAAGTTTATTGTTGATTGGGGTTTGTGTTTGAACAGGGAAAACTCTCCATAAAAGAAAGACTAACATTTGGGAAGCATGCTTGGACAAATGGATATATCCAGTTTATTAGGGAGAGATGAAGCATCTAATAGTGGATGCTTGGGAGGACATTTGGTCGGCCTATGTGTTGATGTCTAGATCCCGAAGAGGGAGGGTGGCATTGGTCATGGAGCTTTGACCTTGGATACACACCTAGTTCTCTGGGTTGATAGTTAGTAAGTAAGCATGATGGTACCTAGACTGGCTGAAAGCTTGAGTCCATCTTAGTCCCACCCAAATAGAATACCTTGGTCAGGTTTCTAGTCCGCAACACTATGTGTGCTAGAACTCTTCATAGTTCATTTTGGAGATCTTCCATGTACCTCTATATATTTGTAATTATGAATCCCTAGTTAAGACGGAGTGTTGAAGAATGTAACTAGAGTCGGTCTTCATAATTGTATCTGAGTCATAATGAAATATATTTGTCAAACGAAAGAAAATGAAATTTTATTATTAAAGAAATTGACTTATTAAAACATGAGTTTCATGCTTGGATCAATTGTTTTTAGGTCAAAGACTCCATTGAAGGCTTCTAGGGTTTATTTCAAGTGTCCTTGTCCATGTCATATTGTAAAGAACCCTTCTTTGGATTTATTTATCAAAGAAGAAATTTATTTTATTGTATTTTAGCTCTTCTAGACCTCTTCCACCTCCTCCACCAAGTCGGCCTCAAACAGGGGAATTCAACCTCACAAGAAGCCTATATATTGGAGAAACTCGACCTTATTTGAAGCCTCAACTAAATAAGTTCGATATGCAGTTTTTGGGCTAAGAAAAAGTGGAAATTTCAAGGGAAGAAGAAGAAAAAGTCTAGTAAAGAAGGAGGCCAACATCTTGCTAAAGAAGCCAAATTTTCTCTCTCATCTCATGCGTGCGAAATTCTGGATTGTCGCTAGGGGTTGAAATTTTGCAGTTGCTAGGAAGACCAAAATTCTGAAGCTATTGGTGAACCTGGGACCGAAATTTTTGAGTTGTGTTGGGTTGTTGTTGTTAGACAAGAAGAGACTACTGAAGGTTGGTGTCTCTCATTGGAAGGCTAACTTGGTGGAGGAGGAAGGTCTATAGGCGTAAGGTCGTGGTCTATCACATTTTGAATTACTGAAGGAAGAGTTCTTGACTGGGTTTTCCCTTACATAGGGGTTTTAGCCCTGGCTAAGTGCCTACATTTGGTGTCCATTGATCTTCATGTTTTGCTTTTGGTAATTGCTTGATGAAACAAAGATAAAGGAAGAACATAAAGAAGTTAATAAGAACACTAAGATTTCACAAGTAATTATCAACATAAGAAAATCTTTCTGCCTTTCCGATTTTCTAACAGCCTACAAGAGGAAACATCAATACATCTCTCTGACAACAATGTCTCTTGGCACACAACCTACAGGAGGAATCATCAATACATCTCCTGAACAACAATGTCTCTCGGCATACAGCCTACAGGAGGAATCATCAATACATCTCCCGGACAACAATGTCTCTTGGCACACAACCTACAACAGGGATCATCAATACATCTCCCGGACAACAATGTCTCTCAGCACAACCTACATGAGGAATCATCAATACATCTCCCAAACAGCAATGTCTCTCAACACATAGCCTACAGGAGGAATCATCAATACATCTCTCAAACAACAATGTCTCTCGGCGCACAACCTACAAGAGATGGTCTATCCATGATGTTATGTAATCAGTGCTCCCTCTTCAAGGGGATTCTCATTCATTCCAGTGTCTTCATATAAACATCAACAACCAGTTTCATCATCAAAAATGTAGCCATGGTGGATTTCAAATATAACATTCAGTTGTTCATCTGACTTCGGTCGAAGCTTCTCTTAGAAGCAAACATCAGTAGCAGACCAAAATCAAATCTAGAAAATAATAAAATTTTATAGCTTCTTCAAATCATTCATTCATAGCTCCCTCTTACACAGAAATCACGGGCTCATCTTTAGCATATCTAGATCAACATTTGTTTTCAAAGCTTCTAGCCATCTTCATGAGAATGAGCTTCAATCAGGCTAGTCTTGTTTGCTCCCTTTGAGTCTTTTTGTACTTCCGTCATTTTCAACAATATGCGACCCCTTGGCAATCTTCATTATATACATGCAATCCTCATGAGGAGATTGTGGAAGAACAAGAACAACCAAGCAAGTCAAGAGACTCATAATCAATAGAAATGATCAAGATGATACTTATCTTTTTGAGAGTGTGTGAGCTCCCTCTTCATCTTAGCCTTTTGCATCATCATTAACATCAGGAATTCAAGTCCATATCTTCATCATCATCAACAAGTCCACATCATCATCATTATCAAGGAGTCTAATGAGTCCACATCATCAAGGAGTCTACATTATTAAAAAGTCCATATTATCATAATTAGCAAGTCCACATCATCAAGGAGTCTACATCAATAACAAGTCCATATCATCATTAAGGAGTTTTATCATCATTGAGTCCACATCATCATCATTATCAAGGAGAATCATCATCATGATATCATCACGGAGTCCATGTCATCAAGAAGTCCACATCATCAATAAATTCACATCATCAAGGAGTACATCATTAAAGAGTTCATATCATTAAGGAATCCATCATCCACATCTTCGCATTATCAACATCATCAAAACTTATATCATCATTCATATCATCAATGGTTCTTGTTAACATCATCATCAAGGATTACTCATCAACATCATCACACCATTAAGAAGTCCATATCAGCATTAAGGAATTCATATCATCATCATTAAGGAGTCTATATCAAAGGGTTCACATCATCATCATCAATATCATTAACGAGTCCATGTTTTCAACAAGTCATTATCATCAAGAAACCTAGTCCAATTCATCATCAATGAGTACTCATCATCTTTATCATCATCAAGAGTTCGTGACGCAGTTCCAAAGGAGTGCGTGGAGCAGCTTTCGCTGTCCAGCACAAGGAACAACCACAGTCACTGTGGGATTGTTCATCCAACTGCTGATTTGCCAGAATATCTATCTTCGGAGAAAAGTACTTCTGCCGAGGATAATCTCTGAATGGTGAGCCATTTCTAGCACCCTAGTTGTATTCAGAAATATGCATAATAATAAAACTCTCATATCTGCTGCATCGGTTTTCCCGCATTGGGTTGTGGAAATTTCTAAGTCTGACACATCAGAAATCCCTACTGCATTATCTGGTTTATTATCTCCTACTTGTTCTTTCCATTAACAAGTTATTTATTAATATAAATACCAAAATAAACACAAATGCAGCCTTCACACATATACAGATCACCAACTGAAATAAACTGAGACAACTTGGTGTGTCTCCAATTGACCCTCAAGCCTCCTCTTATACTTTTCTTGTTGACAATTCAACGACCGAGATTAAGTACCTAATCAACGGCTAAGATTAGATTTGGCTTGATCCTCGTTATTTAGAATTTTCTCACCCATACTATATTAATATACATTAATATTTTAATTTTCCTAAGTTTAGACTTAGGAACCCCATTAAAAATATTAATTATTTTAATATCTCTCCATCCGGGTGGAATTTCCCCAAATGATTTCTGGGTCATGGAGATCTCATGTGACTTCCACCAATTTTCATGGCTAGAGCACATCCGATGCTACCAAAAAATCAACAATGGTCATTGTACTCGACCCAGGTGTATGCTCTCCTACCTGTCCTTCTTGTTGCTCCTGCTGCTCTTGGACTAACGAAACATCTCCTAATTGATCTTCTGCAGGCATTTCACTAGATTTCCTGAAAGCTCTATCTTCCATGAACTTTGCATCCCGTCTTACTACAATCTTCCTACTGCCAGGAATGTAGATTCTATATGCCTTTGAGGTCTCGTTGTATCCTACGAGATACCCCTTCTCTGCAGTCTGATCCAGTTTGTTGCGCTTCTCATCTGGAATGTGACAATAAGCCACACTTCCGAATATCCTGAGATGACTGACTTCCGGCTTCTTCCCTGTGAAAACTCGTTCAGGCGTTCTCTTCCCCAATGCTCTATGAGGAGTTCTATTCTAGATATATATTGTCGTGTTGCAAGCTTCTGCCCATAGATACCTAGGTAGATCCTGATCATACAACATGGCTTTGGCTGCCCCAACAATAGTTTTGTTATTTTGTTCTACCACTTCATTCTGCTCCAGATTATATGGAGTTGACTACTGTCTTTTGATGCCCTTCTTTGCGCAGAAATCTATGAAGTCTTTATCTGTATATTCTCCACCATTATCTGAACGCAATACCTTTATCTTTTTCCCTGTCATATTTTCAACAAGAGCCTTAAACTTTCGAAAACAATCAAAGACCTCATCCTTGGTCTTTAAGAAATAGATCCAGGTTTTCCTGGAGTGATTATCGATAAAAGTGAGGAAGTATTCGTCACCACTAAGATCCCTTGTGGACATAGGACCGCAGATATCTAAGTGTATTAATCCTAATATACACTTTGCTCTATTGTTACTTCTGGAAAAAGCTGCTTTAGCGTACTTTCCTAGCACACATCCTCTAACAAGTCATCATGTTCACTACTAAGGACTGGTACCCCTATAACAGTCTCTCTAAGCATCCTTAGTACTCCATGGTGTAAGTGCCCCATTCGCCTGTGCCATAATTCATTTCGCTCCTCCTCACCATTACAATTGTTGCCTATCAGTGCCATTGGCAATTTGAGCTGCAACCTATACAACTTGTTGCTTCGAACCCCAATTTGCTTTTTCTTTTTCCAGCTTGGATGCTTAACGTATACTTTCTTTCCTATGAAGTATACGTCATATCCCTTGTCCTATAACTAGGACACTGAAATTAAGTTCATTCATAATCTTAGCACATGCAGAACATTGGTGGCTCGGATGTTGTCCCTGCTTGCGTTTGAAAAGCTATAATGCCTCTCACTACTAGAGTACATTTCGTTATGTTTCCCATAGTTATTTGGAAGTCCATTTGTTATTCTTGATAGCTCGAGAAATGTTCTCGTACTCCAGTCATATGAGCTGAAGCCCCTCTATCAATGTACCAAACATCCGCTAATGCTGAATTTGCTAACGCTAACCTATCCCAACAACTGTTGTACTATTGTAGGAAAAACTACGTTCCACTTGAGATAATCCTTCTTGCTAAATCTTTTGCTTCCCTATAGCTCTGATACCATGTGAAAAATTCTGAATAGAAATCCTAATGCAGTGATTAATATTATTTCTTCTACTTATTACCTCATAAATAAATTATCTACAGTATTCTTACGGCAAATATCGAAATATATTCTACTGCAACCTTCACAATTAAAACATAGCAGAAAGTAAATGTAAGTAAAATATTGGCACACATACAATCACAGTGACAATTATTTTTGGACAATTGTCCCCGGAAAACCCAACTTGGGAAAGCTAATGCAATGGTGAGGGTTTTATTTTATTATGCAGCAGTGAAATCTAAGTACATCTATGGATGCTCAACTGGCAATCCAAACAAGAAGAAAATCTGGCAGATATATTCCCTTAGCAACCCCGGCACTCTTGTTACCTGCACTCGCGTTCCTGCACTTGCACGTTCCTGCACTCGCTAGTTCTTGCACTGGGAATAACTCAGCGTTTTCCTACTGCCTCTCCGGATCTAGAAATATTTCTCGGGATCATTGTCCCTGCCCCTCTACTGCAAAATATCTCTTCGATAAGAATTTCCTCCTGAGAGCTTCTCACTTCAGAAATTTGATCTCTTGATCTCTCGGTGTATTTTCCAAATGACCCTCAAGCCCCTTCTTATATCTTCTTGTTGGACAACCAACAGCCTAAATTAACTCCTAATCAAAGGCTCAGATCATTTTGACTTGATCTTCGTCTTTATCTAGAAGATTCACCCACAATTAAATTAATACCCATTAATATTTTAATTTTCCTAAGTTTAAACTTAGGAAATCCATTAAAAATATTAATTATTTTAATATAATCGTCTTTGGGTGAAATTTCCCAAAACAGTTTCTGGGTTCTTTGGAATACAGGGGCCCAAACCTCCCTACAAAATTTGAGGCCTAGAGCACATCCGATGCTACCTCAAATCCACATATATAGGAGAAAATTCTCTTATTGAATTAAGGCTTCTGTGATCCATATCAAATTTTTGAAGATTCTTCAGCGAAAATCACATAGAGAAATTTTTGTCGACGCGTTTCGAACCAGCTAGTGTGGTTCATCGTCAGGACAAGTTGAAGAGACAGATCTAGCTTAGCATGTTAAATAGTATGAGCAGAGTCTCCAACGGCTATCTGGATTAACGGCTACATTTGACCTTAGGACCAGAGTCAAAAATTATTATAATTTAATGGCAATTAGTTATATTAGGTGACCATTAAAAATATATAAATATATAAAGTAATTTAAAGGTGTTAATGGTTAGTTAAAAATGTATTAAAAATTATAGGTTAATTAGTATTTAAAAGGGGAATAAATGTATATATATATATATAAATAAAAAGTAAAATACATAGAAGTAAGAATTAATAAGAATATTGGAACGGAAAGTAAAGCTAACTTAAATAAAAATAAAATAAAAAAATAAAGTAAATAAAATAAATAAATAAAATAAAAATAAATAAATAAATGAATAAAAATTAAAAAAAATAATAATAATAATAAATAAATAAAAATAAATAATAATAATAATAATAATATTAATAATAAAAAATTAAAAATAAAATTAAAAAATAAAAATAAAAATAAATAAATAAATAAATGAATAAAAATAAAAGTAAAAGTAAAAAGTAATGATAAAATGAATAAATACATAACGAGGACATACTATTAAAAAAAAAAAAAAAAAAAAAATCGAGCGAGCAACTAAAGGGAGAAGCCCTGGGAGGAAGGAAGAGATAAGGCTCCAAGAGACGAAATCCTCAAAAATAAGGGAAACAACGAAAAAACGAAAAAGCAAGACTAGGAACAGAGGGCAGGGATCCAGCAGCTACTGATCTTCCAACCGTCATCTCTATTGAGATTGCCCGACCTTCTTTCAATTTCAATGGCTTCCTCTCTCCTAGATGGTCCTCAGCCAGCAGCCCCTTGCAGCCACTAGATAGCTCAATATGCCATTGTCTCTGCCACCCGAGCCAGCGATGTGGTCCCTTGACCACTTGTCATGATTGTATGTTTGAAGGTGGGCCTCCCGACCCAAAAGGTATAAATTTTGATTAGTTCGGTTAATAAGTAATTTTGTTTACTTTTCATGGCACTTTTGGGCGTGGATTAGTGGGGTGATTCAGCCGAAAGAGTGGGTTAGGTCTGTATCCTTGTCTCCACTGCCCGATTCTGTGGTTACCCTTGTATCCTAGTCCCATGGGATCTCCTTTACTAGCCATTGGCTTCAGGGTTGGCACTACATAGGAAATCTCGATTTTGGTTGCAAAGTCCCGCTTCCCGATACCACCTACATCACTCCCCTTTTACTCATTTCAGCCCTGTTCATCTATTTTCCTATCCAGGTCCACATGTCTCCACTAGGTCCACATAGGGTTAGCCTCTCCTTCCCCTTGTCTACACCTTGGTTCGGGCTTGAAACGATGCCCTGAAGATTGATGCAGCTAAAAATAAAAGGAAAAGCATAATTTGGCCACTCTCAATAGGAAATGTACCCAAAAATGAAAAAGATGGTCAGGACATACAAATTTAGCACGTGGGCAAAAGCCAGACATGAGCTCTACCCCTTACCCATGGTCATCACCCTGGTTCCTATGAGCCCTAAATGAGCCACCTCCATCATTAAGGAACCCATGATTGTCCCAACCCCTGGTGGGAAATGAACTGCCCCACCTTACAGAGGTATCCACTGCTACATATTACACATCATGCTCTCATCCCCTGGAGCCCCGAGCAATTATGAAGAAAAATCAGTCAAAGGCAAAAGGCATATGAAGAAAGATGGAAAAACAAAGGTCGAGGTAAATCATGTACCACGATTTGCTCCCTCCTACACTCATATACCCAGGTGTGAGCTTCCCTCATTATAACTACCCTTGCACCATGACATGTGGTCTAGATGTTTCCCCTAATCCCCACTCTGTTCGATTACTATATCATCTGCAACCTACCACTTGAGGTATGTACCATGGACATGTCACCCCCTTTAGAGGTTGAAACCACCTAATAGGGTCCTTGGTTAACCCCTTTATTGAGCTTGGAGACACTTGTACATGCCAAAGCCCACTATGGAAGGGCATGCCACCATGAAATGCCCCATTGATTCCATGACTTGTAAGCTTTTTTACTTGATTATTCTAATGATTTGTTGTACTGAAAAGCTAAGGGACGCATTGGATCTTATGCAGGATTGCAAGTGGGTTTCCATTTGGGGCTTAGTCCCCCTATACAGGTTCCTAGCTCTCCAAAGGGCTACATTGGCGCTTGTTGGGTGAGCGTTGAGAGCCATGGGCCTCCACCATAGCAGAGATTACTTCATGGATCCCCAGTAGCACTCATTGGTTGCTCGTGTTCCACCTTTTGGATGAGGATGATGCATTTGGTTCACCATGCCCAACTGGCTCCACACTTGCACCATACGCTTGGCAGATGTTCCAGGGTCCAGAGGATGTCTCCCGCTGCAGAGGGATGGTTTATATCATCATCCTAGCCTGTACAAATGGTCTATAGGCATTTTTGATCCACTTGGAGACCCATGAGGATGTCCTTGTGCCCCCACACCCACATGGGAGCATCACAGGTTCTTGCTTGGAAAACAAGGGGCCAACCCCTTGTCCACTATGTTTGGAGTCCATTCCTACATCATGGCACCCCTTGGACTTCACTAGGCCTCCTTAAAGGCCCAACCGCTAAGTTTATTGAAAATTCGACCCTCTTGAGAGGCTTATTGTTATGTTATTGAACTATTTGGTGGGCTTGTCACCAAAAGTATTGTTATTATGCACTATTTTATTTTAGGGGCCCAGTTAGGCCAAATTAGCTAAATCGAACTCATTAAACATTGTATAAATAGATGAGAGGTGATTCATTCTCTCATCATCACTTGGATTGGGTTATTGTTAAGTTTAGGTAGGTTCTATGCTTAGAGCAATTTATTTCAATTTTCATAGTTAGCTCAATATCTTTTTCAGAGTAGCAATCACATCAGCATTAAAGTAAACTGCAAATAGAACATAAACATAAATCGCAGAAGACAAGCCAAGACAAGAGGACACAAGATGTGGCGCTAGCCAGGGACAAACCCCAATGTGGGGAAACCCTTGATCAATTCTTCTTATATGTTCTTCAATGGTTCAACAAAGAGAGAGAGAGAGAGAGAGAGATAGTACATTTACAACAGAAGTCAACACTTTGACTTATCTAGATATATCATCTCTAAGAAGATGATACATGAGATCAGTTAAGACAAGCTGCTTCAATTGATTCTCCAAGGTGACTCCTTCACCTATCATAGTGTTGCATCTCGTCATCATGTTGCACCATGACATTGTGCCACTACTGCACAATGTTATGGTTGTCCCGTTGTGCCACTGCTACACTATGTCATGGCTTTCCCGTTGTGCCTCTACTGCACTATGTCATGGTTGTGCCGTTGTGCCACTACTGCACTATGTCATGGTTGTCCCATTATGCCACTGCTATACCATAACAGCACCATGAATTTTTTGCACTAAATATTATGCTGTTGTCCCAATGTGTTATACTAGTAGCACTATTAACTTGCTATATCATACTATTGTACCTCACCATTGTGCTACCCCTCACTATGCTATGATACACTTCATCATTGTACCCATCATGCTGCAACATTCATCAACATGCTGCTACAATATATCTGTTGTTTCCAACATCATGTTGCTTCAATGTATCATCATTATTTTCTCTTATAGAATTTTCTGTTCATAACCTTCATCAAGTTCACACCCTTTTCTCCATCCAAGTGACTGTACTATTATCAACACAGTCCTAACATGTGCTGCCTTGCTGGACAGACTTCAACGTATACCCTTCAGCACTCTTCTCCATGTCATACAAGCCGCTTTTAGACCTTCCTTCCTCCATGGCTATGATTAGGGCATGCTTGAATAGTCTTCCTTTATATCACTTGGAGGACTGCGGTTAGGGCAGCATAGAGCTTCACCATAGGGCTGCATGTAGGGCAGCGTAGGGCTCTCCATAGGGCTGCATGTAGGGCAGCGTAGGGCTCTCCATAGGGCTGCATATAGGGCAACGTAGGGCTCTCCATAGAGCTGCGTATAGGGCATCGTAGGGCTCTCCATAGAGCTGTGTATAGGGCAGCGTAGGGCTTCCCATAGAGCTGTGTATAGGGCAGCGTAGGGCTTCTCTTTTAGATCAGCAATTAGATCTCTCCTTGCTGCATTATGTAGGGTTCCTTCACTACGTTAAAATCTCCTCCATGATAGCGTTAGGATCTAGGGCATCCTCTAGGGCAACGTATCCTCTTTAGATCTCTCCTCCCACCAAAACCCAAAGACAAGTGGAGAGGAAGAGATCACCAAGAGGATTTATGTCCAAATGACTTTGAAGGCACCTCTATTTATACTAAAATGTTGAGCACAAGTGGGGTTTATTTGGTTGCTGGCCGACCTTGACGAATTGTCCCATAACACAAATAATTCATATCTCCATGAATACTTATCAGAATCGGATGATCTTTAGATCAATCCTACACCTCTCAATGAGAGGGATCCAAGAAAAATATCAGCGGCCATTAATAAGATGACCCACATGGAGTTTGGCCCTAGTTGCCAATTTTAACACTCCCTCTCAACTAGAGAGAACTCCATCCACTGATCCATATGTCTGACTGTACTATCTCTGCCATCAGTGCCCTGCACTACTCTGCTCTGCTGAGCTTTGCTCTGCTCTGATGAACCATGAAGAAGAAGAATTGATCGAGAATGTCTCATACCATTCTCTACTGACCCGAAGTCAATTTCATCTGAAGAGAGTGTGTCATATCACTCTTACTAACCCGAAGTCAATTTTATTGATCCCAGATCAATATCACAAGAGAGTGTCTCAAACCACTCATACTGATCCCAGATCAATGGAGGTCATCCTAGCATAGGGAGTATTGTAGATACAATGATGCGTCCATCGATAGTACTACTATGGTCCCTAACTGCATTTCCCTGCTCATTGATCAGATGAGAGGTACTTCCCATGAGTCCCAGACTGCATGGGTAGGATGCCTCGACAGGAGAATTAATCATCCTGTCCCAAAGTCGCCACGGGGTATCACAAGGGAAGGTTGAACCTTTCACCCTATACATAGCGCATCACCAGGGGAGGGTGAGTCGCCCTGTGGTCGTATGTCGCTCCAATAAGTACCCCAAGCCCCCCAGAGCTCCCAGAGCTCAATGCATGTAACATGCAGGACCCTTATAAGAAGGTCTCTCAATGACTCCAAGTCGTTCGGGAAAGTCACAAATTTGACCTTTCCCTGGGGCTTTGACAAAATGTCTGCGACCTGTACACATTGTTTTAAGAAACGGTCGTTTCGATACCGAAACGGCCGGGTTGATCCGAGCCATTACCCTCTGCTGTGACCCGGCCCTTGGAACGATTCGACTGGCCGAGTCATGGCTGACTCGGCCAACTCGGCCGTTTCTGTATTGACTCGGCTGAGTCATAACCAGTGGCCTGTAACCCCATCAAAACAGCGATTTGACATTTTTTTAATGAAATTTTGAAGTGTTTTCTGATTGGTTTGAACTCCAATGTGTTTTATGAATTAGTTAAATGTTATTTGGGGTCCATTTCCCCCTCCCAAACCCTATTTAACACACTCAAATGCTCTCTACTATTGATATGCTATTCAAATTTCATGGTAATGTTAAATTCTTAAAGTAAAAGTGACATTCTCCTTAATCTTCATTTTCATCCTTTTACTTAAATTTTTAACATTACCATGAAATGACTCAGGATGTTTGAGAGTGGTTTCGGCCTCATTGGATTTCATATGGAGAAAGTAGAATTTCAGATTTCATTCAAAATCCAGTAGACTTATCAGTTTTTCAGGATTTCAGGATTGGAGGATTGCAATGTTTCCATTGAATTTTGTCATGTATTAGGGTATGGAACTCGTATTTAATCAAGAGCACCAATCCCTCTATGTACCTTGATGTTAGTGACATTGGTTGTCGAACTCCTCTGGGATTCGCTCCCAAACCAGGAGCTTCTGAAAATGTCGCTCCCGCTCCCGTTTTCGCTCTCGCTCCCCACTTTCGCTCCTGCTCCCAACTTCCAAGTAACACTGAGCCAGATGATGTTGGCAACTCTAGCAGTAGCCAGTAGTACTGGTCACAGACTTTTGTTGTAGAGGCCATTTATAGCCTCCTTGGTTATGTGTTTTTGTTTTGATCTCTATATCATCATCGTGTATGTATTGGACAATGCATTGGGTGCCATTTTGATATAATGGATATATTCATGAGCCTACTTTGATCATATGTTGTCTTCTATCTATATTCTAATGCTGTGTGTTTGGAAACATGAATGAAAATCTTTAAAATTATGTGTTTTTATAAAAAATAAATATTTAACGTATTTTTTACAATGACCGAGTCATTGAAATCGAGCCGGCCGAGTTGATACCGAGTCGGAGTCGGAGTCGGAGTCGACCCTCGGCCGAGTCGGAGTCGGAGTCGGAGTTTTAAAACATTGCCTGTACATCAGTCTCAATGCAATGGAGCCTCCTCGCTCATCGACTTACCATATCCCAGATAAGGTAGTATCTGATGTCTATCTGCTGGAGCAATCATCGAATATGGGATTCCTCAACAATCGAATCCCCCTTTGGTTGTCACAAAGGATCATGGTGGTATTCATCATAAACAACTCACTAAAGAGCTTCCACAACCAGGCAACTTCATACGAGATCATACTCGTGGCTATGTATTTGGTCTCGGCGATGCTTATAGCAATCGACTTTTGCTTCCTGCTCATCCATGATAACGAAGCAGAATCCAAAGAGAACCAGCACTGAGAAGTGCTCTAGTGATCCTCCACACTGCCTGCCCAGTCAACATTCAAATAATCATGCAGCTTCATATTTCCAGCAGTGTATCTCAATCCATGAGAGCTTGTGCCCTGAAGATATCTTAGAAGATTCTTAGCACCAATCCAGTGAGACTCAACCAAATATGAGCTCACCATGCTAACTGCAAAACATATATCCGGACGGAAGTTCACCAAGGACATCAATGCAAATGAGTTTATGAAACTCAGAGGCATTTCCCAAATCTGGTCCGTCATCATCACCATATAACTTTTGAAAGTTAAGATCCTCGAGATAGTCACGGGCTTGCAGTTTACCTGTACCATTCCACATCCAGAATCCAACTCCCTCTTACTTCTGCAAGTGAGAGGGTCTGCACCTATCAGAAATAGGTCGTTCTTAGAAGGCGTCGTGTTAAGTTTTGGTATGTTCTATGCTATAGCAATTTATTTAATTTCTTTTCCATATAAGCAATCACATCAGCATAAAGTAAACTGCAGATAGAACATAAATATAAATCGCAGAAGACAAGCCAAGACAAGAGGACACAAGATGTGGCACAAGCCAGGGACAAACCCCACAATGCGTGGGGAAACCCTTGATCAATTCTTCTTTTATGTTCTTCAAAGTTCAGAAGAGAAAGAGAGAGAGAGAGAGAGATAGTACATTTACAACAAAAGTCAATACTTTGACTTGTCTAGATCTGAGCATAGATCATCTCCTATAATGATGAGATCAGTTGAAGACATTCTGCTTCAACTGATACCTATCATCGTGTTGCATCTGGTCCTCTAGTTGCACCACTGCATACTGCACCATGCTGCACTAATCATAATTATCATCATGCTGCCCAAGTCCATGATCTTATCCATCATAATGTTGCTCAAACTAATGTGCATCATTATCATGCTGTTGCCCCTGCTAATGTATCATTGTGCTGCCCATGCACATGATCTCATAGTACTGCCCATCATGTTCTTGCCTTGGCATTCTCTTTGCTTCATCATGCTCCAACAATTTGCTTCTGTTAATGTCAGCCTTAGCTGCTTGTTATGGCTTGCAGCCTAGCAAAGCAGCTAGGCTATAGTTCCACGCAATCCCTTTACACACAGCATATTAATATTCTTCAGTCATAGGTTTTCTTTTGTTGCTGTGTGTCTCTATGACCTGTGCATAAGAGTCTCCACGAACTGCGTATGAATGACTGGAGTCTCTATACCCTGATCTACGCTACCTGATCTACTCCACACGGTAGCCCGATCTACACTACCAGATCCGCATACATCACAACGACTATTCTTGATGACTGCAGTTGTTCCTTTTAATGACCAGCATAGATGTGTCTTTCATGCCCAGCATATATATATTAAGTGTCTCTAAGACCAGCATAGAACGTTGACTGTTTTATGAATGTTGTGCATATATATATACATATTGTAATACCATGACAGCGTATTACTGTGACTATAACCATGACCTTTTCATCACTGCTGCTTGATGACAGTGGCACCCTTGACTTTCTGACCAGCGTATATATTCATGAACAACGTATTGTATAGAGTTTTCCATGTGTGCTCTGCGTATAGAGTCTATATGTGCTCAGCGTATATGTGCTTTTGCGTATAGAATCTATATGTGCTCTGCATCGTATAGTAGGGCCTTTCCTTTGGCTACGTATGAGTGTGACTACAGAAAGCGTGAACATTGACTATGTACAGGTATCTCCCATGGCTGCATGAATGCGTACAGCTATCTCCCATGGTAGCATGAAACCAGCGTGAACATTAAGACTGTGTACAGTTATCTTGTGAACATCCACAACGTATTTACTATGAACAACATATATCATTCACTGAGAGCAGCGTATATCTAAGACTGTCCAGCGTTTACATTATTTCCCAGTGTCCAGCGTTTATATAAGCATATGACTATCCAGCGTTGACTGTGTATTGAGCTGAGTGTAGAATATAGGGCATTGTTGTGCGTGTAATTGATTCCAGCGTATATACAAGACCATGATTCCAACGTATATATAAGATTGTCCACCGTTTAAGGTCTTTGCGTCCATCCTCATAAACCTGCGGCTTATTGTGGCTAGGGTATTACAGCAGTTAGGGCATCATATTTAATCCAGCGTATCTTCTTGTGAGTCTCTCCTTCACCAAAAACCCAAGACGTGGTGAGGAGGAGATCACATGAAGTGTGTGTTATTGCTAATGACTCCAAATCCTCTCTTATTTATACTAAAAGCGTGGATGATTGAATAGACATAACGTTTGGGCTTCTAGAGCCTACATAAGAGCTGGTCGGCTTGATGATAATTACATAAACAAAATAAATTCATATCTCCATAAATACTTATCGGAATCGGATGATCTTTAGATCAATCCTACACCTCTCGACGAGAGGGATCCAATAAAAATATCAACTGCCATAAATATGCTGACCCACATGGAGTTTGGCCCTAGTTGCCAATTTAACATGCCGGTATGAGAGGTCTATCATCCACAACCTTCAAACAATGGCTTGGATCGGCTTCACTCTTAGTGAATCTCAGCTTCATCTGACAGCTATCAATCCTCTTATATCAAACCCGGGGTGATCTGCTTCAAACCATAAAGGGCTTTCTTCCACCTGCATACATGAGATTCCCGATGAATCTAAAACCCCTCGGGTTGTTCCAAGCCTGTGAACCTGCTACATGGGGGGAATGGTCCCCTTGTAAGATTTTCATTTGGTACATCTCAAACATGTACCTTCATGCTCCTTTTGAATTCAGGCATCCCTGTCATCATTTGACTTACAGAGCTCCGGTGCTATGTGTCAACTGACATGGTCCCCAATGGACTTCCTGCCAAACCTGAACTCAAAGATAAAAGCATATTTGAAATTCTATTTCCAAACACGTACCTTTCCATCAATGAATGCCACCCTATAACCTTTGACTTCCAATGCCGAAATGGACACCAGGTTCTTCTTGCGATCAAGTACATAAAAGAGATTCTATAAATGAATCGAGTTACCCTCATTCAATTGAGGGGAAACATTCCCTTCACCCTTTCCGGGATAGGTGGCATTGACTCCAAGTATAATCCCATGATTGTTTCCATCTCTGCCAAATTAGAGAGAGCACCCTTCTATCCGATGAAGTGCCTTGAAGCACTATAATCCATAAGCCAGATTCCCAAAGAATCTGAAGGAGAGGGCCAATACAAGATAACACTTCTTTATCTTATAAGAAACAACATTTGATTCTTCATACCTGGGGTTCCTTGTTTTCTCTGAAGAGTCGGTCGTTTCCTTGATGACCTGCACTATCATTCCTCTGATCATTGAAGATGTCCCTAGAATGATTGTTATCATCATCAAGTGATGTGTCCCTGCCAGTCGGACACTCCTTCGCATAATGGCCGAACTTATTTCAACCAAGGCATCTGCCTTTCCTTCCACCATCAAAAACTTCCGCTACACCATTCTGATAATATTCTCTACTTCAACTTCACCCTTAGTGAATTAGAAGAGGGATGAGGAATCCATTGATCCTTTTGTCCTTTCCCAACTATCTTCGGTGATTGCTCTTTCACTCTTGCTTGGGCTTTGTCTTCACCTCAGCTCCGATACCATGTTAAGTTGAGGTAGGTTGTATGCTTAGAGCAAATTATTTCAATTTTCACAGTTAGCTCAATATCTTTTTCAGATTAGCAATCACATCAGCATTAAAGTAAACTGCAGATAGAACATAAACATAAATCGCAGAAGACAATCCAAGACAAGAGGACACAAGATGTGGCGCTAGCCAGGGACAAACCCTAATGTGAGGAAACCCTTGATCAATTCTTCTTATACGTTCTTCAATAGTTTAGCAGAGGGAGTACATTTACAACAGAAGACAACACTTTGACTTATCTAGATAGATCATCCCTAAGAAGATGATACATGAGATCAGTTGAGGACAAGTTGCTTCAACTTATTCTCCAAGGTGACTCCTTCACCTATCATAGTGTTGCATCTCGTCATCATGCTGCACCTCATCGTGGTGTACCATGCTGCACATGCTTGTTGTCCCATTGTGCCACCGCTGCACAATGTCATGGTTGTCCCATTGTGCCACTGCTGCACTATGTCATGGTTGTCCCGTTGTGCCACTGCTATACCATAAAAGCACCATGAATTTGTTGCACAAAATATCATGTTGTTGTCCCAATGTGTTATACTAGCAGCACTATGAACTTGCTATATCATATTGTTGTACCTCACCATTGTGTTGCCCCTCATTATGCTATGATACACTTCATCGTTGTACCCATCATGTTGCAGCATTCATCAACATGTTGTTGCAATATATCTGCTACTTCCAACATCATGCTACTTCAATGTATCATCATTGTTTTCTCTCATAGAATTTACTGTTCATAACCTTCATCAAGTTCACACCCTTTTCTCCATCCAAGTGACTGTACTATTATCAACACAGTCCTAACATATGCTGCCTTGTTGGACAGACTTCAACGTATACCCTTCAGCACTCTTCTCCATGTCATACAAGTCGCTTTCAAACCTTCCTTCCTCCATGGCTGTGACTAGGGCATGCTTGAATAGTCTTCCTTTATATCACCTGGTGGACTGCGGTTAGGGCAGCGTACAGCTTCTCCATAGGGTTGCATATAGGGCAACGTAGGGTTCTCCATAGGGCTGTGTATAGGGCAGGTAGGGTTCTCCATAGGGCTACGTATAGGGCAGCGTAGGGCTCTCCATAGAGCTGCGTATAGGGCAGTGTAGAGCTCTCCATAGAGTTGTGTATAGGGTAGCGTAGGGCTTCCCATAGAGCTGCGTATAGGGCAACGTAGGGCTTCTCTTTTAGACCAGCAATTAGATCTCTCCTTGCTGCATTATTTAGGCTTCCTTCACTGTGTTAAAATCTCCTCCATGATAGCGTTAGGATCTAGGGCATCCTCTAGGTCAGTGTATCCTCTTTAGATCTCTCCTCCCACCAAAACCCAAAGACAAGTGGAGAGGAAGAGATCACCAAGAAGATGTGTGTCCAAATGACTTTCAAGGCACCTCTATTTCTACTAAAACGTTGAGCACAAGTGGGATTTATTTGGTTGCTCGCCGACCTTGACGAATTGTCCCATAACACAAATAAATTCATATCTCCATGAATACTTATCGGAATTAGATGATCTTTAGATCAATCCTACACCTCTCAATGAGAGAGATCCAAGAAAAATATCAACTGCCATTAATAAGATGACCCACATGGAGTTTGGCCCTAGTTGCCAATTTTAACAGGGATGATCTTTAGATCAATCCTACACCTCTCGATGAGAGGGATCCAAGAAAAATATCAGCTGCCATTAATAAGATGACCCACATGGAGTTTGGCCCTAGTTGCCAATTTTAACAGCTATCTTCCCTTGTGATATTTTCTCTATCCTTCTTGGAGGACGAGTTTGGATGAGTGGATGAATTTTGATGTTTGGATCTCTTTCATTTTGTCTTGGAGCTTCACTATTGGCATATGTTGATGATTGGATATACTCTCTTACATGTAAGTGCTCTTTTTTAATGTTATTCTTGTTATTTACTTTTGTCACATGCATGTTGTTGGGATTTTCACTATACTACGCTGAAATTTACTACTTTTCTTATGCGAAATTGTGGAAATTTGATCTTTTATAGCGCTGCAACATGTCATGGGTCATGTATGAATGAGTGAATGTTCCTAGAGATAATTTGTGTCAAAATTTATCTTGATAAGTCATCAAATATTGCAAATCGAAGTGTAAAGACCTTGAAACTACTTCTCTCATGCCCTAATGCCATGCAAAGTTGTTTTCAAGGCCTCCTTGACGAGGTGAATCTATTCCAAACTATAAATTCTCCACTACTCCATCTCTCCCAAAGGACAAGGCACTAATCCTCCATAGGTGATCACATTAAAGCTTATTTCTCACCTTCTTCTCTTTTCTAGGCCTAGCCTCCATAGGTCACCTAGGGCATCAATTTTCTCATGATTCATCCATCAAAAAACTTCGATCTCTTGCCCATTACTATGCTAGTGTGTCTCCTAGGTGCCCTCCAAATTTCATGAGATTCTGATGGTGGGATCTTGAGATACTTCAAGCCCTAGCTCTAAGATCGATTTTTGCCTTTGGTTTCCTTTGGCTAGTGACCTCATTGGGGTCATTGCATCAAAATCAAAGAAATTTTTTCCTTTGATCCCCTTCTCCTCCTCAATTAGGTCAAGCACACCTTGATTAATCAATTCCATCCCCTTGACCTAAATTTGGGTCCACTTGGTCTCGTGTGGTCCCACTTCTTATCAAAGCTAATCCTTCAAAGACCATTTAGAAACCAAGTTTCCACAAGGATTTTGAGGTCTAGGAATCTCCTTTGCAAGTCACACCTTCAAACCATATCCCCTAAAATCCTACTAGCCCTTCCTAGTAAGCCTTTCACCTTGCTTCCCAAGCAAGCAAGCCACATATTTGAGCCTCTCTTGTGAATAGGATTTTGGGATCACCTTTCATCCTATCATTGATATATTCATTATGGTGATCCTTATTATACCGAGTTTCCTCCCATCGGTGAAAGTCTGTAAAGAGCAGGGAGCCTTAGTTGAGGTGACAATGGGCTATCGTTCCATTGTGGCCCTCAACCTAGTAGTTGCTCTATAGGATCCCCTCCTAGGACCCCTACTAGTTTGAGTGGTAACACGTGCGAGATCATCAGAGTGCGTGAGCCACAACCTTCAAAGAATACAAATCATAGTGACATTTTAAAACTTTGATACAAACCCTATAGCGAGCTATTGAACAAATTGAATGAATCATAAGCTTGAGTCTTTATTGAGATAATATGCTACTGCAAATGAGCGTCTTCACGAGTCTGAGCCTTATCAATGCGAATTAGTGTGACATGTATATACCATAAGCGAGTCCCTTTTGATACTCAGAGTAGTCATGTAAGCTCAGATTTTGATCCAAAAGTTAACACAGTGATCTTCAAGCCTCCTTATTCCAAACTAGATCTCTGATACTGATACTGTGTTGAAATTCTAGTGATGCAAAGACTTGAATAGTTTTTCACAGTTTGATAACTACTTATGTTGACGCAAATTATTTCTTCTTTATATTTTAGTCAACAAGAAGCTATACATGAAAAACTTCAACTAATAAACAAGAGCAGTAAACAATAGACAATACACAAGAGATAAGAGACAACAAGATTAGGCTCACAGTCAGGGAAAAAACCCACATGGGGAAAACCCAAAATTCTTTCCTTATGAGAGAGAGATTATGCCCATCAATTGTACATCTGAATGATCCAACAAATCCAAAGTAATAAACAGAGAGAAACCCAAACAAACTCTGCACAAAATAGAGAGAGATTTTGCTTTTGTCCAATAAGATGATCCTACGGTCACTTTAATGTAAGGTCGAATGTCCCATTGTAATTACCACCGAATTGTGGAGAAGAGTATATCCAAAAATGCCCTCAGTCAATCTATAGAATAGTATCACAAAAGGAGAGTGAGCCTCTATGTGAATATGTTCATCAAATTGTTGAGAAGATATATCCTAAAAGATCCTTGGCCAACTTCAACATTATGACTCAAAGGGAGAGCAAGGCCTTTCTGCACTTCATGGTCACAAAGGAGGTAACAATACCAAAGATAGAAACAATCCCAAATCACTGTAGCAACGAACTCTTGAAGGTAACCCAAATCACAGTCAAAATGAACTCTTGTAGTCTCCTTTGCATCTAAAATAGAAGGCTGAATTGTATTGATTCTTTGATGAAAAATGTCGACCAAAGCTACAATGTATATCAACATACAACACCCAATGGTCTTCCTAGATCATAGGATGCATTTACAGCAGGTATAAGCAATTGGAAGTAAGCTCCTTCGTTTAAACAACTATGGACCTCTCGTGCTCAAGAAGAATCAAGTCTTACATCAAGAATTAAAAGGAAAGAAGCTTCTCAAGCATTTGCAGCTCGTTTCAAGAATAAAGGAAAGAAGAAGTTTGGCTTTCAACACAAGAAATCAGGAAGAAGATCACCTCCTCCCCAAAAGAAGAAGGATATGTCAAAGATTCAATGTTATGGTTGTCAAAAATTTGGACATTATAAAAGGGACTATCCTGAGATGGTTAATAACAAAAAGAGGCAGGGAAAACAACATGATTTCATAGCCGTCGTTGAAGATGAACATCCAAAGAAGGCTAAAGGTGACAAAGATTTCTTTTACTTTTCTGCTCTAACAAGTTCTATTGCAGATGATGATGATATGTGGCTAGTAGATAGTGGTGCATCAAGACATATGAATAGAGATTGTGGAAATCCTATTAGCATGATGGAAAAGAGGCCATCTCAAAGAGTAGAGCTTGGAGACAACCACAACTATGCAGTCAAAGGAGTTGGAAAGATATCCATTGAACTAGAATCTGGTAACAATGTTCATCTTAGCAATGTCCTATATGTACCAGATTTGAAAAAGAATCTAGTCTATATTTCATGTTTAGGTGATAAAGGAGATAGGGTAGCTTTTGTAGATGGAAAAGTACTTGTATGATTTAAGGGATCTAGTATAGATGATGCTAGGGTTATTGGGATTCGTGAAGGAAGATTCTATAGACTTGTGAGTCAACCAGCTCAAGCCCTAGTACATGACAAAATCAATCCAGGGGAGCTATGACATAGAAGATATGGTCACCTTCACTATAGAGCATTACCTAAATTAAATCAAATAGTTTCAGGCATCCTTGAATTTCAAATAGATCATGAAGTTGTATGTAAAGGTTGTGCTCTTGGAAAGAACATCAAGAAACCATTTCTAAGTAGTGACAATAGATCTAAAGAAGATTTAGAATTGATTCACTTTGATGTATGTGGCCTGATGCCTATGAGATTGCTTGGAGGTTCATTGTACTATGTGACATTTATTGATGACTTCTCTCGTAAGACATGGATCTATCTCTTGAAGACCAAGGATGAAGTCTTCACTAAGTTTCAAGAATTCAAAGTTGAAGTGGAAAACTTGACAGGTAAGAAGATCAAGATTTTGAGATCTAACAATGGAGGTCAGTACACCTCAAAAGAACTTGTTACTTTCTATAAGAATGCTAGGATTAAGAGGAAGTTGATTGTTCCCTATAATTCACAACAGAATCGTGTAGTAGAACGAAAGAACAGGTCCAATGAAGAATCTAGCAAGGCTATGATGCATGATCAAGATTTGTCAATGTTCATATGGGGGAAGCATCATTGACAGTTGTATACATTCAAAATATGAGTCCTCATCAAATTCTAGAAGATATGACTCATGAATAAGTGTTCTCTAGACGAAAGCCAAAGATTGGACATATGATAATCTTTGGTTGTCATGTGTACATTCATGTTCCTAAGGATAAAAGGAACAAGCTAGAACCTTCAGGAAAGAAAGGCATATTTGTTGTTTACAGTGAATCATCAAAGGCCTATAAAATCTACATCCCAAAACAAAGACAAATTGAGGTCAGCTGGATATCACCTTCGATGAGAAAGTGGCATATTGGAAATCTAAGGAAGTCTCCATGGATTCCTATGATGAAGTAAACCAAGAAGAAGAGCATTCGAGTTCTATAGAATGCCTTGAAGAGCTAGAAGCGCCTTGTAAACCAGTGGAACCGGCTGTCATCCCAGAGATTAGAAAGAGACCAGCATGACTACGATCTACATTGGAAGAAGCAAAAGGACATACAACGCTTGATGGCACATCCAAAGAAATTAAGAAACCTAAGAGGTTTTCTAGCTATGCAACTCTTATGACTAACCTTATTGATGCAAAACCTTCCACTTATGAAGAAGAAGCTAGCCAACAAGTATGGAAGGAGGCCATGAATGAAGAATACCAATCCATCATGAAGAATGATGTCTGGGAGATTGTGCCAAGGCTGGAAGGGAAGTCAGTGGTGACTTCCAAGTGGATATACAAGATCAAGCATGTTGTAGATGGAAGTATTGACAAATACAAGGTGTGATTCGTGGCTAGAGGGTTCTCCCAGAAAGAGGGAGAAGATTATGATGAGAACTTTGCTCTAGTTGCCAAGTTCACCTCTATTAGATCTATTATCTCTCTTGCTACTTCGTTGGGATGGAACCTACATCAAATGGATGTGAATACTGCCTTCCTCAATGGTGTAATTGAGGAAGAGGTGTACATAGAGCAACCTCAAGGTTTTGAGGTGCATGGAAAGGAATCTCATGTTTGCAGGTTAAAGAAGGCCTTGTATGGACTCAAGCAAGCTCCAAGAGCTTGGTATGCTCGAATTGATAGCTATTTGACAAGATTAGGATTTACCAAGAGCGATGCCAATCCAAACCTCTATTTTAAGGTTGTGAAGGATGCACATGTGATCCTATTGCTATATGTTGATGATTTGTTACTGATAGGTGTTGAGCCTCTCATCATTCAATGTAAAGGGTATTTGGCCTTTGAATGTGTTATGAAGGATCTTAGTCTGATGCATTACTACTTGGGACTAGAAGTATGGAAAAAACCTGGCAAAGTCCTCCTTGGTCAAGGAAAGTATGTTATTGAGATCCTTCAAAAATTTGGTATGATGGATTATAAATCCATGGCTACTCCCATGGTAACTAACTTGAATAAGCTAAGACGCCCTGAATCCAATTTGGTAGATTATCCAACTAGAAATACCTTCTAAGCTACCAAATTTCAACATAGTTGAGTTCATGGATGTCATATTAGCTTTGGTTTGTTGTCCTTAAGTTCTCTTGGTCATTTGTCATCACATTTGCAGGAGGGAGAAGAGAAACAAAAAAAATGCAGGAAAATGTGTTAGTTTAGAAGGGTTTGTGGCTTTTATAGGCCAAACAAATTTAAACTTGCAAAAGAGTTGAAACTACTCATTTGAAGGCCAACCAAAGTGAAATTTGGGGACTTGCGAGAATGGCTCATGAGACTATGAACATTGATATAAATAACATACAATACATCCTAGTGGATTTACAGGGATGCCTATGAACACAAGGACATGTCCCCAATACCTTGGGATGTCATAAACCTGCATAAAATTCGAAAGAACCTCGAGCACTGCTCCCAACCAAAAGAAAACCTGTTTTGACCACTCCTACGTTTCCAGGAGCTTGGGAGCGGATATTAAACAACCCCAAAATGAATGGAATGTATTGGGAGAATAAGCTACTTTTTGGGAATATACATGTCATGTTTGAGGCATTCTAGGAGATATTTTCCTGTTGTTCCCTATGATTATGTCATTTTAGCCATTTGCATGTGAATGTGGTCATGAGGTAAATAGAAATTGTTAACCTACTAGCTACTAGTGTGAGGTAAAAGCAATTCATGAGACAGAAGGTGCCAACTCATTAAGTGTGTGAGCATTGGGAGAGTGGAGGAAGCACTATGGCAATAGTACCTTCAAGTTTTCTATAAAACAATGTCATTACACAGATGCCAAAATCTTGAAACATGTAATGGTGGTTGTGTAATGGCCTTGTTTCATAGAAAACTTGGCAGGGGTGCAAACCATGTAATGATGTTATATACCTTATCTATCTTAATGATTCATACCTTTGTTTGATGGTAGATTCTAGTAGATTCGCCAAGTAAGTCCATGCAACATAATTTATGTGTACTACAGGATTCCTAAGGTCCTGTCTAGTAGGTTGCATCCTCCTCTATAGGTCTTGAAATACTTGATGATTGATATAGATACCATGCCCTACTGGACATCGTTTGTTTTCAAAAAACCCTTCCTAGGTTCCAAAATTCTAGTCGATCGAGTGCTCAGAGGAACCGTACCATGTCTACTATAGCTTCTTCTACACAATTAGACTAATTAAGGATCCCAAGCCACTCAAACTGGGGATAATTCTAGATTCTTTTTGAGGATATCAGCCAAACATGTTGAGATTCTCCTCACAACCAACTCTCAAGTGGGACTCTTCCAAAAAATTGGTTGACTTGGCACCAAAGCAATCAAATTGTGCACCAGAGCACTCTAGACCACATATAGTGCCACTGTTCCAAGTTACTCACGCTAGACATGAGTAACAAAAAATCCATTTTTGGAACTTCAACACATTCCCCATATGCATTCACTTGAGCTTATGCGAGTTACAGTGAAAATCAGGTGGCAAAACTCACTGGTTATCTATGTATGGATAAAACATGGTAAATGTATCTTCATTATTAATACTTCACAAGGAATTATACCAAAGTTAGTATTGTGGGGTCAATTCCACGAAGTGTTGAACATACCGTGTACTTAGATCTACTTAGGCGCTCTTGTTGGCATTAAAATAACATACATATTCATGTAAATCCGTTTAAGTAAAAAACATTAGACACAAATATTCAATTATCTCATGTATATAGCATGTAAGGGTGACTATAACGAACTAGCACTAACTACAACAGATATCTGAAACAAAATATATAAAAGAAGCACTCTAAAGGGTTGCTAGAGTTCAAAAATAAATATACTAATAACTATACTCAAGACCTTAAACTCTACAATCTAATCATATGACATAATTGGTTGAGTCTTCATCCTTTGCATGATTAGTTACAAGATTGTGACTCGATTCCCCTGGGGTTGAAGTTGTTGAAATTCGGGACTGCCGCGGGATGAATTTTCCCCAAAGAGAAACCATCTTGCCCCAAAGGAACAATTCAAAATGGACAAAAGAAATATTATTATTTGATGTATCAAAGTTACTTGGGCAAGTAATCATCAAAGCATGAGAAAAATATATTTAAATATTGTTAAAAGCAAATTTGAATTTAAGTTTTCCCTCCATTCACATGTAGGCCTCATAATGTTTCAAGTCGACTTGCCCCAAAGGTAGTGACATTTCGCATATGGAAACAACTATAAATTGGCACCTTATGTTGATGTTTAGGGCAACTAGAGGACTAATCTCCTCTCTCTAGCCCTCCTAGAAGACATGTCAACCCTTGGCAACCCTAGCGAATGGAGTTCAAATCACACAAATTAATTATTTAATTTTTGGTCTACTAGCCTACATTTGGACAAGTCGGCCCCACATGAACGAATTCAACATCCTTAGAAGGGTATAAATACAGGAAAAGCCTCTTCATTTGTCACTCACTCATTCACTCATCCAATCACAAGAAGACATCACACATGCAAGCAAGAGAGGAAGAATTTCGGGCCTGTTTTGGAGCATTTATCTTTTTGTTTTGGGCAAATTCATCTTCTGAGATTGACCAAGTTGCTGGAGGAGGTCGAAGCACTGTTTGACCAAGATTTTGACCTCTGTTGGGTGCGTTGACTAGTCCTTTGCGTTGACCTTGACCGAATCTTTCTAGGCTACTTTGACTGAGTTTTGACCTGCGTTGACTGAGTTAACCGAGCTGTTGCAGGGCTGAATTGCAGGCCTGAAGTGGAGGCCAAAAATTGCAGACTATGGGTTGACTGAATTTGACTCTTTTGACAGATTTTAATTGGGTTGACTGTGGTTGACTTTGACAAGTCAAGTTTTTGACTATTGTACTTATTCTGCTGCTGAACATTAATTTTGACAAGAAGAAAAAAAGAAAATTTTTAAGGGTTTTCCCCAAAGCGGGTTTTGCCCTGGCGTTGCCAAATCTGTGTGTCTCATTATCTTGTCTTTTCTTCTATTCATTCACTGTTTTACCTCTGCTGTCATTTGAAGATTTAAATTTATAATTGTTGGAAAAAGAAACATGTTAAATTAACATGGTATCAGGACTGACGTGAAGGAAAGTCTAAGGAGCACAGAGATCTTCTCTTTCTTTTGATTGGTGAACAAGTATCCAGGGCCAAGATGTCTTCTACATTCTTTAAATCTGAGGACAAGTTGAATGATGCAACAAACTATGTTGCATGGAGAACCAAACTTGATGTGACTTTAGAAGAAAATGGTGTTAAAGAATATGTGACAGGGGAAGCAGTTGAACCACCTTCTAATGCAAACCCTAGTGTCAGGACAAAGTACCAGAAGGGAGAAACCACAAGAAAGAAAATTATCATTGATTCCCTAAGGGATCATATCATTACCTATATATCTAAGGTGCAGAAAACCAAAGAGATGTATGACAAATTGGTTGGCATGTATGAGAAGAATAACCTGAGTCACAACATCTCTTTGAGAAACAAACGCAGGGATATCAAGTTGCAGAAGTCCAAAAACATCACAACCTACTTCATGAGGATCTCTCAAATCAAGGATGAGCTTCTTTCTTTGGTAAAAGTAATTGATGATGAAGAGCTGGTACAAATAGCTCTTGGAGGTTTACCTCTATCTTGGGAATTGTTCATTCAAACCATCAGCAATCAAAATACAATACCTGATTTCAATGAGTTACTAGGCAGGTGTACTCAAGAAGAATCAATCGTGGCATTATCAAGCAAGAAGAAGAAGATCAAACAACTTTCTCTGCCCATGCTAAGAAAGGAAAAGGAAAAGGGAAGCCTCCTCATTGGAAGTCAAAGAAGCCATCTTCAAATTCCAACAATAACAACAAGGATATGTCCAAGGTGCAGTGCTACAGGTGTGACAACTATGGTCACTATGCCAGAGATTGTCCTGAAAGAAGAAATGCTGGAAGAAACAATAATGGCAACAACAATAGAGGCAACAGCAAAGGAAACTTCAACAATGGTCGTGGCAATAACTTCAATAACAAGAAGGGACAAAGGCCAGCTGCAAATGCAGGCATGGAAGAAGAGCAACCTCCTCCCAAGAAGACTAAAAGGTATGCAAACAATAATGACAACTCTCAAACTCAGTATGTTCTTATTGCTGCTATTGCAAATGCATCTCCAGAGGGAGCCACTAGCTGGCTGGTGGACAGTGGGGCATCTAGGCACTTTACTGGATACCGAGAACTTCTCTCTAATTTGGTTGAAGAAGATATGAATATGAATATCATACTTGGAGACAACTCCTCTCACCCTGTAAAGGGATATGGAAATGTTGACTTTCATCTGAATTCTGGAGAATCCATTAGCCTTCATGATGTTCTATATGTTCCTGGTCTAAAGAAGAACCTCCTATCTGTCTCTGCTATGGAAGATAAGGGTTTCAGGACTGCCTTCATCAATGGAAAAGTTATTATATGGCCCAAGAACTCTCCTATGAAAAATGCCCTCACCATTGGAATTAGGAGGGATTATCTTTACAAAGTTTGGGGAGAACCTCTTCAGGCTCTATCTCACAGTCATCAAAATCAGTGTGAATTATGGCATCATAGACTTGCACACTTACATTATAGAGGGCTACCTATTTTGAGTAAAATGGTTACTAGGATGCCAGAAATTCATGTGGACCATGAAGGAATATGCCATGGATGTGCAAGTGGGAAAAATGTCAAATCACCCTTCCCTTCAAGCAAGAACAGATCAAGAGAAATTCTTTATCGTATACATTCTTGTTAATTTTAGTTAACAATGGTATGTTCTACGCTTTGCACAATTACTTCTATGTCCTTTAAGCAGCCCAAAGACAATTTCCAATTTAGATTTCCAAAAGCAATCACATTAACCATAAATCACATTGACAGTGACGGTAGATAGAACATGAACAATAAAATGCAGAAGACAAACCAATACAAGAGGACACCAGATTTGGCGAATGCTAGGGAAAAACCCCAAGATGGGGAAAACCCTTTGATCAATTCTTCTTATTATTATATCAAATGTTCAGCAGAGAGATAGTACAGTAAAGTCAAAATTGATTGCCAAATGATAAACAAAACAGCCCTGTCAAATCTGAAGTCAACAACAGTCAAATTCTGCCCTAACCAAAAAGTTAATGCTGGGCAACGCAACAGCAAACAGTCCTTTATGTAGCTCGGTCAAACCCAGACACACTCGACCTTCATTGTTGGTCAATGTCAGCCCAAAACAGTCATGAAAACAATGATCAAACTTGGTCAAACTCTGCAGTCAGGCCTACGGTCAACCCTACGATTGGTCTGCAGTCAAAGTCAACAAAATGCCTTGATTCCTGTGCCAATAAATGCGGCTTGCGAAAAACAAAATTTTGACCGAAAAATCACAGTCAAATGTGGTCAAAACACCCCTGGTCAACATTGGTCAAAGCTGCAACAGACTCTGAAATTTTGGTGCTGTAATTCGTCCTGCAATTTGTCCTTCTGCTGCCACACGTGTGAGGAAAAGAGATGCCCAATAAGTTGTACAAACAAATTAGATGAGGAGAAAGAAGAATGTGTGAGATGAGATGATGCTAAATGAGGTTTGAGGTCTCTCATATTTATACAAGTCGTTGGGGCTCAAGTGACATGTCCATTGGGCTTCATGAGCAACGCAACAGCAAACAGTCCTTTATGTAGCTCGGTCAAACCCAAACACACTCGACCTTAATTGTTGGTCAATGTCAGCCCAAAACAGTCATGAAAACAACGATCAAACTTGGTCAAACTCTGCGGTCAGGCCTACGGTCAACCCTATGATTGGTCTGCAATCAAAGTCAACAAAATGCCTCGGTTCCTGTGCCAATAAATGCCGCTTGCGAAAAACAAAATTTTGACCAAAAAATCGCAGTCAAATGTGTTCAAAACACCGCTGGTCAACATTGGTCAAAGCTGCAACAGACTTTGAAATTTTGGCCCTGTAATTCCTCCTGCAATTTGTCCTTCTGCTGCCACACGTGTGAGGAAAAGAGATGCCCAATAAGTTGCACAAACAAATTAGATGAGGAGAGAGAAGAATGTGTGAGATGAGATGATGCTAAATGAGGTTTGAGGTCTCTCATATTTATACAAATCGTTGGGGCTCAAGTGACATGTCCATTGGGCTTCATGAGCCTACATGATGATGTGGCCGACCTTGACAATTTGCACATATGTGAGCATAAATTCAAAAACACATTTCTGCTTATCCAAATTTAATGATCTTTAGGTCGACTTTGGTCCTCTCTAAAAGAGGAATTCAATGCAATACTCATCTCCATCAAATGAGCTGTTCAAAATGGCATTTGGCCGTACTTGCCAATTTTAACACTCCTTCTCAACTAGGGAGAATTTCACCTGCCAATCCATCCATCATCATGCCATCCTATCATCATATACCATCTTCTCATCTCATCTCAACTTTGTTGAACATTGATGTAATAATGAAGAAGAATAAATCGAGAGTGAGTCACAAGACCTTGCCACTCTCCACTAACCGAAGTTAGTCCAGGGGGGGAACCCCTATCAAACTTGATCCCAAATCAAATTGTTGAACACCATGCATCCTAGACATAGGGAGTACGGCAATACACAATGCATCCATCTGTAGTGCTATGGTCCCTATCCACTTTTCCCACCTCATTGGCTAGATGAGAGGTACTTCCCATGAGTCTCGGACTACATGGGTAGGATGTATGTCGAGGCATTCGCAGGGGAAGGTGAACCACTCATCTTGTTCATATGCCATAGGAGAAGGTGAACCACTCATCCTACACACATGTCAACCATCATGGGTATTGCAGGGGAAGGTGAACTACTTAGCCAAACTACTTAGCCTATACACAGTGCACCTATAGGGTAAGGTGAGCCACTCACCCTATGGTTGCTCATAGCTCCAAGAAGTACCCCAAGCCCCCAAGAGCTCCTAGAGCTCAATGTCCAACTCAAGCGGGACCCTCATGAGAGGGTCCTTCCATGACTCCAAGTCTCTCTCGAAAGGTTAAGAATTTGACCTTCCCCAAGGACTTCGTGAGAATGTCAGCAACCTACTCATCAGTCCTGATGTGTTGAAGCCTTATTGCTCCTCGTTGTACCATATCCTAGATAAAGTGGTACCTGATATCAATGTGCTTGGAGCGATCATGGAACACGGGATTCTCTGAAAGGCAAATCCCACTTTGGTTGTCGCAATAGATCACTGTGGTGTCCAACACGTGATCAAATAGCTCACTGAAGAGCTTCCTCAATCAGACAACTTCACAACAAGCCATACTAGCAGTAATATATTCGACCTCGGTGGTGCTTAAAGCAACTGATTTTTGCTTCCTACTCATCCATGAAATTGAAACGGACCCCAATGAGAAGCAACATCGTGACATGCTCTTTCTATCTACCACATTGCCATCCCAATCAACATCAAAATATCCATGTATCCTCAAATTCCCGACAGTGTATCTCAGCCAATAGTTGATTGTGCCACGGAGATATCTCAAGAGATTCTTAGCAACGATCCAATGTATGTGATGAGGCCCAACCATAAATTGATTCGAAGTATTTACAACGAAGCATATATCTGGACAGGAGTTTACCAAGAACATCAGGGCCCCCATAAGTTGTTGATACTCAGAAGGGTTTGCCAATTCAGGCCCAGCAGCACTTCCACACAGCGTCTTAAAGTTTAGTTCCATCGAAGTAGAGACAGACTTGCAATTGACCATCCCACATCTCTCTAGAAGCTTCACAATGTATTGTCCTTGAGAAAGGAAAATCTCGCTTGACTTTTGCCAAACCTCCAAGCCTAGGAAGTAATGCATCAATCCTAGGTCCTTCATCTCGAACTCAAAAGTCAACTCCCTCTTGCATTGATAAATGAGAGGGTTTGCACCAGTCAAAAAGAGATCATCAACATAAAGGACCAAAATGAGAGGCATGTCCTTTTCAACCTTGAAGTATAGGTTAGGATTAGCATAGCTCCTTGTAAATCCCAGCTTCACGAGATAATTGTCAATCCTCTCATACCAAGCCCTAGGGGCTTGCTTCAACCCATAGAGAGCTTTCTTCAACCTACATACATGTGTCCTTCGATCTTGAACCTCAAACCCTTGAGGTTGCTCCAAGTAGACTTCCTCCTTAAGCGAGCCATGCAAGAAAGCAGTCTTGACATCCATTTGATGTAAGCTCCATCCTTGGTTGGCAGCAAGAGCAATAATAGATTAGATAGTGGTATATTGTGAAACCAATGCAAATATCTCGTCATAGTCCACTCCTTCCTTTTGAGAGAAGCCTCGAGCAACAAACCTGGCCCTATATTTTTCAGCACTCCCATCAGCTCCATGTTTAATTTTGTAAAGCCATTTAGAAGTGACCACAGACTTGTCCTTAGCTCTCGACACCACATCCCAGACATCATTCTTCATGATTGACTCATACTCCTCATTCATTGCATCTTTCCAAACTTTGTGTTTTACGTCTTCCTCGAACGTACATGGTTCAGCTTGAACAATAGCACTCATAGCAGCGAAATAACCTCGATACCTATTCCGCTTCTTATTTTCACGAAATGTCCCTCTTGGAGTAATATGTCTTTCAGCATCTTCAAGAGTATCTTTGAGCCATAGTGGATGTTTTTTTGAGGTAGAGGTATCACCAAGAGGTGGATCAATAGGATCCATCAGGCCTTCAATATCGGACATAAGCTCATCTGTCGGAGGTTCATCCTATTTTTCGGCAACATCATCATCATTCTTCCTTGGGATAGGGAGATCTCTGGCTTTCCCAAGGGCAGTGTCTTCATCAAAGGTGACATCATGACTTACTTCCACATCTCTTTGACCAGGCACATAGATTCTATATGCCTTTGAATTTTCACTGTAACCAATGAATATACCTTTCCTCCCAAAAGCTTCCAACTTATTTCTTTTCTCTTTAGGCATGTGAAAATACACAAGACACCCAAATATTCTAAAATGAGAAACATCAGGTTTCTTACCAGTGAAGACTTCCTCAGGTGTCTTGAAATCCAAGGCTTGATGCAGGCTCCTATTTTGAAAATATACCACAGTATTGCCAGCTTCTCCCCATAAGAACTTTGGTAGGCCTTGATCATGGAGCATGGCACGAGTGGCTTCCATGATTGTTCGATTCTTCCTTTCAGCAACACCATTCTACTCAGAAGTGTATGGGGCAGTTGTCTCCCTCTTAATGCCAGCTTCTCTGCAAAAGTCATTGAATTCATTTGATTCATATTTGGTTCCATTGTTGGTCCTCAATATCTTGATCTTCTTCCCCGATTGATTTTCCACCAATGTTTTGAAAGACCGGAACCATTAGAACACTTCATCCTTTCTCTTCAAGAATAGATCAATGTTTTGCGAGAGTAGTCATCCACAAAGATTGCATAATATGAGTATCCTCCCAACAATGTTACGAGCAACATACCAAACAAGTCAGAATGGACCAATTGAAGATTATTGGTAGTCTTGCTTTCACTAGAAGGGAATGGTCCCTTTGTATGTTCCCCAGATGCACAACCGTGACAAACTCCTTCATGGTTCATATTGTACTCGGGCATACCTGTGACCATCTTCCTTACCCCATATAAGGCTTTGTAATGTAAGTGGGTAAATCTTCGATGCCATAGCTCAGATTGAAGAGAAGTATCGTTTGCCAAAGATCCCAAAGGACTTCCTCCAACTTGATAGAGACCATCAACCCTAAATCCAAGAGTAAATTCATCTTTACGGTTTCTTTGCCAAATACGTACCTTTCCATCAATGAATGCTACTTTGAAGCCTTTATCTTCCATCGCAGAAATAGACACCAAGTTCTTCTTCAAATCGGGCACATACAACACTTCTTGAAGATGAATTATTTGACCTTGATTCAAGTGAAGAGTGATAGTACCAATCCTTTTCACGGGGTAGGTGGATTTATCTCCAAGTATGATCTTCAAATTAGTCTTCTTTTCAACCAAATTTGGGAGAGCCTCCTTGTACCCAGTGAAGTACCTTGAGGTTGCACTATCAATCAACCAATGATCCAACATATCGGGAGGAGAGGCAGTAAAAAGAGTAGAAATAAGAAAAAATTCATCTTGTTTTTCTACAACATTACTTTCATCATACTTGACATTTCTTGTCCTTTTGGGAGGTCGTCCATTTCCATTTCGAGCAGCAAGAGCATTCCTCTTTCCTTTGTTGTTGAACCTGTTGTTCCTTTGATTGCCATTGCCTTTGAAATTGTTGCGGTTGTTGTTGTCATCATCCCTTAGAGAATTCTTCTTGTCAAGACACTCTCTAGCATAGTGGTTGAACCTGTTGTAATTGTAACACCTTCCTTTTCTTCCTTCATTGAATCCTTTCTTGGATCCTTGACCTTGTCTGCTCAAACCAGTGTTATTCTTTCTCTTTGCATGAGTGGAGAAAGCAGTAGTTTCATTTCCATTTGAGGGCTTGTCTCTCTCCATCATTCTCGTTTTCTCCTCTTGAGTGCATCTAGCCAATAACTTATATAAACCAATTATCTTGTCATTGTTGAGAATTGTGGTGACAAATACATCCCAAGGTCTTGAAAGACCTCCAAGAGTAATGAGAGTGAGCTCCTGATCAGCAATGACTTCCCCAATAGATTGAAGGTCATTCTTGATTTGTGTTATTCTCATGAAGTAGGATTGGATGGACTCCCCTTTGTCCATCTTGATATCCTTTAACTTGTTGTTGAGAAAGAGAATTTGATTTGCATTGTTCACTTTGAACATCCCAACTAGCTTATCATACATCTCCTTAGATGTTCCCAAATCAAAAATATTGCCAACCAAATGCTTTTGAATGGAGTCTGATAATTTTATTATCTTTGACCTAACCTTTCTTATACTTTGTCTTAGCAGCAGCCAGTGCATTTGAAGGGGGCTCCACCACTTTTCCTTACACATAGTCCAATACTTCATGCTCCTCCAAAGTCAGGTCCAAAGTCATCTTCCATGAATGACAGTCATATTTGTCATTGAGCTTGTCCTTAGTCTTGATGTAGGATGTAAAAGCCATGGGGACTTGTCCAATAGTCTTGTCGAACAAACCTCTCTTAGTGATTAATTTCTCTCTCTTGCTTGGGCTTTGTCTTCACCTAGGCTCTAATACCGTGTTAATTTTAGTTAACAAATGTCCTTTACGCAACCCAATGACAATTTCCAATAGCAATCACATTAACCATAAACCATATTGACAGTAACTGTAGATAGAACATGAACAATAAAATGCAGAAGACAAGCCAAGACAAGAGGACACTAGATTTGGCGAATGCCAGGGAAAAACCCCAAGATGGGGAAAACCCTTTGATCAATACTTCTTATTATTATATCAAATGTTCAACAGAAAGAGAAAGTACAATAAAGTCAAAATTGACTTGCCAAATGATAGTCAGAACAACCCTATCAAATAGAAGTCAACAACAGTCAAACTCTGCCCTAACCAAAAAGTCAACACTGGTCAACGCATCAGCAAACAGTCCTTTATGCAGCTCGGTCAAACCCAACCAAACTCGACCTTCTTTGCTAGTCAAAGTCTGCCCAAAACAGTCATGAAAACAACGCTCAAATTGGGTCAAACTCTACAGTCAACTTTGCGGTCAACACTATGATTAGTCTACAATCAAGTCAACATAATGCCTTGGTTCCTGTGCCAATAAATGCGGCCTGCCAAAAACGAAATTTTGACCTAAAAATCGCGGTCCAATGTAGTAAAAACACCCCTGGTCAATGCTGGTCAAACTTGCAATAGACTCTAAAATTTCAGCCTTGTAATTCGTCCTGCAATTCATCCTTTCGCTACCACACGCGTGAGGAAAAGAGATTCCAATAAGCTGTAAGAACCAATCAGATGAGGAGAGAGGAATGCGTGAGATGAGATGATGCCAATGAGGTTTGAGGTCTCTCATATTTATACAAGTCATTAGGGCTCAAGTGACATGTCCATTAGGCTTCATGAGCCTATATGATGACATGGCCGACCTTGACAATTTGCACATGTGTGGGCATAAATTCAAAAACACATTTCTGCTTATCCAAATTTAATGATCTTTAGGTCAATTTTGGTCCCCTCAAAAAGAGGAGTTCAATGCAATAATCATCTCCATCAAATGAGTTGTCCAAAGTGGAATTTGGCCCTAGTTGCCAATTTTTTGTTGACCAATGCCAGTGGCCTTTTTGGGAAGATATTTGTATTATGTTATCTTCATTGATCATTTCTCTCATAAAACATGGATATACTTTTTTAAATCCAAGGATCAAATATTTAAGAAGTTCAAGGACTACAAAGCTCTCGTTGAAAATCAAATAGAAAATCCATCAAGATATTGAGAACCAATAATGGGACATAATATGAATCAAATGAGTTTAAAGAATTTTGCAGGGAAGCAGGCATAAAGAGGGAGACTATTGTACCATACAATCCCGAGCAAAATGGTATTGCTAAAAGGAAGAATAGGACAATTATGGAAGTTGCAAAAGCCATGATCCATGATCAAGATCTACCTTTCTTTCTATGGGGAGAAGCAAGCAATACAACTGTATATTTTCAAAACCAATGCCAACACCATGCCTTGAATAATTGAACTCCAGAGGAAGTATTCACAGGTGTGAAACCAGAAATTAGTCATTTTAGGATATTTGGGACACCTATATATTTTCATGTGCCAAAGGAAAATCGAAATAAGCTTAAAGCTTCAAGTCAAAGGGGAACTTTTGTGGGCTATGGTGAAGACTCCAAAACATTCCACATATTTGTACCTGGTAAAAGAAAGATTGAGTTCAGTCATGATGCTAATTTTTATGAAGATGTTGCACTTGCAAAAGCTAGAGATCTACCTCTCCCTCTTATTGATGAAAAGAAGGATGATGAAATGAATCAAGATGATGAGGTTGTACTTGAACCTGATAATGAGCCTATGGAGCCCATGGACCCTCTAGATCATCCTCCAAATAATCCTCCTTGAAAAAGACCATTGTGGCTGAGAGATACTCTATAGGATATCGAAAAGCATACAACCCCAAGAGGCACTTTTAGAGAAAGCAAAGTACCACGAAGGTACCAATCTTATGCAACACTCATGAGCAGCCTTGTCGAATCTGAACTAGGAAATTTTGAGGATGCAATGAAACATAAAGTATGGAAAGATGCCATGACAAAAGAGTACAAATCTATCATCAAAAATGATGTTTGGGAAGTGATCCCTAGACCTAAAGGAAAATCAGTGGTATCTTCGAAGTGGATCTATAAAATCAAACATGGAGCAGAGGGTAGCATTGAGAAATTCAAAGCCAGATTTGTAGCACGTGGATTCTCTCAAAAGGAGGGAATTGATTATGATGAGATATTTTCTCTGGTTGCTCGATATACTACTATCAGATCTATCATTGCACTTGTTGCCTATCAAGGGTGGACCTTACATCAGATGGATGTGAAAATTGCCTTCTTGCATGGAATATTAAAGGAAGAAGTGTATATTGAACAACCACAAGGTTTTGAAACACATGATAGAAGAACACATGTATGCAGATTAAAGAAAGCTCTTTATGGGCTAAAACAAGGCCCAAGGGCTTGGTATGCGAGAATTGATGGATACTTGAGGAAGCAAGGTTGATCCAAATCTATATTTCAAAATCAAAGAAGGTACACCTTTGATCTTAGTCCTTTATGTTGATGATTTATTTATGACTGGGGCCACTTCATTGATTGATCAATGCAAGAGGGAGCTTGCTGCTGAATTTGAAATGAAGGACTTGGGTTTGATGCATTATTTCTTGGGATTGGAAGTATGGAAAAATCCTAGTGAAATTTTCTTGGGTCAAGGAAAATATATTGTCAAAATCTTGGAAAGATTTGCAATGGTTGATTGCAAGTCCGTTGCAACACCTATGGAAGCCAATTTCAAGAAACTTTGTGGAGATGTTGTTGGTCCTATCTTGACAAATCCTTCTCGATATCGTCAGCTGATTGGAGCCTTGATGTTTTTGGTCAACACTAGGCTCAATACATGTTTTGCAGTCAATACCTTGAGCCAGTTCATGGTAGAACCACATCATGTTCATTGGATAGCAGCTAAACATGTATTGAGATACTTGTAGGGCACAATTAACTATGGCTTGAGATATACTTCTGATAGGGATTTGAGACTCTATGGGTACACAGATGCTGACTAGGTCAGTAATGTGGTTGATAGAAAGAGCACCTTCGATGTTTCTTCAGCTTGGGATCAGCGATAGTTTATTGGATGAGCAGGAAACAAACATTAGTGGCATTGAGTACAGCAGAAGCCAAATACATTGCAGCTAGTATGGCCAGTTGTGAAGCTGTATGGTTGAGAAAACTATTTGGAGACTTATTTGGGACCATGCTCGAGACCACTATTATATATTGTGACAACCAGAGTGGGATTAAGCTTTCATAAAATCCCGTATTTCATGACAGGTCAAAACATATCGATATCAGATATCACTTCATTCGAGATATGGTGCAACGTGGTGCAGTGAAACTTCAGCATGTACCTACACATGAGCAGATTGTCGATATACTTACCAAGCCATTGACAAAGACGAAGTTTCTTCTATTTAGAGAGCAACTTGGTGTGCAGGAAAATGTGTCCCTCCATGAGAGGGACCACAACTGATCAAGAACATAGAGCATGCTCTCCCCTGTCCTGTGACACCATGTACTTGGTGGAGGGGGAGTAGCAATGAGGCTCCTAGGTGTGCTAGTACTCCCGGAGCCATGGACTTGGTGAAGTACACACCAAGATTACATCCTACCTACAAGCCACCCTTGGAGAGGGGTTGTGAGACTCGATTAATGATTGTGAATTTTACATATGCTTGGCCAGCAGGATATTGTGGAGACTTAGGTTTGATCATCCTAAGTATTTGGATCTAGGTGTTCTTCCACTTGATCGATGAGGATCATATGTGGTGAGGATCAATTGAGACCTAGGATTCTTGATCTCTACCAAGGTCATTAAGGACTGCCATGGACTTGGTTGTGGTAGATAGATCTTCCTAGTGTCATGTGGATTACTCTTCTTCTTCTTCTTCTTAGAGAAGCTGATGTGGATATTGGAGCATGACTCTTCCTATCATGGTGATGATCTTCTTCTAAGATTACTCCCTAGCTGAGAGGGAGTGTTGATGTTTAGGGCAACTAAACAACTAATCTCCTCTCTCTAGCCCACCTAGACGACATGTCAACCCTTGGCAACACTAGCGAATAGAGTTCAAATCATACAAAAATTAATTTTTGGTCTACTAGCCTACATTTGGACAAGTCGACCCCACATGAAGGAATTCGACCTCCTTAGAAGGGTATAAATACAAGACAAGCCTCTTCATTTGTCACACTCATTCACTCATCCAATCACAACAAGATCTCACACATGCAAGCAAGAGAGGAAGAATTTTGGGCCTATTTTGGAGCATTTATCTTTCTGTTTTGGGCAAATTCATCTTCTGAGATAGATTGAGCTATTGGAGGAGCCTGAGGCACTGTTTGACCAGGATTTTGACCTTTGTTGGGTGCATTGACCAATCCTTCTATGCTGACCTTGATCAAATCTTTTTGGGTTGCTTTGACTGAGTTTTGACCTACGTTAACTGAGTTGACCGAGTTGTTGCAAGGCCAAATTGTAGGCCTGAAGTGGAAGAAGAAAATTGCAAACTGTGGGTTGACTGAATTTGACTTTTTTGACAGATTTTGATTGGGTTGACTCAGTGTTTTAAAAAACGACCAAGCCAACTGAGCCGGACCCCTGCCCAAGCCGTCTCGATACAAAATCTGGGCCAAAGGCCGGTTTGCTACCGAACCAACCAAGTCAGTGACCAACTCGGTCAATTCGGTAACAAGCCGGCCAGCTCGGCCAAGCCAGTCAAACCCGAGCCACAACTCAAAAAGTGAGGGAAACGGACTTGAAATTGAGTTTAATTTTGGTTTTAGGGTTTTGGTATGTCCTTCTAACCTCTCCCAAGCCTATAAAAGCTACCCAACCCCTCACATTTCCTTACATCTATCTCATTGCATTTGTGAGGAATTTGTGAAGAGTTGTGGAGTTGGTTTTTGGAGCAACAGTGAGGAGTCTCTTGGGCAATCATTGGAGCAACAGTGAGGAGCTTCTTGGGAAGTCATTGGAAAAGCATTGAAGAGGCTAGAGCCTAAAGATATTTTTTTTCACTTCTCAAATATGTTTTTGCTTGTTTTTTTTTTTTGCAAATCTGGTTGAAAAGTGTAATTTTTGTAAAAGAAATGAACATTGAAGCGTTGTTTTTCTTTTGTTTTCGTTTTTTAGAGTTCTTTCCTTTCATTTCCAAGTCCAAAAATCAGAAAATGGCTCCTAGAATGAAAGATGTTGCTTGGGCATATGCTAAGATGATTGATAATCAAATGCATTGCAAATTTTGTCATAGAAAAATTAAGGGAGGTGGAGGGGGCATTCATAGGTTGAAACAACACTTGGTTGGTGTTAGAGATCAAATTACTCCATGTGAAGCACTACCAGAACAAATTGGGGATATTAGAAAGGAGTTGCTAGATAAATTTGAGAGGTTTGAGGAAGAAAATGCTAGGCAAAAAGAAATAGAGGTTGAAATTGGGAGGAAGAGGAATATAAAACACATGATGGCTACCAACCCCAATTTTGATTCTGAGGGCTCTTCATCTATCGCTTGCACTGATGCATCCAACCCCTTTTGCTATGTTCCTCCCTGTTTGGAGTCTATTCAAGAAAAGGGTAAGGGTAAAATTAAAAAGGGTGATATCAAAAGTTATTTCACACCTTCCTCTCCCTTTGATAGTGCACATGGTCCTCAAGCTAATAGAGGTCAAATGCAGCGCACTTTAAGATGATCATTGGAAGAAACAATTGAGAAAAATTGTCTATGATTACATAGCTAGATGGTGGTATGATGTTGATATCCCCTTCAATGCTTTTCGTTCACCTTATTATGAACCTATGTTTGATGCCATATTTGCTGCTAGAAAGGGCTTCAAAGGCCCTACTATGCATGAGTTAAAGGGATCTCTTTTGCAAAAAGAGGTTTTGTCCTTTGATGAATATTTGAAAGATTTCAAAAGTTCAAGGGAAAAAACAAAATGTACCATCATGTCAGATGGATGGATTGATCAAAGCAATCGTACCATCATAAACTTTCTTATCTTTTGCCCACATGGAACCATGTTTCTAAAATCAGTTGATGCATATGATAGCGTGAAAGATGCTCACTTGTTGTTTCAGCTTTTGGATGAGGTTGTTGAAGAGGTGGGGGTGGCTAATGTTGTTCAAATCATCACAAATAATGCCTCTAACTATGTTCTTCTTGGTAAATTGTTAGAGGAAAAACACAATACCATCTTTTGGACCCCATGTGTTGCACATTGCATAGGCCTCATGCTTGAGGATATTGGCAAAATAGATTAGGTCAAGAACATTGTAGAGCATGCCAAAAGCATAACAAAATATATCTACAATCACTCATGGATTTTGAACCTGATGAGGAAACACGTAGGGGGCAAGGATATTGTTAGGCATGCCATCACTAGATTTGCAACTCATTTTTTGACATTACAATCTATGCTTTCCCAACATAGAAACTTGCAAAGGGTGTTTTCCAATGATGAATGGAATGAATGTCAATGGTCTCACAAACGGGATGGCAAAGATGTGAGAAAGAAAGTTAATGAAGAAATATTTTAGAAAAAGGCAATAGAGATTGTGAAGGTTGTTGAGCCACTAGTTAAGGTGTTGCGGTTGGTGGATGGGGAAAGATCAACTATGGGCTTCATTTATGAGACTATGGATCAAGCAAAGGAGCAAATAAAGGCAGCATACAAGGATAGATTGTGGCTAAGTATGGGCCCATTTGGGAAATCATTGATCAAAGATGGAACAATCGACTCCATCGCCCTATACATGCAGTGGGTTTTTCTGAACCCAAGGTATCATTATAAAGCTCTAGAGGCAGAAGCTTTGACTGGTGAGGTTAGAGATGGATTGATTGACTGCATTGACTGCATGGTCCCTAAGGAGAGTGATCAACTAGAGATACATCGACAGATCACTTGTTTCAGCAAAGCCACAGGTACCTTTGGCAAGAACCTAGCAAGGATTGCAAGGGAAGAAGATTAACCAGGTAAACAAACAATTTCAATTTTAAAATTCTTATTTTGTTAAATTGTTTATAATTTGAAAGTTGGATATAATTTGTTGAGCTAACTCATTACACAACTATGTTTCTTGCAGCACAATGGTGGGAGGCATTTGGTAGCGATTGCCCTCAATTGCAGAAGTTTGCAATCTGTATTTTGAGTCAAACTTGCAGTGCTCTTGGGTGTGATCACAATTGGTCTATCTTTGAGAGGATTCACACGAAGAAGAGAAATCATTTGGAACAAAAACCGTTAAATGATCTAGTCTATGTCCAATACAACCTCCAGCTAAGACGTAACCAATTGTTGAACAAAAGCCCTGATACAGATCCAATTGTGTTGGAAGATATTGATCCAACATGAGATTGGGCAGTGGAGAGTCATCCAACAGAGTTTGATTCTGATGAGAATATTGGTCTTGATTTGGATTTACAGATGGAGGCATTAGTTGAACATAATGTTCATTTGAATGCAGATCCACTTGTACCAAGCCCAGCCCCAAGTCCTCTAGTTGTAAGCACTTCCTCTACTCAACCACGACGGAAGCGCATATCTCATCTATCTCAGTGTGTAGTTGTTGCACCTGCTAGTGCTACTACTTCTACAGGTGCAGTTGGAGATGGTGATGAGGAGGAGGTGCCATGGGTTTCCCTGTCTGACTCTGATTCAAAGCATGTTTTACAATTTAATTTTGTTGTAGAGGCCATTTAGAGCCTCCATGGTTATGTGATTTTGTTTTGATCTGTATATCATGTATGTATTGGACAATGCACTGGGTGCCATTTTGATATAATGGATATATTCATGAGCCTACTTTGATCATATGTTGTCTTATCTCTATATTCTAATGCTTTATGTTTGCAAACATGAATGAAAATCTTTAAAATTATGATTTTCAAAACAAAAAAATATTTAATGTATTTTTTACAACAACTGAGTCATTGAAATCAAACCGACCAAGTCGATAACGAATCAGAGTTAGAGTCAAAGTCGACCCTCGGTCAATTTCGAACCCAATTCGGAGTTTTAACACATTGGGTTGAATGTGGTTGACTTTGACAAGTCAAGTTTTTTACTATTGTACTTATTTTGCTGCTGAACATTAATTTTGACAAGAAGAAGAAAAGAAGAATTTAAGGGTTTTCCCCAAAGTGGGTTTTGCCTTGGAATTTCCAAATCTCTGTGTCTCATTATCTTGTCTTTTCTTTTATTCGTTCATTGTTTTACCTCTGCTGTCATTTGACGATTTAAATTTATAATTGTTGGAAAAAGATACATGTTAAATTAACACCTTACCTCCTTCATTTGGCAATTAAATTTGGACTTCTCTAAGGCATCTATTTGTGGCTATTATGGTATCTCTTCTGCAGCCTACTAAGGAATCTTTTGCAGCTTATTAAGGGCATTTTTCTGCAGCCAATTCTGAACATCTACTGTGGCCTTCTATGATTCATATGTGGCCTAGTTCTGCAACCTTCTCTGTGCATCTTATAAGCCTACCTTAGTACGATAATGTGGTTTGCTCTTTGGACGAATTTTGGTACTCTTTTGTGTTTCATAGGCCAAGCTTAGGCAATGCACAGGGTTGTGTTGGGTGACATTTATGGGCATATCTCTATGCTATTTCAGTTAGGGCCGAGCCCTAATTTTGTGTTGGATGGAAGTTCAGTGATCAAAGTTAAGGCCTTTTCATGGCCGAACTGAAAGGGTCAATTTTGTTCCTATTTGATGATGCTATTCCATTGAGATCAAGTTCGAAGGGTCTGTGTAAATGTTAAAATGTGCAACTAGGGCCAAATTCATTTTGGGCAGCTCATTGGTTCCAGATGATTATTGGACAATATTCCTCTTTAAGAGAGGACCAAAATTGATCCTTGAAGCACTGAATTCAGACAAGGAGAAATATGTTTTTGAAGTCAAGCCCACAAGAGTACAATTGGTTAAGGTCAGCTTGGGGTCAATTAGTCAAATTGAACCCCCATCATCGCATATAAATATAGGAGACCCTCACCCTCATTTGACGCATCAACAACACAACATATTCTTCTCTCTCCTTCATTGATTGGGTTGTACAAGTTTGAGGTAGCATGTTCTTCTTCCACACGTGCGAGTTTTGGTGCTGATTTGACCTACACTGACTTTTTGTTCTTGAGAAGACTTTGACCAGCGTTGACTTTAAACCTCAAGGGTCTGTTTGACTACATTTTGACAAAGGATAGGTCTGTCCAAGCAAGCCACATTATCTGGCACAGAAACTGAGGCAAAAAGGGGTTGTTTGACCAAGGTTGACCACATAGTTGCAGGATTGTTTTGACCGCAAGTTGACTTCATCATTTCACTGGGTTTGACCGCTGATTTATTAACAGTTTTTACTGTTGTTTGACCACAAAGGAAGGTCGAGTTTGACTAGTGTTGACCGAGCTCAAGAAGGCAAGTTTGATAGTTGTTTTGACCATTGACTGCTCACTGGTTAGGGCAAGTTGACTGTTGTTGACTTTTCAAAATTGCAGTCCTTCACCAAGATAATCAGATTTTCATTGGTTTCGGAAATTTATGAAAGTCGAGACACATTGACTTTGACTCTCATCATTGTACTTGATCTAAAAATGGGGCTCTATAGGCTTCTTGTCTAACTTACAAGAACCTCTCCCACTTCCAAAGCTTATATATTCCCAAGATCTAGTGATTAACCAATTGTGGAATTAATATGCTTGAAATAGGTGTATGCTTGTGGTTGTTCTTAAACTATTAAGTGCTTTAAGTTCACTTGCTTATGCTGATATAAAATACACATAACAGTAAATAGAATAGCAAATAAGCAACAAATGCAATGCAACAATAAGCAATAACACGTAACAGCAATATAATATGGAGTTCACCCAAAACTCTTCAGCTACATCTCCTTGAGCTCTAGTCAACTTGACTACGCTCTCTGGGATTATGGCAAGGTCCTTTTACAAGCTCCACGCTCAACTCCATTGGTTTACACGGAACACAATGGGCTTAGAACACCATCTTATCCATGGCTCTGAAGCTCTCAGGATTTCTGGCTCTCGGCTCTGGCTCTGGCTCTGGCTCTAGCTCGTGGCTCTTGCTCTTGGCTCTCGGCTCTGGCTTCTCTAAGCTCTTTCTTGGCCTCTACGTGCCTGTAATTTGCTCGACTTCCAAGCGACCCTCAGCAACCTTCCAGCAACCCTTTTCAGCACTCCCGCTCCCTCGGCAACCTTCAGCTCCCTTCTGCACTTGTTCTCTCTTTGTTTTTATCACGCATCGGTTACAGTCCTCCATCATTGAAGAACCCGACTGTTTCCTCACAAGAATCCGTTTACAAATGGAAAAGAACAGGCGGGCAAGGAAACTCGGTCGTTTTGCCTTCCTTTGGCCGTGTTAGCCAAATAACGGAAATACACAGGAAACGCACGCAAAACACATCATGGGCCTTTAGCCCAGACTTCAAATATTATGGAATCGGCCCAATAAACCTATCGGGTTTGTCCAATCATCGCTTATTGCTATCACTTAGGCGGGAGGTCTCAAAACCTCAATACACAGGAAATACAAAGAAATCCCATAAATCTGGACTTCAAAAGTTATGAAATCGCACTTATAATCCCCATCGGGTCCACCTTTGGTCACCATATCGCATCGCATTGTCACATGGTCAAAAACCCATTTACACGGGAAATACAAAGAAAACCCGAAATTCCGGATTTCAAATATTATGAAATCGCATCCATAATTCGTATCGGGTCCGCCTTTTTATCGGTGTATCGCAAGTCGCAATTGCAATGTGCATTGGCCCTGGTATCGGGGGTTCACCGATCGCCGATCGCCGATATCGTCGATCGCTCTATCGGCGCTATCGCATCGGCCCATCGGAACATCGGCATATCGTTGTCGCAATGGCCCCGGGGGTCTTCCCTTCGATCATGCCGATCACCAATCCGTCGATCAAATCCTGATCGTTGATCTGCGACTGCTAATCCAACAGCTGACAGTCCGTTTCGGGCGCGTAAGTTGCACAGGGATTAACTGCCCAAAAAAGTGGTTTCCTCTCTCCTCCGTCGTGCCACGCGTCGGCCAATGTATGGATTCGGGCGGAGCCCGTCCAATACCGCTTACCGCCTGAGGCCCGCCCGAAATACCGCTTACGGCCTTCCTTTCGGAATTCAAAAGGGTTCACCTGTTTGGTTTATAAATCCGTCGGGTCCGCTAAAGCCTTCGCACCCGTTTTAAGTCCTTCAGCCTTTGTTTATTGCGATGCGATAAAATAATGCGATGCGATGGGTTCTAAGGGTTTTTATGTTAAAACACATTTTTCCCTTAAGTCCCATTTATATAAGAATTTGCCTCCTTTTCAAAGGACAAAGGCAAACTTCTTTTTGTGATAACTTCTTCATCTGAAGTCCATTTTAGCCCATTCAAGTTGCAGTAGATTCAAAATGAAAAGATCTACGCAATGGGGCTATTTCCAAGAGCATCCTTGGACTTTCATTTTCCTCTGTGAGGAACACTTTAGACTTAGAAATCTATTCTAGATCCATTTTGGATCGGTACTCTATTGGACATTCTCTCTCTGTCGAACATTTGATATTTGATAATAAAGATTGATTAAGGGTTTTCCCTATCTTGGTATTTTTCCCTGGCTTTAACCAAATATTGGTGTTCTCTTGTCTTTACTTGTCTTCTACATTTATTGTTTATGTTATCTCTACAGTTATTGTCAATGTGAATTAATGGTTTATATGATTTCTATTGGAAATTAATGTGGAATTGACATTGGTCTAATAAAAGACATTGAAGTAATTGTTTGATCCAAGTGGATCTTCAGATACAATGGCATGGAAAATCTCAAAATTCAAAGCAGCAAAAAAGCAAGTATCTTGACATCAGATTGAAGTGCTCGTCGCCCTAATTCCAACGATGCGAACGGCACTCCAATCCAAGTCCAGATGATAAAGTTATGGCAGAAAGAAGGTTGCCTTGTTTCTTTGGAAAATGAGGTTTTTTTTTATAAAAATGGGTTTTAAGCCTTATGAAGGCAAATCGCAATCGGAGGGTCCAAAGGGGCGTACTTAAGGCAAGGCCTTTAGAACCCCTGATCAACGATCTCTGATATCGAGACTTAAGGCAGACAACATGCGATCGGCATCGGCAATCGGAGGAGAAATTGGAGTCGGGGCAAGCAATTGGCGATTTTAGGCACGCGATATCGGAACTGGGCAGCGCTTATTTGCGATTGCAATATTGGCGATCGGAGCAATCGGCCGATCGGCGATCAGCAGTTGACAATCCCCGCTAACATGACCAACGAACTAACGATATGCCGATTGCGATATGGGGACCAGACCCGACAGGGAAATAAAGCCGATTTTATATATTTTGAAGTCCAGCCTTCCAGATTTTTCAATGTTTTTCAATTTTTTTGAGTATATCGCTTTGAGCGAAAAAAGAGTTTCTTGCACCCGTCAATCCTTCTACTCCACTGGTTTCTATTATAAACAAAACAACCCCGATTTCAGCGCCCTTTGTCACAAAAGAGACATATTAAAAGCCCGATGATTGGAAAAGTATGGGGGAGAGGATTTTCAGCACACAGTTCAAGGCAGGAGAGCTTACAAGAGGGTCGATAGTGCATTTGTCTGAATTGGACAAATCTTATATGTTTTCAGCCCCTCTCAACGCCACGGACGCAGTGGTGCTATCCATTTCTCCATCTGAGCTCTCCTTTTCTCAATCATTTTCCACAATGGAGGTATAATACCCTTTTATGTAACTGATGATTGTATTCTCTTCTTTTCATGCCATTTAATGAATGAAAGCCTCCCCATTGTTCGAGCAGGACCTGGAGACGTAGTCCAAATTGAACAAACTCCGTTATCAAGTCTTGTTGTCTTTTTTTCGTGCCTTTTATGTGTTCTTTCTTCTTTTCTTGTGTGCACATTAAATTTTCGTGTTAAGCTGCAATTTTCACATGTGATTCTTTTCATACATCTATAAGCAAAAGATCCCTGGATCCAGTGGTATCAGAGCAGGTCTTTTTAGATGTGAATTACATGTTTGTATGCTAACAAGAAATAGACTCTGAAGAGGCGAAGGGGAATTAGAGCATTTCGATCTCGAAGTAGGGCATGCACATCGAAGGAGAAACATGGGAGAAGATGAAGCTCATCTTGAAGAGGAGCGCAATTTCCGCAAGACCTTCTATTCAATGGCAGAGAATATCAGTCAGCTGGTTTTAAGGCTGGAGAAAGGAGAAGGGAGAAATCCAGAATAACAAGGTTCAACGCACGAAAATGGTGGAGAAGACCCCCCTCCTTCTCCTTCCACGAGTGAAGGTTCTCCTTCCTCTCACCACCATAATCATAGAAATCCCAGGGATGCATCTAAGAAACCTTTCTTTAAATTAGATGTTAAATTTGATCTTCCCATGTTTAATGGTGAAAGCAATGCAGAAAAGCTTAATAATTGGATTAGGCAGATTGAGGTCTACTGCAGGATTTAGCAGATCGTGGAGGATGAGGCAAAGATTCAACTGGCCTCTCTATGGCTGAGCAGCACCGCTCTCGTTTGGTGGGAGAGCAAATTGCAGAGCAATAAGAATGTGGGTAACCTCTTTTCCTCATGGCCTGATTTTATTTCTGTGTTAAAGGAACAGTTTTATCCCTTGGGATACAAGCAAAAAGATTTAATGAATTGGCAGTATTTAAGGCAAAGCAAAGGTCAGGATGTTCAAAGTTTTACAAAAGAGTTTAGAAAGCAAGCACTGAATTTGGGTATTGCACTTGATACACCTGAAGTTGTAACTAAGTATATTGGCTCATTGCATAGCTACATTAGGCATTCATTGTTGTTGTTTGAACCAACCACTATTGACTCAGCCAGTGTAAAGGCAATTCATATTGAGAACAGGGGCAAAAATGAAAGAGATGATCATTCCAGAAAACCACCGTTCAAACCTCACAATGACAAGTCTAAAGCGAAATGGAAAGGAAAGGAGAAGAAAACGACAATAGCCAAAGAAGGAGAAAGACCTTATTGCAATCACTGCAAAAAGGAAGGCCACGATGACGATCACTGTTGGAAATAGCACCCAAAAAAGCGTCCAAAGAAGTATGGAGGAAAAGGGAAGCAGAAGACAGTGGCGGCTACACAGCAAGACCTTGGATCGAATTCCGGAGATGAAGCATTAATCACAGCCGTGGGAACAAAAGGTACTCTTACACCTCATGTTAATTCTAAATCGCATGAAGGCACTAGTTCTGTAAATGAGTCCCTTCCTAATGATCGAAAGAGAATTGAACTGTTTCATATTAGAGTTGTTATAAATCATACTAAAGTAGAAACCCTGTTTGATACTAGATCCCAAGCAAACTTAATCACAGAATCCTTGGTAAAGAAACTAGGTTAGAAACAAAACCACACCCGAAACCTTACCCGCTTGGATGGATACATGATAAAGCGAAACTGAATGTAACCAAGCAATGTAAAGTCAAATTTGTAATCACTTCTAAGCTAGTGGATGAAGTAGAACTGGATGTGATTCCATTGGATATTTGTGGCATGGTGTTAGGGAGCCCATATATGTATAGAAAGGCAGTCTTCTTTCGTCACGAAAACAAATACCAAATCACAAAAGATGGGGTAGAATAAATAGTAAGGGCTCATCAAAATAAAATCAATGGCAGCCTTGTAAGCGCTGGACAAATGAAAAGGCTAGTGAATTCCAGTAAGGGTTGCATGCTTATGGTTGTAAGGGAAAAAGAGGCAGAATTAGCTGATGCTTTCCAAGGTTGTGATCAGGAACATAAACAGGAATTATCTGAATTAATTTCTAATTATGATGAGTTGTTTCAGGAACCGAAGGGATTACCTCCGAAGAGGGAAATCCAACATGAGATCCATTTACAGCATGACGCTCCACCAAATATTGGCATGTACAGTATGTCAACCATTGAGATGGAGGAAATCAAGAAACAAGTGCAGGAATTGCTAGAAGAAGGGGTCATCAGGCTGAGCACTTCTCCGTGTGGCTCACCGATTGTCTTAGTCCCAAAGAAAGACGGCACATGGAGGATGTGTGTGGATTACCGCGCACTAAACAAGATTACGGTGAAAAATCGCTACCCTCTTCCACGCATTGATGACTTATTAGATCAGTTAAAGAATGTTGTTTATTTCACAAAATTGAATTTGTGCAGTGGTTATCACCAAGTCCGAATTGCAGAGCAGGACGTGTGGAAAACCGCCTTCAAGACCAAAAATGGGTTTTAAGCCTTACGAAGGCAAATCGCAATCGGAGGGTCCAAAGGGGCGGACTTAAGGCAAGGCCTTTAGAACCACCGATCAGCGATCTCCGCTATCGGGACTTAAGGCATGCAACATGCAATCGGCATTGGCGATTAGAGGAGAAATCGAAGTCGGGGGCAAGCAATCGGCGATTTTAGGCACGCGATATCGGAACCAGGCAGCACCGATTTGCAATTGCGATATCGGCGATCGGAGCAATCGGCCAATCGGCGATCGGCGGTCGGCAATCCCCACTAACATGACCAACGAACCAGCGATATGCCGATTGCGATATGGGGACCGAACCCGACAGGCAAATAGAGCCGATTTTATATATTTTGAAGTCCGACCTTTCGGATTTTTCAATGTTTTTCAATATTTTTTGTGTATATCGCTTTCAGCAAAAAAAAGGGCTATTTTAAAGGGTTTGTTGTGCCCGTCAATCCTTCTACTCCACTGATTTCTATTATAAACAAAACAACACCGATTTCAGCGCTCTGTCACAAAAGAGACATATTAAAAGCCTGACTGGAAAAGTACGGGGGAGAGGATTTCCAACACGCAGTTCAACGCAGGAGAGCTTACAGGAGGGCCGATAGTGCATTTGTCTGAATTGAACAAATCTTATATGTTTTCAGCCCCTCTCAAAGCCACGAACACAATGGCGTTGTCCATTTCTCCATCTGAGCTCTCCTTTTCTCAGTAATTTTCCAGAATGGAGGTATAATACTCCTTTTATGTAACTGATGATTGTATTCTCTTCTTTTCAAGCCATTTAATGAATGAAGGCCTCCCCATTGTTCGAGCAAGGCCCGGGGACGTAGTCCAAGTTGGACGAACTCCGTTATCAAGTCTTGTTGTCTTATTTTCGTGCCTTTTTATGTGTTCCTTCTTCTTTTCTTGTGTGCACATTAAATTTCTGTGTTAAACTGCAATTTTCACGTGTGATTCTTTTCATACATCTATAAGCAAAAGATCCCTGGATCATTGTTGCAAGCATAAAATGTACCATTGTTATCTAAAATTAACAGTGAATTATAAGAAGGTCAAGCCCTTGTCTTGGAGTAGAACTGTAACTAATTCACCTTGGAGATTGTTGAAAAATGTAACTAGTGTTGTTCTTCATAATTGTATTTGAGTCATGATGTAATTTATTTATCAAAAGAAAGAAGAATAAATTTTATCATTAAAAAAATTGACTTAGTAAAGCATGGGTTTCATGCTTGGGTCAATTGTTTCTATGGTCAAAATCTCCATTGAAGGCTTCTAGGGTTTATGTCAAGTATTCTTGTCCATGTCATGATGTAAAAGACCCTTCTTGGGCTTCTCTTATCAAGAAGGAAATTTATTTTATTGTATTTTAGGTATTCTAGGCCTCCTCCAACAAGTCGGCCTCCAAGAAGGAAAAGTCAGCCTAACTGGTGGGGCAGAAACACCTATATAAAGGTAAGTCGAAATTTCAGAAGTACAAGAAAGTCGAATTTCAGATGTGCAGGCAGACCGAGAAGCGCAGGTAGGCCGAGAAGTGCAGGCAGACCGAGAAGCGCAGGCAGGCCGAGAAGTGCAGGCAGACCGAGAAGTGCAGGCAGACCGAAAAGTGCAAGCATGCCGAAAATTTCAGAAGTGCAAGGAAGTCTGAAATTCTGAAGCTGGGGCCGAAATTTCTGGGGTTGAAGCTGTTGGACAAGAAAAGGCTACTAAAGTGTGTTGAATCATATTGAAAGGTTGACTTGGTGGAGGAGGAAGGTCTTTGGGTCTATGGTCTTGGTCTATCTCATTTTGAATCTACTGAAGGAAGAGTTTTTTAATGGGTTTTACCCCTGGCTGAGCACCTACATCTGGTGTCCATGATCTTCATGTTTTTGTCTAGATAATTGCTTGCTAAGAAGAAGATAAAGGAAGAACATAAAGAAGTTAATAAGAACATAATAATATCACAAATAATTATCATCATGAGAAAATCTTTCTACCTTTCTAATTTTCTAACAGAGAAGACCTGAATCATGGGTCAAGTCTTCTCGTAAAGCAGCACAGGAGCCAAGGGCTTGTAGGAAGGGTTTGACACAAGTTTTAAAGATGTTTGGAAGAAGATACATAGCTGCTATAAGTGCCCTAATCAAGGTCAAGAATCATCAAGGAGAATATTCAGGACTGCGACCAAAAAGGTAGAAAGGAGTCTATTGTTCAAGGTATGTTTTATGTATTGATGTACTGCTAGATGTTGTACGGTGGTAGGGCTATTCCCAGGGTGGTGAACAACTGTAAGCATGTACCCTTGTGACTGTGTTTTAGAGTGATACATATGACAATGACATCCATGATATGTGACAGTAACCTAAGACATGCTTATGAGAGTGATACATATGACAGTGATGCCTATAATGTATGACAATGATGTATGGCAGAATGATCTCATATCTATGATGTATGACAGTATGTAGATGTATGGAACAATGTTCTCATGCCTATAACTGTGACATTGAACTTATTATCTTCAGTGATGTAAGGTTGTGTTAATATCTTCAGTGATGTACGTGATGTATGGCAGAGTTATCTTCAGTGATGTATGGCAAGGTTCTTACTCTCAGTGATGTATGATAGAGTTCCTTTCCTCAGTGATATATGATAGTATGATAGTGATGTTTGTCAGTGCTCATGACAGTGATGTATGACAGTGTTCATAATAGTAATGTATGGCAGAATCCTTTATGATAGTATGGCATGACCCCATGGTAGCATCCTTTATTCCAATAGTTATGTGGAAAGTGACCTTATGACAATGATATATGGCATTGTCCTAACGACAGTGAAACTATGGGATGTCAGTGATACATGGATTTGTCCTTATAGATGTGTGATATATGGTGTAATATCTTCAGTGATGTAAGGCAAGGCAGTGATGCATGGCATTATGATATAGCAGTGATAACTTCAATATGGAAGTGATACTTATGATGACTATATGATAGTGATATCTATGACAAAGATGTGTATCACAGTGATGTTTATGACCATGATATAATTGTGATGTGTATGACAGTGATGTTTAGGATAGTGCTCATAATAATTCTTGTGACAAGGATTAGAGGGCTTGTGAATACCTCCTTGAGAGGTATGTTTGCTGCTATCTTATGAGGATCTAGTATGATCCAGGATTGGCCCTAGGTTGCCTAATGTGATTGATAATGAAAGACTTATGTCTCATGATATTTGTACATTGTATCTCAATTGAACTTTTGATGAATATCTAAGAAGAAGAATTTGGTTTGGTTTTCCCCTTGTGGAGTTTTTCCCTGGACTCTGACCTAAATCCTGGTGTCTCTATTGTTTATGCTTTTCTTCTATTGTTCCTTACTGTTTCGCTACACTATTGATGTTATTGTTCTTTCTACATAATTGCTAATCCTGGTGTCTCTATTGTTTATGCTTTTCTTCTATTGTTCCTTACTGTTTCGCTACATTGTTGATGTTATTGTTCTTTCTACATAATTGGTGATATGATGTTATGGGGTGAATGTAATGTGTAAATTATTGAAAAGTTTAAAAATACAATTATCTACGGTAGAGAACAATCTAGCCCTAAAAAATAACATGGTATCAGAATTGGGCTAAAGAAAAGTCATTGAAATCACCCTCGTGTCGACACCTATGATGGATTTCATGATCAAGCAGAGTGAAAGAGATAAAGATATTGGAGACCTAAAAGAATGCTAGGTTTTGAAGGAAACCCTAAGGAGCTCTTGTTCTTACAAATAAAGGTTAGGGTTTGGGAGAAACCCCAGGAGTGGCCTTAAGGCTTGGTTTCTATCACATTGGATCCCTAGTGTGATTTGAAGACTTCATGATATGATATGATCGGTGAGAAGCCTATGACATATTCAAAGAAACCCTAGGAGAGGGTATGATGCAAATCCAATGGTCGTCCATGTTGAGCTTGGTTATTGATGAAGGAGATCAAGGATACAAGTGGTGTTCAAGAGGAAGTATTTCTTACTTGGTTTATGACTATGATTGAAGAGGCCTCCTATTCAGAGGGAGTAGATTGTTAGATTGAATACAATATCTAATGAGATGTTATATGTCCTTCATGCAAGGACCATTCTAGATGATAAGATGCAGTAGTCAGATGCTTTTGTGATATTAAGTGATATGCTCTCAGAGGGAGAAGGATTGTTATAATATCCTAGCCCCTGTTGCCAGATGCACTATTATCATATATATGTGAAGTTGGCTTCCTCCATGATGTACTTAAGGAAGAAGCGTATTTGGAGTTACCTCAGGGCTTTGAGGCACATGAGAAAGAGACTCATGAAAACCCCAAATGGACTCTAACAAGTCCCCTGGGCTTGGTATGCTTGGATTGATGGACATCTGATACGGACTCCAAACTCTCTTCAAGGTTGAAGGTATGTCTTTGACACTTGGTTTTATATATGCTAATAATATATTTATGATAGGATCATATCATCTCAACGTTCAGTACCAGAAGGAGTTGACCTCTAATCCCAAGGTGACCCACTTGAGATTAACAGTGTGACAGGGAGATGATAAGTACTTCCTTGTCAAGGGAAGTATATTTTCAAAGACTTGACATGATGGATTACACTGAAGTAGTTGAGAGACTCTTCAAATTTAGATTTGGTGGATCCCACGATGAGCAGGCAGCCAGATGGATCCTTGCTTTGTAGCATGTACTTTGATTCAGGTAGATCCTGGACATGTATATTGGGATACTGCAAAGCTGGTATTGAGATACCTACAATCAACCATGGATTGAGACAGTGTTGTGACTAAAGAGATATGCCTATGCCAAATGAACAAGGAGTGTTGTGATTAGGAAGAACACACTGAGGTGTTGCTTCAGTATAGCTCTTGCTTTGGTATGACACAGTCCAAAAGTGGTCGATCAGACATGGTACCACTAATGGAGCAATGAGGCTCTAACACAGAGGGGGCAACGAGGCTCGAACAATAAGGGGCAATGAGGCTCCGACAATGATTTACTGCAGAAATGAAACAATGAGGCTTCAACCGATGAGCAGGTTGCTAACATTCTCACCAAGCCTTTGCCGAAAGGGAAGTTCTTAGCCTTCAAAGAGCAACTTGGAGTTGTGGAGAAAGTATCCCTTCTGGGAAGGGATACTGGCTGATCATGAACACTGAGCTCTAGGAGCTCCTGGATGTGTGGGGTACTCCTTGGAGTTATACGATTTGGAGGATCCTTATCATTTTGATAAGTTGATCTCCCCTAGTCAAGTCTGGGACTTGACGAAGTACATACCCCAACATGCATCCTACCCACAAGACGGGCTTGTTGGGATTGCCACTCATCTGGCCAATGAGTGAGGAGACTTAGGTATGGAGGATCTTTACCTATGGCGAATACATTTGGTAAATTGATCTCCCTAAGTCCAGGATGCATGGTGTTCAACCACTTGATCACTGAGGATCATGTTGGATATGACATAGGGTATGGAGGATCTTTACCACTTGTGGTAAATCGATCTCCCCTATGGTCAATGACGATCAATCGATGGACATAGGGTTTGGAGGATCTTTACCCTAGTGGTAAATTGATCTCCCCTATGATGATTCTTCTTCTTTAGATCGGAACATCGTTGTTCAGCTAAGATGAGCCAATATGAGATGAGATGAGCTTCTCTTATGTTGAGACATGTATATCCGTGATGAGACACATGGTGCAACCAAAAACTCTTCCCTAGCTGAGAGGGAGTGTTGAAATTTGAGGCAACTACAAGATGAATTTCCGCCAAATAAAAAACATCTTGCCCCAAAGGAAGAATTCAAATTAGACAAAAGAAATATTATTATTTGATGTATCAAATTTACTTGGGCAAGTAATCATCAAAGCATGAGAAAAATATATTTAAATATTATTGAAAGCAAATTTGAATTTAAGTTTTCCCTCGATTCACAAGTTGCAAGTCCCTTCTGCAATCTCCAACCCTCTCCCTTGCAAGAAAATCCTTCCAACCTAATCTCAACAGCATAAACCTACTTCCAACAGTCCTCTCCCAATCCTCAGACCTGTAGTAGCTTTATAGGCCAAGAATGGGAAGTTATGGATCCATTCTCCAAGGGATGAGATCCACTATTAGTGGGATAGGGGTTCCACAAAGGAAGGGGAGTTGCTCCATGATGGGAGGGATCAGAGCTGAATAGGCACCCATTCGAAGCTTGTTGGTTGGGATAGATGCTACCAACAATGCTTCTAGACTTTACTTTTTATTTTTACATTCGTTGAGTCATGTTCACAGGTCATAGTGTAAGACAATGCATACTTATGCGCAACTCTTAATGGTCTTCTCTGTGTATGTGCAGAAATTAGCTAGGAAACTGCGAATATAGCCAAACCAAGGCTTTTGTACCATGGGATCCAGAAATTCCACTTTCTTCGAGGTGATTTAGATTCTAACTTTGTAGGGGAATGTTCTTGGGACACATTTGTGGATGGCAAAAGATCCAATCCGATGGTCATTTGCCTAATGCGACAAAATGACGTGTAACACATGTCGGCCTCATAATGTTTCAAGTCGGCTTGCCCCAAAGGTTGTAACCTTTCGCATATGGAAACAACTATAAATTTGCACCTTACCTCCTTCATTTGGCAATTAAATTCAGACTTCTCTATGGCATCTATCTGTGGCTACTATGGCCTGTCTTCTGCGGCCTAATATGGTATCTCTTCTGCAGCCTACTATGGTATCTCTTCTGCAGCCTACTAGGGCATCTTCTGCAGCCTATTAAGGGCATCTTCTGCAGCCTTTTCTGAGCATCTACTGCAGCCTTCTATGATTCATATGCAGCCCAGATCTGTGGCCTTCTCTGTGCATCTTATATGCCTACCTCAATACTATAATGTGGTCTGCTTTATGGATGAATATTGGCACTCTTTTCTGCATTTTGTAAGCCAAGCTTGGGCTGCACAGGCCCGTGTTGGGTGACATTTTTGGGCACATCTCTGTGTTGTTTCAGTCAGGGTCGAGCCCTAATTTAGAGAGTTGGACGGAAGTTTTGTGATCAAAGTTAAGGTCTCTTGTTGGCCAAATTGAAAGGGTCAATTATGCCCCTATTTGATGATATTATTCCATTGATAACAGGGCCAAAGCGTTTGTGTAAATTATAAGAAGGCAGACCACTTGTCTTGGAGTAGAATTGTGACTAATTCACCTTGGAGAGGACTTGAATCATGAGCCAAGTCTTCTTGTAAAGCAGCGCAGGAGCCAAGGGCTTGTAGGAAGGAATTGACACAGGTTTTGAAGATGTTTGGAAGTAGATACATAGCTACTATAAGTGGTCTAATCAGGGCCGAGAATCCTTAGGGAGAATCTTCATGACCATGACCAAAAAGGCAGAAAGGAGTCTACTGTTCAAGGTTTATTTTACGTATTGATGTACTGCTAGATGTTGTATAATGGTAGGGCTATTCCTTGGGTGTTGAACCGCTGTAAGCATGTGCCCTTGTGACTGTGTTTTAGAGTGATAGATATGACAATGACATCCATGTATAACAATGATGTATGGCAGAATGATCTCATACCTATTATGTATGACAGTGATATAGATGTATGGCAGAATGTTCTCATGCCTATAAATATATCACAGTGAGCTTATTATCTTCAGTGACGTATGGTTGTGTTAATATCTTCAATGATGTACGTGATGTATGGCAGAGTTATCTTTAGTATGTATGGCAGGGTTCTTACTCTCAGTGATATATGACAGTGTTCCTTTCCTCAGTGATATATGACAATATGACAGTGATGTATGTCAGTCCACATGACAGTGATGTATGACAGTCTTCATAACAGTAATGTATGGAAGAATTCTTTATGATAGTATGGAATGACACTATGGTAGCATCCTTCATTCCAGAGATATGTGGAAAGTGACCTTATGACAGTGATATATGGCATTGTCCTAATGACAGTGAAACTATGGGATGTCAGTGACACATGGCATTGTCCTTATAGATGTGTGATATATGGCGTAATATCTTTGATGATGTAAGGCATGGCATTATGATATAGCAGTGATATCTTCAGTATGGCTGTGATACGTATGATGATTATATGATAGTGATATCTATGACAATGATGTATATAGCAGTGATGTGTATGACAATGATGTCTATGACCATGATATAATTGTGATGTGTATGACAGTGATGCTTATGACAGTGTTGACAGTAATTCTTGTGACAAGGATAGGAGGGCTTGTGAATAACCTCCTTGAGAGGTGTTGACTGCTAAGTTGCACTTGGCAAATATATGAAGACTCCATAGCCCATGACACAGAGTGTACCCCAAATTTTTTCAGACTTGAGAAGTCAACAGGTCTTTCCATCCCCTTTCTCTCCTCTTTCGTCTTCAGTCCTCAGATTCCGCAACCTTGTGGGGATATTATAAAAGTGTCACTAGCATGATGAATAGATCTATGTAACTTGCCTAGGAGACTTGGGACTTGAATAGCAAGTGAGTACACCCTAGAGTGTTTTTTTCACTTGGCTAATTATTCTTGTTTTTTAACAGTGAATAATTAACTGAGTTTTTTCACTCACCGCATACCCCCAAAGCCGGGGTGATGGGTTGAAGGTTGAGCCCCTAGTCCATCTTGGTGTCTATGGTCGATCTATATTACCACGCTAGGTCATTTCTAAAATTTTGAGGAATTTGACTAAGTGTAGATAGGATTTTTAATAATTAAAAAATTCCCGCAAAACAAGATTTTTTAAGTAATTTCTATGTAAAGATGTAAATAAGTGGTCCTAGGAAATGTCTGGGGCATGTGACTACTCAAAATTCATCCTTAGAGCCCCAACAGTATCCTAAGACCCACATTGAGGGTCAAAAAACGACTTATAGCCCTTCAAAACCCACTTTCCCTAATGTTAGTGGCAAAAAGTGAAAAAATTCAAAAAAAATAATAATTGGAAAAATTTTATTATTTTCTCCAAGGTCAAAAAGGGTCAAGAAATCAACATTGAAATTAAGTGGAGATCATAGGTGATGTGTGTTGGAAATACTAAGACGAGGATGAATCAGTGTTTCTTACTTCAATTAGTAATTTTAACTTTTCAGAGCATTAAACATTATTAGCATTAGTTAAACATAAACAATCATTAACACCATTCAACAATGCACAGAATCAAGACAGTAGACACCAAAGATTTTTAGGTGGAAACCCTTCCAGGAAAAAAACCACCAAACGCTTCTTAATATTTTTCTTCAATAAATACATCAACATGAAGCTCCAACTTCCATCATTTTCAGCTACAACTTAGGGAGGCTCCAACCCCCTGGTTTACAAGCTACAACCTAATGGATGCACCAACACCCTGTTTACCAACAGCTACTGGAAGGACACTCTAATTCTTAGGTTTACAAGCTCTGACCTGAAAGATACTCCAACACCCTGTTTACCAGCTACTATTAGATGGACGCTCCCATGCCCTGCACAGGCTCCAACCTGCCCTAGCACCACCCTGCCACCCTAAAGTGTTCTCAGGTTCTAACCTGAAGGAGACTCCACTCCCCTACCTCGCACCACCTTGCCACCATGCTCAGCAAGCTGCCACTTGCCCTGAAACCTCCAACCTTCAGCTCACCACAACAGATCATGTTTCACAATTTTCAGATTGGATCCACATGTGCTCAGAATCAATATAAAGAAACTACAATACAAGAAATCATTTTACAATCAATGTCAATTAAATTTGCCTCTACTCAATTTGCATATCAAACCCTAGCATCAGTCAAATATGGTTCTGTACCAAACACCAAACTCTATCAATTTACTGCTCAACATCTCTGCAACAACATATTGTTAGTCCATAATCAAATATGCTTTTGCTTGGCATACAATCTCCGCTCAAACTACATCAATCTGTCATCTTGATATAATAAGCACTGAGAAATCTAGCAGCAACCCATACCAACCCATATCACTATTATATCGCCTTTGTACTTTCACTACTAGCAACCTTCCACAACCAAGTTGATTTCATCAATATACTACCTGTCCTGCAATACAAGAACCCGTTTTACAATCTCTATCAATCAAATTTACCTCTGCTCAATTTGCATATCAAACCCAAGCATCAGTCAAATCCGTTTCTATACCAAACATCGAACTCTATCAATTCATTGCTCAACATCTCTGCAACAATGTCCTGTCAGTCCATAATCAAATATGCTTTTGTTTGGCATACACTACATCAATCTTTCATCCTGATACAACAGGCATTGAGAAATCTAACAGCTACCCATCCCAGTCCCTATCACTACAATACTGCTTTTGTACTTTCACTGTTGCCAACCTTCCACAACCAAGCTGATTTCATCAATATATTGCCAGTACTGGAATTATACAATCTGTATTGTACAACCTGCAAACATAACCTGCAACTACAATCACTATCACTGTCACAAGGTCATCAACTTATGCACAAACCCTTGCAACATAAAAGTCAGTTAGTCTTTGCTCTTATCATCAACATTTAGCCATATCAACTTGATCCAACAATCACTATAAGCCCTGGCACATATCATCCTTCACTGCCAAAAAACCATAGCAACATATCCAAGCAATCTTCACTGCCATTTAAGTAAATCTGATCTCTAGCAGCACTATAGATCTTGACACTCACCAGTTGTTCACATAAGCCAGTAAGTTTGCTTAACAAATCAATATTGTCAATCTAATCTCGTCCATACTCCAAACAATACAAAACTTTCTCTACAACAAAGGTTCAATAAACATCAAACCCTAGTTTTTCAAACATATCAACAATGTCAAACACTTATGGTTGCATCCATTACTGAGCCCTGATTGCCCAACTTCTTTTGGATCTTAATTTGATTAATAATGACTCCAATATCCATTAAAACCTATATGTTGTTCTAGTTGTTCTACATAACACTTTTAATTGTCCTACATAACAACCTTTACAAGGCGTATTATACAAATTTGCCAAATCTAGCGTTAGTTCTATAGAATGGCCATCAACGACCAAATAAGCATTCGACAAACTATAAAACTTAGGATATTAATATAATATTAAAAGGTGCATCATGTTGATGTTTGTAGCTCGAGTAGATAATTTTTCACAAACGTAAATGTCTAGGCATCCAAAAGTCACTGAAATTCTCCTTAGACACTAGCTCTATTTTGACCAAGTTGCATTTTTAACTTAGACTAAGTCTAACTTAGGAAAAGAACATAATTGTTATAATGGCTTATTGAGCTAAAGTAAACTTGGGAAAGTAAATTAATTATTTTAGTAATTATGTTTTGATCTAAGCCCTTGATCTCAAGTGAGCCAAGATCTAATCTTTGCCATCAACTACTCTAGAGATTAGGGTTATGGATTTAGCTCAATCTAAAGTTATAAAAACAAGGCTAAGGAGAGGGAGAAGACACACCATACATTAGCACAATATTGAGAGAGGCATCTCAGTGAGTAGTGCGACACTCTAGTGTGTTGGGTTTGAGGGAGTGTAGAGGGAGAGGTTGAAGAACCAAATCAGCCAAGGGGATCAAGCACTGATATAGGGCCCGATCTGCTGAATCAAATCCAAGGCACTTTTGTAATCTATGATCTTTCTCAGTTGGGCCATTACCATAGGGTAAGAGCCCAAGTAGGTTCTCAATCAATTTAATGTTGAACTGATTTGATTGGATAAAATCTGTTGTGTAATTTATTTCATGATTCAGATTGGTATATTTTGCTTCCGCTGAAGTTATTGTGCTAATAAACCTAGTTGTGCAATCAATCAATTGATTGGTAATCTGCTAGGAATTAAGTGTAGAGTGCTAGGTTTGCAAGAATTCTAACACATTACATAAAGACAGCTCTAAATGGAATGTCACTTTCAGCCCTATAAAATGCAAACGCCATTCATCATTGTAAGACATTCATTCATATCTTATTAAATTTTATTTTATTTGTTCCTTCATGGATTTCAATTGTCTGCCCTTCCGTTGGATGTTCCTTTGTAAATGAACTTTGTTCATTTCATACAAAAAATTTAGTTTTATTTCAAAATCATGTGACAAACTAATAACAAAAAAGTCTTACCAAGTGCATTTCAATGCCTCAAAATCTTATTTGAATTTTGTAATTTCCTGGCATGTAATATTTGTATCATTGAAACTTGACATTTCATTCAATTTCTTATTCATATTTTCTATTATTAATTTTTAGCATATGCATATAATGGTTTTGTAATGGGTGAACCTTAGATGCCATGGTCATGCATTATAGAAGCTCATTATCTAAGTGTTGATTCCAGGTCCAATGGTATAATGCTTTTGGATTGAAATCTAATTCAAGTATGCTTGAGCACATGCTCCAAGAAGCACAATCGATTAGAGCAATTGACATAAAATTATGTGTAGTTTAACATTTGTGCACTCAAGTATTCAACTTTGTAACAAACAATTGGAAAGAACTAGGAATGGCAACCAATTAGACAATGTTGATCAAATGTCAAAATATATTGTTGAGGTACAAAAGGTAACAATCACAGATAAGCATTGCACCTGGATGTTGAGAATTCAATAGGGTAGTGAATATGTTAATTCTCTTTAACTTGATAACTGTTTGTGTTATCTTTTACCTTATTAGCTTTGTTCCTTATTATTACAGTGTGAGATACATCAAACAACTACCAAAACAATAAGAACAGTGACACAGTATATAGGTTGCAAGCCAAGGCCAAAACCCCTCCTCCTGAGGGGAAAACCCTTAAATCTCTTCTCTTCTTATAGATCCTTCAATTGACGAATACCATGACCTAGTGACTCAAACAAATACCCTCCAAGATCAAGATCAACTCGGCCTCCTACTACAAGAACTTCGACCTCCCACTGTAGATCTGAAATTCTGTCTCTCGGCAACTGCTGCAACTGTTGTTGCTCCTCTTAGAGACTTCGATCTTCTTCGTATAGCCTCCTCTTTCCTTCGCTTGTCTCTCCTTGAGACTTAGGGCTAGTGAGACACCCTAAGACACCTTCTCTTGACTTCCTTTCTCTCTTTCCTCCAAGATCGAACCAAAGATAGCCCTAGCACAAAAAGCCTAGCTTCGACTTTCACGTGGGAGAGAGAGAACTAGCCCAAACACTTCGGCTTCCTCTTCGTCCTTCTTCTTCGACCTCTCTTAGTCCTCTTCTTCGCACAGAATGAGATGTGAGTAAGTGTGTCTCATGGAGGACGAGTTCCACTCTATATATAGGCTTCTTCAAAGGTAGACGTGGCTCTTCATGTAGGCCGACTTGACGTTGGAGGGCATTTCGACACTTTAAAGACAAAAACATTTTTTTCTTTACAAGATACAATGTGCCCATGGGGTCTTCAATATATGACAATGACTCTTAAACCTAGGACAAACCCTAGAAGCACTCAATGGGTGCTTGACCTATAAAATAAAAGATCTTGAGCATGAAACCCATGCTCCAATAATAATTTCTTTTCATTTTATAATTTACAAGAATACATTTCATACTTATGAAGACTGAACCTAGTTACACATTTTTCAGCATTGGATAGATACTAACAACCACACAGCTATAGAGTTAGCAGCACCACTAAAGGAAAGAGCAAGTTGTTTCCATTCATGGGCTATACTGTGATTTTATTTGACTTTGTTTCAATCATGGCCAATCCTCAACCATCAAACTGTCTTTTCAAATTAATAACTAGTGGAACCTTGAAACTTTTTTCTTGTAGAATCATAGATATTTTGTCATTTGTAGTATGTCAAGTTATTGTTAATCCATTCATTGAGATTTGGCAAGCCAACATCAATTTGATCTCCTTTTTGATATATAGAGTCATTATCTATTTCGAATCATGCACATATTATCTTGACCAATAAAGGTTTTGTTGAAAGTTTGAAGCTAAAGTTTCTACATCCACAAAAGGACCTCTTCCATCAATAACATCCATAAGCTAGACAAAAATGTAATGTTGTTGTGCATATAAGAAGACACACATCAAGGAGGAATCATTACTTCCTCTAATAAGAATCAAAATTATTACAGGAGGAAAATATTGAGAATGTAAGACAATACACTTTCAGTTAAGTCATAGTCCTAGAAGAATTTATATTATACTATCAATATAGCCATATTGGACATTGGCATAGATCCATCAATTTCCAGTTTCTTAAGTAGCTTGTTAGAATGGCAATTTACTCAAATGCCAAATGACAAAGGAAAAATTCATTGGCCCTTAAACAAACAGTAACTAATGGAGAGATGTGCAGGAGAGGCACCTTTGGCCTACCCCACCGACAACTGCCCCAAACCCTAATAGGGTTTCAACTTCTAAGGTAAGGAAAATGGATGTTGGTGGATGGTCATAATAAAGAGGTCCACAGGTTGTCGCAAAGAGTGGAGCTAAGATGGCTCTAGTGGATCACAAGATTTGTGAAATGAGGGTCAGATCTCTTCGCTGATGGACAATAATGCCCTTGGCAGCCACTCTTGGCCTAGTGGCAGAAACAACTTTTTTCGTTTCCCTTTGTTCATGTCCAATCTGTGTGTATCTTTTCTCATCGCAATGGTGATTGGCTTGATTCAAAATATTTAGCTCTGAAGATTAGACCAGTGGCTTTAACCTGTGTGACAACTTCAACCTAAGACCTCTAGGGATAGGGTTTTCTATACCAGCACATGGTGCACCCACGCATGGTGTTGCTTTTTTTGTTGAGCGTTTGCATATGAAGTAAACACGTCCAAGTAAGGCCTTGTAGGGTCGGCCCTTGGGGCTTGGTGGCAATTTGTAAAGGAGTTATTCTGTCTCGTGGTGGTCAGGTGTGTGATCTATGGACTTGCTTGGCTAATGGTTTCCATCTCAACTAATGTTCATCTCCCTATGTGGTATGGCAGCTAGAGTCTACTCAATTATTGTCAGTTTTTTGCTTGATATAAGTTCATCTCCCTACACACTTGCAAATTGGTGTCAGTCCATGGGGAATTGTCTCAACTGTGATCTTTGCATGAGCATGTGGAAGCTGCATTTCTGACCCTCTATTCTTGCAAAAAGCTCTCTATAATATAGTTTTCATAACGGAGTTTAAAGGAAGCTTTAAAAAAAGAAAATAGGATCATACACTTCATCTTGGAAGCATACTATGAACCTTATAAACATATTTATCATTCAATCATGACAAAACTTGCTACTTACGTAACCTTTGGATTAGAACAAATATACTAAAGAACAAATGATATCATTAAGAAAACTATATAGAGAAATGAACAATATTTTTTTGGTGGTCGTCTAAGCAAAAAGTAGGTATTTTGTGGGCAAACAGCTTATTTGATCATGAACAAAGTAAAGAACCTGATGACTTTGAGTTTTATATATTTGCCAAAAGTTAATTTTCAATACGGAATAGAACATACGGATTTGGGGGTTTGGGTGTGGGCACTTGAGTAGACGATATAGCCACTGATTGGCTTCCACTTGATGGCACAGTTTTATTATTCTCATTTGATGCCTTTGAAAGTTCTTCATTCACTTCCTTATCTCGAACTGCTTCACGTTTTATTTCTTCAACTGTTTTCCCTGCCAAGAACTATAAAGTGGACATGTGAAGAAATCAGGATGCCTTTCTAGATTTGGCTACTTTCCATGAACTTAACTTATTGCCTAATTCAATCACCATTAGCTTCATCAACAAAGGGTCAAAAAATAAAAAAGCATGTAGAATAATGTTTGCCTAGCACCAGGAAAATTCATCTGCATTGGAATTAGCAATCAACAATCATATATAAATCTCACTTTTAATTGAGAAAGGAGCAATAAAACTTAGTTCCAATCTCTGTTGTTAAAGCTTTCAAATGAGGGATTCTTAATCGAAGAGACATTACATGCATTACTAGTTTTAGAAATAGAAATTGTACCTTGATGATTTTTGGATCTCATATGCAATAAACAGACATTTATAATAAAGCTGTTAACAGAGATGTAACAATACATTAAAATAGCACTAAAATCATCATACCATCTGTGAAAAATGGTGAAATAACATAATTGAATTTCAGTAACATAGATAAGGTTCTAAATGTATGTGACATATCTCACAATACAATAAAAATATCCATTACTCAATTAAATGGATGTCTATATTCAACTATACAGCAGTTTCGCATGACAAAAAGTCCAAAGAATATTAGTTGGACAATGGTACTGGTAAATTTTATAAAGTCGTTTCCATTTTCTCAAGATTCTTATAGCTGGGCTTAACTAGGTCACATTCATGTGGAATCTGTAAACAAATCATCTTTATGTGATTTTTCAAAGAATAGGAGAAGCCAGGGCTAATTGTAGTATGTTTCCATGTGTATCAAGCTATTTCTAAATGACTCACAACTGCTCTTCAACAAAACTTGACAATTGAGGAGGCAATTGGATTTGTAAGACTTATTTCCAACCATGAGCCAATAATTCAAGTAACATATAATCACCAGATGCAGATCCAGATTATTAAGTGAACGATTTGAAGAAAATAATCAAAACAACAGAAGGGATTGACTGCTTACTGAGCACCATGACTGCTTATTGGATGTAACACCATGATTGCTTACTGTATCATTAGATAATGATGTATTAGGGTTTATATAATCAAGAAGACGGAAGGGCTTTGACTGCTTATTGTATGTATCAGCATGTCGGATACAGTAATGGTAGGTCCCCTGCTGTACTCAATTTCCTCATTTCTTGCTCAAAACAAGCTATGTTTCTGAAATTACTAGAGCATCCAATTGGGTGAAGGATGCACAATCATTACTTGAGGTTTTGGATGAGGTAGTTCTGGAGGTTGGGTTGGAGAAGATTGTACAGATCATCAATCAAATTGCCTTTAACTATGTTAATGGTGGTAAGTCGTTGGAGGATACACACTCAACCATTTTATGGAAACCCTAGATCTCATGCTTGAGGGTATAGACAAATTCAATTGGGTGAAAAAGGTCATTAGCAAATACATCTACAACCAATCATGGGTATTTAACTTGATAAGGAAAAAGACAGAGTATGCAACCTGTTAGGCCCCCCAACACTTGTGTAAGATGTTTTTCTTTTCCTAATGAGTGGATTAGATCTCTTTAAAGTACCAACGCTGCTGGGAAAGACATCCATGGGAAAGTTTGACACCGAGTTTTGGTCTAGAGCATCAGAGATTGTCAAAGTTGTCAAGCTTCTTGACAAGGTGTCACAGAAGGTGCATGCAGCATGGCCACAGGTTATATTTATAATGCCATGGATCAAGTCAAGGAGCAAATAAGGGCAACCTACAATGACAAAAAAAACAATGTACCTACCCGTTTGGAAGATCATTGATAATGAATAAAACAACCAATTCCATCAGCTTATACATGCAACTGCTGCCAACTAGGTATTTCATGGCAGTGGGTTATATTTATGAGGCCATGGATCAAGGGAAAGCGCAAATAAGGGCAGCATACAACAATTAAAAAGAAAAAAAAAACTAACTAACTATCTAGAAGATGTTATGAATATACTTTATACAAAAATAATGTAAATATAGTAAGATTAATTAGTGAACATTAATTAGTAATTAGTACTGAAGAGGCATGCCTAACGGGACATGACCTTCCATGAAGAGGCACCTACCTAGGTATATAAGCGGGTCTCATTTATAACAATCAAACATCTATGTACATTCAACAATTCTTATGTACAATTACTTGTCCTACAATAGATGTCTTCATTTTCAAAGTGTTCGGAAGATTATTGCAGAGTACAAACTTTGTTCGTTACATTGGTATCAGAGCATATACGAACTATGTTCGTTACGTTGGTATCAGAGTTGTTCGATCCTCTAGCCACTCAACCGCTGCACAGAGAACCAATCTAATTCAGCGTTTGGCCATCAACCTATTGTCAACGTCATTGTCGTCACAACAGAAACGTTTTGCTACACAGAGTTTGGAGCTTCTCCATTTTGCTACTAGGCCTTTGGCCATTAATATATATATATATATATATATATATATTAAAAAATATATATTAAATTAAAAATAAAATAAAATAAAGGGAGTTTAAAATATATATATATATATAAAATTTAAAAATAAAAATAAAAAATCCGTAGTCAACTGTCCCGGCAGCGACCACCACTGAAAATTGTTCCGACAGGCCACACAGCCGCCACTTTCGCAATCGACGAGCCCAAGAGCACCCACCATCGCCAACCAAAATCCCGCAGCACACCCATGACAACGCCCAACGACCACCATTGTCACCGCGTCAGGCCCACGACTAACCCTCCACTACTATCGTGCCTTTACACTGCCACTACACACCATTTCCGTCGTTGTTCACGCTTCCACTACAGCCCTATGTTTTCAGGTTGTCCTGATTTCCCGCCACCTCCATCACTAGCAGTCACCACTTGAGGCAACTATACCAGCCGCAACATCCAAACCGCTTTGCCACAGTCTGTAGATAGTCACAAATTGCAACCACTCTGTCATCGATCGACACAATTGAATTCACTATGGACAATTGTGAGGTTTGTACAAGTCACATGTTATTGTATGGTTGCAACCAATTGACAAACATTTATGCCCAGAGTCATACAAATCAAAAACTAAGATTCTAATAAGAAAAGTTGTGCGCCTTCGTGACCTTTTATATTAATAAAATACATGAATTAAAACTTATTAAAATTCCTTTCATATTAATAAAATACATGAATTAAAACTTATTAAAATTTAAAAGGCACACAGGTAAGGTGAAAATTTTATTAAAATTTTAATTAAAAGTGGACTTTAGGTATTCAAAATATATACATGAATTATTAAAAGATAAAAGGGAAATATAATAATATATTCCTAAGTTCATTAAAATAGTTTATAAAGCTATCCAACAATATATTTGTGTTAAAGATACACAACGTTATATATATATATATATATATATATATATATATATATATATATATATTAAAGGGTGAAAAGAAAAAGAAAGCTACAAAGAATTCGCTCTCTAGAGGCCATTTAGAGCATTGATGTTTATGTAGTTTGCTTCAAATACGTGTCAAACGGGGTGTTTTGCTATATTCAACAAACTTTGCTTCTTTGGTGTCTGATTGTTTAAATTTACATGTATAAATGTTTTAATAAAATTTGCATATTTTATGTATTTTTAAGTCCATGGAATGAACAAAGTTCGTTCTTCCAGTTTAAATACTCCAGAAGACTTGGAATATGTAGATCTCCATTGAAGATACAAGAACATATATATATATATATATTAAAATATATGAATAAGAATGATGTTACAATTGAGAGTGAGGGTCCTGGATATATAGCCAGGTAAGTACCCTTTTAGGAACGGTCATGTCCGTAGAGACATGCCTCTTCCCTACGAATTATTAGTTAATTAATCATTGTTTATGTCTATTATTATTTTTATTATTTTTATTATATATATATATATATATATATTATTAGCCCATGGGGCTTTGGATTGACAGTGAATGGGTGCATTGTTAAGGCACTTCGTGTGATAGGTCACTGGTTCAAATCCCCCGTGGGTCTTACCTACCAAAAAAAAAAAAAAAAAATATATATATATATATATATATATATATATTATTCATAACATTGCCTTCCTCCTCAAAAAGTTTGTCCTCAAAGCTTATTGATGAAAGGCTTGATCTCATTTTTCTGTTTCAAGTGTCTTCTTGTCTGGGCACTGTCATCTTTGTCGAAACAAGACAATATGATCCTCTAAGTGATAAAAAAAATTGTCGCACTGAGAATGGATCTAACCATCCTAAATTAATCTTTTGTGGAATCTTGTGGTTACTGGATACTTCGTGTGAATTGTTATCACAAGACTGAATTGTACTGACATTAGTAGTCTTCGGAACATAAGTTTGTTGTTTATGTTCAGAGTGATACGGATTCGTAGATTGATTGAGATGTATGTTCCTGTGATTCAAATGTAGATAAAGAGTTCTTTTGGTTTGTCTTTCCCCTATCATGTGTGTGGCGATATTCTAATTTACTTTAGGTGACGATGTTGTTGAGTTGGTTACAGAACCTTCACTTGGGATGTTTATCATCTGAACTACAACATCTAAGTGCATCTTTTCTTCAATCGGTTTACCTTCTTCTTGAGTAATGATATTCACCGGATCAATATTTATTCATTTTTCTTCAACTTGGACTTCTACATTTGATGCTTTCTTATTGATAAGTTGTTGTACCTTTTTTCCAATGACTTCTTGTCCTTTTTAAGCTTCTTAATTTGCGTCAACAGTTTTTCACTATGGTCTTTAAGTCAGGAAACTTCATTTTTTTCAACAGTGATCTTGTCAACTTCTCTTTACATATTTTGTAGTACTTTTTTACCTTCTTGAAAAATTTCTTTTGAGATATCTAGTATGTCTTCTGGTATTATTGAATTTGGCTTCACTATAACATCTTGTAGCGTTATTTTTTTCTTTTTGTAAGAAAATATCAAAAACTTCTTCGTATTTATGATGAAGGACCCTAGTGATTCCATCCAAGGCAAACCCAAAATTATATCACTATTGTCACAAAATAAGGTTCTAATGATGAATTGTGAGACAAAAGTATAGTCTTCAATACTTAGTTGTAGATTGCTTATGTCCTAAGTCACCTGACACGGGGATTCGGGACACGTAGGATTCGGGATTCGTGGTGTCGGATTCGAGACACGCTGACCCCCGGAACAGGACACGTTAGGACACGTTATATATTATATATATATATATATATATATATATATATATATATATATATATATATATATATATATATATATATATATATATATTAAAAATTAGATATTATCATATTTCTTACACAAATTTTAATTAATGATACAAATTTATTGATTTCAAACATAGATCTTCATCTATAGCTATTAGCATGCATAGTACATACAAAATTCAAATAAATGTCAGTGGTACTGGTCAAATAAATGATAAATCTATTAAAAATTTAAATCATGATTCATAATTCATAACTGAAAGACAACTTACAACTACAAGATAGGAAGATAAACACACTGACAACTGTAGTTTTCTCATTAAGTCATCAAATCAAAATGTGTTACATAGGTAGTGTTGGTGCAATGCCAATGGCAAATAGAAATAGAAAATATAAAACAACTACAGGTATACAAGCCTCAAGGCATCAATCAGCATCAGAATCAGCATCATTGTCCCCATCATCATGGTCCCCACTGCTTTCCTCTACATCCTCCTCCTCCCCTGTATCCATAGTCGCCTTTGCATCTGCTGGTATGGAGGCTGACCCCTCTAAGTCATCAAATCTAACAGGCTCTAGCACTGGATCATTGAGATCCATGTTGGCCAATGCCAACTCAACAATGGTGTCCAGACCCATATCATCAGGAACAGTGTTACTTGGGAGCGGGAGCGAAAGCGGGGAGCAGGAGCGAAAACAGGAGCGTGAGCGACATATTAAGAAGCTCTTGGTTTGGTGCTCTTGATTAAATACGAGTTCCATACCCCAATACATGACAAAATTCAATGGAAACATTGCAATCCCCCAATCCTAAAATCCTGAAACACTGATAAGTCTGCTGGATTTTGAATGAAATCTAAAATTCTACTTTCTCCATATGAAATCCAATGAGGCCAGAACCACTCTCAAACATCCTAAGTCATTTCATGGTAATGTTAAAAATTTAAGTAAAAGGAAGAAAATGAAGATTAAGGAGAATGTCACTTTTACTTTAAGAATTTAACATTACCATGAATAGCATATCAATACTAGGGCCTAGACTTGATTATGAAGCTGCCAAAATGCTCTACTCCTTGCTGCAACAGCACAAATCACTTACCAAATGAAAATATTAATGAGCAAACATGCCCTTTTCATACCCGCGCTGAGCTTAGCGAGTCCTGGAAACCGGACACGTGTCCTAAAATCGCGACACGCCCCTGAAAATCGCGACACGCCCTCGGACACGACGTGTCCTGTGATTTGGACACGAATCCGGACCGAATCGTGTCGGATTCGCCGGATTCGGGATTCGCAGGGGGTTTAGGACGAATCCGGTTTCCTAGCTTATGTCGTATTGTTTGTCACTTGAGTCAACAAAATTCGTTTCAATTATATTCGATTCAGGAATCACTAATTGGTTAGCATATCTAGTACTAACATAATTATTATTTTGAGTAGGATCGGTAGAGATGGTAACATCATTTCCCGCAAGTGATCCTTTGATCTTAAATAGCGCACCGACACATATACTAAAAGTTTTAGGAAATCTTTCATCATTGCATGTTAGGCCCCTATACTACTAGTGTAACCCCTTATTGTTATTAGTACAACCCACTTATTATATTGATGTACCCATGTAGTGCCCATATTGTTACTATTGTGTCCCATAGAAGCCCACTATTGTTATTATTGTGCCCTTACATTATTATTGTTATGTCGGCTCTGATTATGTTATGACCCCTTGGACTCCTATATATAAAAAGGAGGTCTTTTCATTTGTATCATCCAAGAATTGTTCATTTATGTAATGTAAAGGAGGTTGCCCCCTCGAAGAGGCTGAATTCTAAGGCGTTGATCTATCTTTTCTATCTTTTTCTTGAGCTGGTTTCATAACATTTGGTATCAGAGCTTTGGATTCTAGGGTTTCGCTGCTCCCAACAGGTCATCGTGGAATTTTCGCTATAACTCTTTTTCTGCGACGTTTCAGAAGCTAAAAAAAAAACCCATTTGAGAAGACATTGTGCTAAATCTCGGGTCCGAATTTCAGATCTTTTCGCACTATATTTGCGGAGACATGATCTGAGGAAGTCGGTCTTTTTGCAGACTCCTGAATTACATTCCAAACAGGTGACCTAGGGAAAATCATCATAACTTTCTCTCTGGGGATCGGATTGAAATTTCGTAAGAAGGTACAGAAAGAGGACGGACTGTAGTTTCTTGTATATATTTTTCAGAGCCAAAGGTCAAAATAGGGACACGTGGCACGTTGTACAAGTTCGCTCTACTGAATTAGTCTATAATCAGGTCACTGTGGGAGATTTGGCATAACTCTTCATTAGAGAATCCAATTGGGCTCAGACTGGTGGCATTAGAAATAGGACACAGAGGGCTAGCACAGGTCGCAATTTCAAAACTTAAAGATCCGAAAGTACAGAGTTACAGTCGTTTCAAGATCAAGCTCCTAAAATCAAGAAAAAGCAAGATGAGGAAGTTTGATGGAAAGGATCCGGTAAATTGGATACTTCAGATGGAGCAATACTTTGATCGACATGGTGTACCACTGTTACAAAAGGTATGTATTGCATCTTCATATTTAGAACCAGATCAATTTTTATGGTATGAAGGGCTTTGTTCTCATAAACAACTTGTTACGTGGTCAATTTTCACGAAGGAAATGATAGCACATTATGAAGATACAAAGAGTAACACCTTTAGAGCAACACCACAACAATTGGAAAGAGTAAAAGGGCTTTGTGACATATTGGAAAGAAAAATTATGGAAACCAGGAAGCACACCCCTCACAACTATAAAGATGGAAGTGTTGTTTCTCCTAGCCTTCCACAACCTACAAGGGTTACACCACAACAATTGGAAGAAAAAAGAGAAAAAGGGCTTTGTTACAATTGTGATAGCAAATGCACTAAAGGCCATAAGTGTGCTGAGAAGAAATTATTTTACATAGAATATGAAGAGGAGGAAGAAAAGGATCAAGAAACATCAAAAGAAGAAGATATACGCCAAGACCCCACCCCAGAGAAAGAAGAAATGAATCAGACCATATCTTGTAAAGCATTGGCAAGAATTATCACTCCTCAAACTCTCAAGATAGAAGGACATATCAAGAAGAAAAATGTGAAAGAAGTGAAAGATCACATCGAGAAAGAAGAAATGAATCCAACCATATCTTGTAATTCATTGGTCGAAATTACCACTTCTCAAACTATCAAGATAGAAGGACATATCAAGAAGAAAAATGTTCAAGAAGTGAAAGATCACATCGAGCATTAAGAAATGAATCCGACCATATCTTGTAAAGGATTGGAAGAAATTACCACTCCTCAAACTCCAGAGATAGAAGGACATATCAAGAAGAAAAAGGTTCAAGCAGTGAAAGATCATATTGAGCATCAACAACAAGTTCTCCAAATTTTAAACGATAACGCCACTTGTTATCGTTTAGACAACAAGTAAATCTTTCATCATTGATCTCATCAGTGAAAGATCACATCAAGCATCAACAACAAGTTCTCCAATTTGCAAAGTATTTCGTTGTAGACACTAAATAATTCACTTCAACAAACACATCAATATAATTTAGATAGACCAATGTCATTCCAATGAAAAAAGACCTTAAAAATTTTCACTGAAGAGTTAGGGCATCAATCACCACTTATCACTGTCCAATAGTGATGTAAAATTGCACAAACCAATGACAAATGATATTATAGGGTTACCTCTTGATTATGTGCTACAAATTGGACTAGCTGGCTGCTGTTCAAACTTTCCTTAATCTGATTTATCATAGAAAACGTAGAAAAAGCAGATTTTGGATGAGGAAAAGCCACTAAGAGTGCTTAGAGGCAATTTTAATGATGGATCTTGGATGCCTTGGCTAGGGCAATGAAATATAAATGTAAAAATAGCCCTGCAATGATAAAATACAAGTTTAAAGATAAATAAATCTGAAATTTGCACAAACTTGTATAAAGAGGGTGTGAATCCCCCTAGGGTTTTACCCAAAATTCTCCACATGGAAGTTTAAGCAGTGTAAACCACTTGGAAGATAAATTTCACCATTAGAATGTGTAAAAATATCTCAAATAACAATCCAACAATCAAATAAGTGTTGGGGTAGGGTTAGAATGCATATTTATGGAACAAACCCTAGATTTAAGGCTTCATTAAATCAACCCTAAATTCATTTCCAGATTTATTAAAATCCTTAAATCAACCCACAAGATGTTACATAAAACCTTTAAGCACAAATCCATGGGGCTACTTCCAAATTAAGGTTAAAAGTAAACAATTTACCATAAACCCTTGGAAAAAGATGTTTAGAAAATGAAAAGAACCCATTAACTTTGCACTAAACAATGAACAAATTATTTTTTATAGCTTTTTGTATTTTGTACTTTAGATGACATAAAATAAAATAAAAAATAGGATTTTTGGGGTTTCTTTTTCTTTTCTTTTTTGTTTGTTGTTGGGAGTAAATTCCTTATCCACACTTAGCGCTTACAAGGTGAAGTAAGATGCCCTCCAAAGTTGGCATTTCTATGCTTATGGATTAGAATGAGGGATTAAGGTACAAAAGACCCAAGTAATCCCTTGTCTAATCAAGACAAGTTATGAAACAAGAAAAGTTTCATCAAAGGGAATGGCCTTCACTAACAAAATCAATAATGGAATTGAAAAGAATACTACAACCCTTCTCAAGAAGAGTAAAGGCAAAACTTACCACAACAAGTAGAATGTGAGTAACAAACCCTAGGCGTCCTCCTTCCAAGTAACAACATTTTCCCCTCAATGGATCGATTTTGCTAGCTAGTAGAAGTCTTGAACCATCCATTTCAATGAACCAAGAATATAATCAACGTATAGAGACATCAAGGGAGTTGACACGAAAACACCAAATAAAAATCTTCTATTAACGGCTTCAAAAAAGTTCTCCAACAATTCACAACAAATTGGAATGAGTGGAGGTCCTTTATAGATGAGGCTAACAACTCCTCATTCTTTATTGTGCCAAGCCATGCTCTACAACCTAGTATATAGAAGATGTTGTAGTGCCCATAAAATGAAGCATCATATCCAAAAACAATAATAATAATAAAACATAATGTCAACTCAACTAAAAAAATAGTAAAAAGTAAAAAGTAATAAAAATAATAAATTGTCTCAATTCAATTTGTTATATTGTAATTTTGTCTTTATTAATAATATTACAAACAATTTTTTGATAATATGCATCACATTAAAGTAAATTTAAATAATAATGATTCATATTCGTAATCATGATATTTAAAACATATAAAAACTTGATAAATTTAATTAATAAACATATAATTAAAAATAAGAATATTCTATATATAAGAATCTAAAATATTTACAAAATATAAATAGTAGCTATAAATTAAGATCCATTTCACCATATAAATTAAAATAATGATTTATATCCATAACCATTATGTTTCAAAACTTATATTTAAATTTAATTAATAAGCAAATAAAAACTTAAAATTTACAGTAAACTCTTTTTCTAAACTACTACATATAAAATAAATGCTATCCATGTCACATTAAAAAATAAAATTATAAAACATGTCAAAAAAAATGCCAAGCACATATATATGCATTTGTATGTATCATGGTTGTAACAAAATTAAAAATAAGAATATTTTTACATATAGAGATGTAAATTTATATAAATATAAATAATATTATTAAGACCCAGCATAGATCCATCTTAACTCTAAATCTACCAAGAGTTGAGAGGAATCAAATCAAGTTCTACACTTAGAAAGAGGTTTGCATCTTGAGAGATTCGATACCTCTCGACACTTGGTAGAACCAGAGTTAAGATAGATCTATGATGGTTCCTTAATTTTAGCCAAATGAATCACTCAAAAGTGACTTGTCATCCACACAACTTGGAGACTAAGTAAAAATACAATTAAATTGTTGGAAACATAATCCTTTTGCGTTATGTAAATTTGGCGTATTCACTTGAGAGGAAGGTGAAAAGCCTCAAGTCAACGCCACCTAATTCATGTGTTCCATTACGTGAGTTTAATAGTGGTATCAGAGCTACCATACATTTTTGTCCCTAGAGTTGGTGATCCACACATTTTGTGGCCTTCTCCATTAGTAGAGCATTGCCATAGAAGCGAAAAAGTCAACACCATTGTTTTACTTCACAAAATCTTGGGGTTCACGTCCACCTCTCAGACCACAACATCAATTTGTATTCATCACAGCTACAAACCTTTAGTGGAGTCCTAGGATGGCATCCTTGGCTAGCACAAACTCAATACCAATGCCCAACATCTCTTCCTTGCATGCTCAATTGACACGTCTCCATTGTAGCCCATTGCAGTTCCTGAACAACAGAATGATTTTCAACCTATAAGTCCTACAACGAAGTGAGGAGCAAACAGTAGACTGAAGGAATATAAAATGTTTCTAAATTATGTAACAAGCGACTGTGAATTCCGTGATGGGACAGAAAGATTTGTCTAGGAGTAGTCCCTAGCCGAGCACCACAATTTTGGTCGTCACGACTACGTGTCAAGGTTTTGTGTTGTTCTCCTCTAACATGCACAAGAGTGTCTGTCTTAAAGAATCAAATCCACTCCAAAATCTGTAGCGGATTTTCTTAAGGCCTTTTATGGAAGACGTGTTGATTTTTGGGTAACATCGAATGTGCTCTAGCTCCGAAATTTTGTGGAGGGGCTAGAACACATGAGATCTCCAAGAACCAGAAATTGTATGGTGAAATTCCACCTGGATTGTATTTTATTAAAATAATTAATATTTTTAATGGGGTTCCTAAGTCTAAACTTAGGAAAATTAAACATATTAACGGGTATTAATGAAAATATGGGTGAGAAGCTTCTAAGAGAAGAAGATCAAGTCTAATTTAATCTTAGTCGTTGATTAGAGACTTAATCTCGACCATTGATTTCTCAACAGGAAAAGTATAAATGGAGGATTGGGGTCAGTGGAGAAGACACAGAGAGATTGAGGAAATCGATTTTCTGAGGTGAGTTCTCAGAAGGGAAATCGATTGGGGAGATCTTGCAACTGAGGGGCAGTGATAGTTCGAGAATATATACAGAGAGGCGTGTGGAGGCAGCACAGTAGCCGAGAGAGTTGACATTGGACTAGTCTGGGCCCACGCAGCCTAGATGCAGAGCCAGGAGAGCCAGCGCAGAGGAAGAGGTGCCTTCCACACAGAAAGTCGAGGAACTGCTGGAAACGGCCAGACCAGCCCGGAAAGCTGATGCAGTGGTCAGAAGTGCTGACGCAAAGCCTCAAAGAGCTCCACACAAGCCCATGCAGTTATTGCGAGGGGGTAGCGCAGTTGGAGCCGAGGCTAGCCAGTTTTGCTGCCGGATCAGCCGGAATTTGCCAGGTGAAGTGAGGTAAAACTCACTCAGGTTTTCTGCCCTCATATTTCTCCGTCACTGGTTTGTCGGGAGGGCAACCAACATTTGTATTCAGAACTTCTGCTTAATAATAGAAAACCCTCAAAGATACTGCACTGGTTTTCCCACATTGGGTTTTTCCAGGGACGTTTAGCCCAAAAATAAGTGTGTCCTTTGCATGATCGTCTCATTTATTTTTCAGTTCTTGATCTGTATAGTGGTGTAGGCTGCAGTGTATTTACATTAATATTTTCTGAACATTTCTGAAAATAACTTGATAAATGAAGAATACAAGTAGGTGATGTAAATCAGTTTTCTGCAGTAGGATTTCTGGTTTGTTAGATTCAGAAATTTTCACATGGTATTAGAGCGATTGCAGATCAAGGAGGATTGAGGCCATCGACAAAAGAACAGAAGAAAATTTGTGTCCGAAGGCAGCTATCCCGAGTGACAGCGCAGTTTCTGGCCAAGACATAAGAGGAGGGGTGACGCAATCACCAAGGGAGGCTCACACAAAGCCTGCATCAGCCTGTTTGTGTAACATTGTTGCTGCAAAGGGCAGCGTCGTGATTGTTGGGCCAGCGCAAAGACTTTTGAGTCTCAGTTTACCAGTTGTAGGGGCTAGAGGCGCAGCGCAGATTTCATCTAGACTTGTTGGTGGGGTGTTGATTCTGTTGGTGCAGAACAATACCTAGTGGGGCAGAAGCAAAGTAGAGGGAATCAATTTCTCAGAAGATTTCTTGCCAAGAAATCTAGATCCAGTGTTGAGCAACAGAAAAGAGAGATCAGAGAGGGGTGGTTCGACAGTTGTTGGCAGTAGGATTTTCGTGAAGGAAATCGAATTTCAGAGAGAGCTAGTTCCTTGGAGGATTTCTAACGCCAAAGAAATCCAGATCCGAGTTTTGTTGGGGCAGCAACAAAAGAGGGAGAAGAAAACCTGTTTGACACTCATTTGAGCAGAGATGGCAGTTAATGGACTGAGGGATCAGGACAGGTTGGATGGAGCATCCAACTTTGTCATCTAGAAGGCCAGGATCCTGGCAGTTTTGGACAAAAATCGCATCAAGGATTATGCCTTGAAGACGGTTGTTGTTCCGGTTGATGTTGATCCTCTCAAGAAGTACGAGGAGGCTCAGGCAAAAGCGAAGTGCATGATCTTGGATGGGGTCAAAGATCATGTGATCCCACATATTGTTGAGAAGGACACAGCAAGGGAAATGTGGGAGGCCTTGACCACTTTGTACGAGGGAACTTCCATTCAATGAAAGATGTTGCTTGAGAGCCAGCTGAGACAATATCAGATGTAGAAGGGAGAAGAAATCGATCCCTTCCTTCTCAGTGGAAAGGGATCCGAGGGCGAACTTCTGTAGGGTCTACACCAAATCCTGAATTCATGGTCAGGACTGCCCTGAATGCAGTCACTGAAGACTGGGAAACCTTTGTCCAAAGCATCTTGGGCAAGGCTTCTCTCCCCAGTTGGGAGGAGATGTGGGCAGCTCTTCGACAGGAAGAGATCAGACGATTGACCAAGGCGGGAAGCAACGGCAAAGGGATCAGAGCCAAGGAGGAAGAGGAGGATGCAACTCTCACATCAGTGGGATAGCAAGGGCAGCAGAAGAGGAAAAAGAAAGATATATCAAAAGTCAGATGCTTCAGATGTGGAGAACTGGGTCATTTCGCCACTCAGCGCCCTCGGAATAAGGGCAAGGAAGAGAAGTCTGACTCAAAGGCTGCTCCAGCGAAAGCTGACAAAGAGGACGAGGATGAGAATTGCGCCATGAGTGCTCATGCATCTCTAGAGAAGAGGTGTGACAATATTGAGCTGTAGTCGGGAGGACTACATGTAGGGCAGGATCCTTGAGGTGCCAAAACTCTTAGTTTAGGAATACAGACAGAGAGGCAGAGAGAAACTTGTGGAGGCAACGCAGTAACCGGGAGAGCTAACGCTGGGCCAGTCTGGGCCCACGCAGCCTAAACGCAGAGCCAAGAGGGCCAGTGCAGAGGAAGAGTTACCTTCCACACAGAAAGTCGCAAACTACCAGAACAGCCGAGAAAGCTGATGCAGTGGGCAGAAGTGCTGACGCAAAGCCTCGGAGAGCTCCACGCAAGCCCACGCACTTACTGCGAAGGGGCAGCGCAGTTGTAGCCGGGGCTAGCCAGATCAGCCGGAATCTGCCAGGTGAAGTGAGGTAAAACTCACTCAGGTTTTCCGCCATTGTATTTCTCTGTCACTGGTTTACCGAGAGGGCAACCAACATTTATATTCAAAACTTCTGCTTAATAATAGAAAACCCTCAAAGTTGCTGCACCGGTTTTCCCACATTGGGTTTTTCCGGGGATGTTTAGTCCAAAAATAAGTGTGTCCTTTGCATGATTGTCTCATTTATTTTTTAGTTCTTGATCTATATAGTGGTGTAGGCTGTAGTGTATTTATATTAATATTTTTTGAACATTTCTGAAAATAGCTTATTAAATGAAGAATACAAGTAGGTGATGTAATCAGTTTTCTGCAATAGGATTTTTAGTTTGTTAGATTCAGAATTTTTCACAACATGAACACCAAAATATAGAAAATAAGGAACACAACCTTGAATATTATTAATTTTCTAAAGAGAAAGGAGTACAGCTAGCGACAACTCAACAAGGTCCACAAGGAGCACCCTTGACTATTCCAAAATACTTAAACACACTTACCAACTGCTTCTTATCTTAAGGGAGACGATATTGAGCATACAAACGTAGTGTATGTCTGCATAATTGCAAGAGATGAATTTTTGGAACATTTGGAAAGACAACAACAATAATAAGATATGAGTTTTTCACCTTCCTCAGACCTTTTGCAAGGCTGACGATACCTTTCATGTAGCTGACACATGTAGCCCAGAAAGTCACATATGCTCTACACTTCTTAGCAGTTGCAGTGTTTTCCCCAAAGATCTCCATTGGGAATTTTTGGATTCCTAAAAAAAGACATCATTGGGGTTACTATGTTATCGTTGATTTGCTCGTACCAAGGACAAGAAATCATCGGAGTTGGATATTATGTGAACAATGATTATGTTGATGAGAAATTATGAGTACCTCATCAAATGGTGCACCTTGACAAGATATAGAGGAACATTTTCGCTGACAAAACTTGGGTTACTAAGTTTCCAATTGTCTTTCATTCTACCCAAATATGCATCTATCCTCCTTCATTTAGCACATTGAATTCGGCCTTCTATGGCATCCTTCTTTAATTTATTATGGCATCTATATGCGGCTCATGAGGCAGACTTTAGGGTACATCATATGGACTGATAATGCTAGAATGTTGCCCTAACTAGGGCTTTTTACTTATGTTGTTCTAAATACTTTAGAATAGACCCATCCATCTCCTTGCAATGGCGAATCTGGACACATTTTTGAGGTTACAACCTCCCTTTCTAGGGATTTTGTGTCTACCACAGAAGTGCCCTAACTTGGCCTACAACTAAACCTCCAAACCCTGTGTTAGATCCTCCTTTTGACTGTGTTGATCCACAAATTTGTGCGGCCCCTCCTCCCTCTAGCAACCTAGGCATGCGACCCTCCAAAATGTTGTTAATAGGGGTCTCAATCCTCATCTTGGGATCGGATCTTTCCTACAATCAAACCACAGAAGAAAACTCCTACGCATGCCCAAAATATCACTTCACAACTCAGCCAACAACTACTCCTACACAACCAAACAAAGCTAGGGAAAACTTGTCCCTTTTTCTTTGGCTCCTTAGGGTTGCAGTCTTCTTCAAATTGTCTCCCTGTTGGATACGTTCCACTTAGATGGATGACTTCGGCCTCCCTTGCAACCCTACTTGGCCTTCAAGCTCGGCCTCCACGTAGGGCTACATTGCTCTAGCCTCATGATCAAATGATGCCTCTCACACTTCATTATCTAGCCTTCCCTTAGGCCTCTTAGGAACCCTCTAGATCTAGGGGTTTTGTCCACTTGGACCTTAGGAAATATTAATTTTCCTTTTAATTTCTTTTAGATTTTAAACCCCATCTTGGGTCTAAAACCCCTCTACTTGGGTTCTTTGCCACAAAGCCTTTTGTGACCAAACTTCACAAACCCAACTCCTAGGCTTGTGGAGTACCTCCCAAGCTACACAATTTAACAATTTATGAGTTTTCCCCCTTGTGGGGTTTTGCCGTGGTCTACAACCAAAATCCTAATGTCTCTATTGTGTATGCTTCTCTTATGTTGTTCCTTAATGTTTTGCTGCATTGTTGGTGTTATTGTTCTCTCTACATAATTGCTAATGATGATATGATGTTATGGGGTGAATGTGAAAATGTTGAAAAAGTTTTAAAAAATGCAATTATCTACAGCAAAGAACAATGTAGCCCTAAAAATTAACACTTGATTCATAACTTCTTGGGGTTGACCGTTGGAGTTTGGAAAGAACTAGAGGAGATTTTTCTTAGATAGGAGAAGTATGCAGTTGGGATCCTGAAGAGATTTCAGATAGAGCATTGCAATCCTATGACCACACCTATGGCACTGCAAGCCTGTGACCACACCTATGGCACTGCAAGCCTATGACCACACCTATGGTCACCAATCTAAAGAAGGTGACGACTCAGATTCAGATTTGTTGGATCCCACATTGTAAAGGCAACTGATTGGTTCTTTAATATATTTAGTCAACACCAAGCCACCTATATCTTTTGTACTGAACACCTTCAGTTGGTTCATGGTGGAAACAAGGCGGGAGCATTGGATAGTAGCAAAACATGTGCTCAGATATGCAAGGGGCACAGTGAAATATGGTCTGAGGTATGTTGGAGATGGTGAAGTGAAGTTGCAGGGTATAGAGACTCAAATTTAGCAAGCAATGCAACAGACAAGAAGAGCACCTCAAAGTAACAGACTTTTGTGCCACTCAATTCAGCAGAGGCAGTGTATATTGCAGTGAGTACATCGAGTTGTGAGGCCATTTGGGTTCACAAGATAGTTGTAGGGTTGTTTGATAGAGAGTTGAATCCTACGGTGATCTACTGTGATAATCAAAGTAGTATCGAACTCTCTGATAATCCAGGCTTCCATGACAAATCCAAGGCTCAAGCACATAGAGATCAAGTACCACTTCATTCGAGCCAAGATTCAGAAGGGATTTGTGAATGTCTAGCATATTCCCATGGATCAGCAGGTTGGTGATATTCTGACCAAGCCCTTAGTAAAAGGGAAGTTTGAGGCCTTCAGAGATACACTTGGGGTTGTAAGTTTTGAAAAAGTTAATGAAAAACAGATTGGAAGGGCAGTAAAAATTTGTCTGTGTATTTGGAAATTTATTTGCTTCCGCTGTTTAATTTCCAGCTATTGTGTGAAAATGTTGTGATCAGAATTTTTGTTTCTGTTTTAAAATAAAATTCAGCAAGTTTTATTTATTGAGATCATAAGCTCATTGGTCACCGAGGGTTTGAGAAATTCTAACATTGATGTCTCTCTATCCTCCACCTGCATGCTTGTGAGAAGCAGAGAGGGTTAAAAAACACGAAAGAAAACTCAAGCAAGGAGAGTACCCACCTCCCTAGAGTGCTTCTCTCTTTGTATTTGACCATTTTGTAATCATTATTTTCAGATACGCAATGTCTCTTGGCCTGATATATCATTCTATAATTTTAGTTTTTGAAAATACAAAGTTTTGGTTGGTGTTTCAGCATCTTTATGGCTGCAGCTGTAGGTTTAGGTCTTTAGAATCAGATGTTTCTGTGTTGCATATCCATGAATCAAAACTTCAATACAGATGACACAGAGATATGAGATCTTATGTCAAAAAAATGATATTTTGATTGCATTTGCTGTTTGGAGATTTTATAAATGTTTAGCATTTCTATCACAACATGAATAACTTATTAGCCTGGTGGGTTAGCCTGAGTGGTCGAGTGTTGTGTGTGAAAATTCGGTGAGCCTGAATCCTATTGCAGCAACTAATAATGTTTCTTCTATTTGTTAAATTAATCAAACAAATTATTTGCAGTTTCCTACGGCAAATATCGAAACATATACACTGTAGTCTTCACAAATACCCTACTACGGAAGAAATAAAAACACTGGAAGAATAGATGCACACACACAATAATACACCTTTATTTTTGGACCAATGTCCCTAGAAAAACCCAGCTTGGGAAAACTGGTGCAGCAACTAAGAGTTTTATTATTATGCAGTAATAAATCTGAGTACAAATCTATGGAAGCTCAAATCTAGCTTTCCATACAAAGAAAATCACTGACAGAAGTCTAGTGAGAAAAATCTCACTTCCACTGGTGATCTGACACTGATCTTAGCTTGATGAGCTGCTCCTTGTTGCCTCTGCGTCACCCTATGTAGATTTGTGTCAGCCTTGCTTGGACCAGCGTCTCTCTCACTCTATTGATCAGCTGCTACTCTAGAAACTCGATCTTCTAGCCTCCAAGCTCCCACTCCGGCTCCTGCCACTGAATCTTGACTTCTCCTCAGCAAAATACAGATCTCCCTCTGAAGCTCTGCGCTGCCTCTCTACATTGCATCAACCTCTCTGTGGAGTATGTTGTCTCTCTGCTATGCACTCACCGGACTGGAAAAACTTCCTTCTGGCCTTACTATCCCTGCCCCTCTCTCACTGCTTCGAAACTACTGAATCACCTTTGGCTACACACAGCTACTACTCTGGAGTTTGATTTTGCCAGCAACATCGAATTCCTTGCTCCTCAAGTGTGTTCTCCAACCCCCATCAAATTTCTTCTTATACTCTCTCGTTAAGGCTTCAACAGCCAAGATTAAAACATAATCGATGGCTAAGATTAACTAGAAATCAATCCATGTCTTCTTCTAGAAGATTCTCACCATGACTTAATTAATACCCTTCAATTAATCAGTTTTCCTAAGTTTAGACTTAGGCACCATTAACAAAAAGTAATTATTCTAATTAAGTCGTCTCTAGGTGGAATTTCCAGAAACGATTTATGGGTTTGGGGAATACATGTATTCTAGCCTCTCCACAAATTTTCGTGGCTAGAACACATCTAGTGCTACAAAAATCAACTCCCTCTTAGCGAGGAATGTGTTCTAGTGTTGCAACCTGCTGAAGCAACACCCTATCTTTGCACCACCTCTTGTTACGATGTTGATGTCTTGTTGCTGCTACCCACCAACTACTGCGCAACTCTGATAAACGTTGCATCTGTGTTGCTATTGGTCCTGTTGAACTGCTACCAACACTGCAACTCCCTCTCCATCTGTTGTTGTTGCAATTGCAACAACTGCAACGGAAAAACATCCAAAATATTGAACCAACTGTGGTCAGTATGATGCATCTGTCACCTGAGTCCCGACTGTTGCTAGACTCTGCGCTGTCACTAAAACCTTTGCACTGTTGTTGAATCTGCTCTGTGCCAACTGCACTGCTGCCAACTCTGCACTGCGATGCCTAGTATCTGACCTGTTACTAGCTATTACATATGTCACTCTCGCACCTAACTGCACCAACTGCCACTGATCCATCCTGCTACTACATGTTTTGGGCTCTCGCAACAAGGTATTGATTCATGAGGTGGACCTCCTCAAGAATCCTGCCCATCCTGTAGCTCTCTAGGGCTACAAAACCAAATCACCCCACCTCTCTCCTGGAGGTATCTTGGTGATCATGGCAAACTCTTCCTCCAATCTAGAGGACAGCTTGTCGATCTTAGCGAATGCAACCTACTAATCCTGCTTCTCCTCCTTGTCCTTATTTATGAGAGCACATTGAGTGTTGCATTGGCCAAGCTCACCACATCTTAAGCATTTCACCTTGGAAATATCCTTCCTCCTGTGCTACCCCTGCTACCCCTTTGATGCGAGGTCCACATCTTCCTCTTCCTTTACTTGCTTTGTCCCACTATCGTCGTTGCTACCATTGATAGTCCTCTTCACCAGATCTCACCGCATCTCCTCCTGTTGTAGATCAGCGCACATACGATCCCAATCTGGCAGTTTTTCTCTGCCCATGATACTCTGGACAAAAACTTGTCATTCTTCGGAAATGTTGTTCAGAGCTAACTGTACCAATTTTGTAGGTTGGGGCACTAACCCTACTGAAGACAGCTGGTCCCAGACATCCTGAAGCCTAGTAAGGAAGGGGTCTATACGCTCCCCTTTATGCATCCTCATGTATCTCAGCGTCTCCTCAAGATAGGTCTTTCGTTGTTCAGAAGATCCTTCGTACAGCGTAGCAAGTGCCTCTTACATCTGTCGGGCAGTATCTTTGCCAGCTATGTGAAACACCACGTGATCTCGAACCCCATCAAGAATTAGCCTCTTTGCCTTCGCCATTTCCTTTTTGTATTTCTTAAGTGGATTTGCATCTGCGGGTACAGCTACCACACTATCGATATAAGTCTTGAGATCATATTCATCTAGAAGGTAGAAAATTCTAGCCTTCTAGATCACATAGTTGGAGGCTCCCTCCAACCGATCTTGATCTCTCAACCCTACTAATGCCATCTCTCTAAAAATGTCGAACTTCTCCTCTTCTTCTTTGCGCAGCTGCTACCCAGCTATTCGCACTCCCTTCTGGAGTGAGAAAATTTGCACACAACTACTGCTGCTCTGCTAGGAAAAATCGAACTTTTGTGCTAGAAGTCCCCTGAAGAAATAATTCCAAGAGTGTTTGCTCTTTCTTCCTCTTACCGCTATTTTGCACTAGCAAACTGCGGCAAAATATGCGTCCCAACTTATGATCTGCTCTGCAAGAAAAAATATAGCTTCTCCCTCTACCTCTGATCTAGAAAATCTAATTTCTTTGTCGACTCTCTCAGAGAAATAGATCCTTCCTCAAAAACTCAACCCTCCTAGCCAAAGGATTGCATTACCTCTGGGGTTACGAATTGTTGCCTATGCAAAAATTCGAACCTCCTTTTCCTCTTCAGCTATTGAGCTCTCCGGCTTACGATCTGTGCTCCGGTACCATGTGAAAATTCGGTGAGCCCGAATCCAACTACAGCAACTGATAATGTTTCTTTTAATTGTTGAATTAATCAAACAAATTATTTGCAGTTTCCTACGAAAAATATCAAAACATATACACTGCAGCCTTCACAAATACAATATTGCGAAAGAAATAAAAACACTGGAAGAATAGATGCACACACAGTAATACACCGTTATTTTTGGACCAATGTCCCTGGAAAAACCCAACTTGGGAAAACTAGTGCAACAGCTGAGGGTTTTATTATTATGCAGTAGTAAATCTGAGTACAAATCTATGGAAGCTCAAATCTAGCTTTCCATACAGAGAAAATGACTAACAGAAGTCTAGTGAGAAAAATCTCACTTCCACCGGTGATCCGACATTGATCTTAGCTCAAGATGAGCTGCTCCTTGCTGCCTCTATGCCACCCTATGCAGATCTGCGTCAACCTTGCTTGGACTAGCATCTCTCTCACTCTGTTGATCAGCTACTACTCTAGAAACTCGATCTTCTGGCCTTCGGGCTCCCACTCCGGCTCCTGCCACTGAATCTCGACTTCTCCTCAGCAAAATATAGATCTCCCTCTGAAGCTCTGCACTGCGTCAACCTCTTTGTGGAGTACATTGTCTCTCTGCTATGCACTCACCAGACTGGAAAAACTTCCTTCTGGCCTTACTATCCCTGCCCCTCTCTCACTGCTTCGAAACTACTGAATCACCTCCAACAACACACAGCTGCTACTCTAGAGTTCGATTTCCCAGCAATATCGAATTCCTTGCTCCTCAAGTGTGTTCTCCAACCCCCATCGAATTTCTTCTTATAATCTCTCATTGAGGCTTCAACGACCAAGATTAAAACATAATCGATGGCTAAGATTAACTAGAAATCGATCCATGTCTTCTTCTAGAAGATTCTCACCATGACTTAATTAATACCCTTTAATTAATCAGTTTTCCTAAGTTTAGACTTAGGCACCATTAAAAAAGATTAATTATTTTAATTAAGTCGTCTCTAGATGGAATTTCCAAAAATGATTTCTGGGTTTTGGAGAATACATGTATTTTAGCCTCTCCACAAAGTTTTGTGGCTAGAACGCATCTAAAGTTACAAAAATCAACATTGTGAATTACAAGCAAGAGGTTGTGTGATCATGTCCCCATGCTGGCTTCCTCTGAATATTGCGAGCCTCACTCAATGTCCCCACCAAATTAGGTCACCAACAACCACAACCATCACCAGTTTGAGTGCTGTGAATTAACGAAGAGGTCGCAGTGTCAAGTCACTAGGCTGGCTGCCTTTGTGACTATTGTGGGCCTTACTCAATATCCCTGCTTGGGTTAGGTTGACAAAAACTGCAACTAGCAGATTTCACCTGGTTACCATCCTCAGAATGAAGGAGAGTGCCCAGTGGATTTCCCTAGGATGTGCATTAAATTGGGGAAAAAACATGAACAATTTATTGTGCACCAACTAACTCGTACAATTACCAAATTGTACCAAACAAACATGATCCAATTAATTCTAAAGCTGTTAATAAATACACATAAATGACATCACATGCATAAAGGCTAGGTATCACTTATCATCAATAAACACTTACCTTTCGTCATTAATATCCTTTTATGCATACCAATCACACAGTACACAAATGATATCATATGCATACAGGCTAGCGATCACTTATCATCAATAAATACTTTAATAACTCTCATCATTAACATCCTTTTAAGATACCAAACACACAGTAGCTGGTGAAGTAACTACCACACAAATCTTCAGACACCCTAATACAAAATTCATAACAAAATTCATAACTCAGGTAAAATCCAAGCATACATCTATGCACTGTGCAACTATGCTCAGGTAACACAAGACTGCAATCATGCAAAAAGAAATACAGGACCATGCAAAGGCTTTAAAGTTGGATTTCGCAATGAGTTATTGTGCAGAGGGGCTAAAGGACAGGCATTCCCCAACGATGTAATAGACTAACATGGAGATAATATAAGATCTCATATGTTGGAGGAGAGCAAAAGTTTGCAAGCCTCACACAATGTCCCCACCAAATTAGGTCACCAACAACCACAACCATCACCAATTTGAGTGCTGTGAATTAACGAAGAGGTTGCAGTGTCAAGTCACTAGTGTAAGGTCCTTGGGTACGGGCGCGTTCGGGCGCCGGGCGAAGTCACCGTGCACAGGCGCATGGGCGGGCGCGGGCGCACGGGCGGGCGCGAGCGACCGGCGGGCGGGTCTGCACGACAGGCGGGCGAGGCTGCACGGCGGGCGGGCGAGGCTGCACGGCGGGCGAGGCTGCACGGCGGGCGAGGCTGCACGGTGGGCGGGCGAGGCTGCACGGCGGGCGGGTCTGCACGACAGGCGGGCGGGTCTGCACGACGGGCGAGTGAGCGCACACGAGCGGGTGAGCGCACACGGGCGGGTGAGCGCACACGGAAATTCGACAAAGTGGTGAATGAAAGGTTTATATGCAAAATTAAAAGGATGTGAAGGCCGACTTGTTGAATGGAGACATGTGGCGTATGGGCATAATGGTGGGGTCGGCCATGGGGCTGCACACCCCCCTTAAAACATACGTAAGATGCATATAAATAAATGAACTTGGAGCTCATTTGGAATAAGCATCTTCGCTCATCTCTCATACGCATAGGGGTAAAACAGCAGGGGTAAAGGTAGACTACGCATACCTCATGCGTAGTGCTACTAAAGGTGCAGTTTTGACTTAAGTGCAGTTTGGGTGAAGGCAAGCGTGCCGAGGTGGGAGTTGTGTGTGGTTTTATGCAGGATTTGGTGGGAAGGTCGAGTGGATCGGGTGAGCACTCCTTCTTATGCAAAGGTGCATAAAATGTTGTAAAAGGCAGGTGGCCTGTCTTTTGTAAAAATTGGTTAAGTGTGAGACTTGGTTCGGCCAAGACACACTTGTTGTAAAATCTGATATTCTTGATATAATAAAATTGTCGGGCAGACTTTCTGGGAGTTGCCCCTCCCTTTGTACTTGATTATTGTTGATGTTCTCGGTTTATTGTACATGGTTAATAATTGAGAATGGTCTTCACTAAAGTATAAAGGATAATGCTGTTACTTGGTTATAAAACATAAGTTAAGTATGTTCATGTTGAAGTAGGCGTAGTCCACGGGTGTTAGTATTGTTAAAAAGAAAGCACCCGGTGGTGCCGCACCTCGCTACAAGCGGTTGGAAGATCACCGCAGGTGTAGGGGTGTGACAGTTGGTATCAGAGCTCGGTCAGGAGCTGGTGGAGCAAGTGTGAGGACACTTGGAAATTGATGACAGGTGAAGCCGATGCAGATAAGGTTATGGAGAAATCATGGATGAATAGTCTGGGTTTCGTAGACTTGATGGTTCATGGCAAGATCATTCAAGCTCTGGTAGACACAGGTGCTACACATAACTTTATGACAACACGGTTACCAAAAGAGGCTGGGCTGACATCTAATATGGAGGTCAAGGCAGTAAACTCTAGAGCTAAGGTGGCAGGTTTGGTATACGATGTACCTGTACAGATGAAAGAATGGAAAGGTCAGTTGGACTTCATAGTGATGGAGATGAATGACTTCGATGTGATACTTGGACAAGAATTCTTGAAGGGCAACAAGGCTATTGTTGTCCCCTTCTGTGGTGAAGATGTTGCAGACATGACTACGATGGACGATGAACTTGAGGCTGATCAAGTTGAACCAGGATCGTGCAGTTTGTCAACATGGATGGATGAGGTCACTCACATGGAGGAGCCTCATGATGATGAAGTAAGTATTGATACTTGTGTTTCATTTGGGCATATGGGAGATGGACCGTGTGCAGGAAAGGGCAAAGCCAGTTTGCCAATGCTAGTGAGGATCTCACCATGGATGACTATGATGGAACCTTGTATGGAGAAGCAAGGATTGTCAGTTGTTGGAAAGCTTGTTGGGGTTACTTGTGACCTTATGATGAAAGGTGCAAGGACCCGGGACAAGGGAGGAACATGATGATCGTTGTGGAGGATTGGGTCATGCTTTAGCCACATGGAGAATTGGCTAAGTGCTCGGCATGACTCATGGACAGATAGAGGAGGGCACACACTTGTGATGTTTTGGGTGGACTTCTCATGGCCGAGACCAAGAGGTAGTCTTGGTGGACACTTTGGTGGAGGAGCTATGGTGAAGGGACTCATGACATGATGATGATGAGATGGTTGGGTGACCGAGTTCACTAAACCGAAAGTTGAAGACTTGGATGGGATGGTCAGATGTTGTGATGTGTCTACTTGGTTGGACTACATGGGCAACTTAGTCATGGACATCAGGTTGGAGAGCATGGCAGACCTATGCAAGGACATTGTGTGAAAGCACTTGTAGAGATGTCAAGGGACATCCAAAGAGGAGTGCTAGGGCAAGAATGTTATGTAGGAGGACTTGCTAGTGTGACATGGGGACTTGAGGATGGCACATTGCAGATGATGAAGATGACTTCATGGACCTGAATGGGGCACATCGAGAGTTGATTGAAGACTTGAGGATGGCACATTGCAGATGATGGAGAGGGCTTCATGGACCTGAATGGGGCACATCAAGAGTCGGTTTGATGAGATGGTCTCTTCACGTTGAGGAGGCACACGTATGGATGATGATGCAGGGATGGCTTGGCATCAAGCATCATGACATGTTGCAGATGAGATGGATGGAGTTTCCATGGACCTGAGCATGGATTATGGAGATACATACTTTGGTATGGGGAGCTTGGTGGCAGTGGTCACTAGGCCGAGACATAGTGGAGAAAGAGTCTTTACATATGTTGCAAGGATGTTTGCCTTGTGTAAGGTCGACATCCTGGATGAATGATGATCTTGGTGGAGAGCTACCGAGATGGTATGTTGTCGAGGACGACAACGATTTCAGGTGGAGGAGGATGTAAGGTCCTTGGGTACGGGCGTGGGGCAAAGTCACCGTGCACGGGCGCACGGGCGGGCGCGGGCGACCAGCGGGCGGATCTGCACGACAGGCGGGCGAGGCTACACGGCGGGCGGGCGAGGCTGCACGGCGGGCGGGCGAGGCTGCACGGCGGGCGGGTCTGCACGACAGGCGGGGGGGGTCTGCACGACGGGCGGGTGAGCGCACACGGAAATTCGACTAAGTGTTGAACGAAAGGTTTATATGCAAAATTAAAAGGATGTGAAGGCCGACTTGTTGAATGGAGACATGTGGCGTATGGGCATAATGGTGGGGTCGGCCATGGGGCTGCACACCCCCCTTAAAACATACGTAAGATGCATATAAATAAATGAACTTCGAGCTCATTTGGAATAAGCATCTTCGCTCATCTCTCATATGCATAGGGGTAAAACAGCAGGGGTAAAGGTAGACTACGCATACCTCATGCGTAGTGCTACTAAAGGTGCAGTTTTGACTTAAGTGCGGTTTGGGTGAAGGCAAGCGTGCCGAGGTGGGAGTTGTGTGCGGTTTTATGCAGGATTTGGTGGGAAGGTCGAGTGGCTCGGGTGAGCACTCCTTCTTATGCAAAGGTGCATAAAATGTTGTAAAAGGCAGGTGGCCTGTCTTTTGTAAAAATTGGTTAAGTGTGAGACTTGGTTCAGCCAAGACACACTTGTTGTAAAATCTGATATTCTTGATATAATAAAATTGTCGGGCAGACTTTCTGGGAGTTGCCCCTCCCTTTGTACTTGATTATTGTTGATGTTCTCGGTTTATTGTACATGGTTAATAATTGAGAATGGTCTTCACTAAAGTATAAAGGATAATGCTGTTACTTGGTTATAAAACATAAGTTAAGTATGTTCATGTTGAAGTAGGCGTAGTCCACGGGTGTTAGTATTGTTAAAAAGAAAGCGCCCGGTGGTGCCGCACCTCGCTACAAGCGGTTGGAAGATCACCGCAGGTGTAGGGGCGTGACAACTAGGCTGGCTGCCTCTGTGACTATTGTGGGCCTTACTCAATATCCCTGCTTGGGTTAGGTTGACAAAAACTGCAACTAGCGGATTTCACCTGGTTACCATCCTCAGAACGAAGGAGAGTGCCCAGTGGATTTCCCTAGGATGTGCATTATATTGGGGAAAAAACATGAACAGTTTATTGTGCACCAACTCCCTTGTACAATTACCAAACAAACATGATCCAATTAATTCTAAAGCTGTTAATAAATACACATAAATGACATCACATGCATAGAGGCTAGGTATCACTTATCATCAATAAACACTTGTCTTTCGTCATTAATATCCTTTTATGGATACCAATCACACAGTACACAAATGATATCATATGCATACAGGCTAGCGATCACTTATCATCAATAAATACTTTAATAACTCTCATCATTAACATCCAAGCATACATCTATGCACTGTGCAACTATGCTTAGGTAACACAAGACTGCAATCATGCAAAAAGAAATACAGGACCATGCAACGGCTTTAAAGTTGGATTTCGTAATGAGTTACTGTGGAGAGGGGCTAAAGGACAGGCATTCCCCATCGATGTAATAGACTAACATGGAGATAATATAAGATCTCATATGTTGGAGGAGAGCAAAAGTTTCTATCAAAATTCAAAATATGCTTTAAAAGCCAGATAGTAACACCCAGAACACCACCAAATCCTTGAAAAGACTTGGTGAAGATCATTAAATGTAACTTCAGTAATTCTCATCTGAAATGGCCTGTGTAATGCAACACAGCTAAACCAACATAAATATAAGGAGACCGATCAATGTTTTGTAATTTTTCATCTAAAACCTAAGAATACTGAAATCTACAGACATCCTGAGTACATATTAGCTGTGCTAAATCGCTCTGCCAACTAGCTTTCGTTTACATGCAACAACAAAAAAGAAATTCATAAAATAATACCAGAATATTCAAGAATGGTGATGGCAAATAATGAGATTCCAAAAACTAGCTCCCAAGAATTTACACATTATTCTTTGTACTGCAATTTAGGAAATGGCATTCCCATGTCTAGCCAAAAAAAATAATCAATGGTGAGGGGAAGAAAGTAATAGGATATTTTAAACCCAAACAAACTCATTGAATGTACCCAACACTAAATGGTAGTATTTAGGCAAGAATTCACCTTACGGTATGGCCATCTTGGAATGCCATTATCACGACATATCTTCTTTAGAACGCTGCTACAAACACCTGTATGCATGGGTTGACACTTGCAATCAATCAGACCCAATCCATCCAAAATTGCATCTCACAAGGAACCATACAAAACCACAACGATGAAACTAGCAAACTTCTGGTCTGGGCCTATAGATAAAAATGAATAGGTGCTGAAACAAGGATAAAGCCTTTGGTAACTGCATTTATGAAATAATGATCAACAGAATCAAGAGAGGAAATGAACACTACAAAGCTCAACTTGCATGAATTATAAAGAGAGAAGGTGCTCCAGAAAAGGATATTTGCAAATATCAAGAACTAGCAGAACAGATCCAAATAATACCGAGCTGCATTGTCAGGGAGAAAACAAAAAAGATAGCTTAAAAATATCGATGAACTAACACACAATATATGCAACCACACTGGCCGTTAATTCTAGAATACTAATACAACACAGCTCTATAAAAATTTTAAGTTTTTTTAATCAATTATAAGCATCTTCTTGGTGGCTAATTTTCACGGGCATAGTTCAAGAATGTACAAACAATCTAGAGAGATCTTTAACTCAACATATAAGTATGAAGTGCTCTAACAAGAATTATTCATTGTACTTGTTCTCTCAATCACTAACAGTCAATCCTTGTGAGGTATAAAAGAGAATTTCAATAATCGATGGTTAAGAAATATTTAACCCATTATGTCCATCCAAAGATATCCATATAGCCAATGAAGAGATCCTGTATGCAAACTTTGTACTAGTATACCATTCAAATGAAACAGAATAAGTAGCAAGATAGAATAACCAATGTTAATTCACAGGAAAAATTACACCAATAAGTTATCTTTTCAATGGCAAAAAGCATCTAGCGAACAAGGCTTTGATAACTTGGAAAAAAAATTAAGACAACCTTTGGCAGTTTATAATCCATCTAATGCTCATCAATAGATTCGATACACTTAGAAATAAATGAAGCATGTTCAATAAGCATTTCAAGCCTAATGTTTCCCCAAATAAGGATGCACTTCAGTGAAGTTTACCAGTGTACATGGAGCAGCATTGAATTGTTATTCAGACTGTGAAGATGCTCTTGTTACTGGAACCTTCGGACACAAACTAAAATGGGATCATAATAGATATATTGTACAAGTTGATGGCCCGTCACCTTTCTTAATGTGGCAACAAGATTCTATTCAAGGTGTTAACTAAGAGGTTAACAGATGATGCTGATGTAGTCAGCAGAGTAAACAGGTTTCATCAAGGCACAACCTTATCTCAACATAAGAGGCAGACAAAAAGCCTCATTTATAAATATTAAAGATTGATTTCAATAAGGATTGTGAATGGAACTTTGCTTTTGACATGCTACTGGGGTTGAGGTGTTATTTAAAGTTTCTGGTGGAAGCCAAGATTCAATTAAGATGCTCTTGGAGTTCAGTTAAGATGCTACTCAATGGGCAGCTCTCAGATACTAATCTAAAGCATCAATGATTAAATTTGCAAGGTCATAGAGCCTGCAGATAAGATATCATAATTTTATTAATGTCCGGTGAACAACCACAAAAGTAGGCCAATGGGACTGAAAAGTATAATCAGTATCAATATAATGTGGAAGTGCAAACGCACCACCTAGAAAATGCGGAAAACAATATAGAAAAGAAATCTACATAAGTATAACATCAGAACGTACGTAGAAACCATGACAAAGGTACGGTGATACAAAATACAAAATGAGTTTGTCCAAGCCTAGAAAGGTGGACAACTCAAAAACATGTCAAGGGAGAGAGAGAGTGAAAGAGAGATCGAACGATGAGGCCTATGATGTCGAGGTCTTTGGAATCTTATGGCAAAAGGCAACAATAGAAGAAGATTCAACTCATGGCAACATGACCTGAACGGCAGCAACATCAATATCAAATTGGACCTGCAATAGTATAGACCTAAACAGCAAGCATCATCACTCTGGAGTCTGAACTGAGGCAACATCATTCAATTCAATAACACAGACTGTTGTAGAAGACTGACCCCAACAGCATTTGAGCAGAAGAATGATCAATTAAACCTAGCAGAGTTGGAAATTTGAGAAGGTACACAGTATTTCTATGATAAAATTCTCAAAGCACAACTTTCTGAAGATATAAATGTGTCAATGATTTGCATTCTGTTTTTTGAAGTGATTGCACTGGCAATTTAAGAAGGTACACACAGAGAAGCTGTTGCATCATAATGTGTTGATATATTTATTCAAGCACTACCCAACACAACTGGTAAGAGAGAAAAAATTTCCAAGATTGATAGATGTGAAAATGAAGTTACTGATTTGTGTGATAACAGTGCACATGAAGTACAAGGTAGACCAGAAACATCTATTCTAGTTTCTGGGGACAATGTCAAATATAAAAAATGCCCTAAATAAATATGTTGGTTGTCTCCAAAAATATGCTGCCTGTGTAGACCACTCAATTCCCATGGTTTGAAATCTTAAAAGTATTTTTTTCATTAAAATTTTATTATAATATTTATTATTTTAAAAACAGTGTCATTGAAACGAATTCAATCCAACTCTGAATTGAAACCCGAGTTGATAGGCAGCCGCGTCGAAGTCCAAATCCAAGTTTTAAAACTATGCTTGGAATAGAAGGAAGGAAGCATTAAAGGACGTAACCTCCCTCAAGAGAGGTCAAAGGCATGGTTTATGGTGAGATTACTGTCAAATAAAGCCTACGGAGGTGAACGTCCCAACTTGTTTGAGCTCCAATGTTGAGCACACAAGTTACTAAGTGATGCCGACAAACTCAATTCTTACATGTTGTAGTGGATAGGCGCTTCCCAAACTCAACTGGACCAGGTCCAAGGGTTCTCTTATATATATCAGGCAGCAAGGAACAATCCCTTTTTCAAGCCAAACCCCATGTCAAGTCTTCTCCATAATGTGCCAGCGGAATAATCCTCAAGTCCCAAGTTGGTTAGGCGGGGGTCGGCTTGGTCTAGATAGCTTCGTACAATGCTCGATTGGTCAGGTGTTGGGATCTTGACTTGTTCCCTTTCTTGTTTTCCCTACAACTGCCTAATTGTGTGTTTCTCTCTTTATCGTATACCGGCATGTTGTTGCCCGGATGCGACAACAACTCAAGGCGGGGGTTGCCACTCTAATCCCCGCCCACTCCGTTCTAGTTGTCTCCCAACAACAGGCTATGGGGGGTGGTCCCTATGGAATGAAGTGAAGGAAAACAAGTTGGGAACAAACTTGCTTGGGAGACACGGATGAGTGCCCTAGTATTAAAATTGGCAACTAGGGCCAAATTCCACCTTGGCACAACTCATTTGATGGTGATGATGATTGCATTGGATTCCTCTTTTCGAGAGGTCCAAGATTCATCCCATTTCGAACACGCAGAAGTGTGACTTTGAATTTATTCCCTCACATGTGCAAATTGCTCAGGTTGGCGTTAGCCTAATGTAGGCTCAAGAAGCCCAATGGATGTGTCTCTTCACCCAATATAAATAGAAGAGACCTCACACCCCATTTGGAAATCAGTCACTCACACATTCTTCTCTTTCTTCATCAGATTGGTTCGTACAACTTGGGCATCTTCTCTCTCTCTCTCTCACACGTGCGGCTAGGAGGACAGAATTTCTAGGCTAAAACAGAACTGAATTTCAGACTGTTTGACCAGCATTGACCGAGATTGTTTTGACCGAATTTGACTGCAGTTTTGAGGGCAGAATTTCGGTTTCTCTAGGCTGCATTATCTGGCACAGAAATCAAGGAATTTGGGGCTCTTTGACCTGCGTTGACCGCAAGCTTGTTTGACCACAGGGTTGACTGTTGTTTGACCAAAGTTGTTGGGACTGTTTTGGGTTGACTTTGACCTTTGTTGGAGGCCAAATTGGACTTCCTTTGACCGAGCTTCAAAGGAGGTGTTTTGTTGTTGTTTTGACCAACGTTGACTTTCTGGTTAGGGTTGAAGTTTGACTGCAGAATTTGATAGGGTTGATTTGACTTTGTATTGGGCTAGTCTATTTGACTTTTGTACTCTCTCTCTGCTAACTATTGAATAATAATAAGAATATTTGATCAAAGGGTTTTCCCCACATTGGGGTTTTTCCCTGGCATACGCCAGATCTGGTGTTCTCTTGTCTTGGCTTGTCTTCTACATTTGTTTTTAGGTTCTATCTACATTTATTGTCAATGTGATTAATGGTTGATGCGATTGCTGCTGGAAATAATTGGATTTTGTTATTGCGCTACTAAAGAACATTAAGTAAATTGTGCTAAGCAAGATTAATGATTAGATTAGATTTTAAGATGAGACCAGTGCCTTATGGAGTCACGATTCTTCCTTATTATAAATTGAAACCAAGTAACCGAATGGACACTCGCTGCTTAATATGATAGACTATCCTATATGATATGCAATACCTAAGAACTAGGTGTGAAGCAAGGATGTTGGTTATTTTTAGCTTAAATGCCTAGTCTAATTTGAACCTCTCCCTTAATTGTTTTGAGAAACAGTCTTCAGAGTAGGTTGTGAAATGGAAGCCAACAGGAAGCAGGCAGTGGCCTGATAAACGATACATCCCCCGTGTTCCACCCACCCAGTGCTTCCGGTGCTGCAGACACTATGGCTCTTACGACTGCAAGGTCACTATGTTAACCACTAAGAAGAGTTGAATCCCTCAAGCTAATTGGAAAAGGGTTGCCCTAGGAGTCTATCAACCAAGCTTATGCTTGGAGGTAAAATTATTAATGCAAACTAAGTCCTAGGATGCTTGTGCAACGATTATGAGTGAAATTTATCTTGAGTTAAGATTTGTTTATGTTATTTAAGTACTTAATGTGAATTATCTTGAAACAAAAGTACTTAACAATGATGAGATGACAATCTTAAACAAGATAAGTGCTTAAAGATACAAGTGCAAGTTTCAACTAGAGATTAGTCCACAAGATGATAACAATTCAAAGAAACTAGAGCACTTATCCACCAATGATTATCAACACAAGATGTAAATCAAAGTTCTTCAAAAAATATTCTTATGTTAGTATCACAATGCCAATTAGATCTTAGATGCTCAAGTTAACTTTATTCATCAACAAGATTAGACTTAGATTCTTGAATGTTTTCGAGTGCAAACTTAGAGAATTCTTAAGAACAAGAATAGACAAGCAAACTTTAGATTTCCAACAATTCGGATCAGCAATAATACTTCAGAAATTTCAAAACTTATTAGTGTTATGACAGCAATAAAAGATTCACTTTAGATCATGAAATTCATCAAGTATGTGAAACAAAAAGTTTTCCAATGATTAGCACATGCAAATTTATAATTTTACCCAGTGAAACAGGAATCAGCGATTTTGCCGATTAATCACGATTCCTACTCTGCTCAACCACGAAACGATCCGAACCGTATCTTCCCGAGTCAAATCGCGTTGACCGAGTTTGGCTCGTGGTCAACACGAGTTTGACTCGCGAGTATGGCGATTATTCCAACTCTGCGTTTTTTTCCGAGTCCCGCCAAAATTTTTGGGTTTAGGTTTATCGGGTTTTGGGTTTCAGATTGTCGCGTTTATCACTTTATCGGTTACATGGTAGAGTTGTTTCATAATTCATCGTCCCGCGTCCATAGTCCCGCGTCCAGACTCTAGACACCGCACAGTCGACACCGCCGCAGAGCCTCGGAGCTACATTCAACGCCGCATTGTTGAGATATCATATACCTGCGTGAGCCTTGAGGTAACCCCTCTCTCTATATTATATATATATAATGATGAATCGTGATACTGTGCAGTGTGATCATGTGATGCGAATCGCGATACAGCAGAGAAGAACAGATGCTAATGCGGCAATGCCATATATATAACAGTTATGCGGCATGCCTGCCATATATGTATCTGCCTGATATATAACGCAGAGTTAATCGGAATCCATACAAGTTTACAACTATGACCAACTATAACGCAGAGAGATGACAGACATAACCATATCGCAGAGATGCCATGCCTGCCATATATGTATCTGACAGTAGTACTAAGGTGCAACATCCTATAGGGATAAAGTTGTTTTCCAACTCTGATATTTATTTATCCTTATTTTATTTAGTTTGAGAAACAAATTGCACTGTTTTCCAACTCTGATATGAAGCATATCAGATCTATTTCAAATCCACGTCTAATGAGGTAGCTTACTGATACTCCCTAAGCTACGTTCTTGGGATATGCACATGGAGGACCAACATATGTAATAAAAAGTTAAAAACAGGCCCACAGCAAATATTACTCCTCTCTGGACTAAGATCAAAATTATTCTCATCCCCATCTGAAGTATGCTCCATTTGTTCCCAAAGATTCTTGAGGACTGAGTTTTCCTCTTCTAATATGCCAATAAAGTTCAGGCAATCCTCATTGATCCTGAGATCAGATATAAAATCACCATGGACTTGAGCTTTCCTTTCTATCGTTGGACATCTGGCCAAGATAGGAACTGAGGGTTTATCAATTTCATTTGCTATGTGTGCAAAAGGGCATTGAAGCCTTTCTTTAATGTTATTCTCTACTAAACCTATCTCTCTGTACTCCACATTATCTGTTAAAATAGGCTTGCAGTGAATACTAGTCTTATCTAGGCTAAGACTGAGATTATTTCCATCTCTATACTATATAGAAAGCTGATCCATTTCCATCCAGAAACTTTTAAGAACTGAGTTATCCTCTTCTATAGTGCCACTAAAATTCAAGCCATCGCCATTGATCCTCAAGTTAGATACCATATCATCATGGATCTCAACTTTCTTCTCTACCATTGAAGTTATGTATTATCATTATGGAGGTTGCTCACACCTCAGGCTAAGTCAAATTCACCTGTGAAGACTTTCTGTTATTTTAATTTTTGCATGATCAATAAACAAGCTTGAAAATTACTTATTCCAATTTCCAAGCACCTTTTTCGAGATTTAATGAGAGATAAGTCAACCTTAGAGGAGGGTGCTACTGTTACTGTTGTTGGTGTGATGGAGAGCACAGTTTTTGGATCTCTTTCGCATAAGATAGGGTGTTGACTGTTGAGTATGTTTGCTTGGTAAGGACTCAAGGAGACGCACTTCTTAAGGAATTTTCAAGCAGTTAATGTGCCATTTTTTGGTCTGCTTCGCATGTCATCTGTGCCGTTGTTATCACTGTTCTCAACCAACAAAACTTAAAAGGCAGTATTGCACTTTGGCCTTTCAGCATGACATGGCACTTTCTTGGTGTGCTTTTGTGCCAATTTTTAGAGTTATGTTGTGCTCCATTGAATAAAACCAGGGTTCTGCATGTTTTCTGGTTTTATTGAAAGGCAACATTTCTATATGTTTACTGACATCTATCTTCATTTAAAATTTTAAAATTTCTAGCATATTTTAAATTTTTGGATCATTTTTAAATTTGATTTTTTGTTGTCTTTCACAGGAGCCACAAATTAAATAGAAGCCACGACTCCAAATCTTAACAGAAGCCACAAATTAAACACAAGTTCAAAGCAACAACAATGCCGAGAGAGATGGACTTTGCTTGGGCTTATTGTGACAAGATTCCCGGAAAATCCAAGCTCCTTTGTAAATTTTTCAAAAAGAAATATAGTGGAGGCATTTATAGATTCAAGTTCCACCTTGCACAAATACCTGGCCATGATATAGGTCTTTGTGGCAAGGTTGACGATAATGTCAAATACCAAGCAGCCTTGGCCCTTGAGATGTTAGATCAGCATAATGCCAAGAAAGCAAAGCAAAACACTGAAATAGGAACTCTTGGAGTTGATAGTTTTTCTACCACTAGCCCCATGTCACATCACTCTGTTGAATCCTCAATGCCGTTCCCATGTTTTCCACACATGCCTCCAAGGCCAAGTCAAACTCAAAGCCATACGAGTCCTTCGACTCCTTCCTTCAACACTGGAGGTGGAAACATAAACACCTTTTTTGCTCCCCGCACAAAACCCGGTTCCCAACCTACCTTGGATGCCACTGGTTGGAAAAAAAATATCCATAGTCAGGCAAGGAAGGCCATTGCTAACTTTTGGTACTATTCTGACATACCTTTCCACTGTGCCAGAAGTCCTTATTGGCAAGCTATGATTGATGCAATTGCTATTGCAGGTCCAGGGTTCAAAGCCCCTACATCAGAGAGCCTTAGGACAGATATGTTGTTAGAGAGTGTTGAAGATGTCATGCTTGTGCTAGCTGAGTTTCGTTCATCATGGGTAGAAACAGGGTGCACCATCATGAGTGATGGATGGACAGATCAGAGGAATAGAACTTTAATAAATTTCCTTGTATCTTGTCCCGCAGGCACAATGTTTCTCAAATCAGTGGATGCTTCAAACAAGGTTAAGACTGCCCAACTTATCTGTGAAATGATGGAGGAAGTTGTTCAAGAAGTGGGAGAAGAACATGTTGTACAAATTGTCACCGATAATGCAGCTAATTATATGGCTGCTGGTAGACTTTTTGAGATGAGGCACCCCACTATTTTTTGGACCTCTTGTGCTACCCATTGCATGGATTTAATGCTTGAGGACATTGGTAAGCTTCATTGGATACATGAGGTTGTGGAGAAGGCAAAATCCATAACCAAATACCTATACAACGACACTATTGTCCTAAACACTATGAGAATATACACTGAAGGTAAAGAAATTGTTCGACCTGCAGTGACTAGATTTGCAACAAATTTCGTATCTTTGCAATCTGTGGTTGAGCAAAAGATAAATCTGAAGAGGATGTTCTTGGGACCTGAGTGGATGGGATCTAAACATTCCAAGACCCCTGAAGGCATCGAAATTGCTGCACTTGTGTTTAATGATGGCTTCTGGAAAGATGCCGAAGAGATTATTGCTGTGACGGAGTCCCTTGTTAGAGTTCTCAGGTACTTCAAGTCTTTTAACTTTTTCATTTTTTAAATTTCATTTCAAGCTTCTTTTTATTTACAATGTTTCATATTTCTTTAAATTTGAATGCTTGAACTTTCAGGATGGTTGATGGTGACAAACCCGCTATGGGTTACATTTATGAGGCGATGGATCTCGCAAAGGAGGCCATCAAAAGAAGATATGGGGATGATGAGACAAAGTATATGCCTCTTTGGGACATTATAGATGCACGTTGGGATAGGCAATTGCATTCCCCCTTACATGCTGCTGGGTACTTCTTAAACCCACAATATTTTTATGATAAGAGCAAATTTAATGAGGATGGGGAGGTTGGCAGAGAACTTATGACATGCGTGGAAAGGTGCTTCCCTGATCCAGAACAACAAAGTCGTGTCTTTTCCCAACTACAAGATTATAGGGCACCATCTAAATTGTTTGCCTATACCAGTGCTATAAGACAAAGGTCTAAGATGTTGCCAGGTACCCAACTTGAAGGCTTCATCAATTCATTAAATTTGTTTAAACTTTATTTTGTATGTTAAATGTTTTATTAAATTTTCTTTTCTTTTTAAGTTTTTACTATTTACTAATTTAGTACTTCTATTCTTCTACTCACAAACCCTTACCACTTGCTAGGTCTTTGGTGGCAAAACTTTGGTAGTGATACACCAGATTTGAAGAGATTTGCCATTCGAATCTTAAACCAATCATGCAGTGCTTCAGGTTGTGAACGCAACTGGAGCATGTTTGAGAAAATACATTCTAAGAAGCGCAACCGATTGACACAAAAACGCTTGAATGACCTTGTATTTGTCCATTACAATCTATGACTTCGCAACAAACAAATACAAGGTGAGATTCGAGAGGTTGAATTTGAAGGTTTCATAATCTAGTTCGTACTTTAAAGTTCAAACTTCAAACTTCAAAGTGAAACTTTAATTCACATTTCAATGTCTCATGATAATGACAGGTATGGATCATTCACCAATCGACCTTGAAGAGATAGATTTGCAAGCTACAAATGCGGCAGACTGGGTTCAATTAGATGAGCCTCCTCTTTTAAGCCTTCATGACTTGGAGAACTTTGAGAGTCAAGCAAGCGAAGGAGTGGAAGGAATCGCTTCTAATTCTAACTCTTAAGAGTCTTAGACTCTTAGTTGCTGATTTTTTTCTGATTAGTATGCAGTTTTTTGTAAACTTTTAGAAGCATATGCTTCTAAGAACTCAAGACTCAGTGCTTTGGATCATGTTTGGACTCATAACATATATGAGATACTTATTTATTCATGATATTTTGGACATCTATTGATATTATGCATTGTTTGGACATGCCTTTACCCAATATTAATGAAAAATGGTTTTTTTAATACAATATATGTGTATATTTTTATTTAATGAATTCAACGATTTTTTCCCGATTTTTTCCCAATCCGATTAAAACTCTTCGCTCTCTTGCCTCGCCGATTTATTGCCGATTCCGAGTCTGGTAACATTGATTTTAGCCCACTTAAAGATGAAGAATTCAGTAAATTTCAGATCTGATATAACTTATTACAACAGTATATAAATTGACAGATCAACAAGCTAATGATCCTACAACAAGTGCCCAATATGCCCAAAATTAGGAAAATTTAACCAAAAAAAAAAAATCAAGTTTTAGGGTTTTTAGAGCTTATGATTCAGAATATTGCAGATTTGATATGTTCAATTATGCAGTAAATTCCAGCAAACAAATTTCTAAATCTAGGCTAGATGACCAATGCCCAAGTGGCCAAAATTCATGAAAATTTAGATTTTGAGTTATTTTGACCAATTTAAATGTGAGTTTAGGGCCTAATTATCATTGTTATGAAACAAAATTTACGATAGTTGTAAAACAGTGAAAAGTTAGGGTTTAGAGGTCAAACCCTAGGCTTAAATCCTTGAAGATGAACTTGCCCAAGTTGCCCAAAATTTCTCCAATGATCTTGCACCTGGAAACACAAGTTTTAGAGCAAATTTCTCCTACAAAACCACCAACGAATCAATCTTGAAAACTTCAGATATGTAACTAGGGCACAATCGGTTAAAATAGGCCAAGAAGGGTTAATGGTAGGCCTAAAAGGACTAGCATTGAGATAAGAGGAGGTTGGGAGAGAAGATCAGGGGTCGAAGGAGGTAGAGGGAGGTAAGGAAAGGCAACGTTGGAGAAGGAAGGCCCTTGAAGGCTAGATGTTCGGGTTTCTGGGGCAATTTAGGGCCCTAAAGGGCCATGGCTAACCCAAAGCGCAATCGTTAGGGTCAAGGAAGGGAAGCCATGTGGCCTAGTGCCCACGGCTAGGCCTTTTCAGACCTTAAGGCCCTAACGTTGGGCCTAGAAGGGGAGGCCGAGGCCTCTAGAGGCGACGGCCTGCCCTAAAAAGGGTTTAAAAGATGGCATAGGGGCAGAAAAGACTGACGTTGGCCAAGACAAGGAGGACATTGGGCTAGAGGAGGCTTGATCATCTTTTAATCTTAGTCGTTGAATTTTTATTTTTGAGGAATTTTCTAATTTATCATTTAATTCCATTTTAATTAGCTCAAGATTAATTATTTTGAACTAATTTCCTCAAAAAATTGACTTGACTTAACCACCAAGGCCCAGGGGTCCAATTTTTCTTCAAATATCCAATATTCCCTTGGTGGAGGACCTCCAAAAATTAATTCTTTTAAGACCCACGAATTTTTCACTTGGAGAATTTAATTTTCGTAAGACAATTTAGTTTTGACTCTAATTAATTAAATTTTTGGCTTAGGATTTTAATTAAATTTTGCCAAAAAATTCAATTAATTGACACATGAGGGGATTAATTATTTTTTCCGCCCTCTACTATTTTAACCATGGTTTCTAAGTATGAGGCACCATGCATTAAAATATGTTTTACATAAGATTTACAATTCAACCCTCAAAGGGGGAATACCCGTTTGGCTTAGACCCTCAAAAAAAACATACCCAATCCGCCGACACAATATGAGCTAGTAGACCAAGTGATTTGTAATAAAATAATTTAGCCAAATAGCTTAAATTATTCCCAAATCACTTTTACATAAGACTCGACTAAAACGCTAGGACTCACCTAAGACTTTGACGAAGAATTCCATCCTAGCTTTGGGATGAGGTTAGAGAGAAAAACTCTATCGACCATCCGTGTTTAGAAACACAAATGAATCAGTGAGACGAAAAACCTCCTAGGATGAAACTATCGCCAAAATAATAGACTTACCTAGGTTGTTATATATATTCATGGTCCTACTAGCATCATTTACATCATATAACTTGCAGAATGGGTTTACAATGACACATGAACTGTTGATAAATGATCTGACCCTATTGAAAAATTTGGTACTTTCGCTTCCTTAGAACTTTGACAAAATGTATGCAACACGGCGCACTTGCTCTACATACCCATTATCGCTCGTTGCCTCTACTCCACTCTTCATCCTGTTCAATCTACAATCCCCCACGTTAACATCCACATACAGATCTCCCACCTTACATACACGAGTTTACACGATTCTTCTCTACTCTATCTGCCACGATGTCCAGACAGATTTCACTCAACAAGGTTGACACACAGGTTACACACAGAAGACACAAAATTGAAACACACACACATGGAATTTCATTAACATGGAGCTTAATTACACAATGAGGCCTCACTATTTTATGGCTCCCCTGCCCTCCAACAAAATAAAACAAGGAGTCTTTGTGCGCAGCTCAACTGAACCGCTACTTCATGGCTCTCTATGTGACCCGTGTTGGAAAAAGTAACTATTTTCGGTCTTCAATAATGTACTTGAGTCATTATGTAATGTACTTGTCAAAAGAGTAAAGAAAAGAATTTTTTTATTATTATTGTGACTTCTTAAAGCATGGGTTTCATGCTTGGGTCAAAGTCCCCTTCTTGGGCTTTTGAATCATGTAAAAAGGTTTAATATTGAGTCAAATATGAATTATGGAACCTCCACATCATGTCGGCCTAAGAGAAGAACAAGTCGGCCTAAGGACCCATTCTACCTCGCAAGAAGCCTATAAAACGAAGGACTACGAATTCATTTGGTGCATCACTTCTCATCTCTCTCTCTCCTGGGTAGAAGTGCAAAAATATGTTTATCGGGCAGAAGTGCAAAGTAGGAGGTTGGGAAAGTTTGTTGTCGGGATGCCGAAGTGAATGCGAGTTTTGGGGAGTCTAAGGAGTCAAGGAAAATCGAAATTTTGGTGGCGGTCTCTCTCTGTTTCGTGCTCTAGACTGGGAGAACGAAGTCTCCTAAGTTGGCTTGCTGTCGGAAGTCATGAGCTACCGCAAGTTGTTGCATAGTCGAAGTTGTTGGAAAGAAATCAATCTTCTGGAGGCTAACTTGGTGTGGAGGGAAGGTTTGGTCAAGGTCTAGGGTGAAGAGTCTCAAAGAATACTATTGAAAGGAAGAATTACTTTGACTAAGTTTTCCCCTCGAGGGGGGTTTTTCCCTGGCATGTGCCTACATCTTGTGTTCATTGTTTTATGTGATGTTGCTTTGTGTAATTACTTAATGAACTAAAAAAAGAAAATATAAAGAATTGTAATAGCAAGTAACATCACAAGTAATTATCAAGATCAAGAAAATCTTTACTGCCTTTCTGATTTTCCAACATGGTATCAGAGCTTTGGTGAAGAAAGAAGAAAAAGGCAGATCCATTCATAGGCACTATCTCAGGGAAGGAATCTATCATATTCAAGGAAGATGTCTAACTCTATCAAGGGTGAGAACAAGCTTGAAGGAGCATCTAACTTCAGATCTTGGAAGAAGAGGATTGACCTAATCCTCGAAAAGAACAAGGTGCTAGATTTGGTAAAAGGAAATGTAAAGAAGCCTATAGAAGAAGCCAGTGATGCCGACAAAGAGAAATTCAGGGATTTAGAATTGGTGGCTATGACTCTAATGGTAGAAGGGATAAAAGACAATCTTGTCCCATTCATAGCTAAAATCGATCATGCTCAGGAGAGGTATGAAGCCTTGTCGTTCAATTAAGAACATTGATCAAGTAGCAAGTTTAAAGAATGAGCTGAGAAATACAAAGATGACTAAAGAAGATATTGTTGCAACCTTCTTTGTAAAGATAGCTAGACTCAGGGATGATCTTTTAGCCATCAATGAGATTATTCCGGACAAAGAATTGGTGATCACTACTATATTAGGATTGCCACCCTCTTGGGAGTTCTTTTGCTTCTGGTCTCAACAGTTAGAAGGTAGCGCCCACCTTTGAAGAATTATGGACCACATGTAGTCAAGAAGAATTAAGGATCTCAATGCTTGCCAATCTTGAAGAAGTATCAAATGCTTATGTTGCTCATCATAAAGAAAAGAGATCGAAGGGACGAAGGAAGAAAGTTGACATGTCTCAGATAGAGTGTTATCAATGTCATAAGAAAGGTCACTACAAGAGTGACTGCCCCGAGAATCCAAGGAATAAGAAGAGAGGAATAGATCAAGCCAACTTTGTTGAAGAAGGAGACTCAAAGAAAGTCAAGCCTGAATAATCGGACATTAGGGACTTACACTATTAAGTCATTCTCTTTAGTATTTACATAACTTGTTTTTATATGTTTTAGAATTTATAGTTTTTTAACTTATTTTGGAAAAGACATTTTTGTATTAAGTTTGTAGGTTTCCCTCAAGTTTTGGAGGGAGCTCCCAACAACTCTCAAAGATAAGTATCTCATATCTTTTCAGTTTTGGGTTCATGTACTCATTTAGTTTTGATTATATTAAAATACTAATCAACTTTCTCCCTCTGTTGTCTTGATTAGTAAAACATCTACAAGGAGGAACTCTCAAGACAAGGTTTGTCAAGAAACAAAGGTATGCTTTGAATTCATTGATTGAAAGGAAAATTCATTTGATGATCTATTACTAACCTTGTTATGACTAGCAGTATTGAACCGTAATGATTCTTGTTTGGGTTATTCATCTCTTGATAAATCTACCCACCCCACTCTTATCTAATTTGGTAGAACCCTAGACAGGTTCTGGAAAACCCTAACCAAAGGGTATGCTAATGTGAATGTTTGAAATCCTAAGTTGCTTATGGTGATTGTGAATTGCTAGTTGAAGTTTTATTGATGATGTCTTGTTTGGGATTTTGGTGTGATCTGGAAATCCTAACTAGGTAAGATTGAGTGATAAGGTCTAAAATCCCGGAACATTTGAAGTTTTGGTAATGTTGGGTTTGTTATGTTTCTACATTGGAACCCTAGCTCATTGGCATTTGGTGGAGTGTATGTTTCTACATTGGAACCCTACCTCATTGAGGTTTGGCGGAATGTGTAAGCAAGACCCTTACATTGTCTTAAAAATGTTTCTTTGTGGTATAAGTGTGTTTGTCTGATCAAACCCTAGTGTAATCAAAATGATTGTGTGTCTAACTCTTATTTGATATTGTTATGAAGTTGGGTTTGACTAACACATGATATGATATATTTTCATGATGATAAAATCTAGGCATATATAGATATGTCCTTTTGGTTGAAGTCCTTGGTTGGTCTAGGACAAGATGTATTAATATTGTTGGACATATGATATGCCTATGTATGGTTATGAATTCCTAGATATGTGTTGACCTAGTCATTGATGGTCATAGTCCTTGTCTGAGATTCTAGGATGTTGATGTTTGAAAATCTAGGGTGTTATAGCTAAACCCTAGTAAAGTTAAAAGTTGTTTAGTATGTGTGACATAACAATCTGAAATTTATTAGATGATTGTTGGAAAATGAAAATCTAGGGTTTGGCAGTTAAACCCTAGTAGTGACATTGTCTAGTATGAAATATAACAATTTGAGATTTATGCATGTAATGATTGTTGAGATTAGAAATCTAAGGTTTTGGAATTAAACCTTAGTCAAAGTAAAATCTCTGGAATATGATGATTTGAGATTTGTATAAGTTTGTTGAATTTGAGAATGGTTTCTAGGGTTTTCTATATGTTGTAGTAAGGTATGTCATACCTTTGGAAGACATATTGAAAGCCTAGATGGAATGAGTGTTGTTATGAAGTAGCCTAGGGTGTATGACAGTCCCTAGCAAGATGTTGAAGAGTATATGTCTCTTGTTTTTAAGTTTGGGTATATGATATATATATGAAATGCTTCCATGATTCTTATATGGCTAACATCATGCTTCTATAGTTTTGGTTGTACTTGCTATCTACGCTATGCAGGTACACAATCTTCAACTTGGTGAAGATGCTCGATGTGACAAGCAAGCTGTGTTGGTACACAATCTTCAACTTGGAGAAGATGTTCATTGATGTGATAAGCATGATGGGGATGATAATAACTCTAATGAAATGGTTGGAAGCCATGAAAGATTCTCCGATGTCGAAAAGGAAGAAGTTGATCTCCTGGAGGAAGCATGAATAGAAGAGATCTCCCTAAGATTAAGAGGGAGTCCAGATAAAGAGGTGCTTCCTGGTTGAGAGGGAGTGACAGATATGGTTCTCTACTTCATGTGTCATGCACTAGACCAGAACTAACAGTGGTAAGTTTGAGTGAAGGCCATGAGCAGGATAAGGAAATTGAAGAATGCATTTTGAAGTGCTTAGATTGAAGAAGATGTTGTTACATATGAAGTAGGAAGAAAAAAAATGTATGATTAAGGAATCTTCTGTCAAAGATTCGTTTGATGGTCCTGTTGTGGAGAATTGAGAAGCAACTTTTGTTGCTTGGAAGACCTCGGAAGTTTATATTTATATACTTGTGAAAGTATGTTATTGATTGGGGTTGTGTTTGTACAGGTGAATCTCTAGAAGGAAAGCATGATGCTTACCAATCAGTTTCATTGGGAGAGATTGATTATTCTTGATCTGCTGGAACAAGGGGTGTTGAGGCTTTGCGAGTGAAGCATTGCCTGGGGAGACATATGGTTGACACTTTGTGTTGATGTCTAAGTCCCTAAAGTTGGAATGGTGGCGTTGGTCATTGAACTCTGACACACACCTGGATTTTGGGTTGGCGGTTAGCAACCCTGATGGTACCTAGAGGGGCTGAAAGCTTGAGTCCATCTTAGTCCCACCTGGATAGATTGCCCTGGTCAGGAATCTAGTCCATGGCATTGCAATGCCTAAATTGATTAGTCACTGGTTGGATAGATTTCCCTGGTCAAGAATTTAGTCCATGCCATTGCAGTGCCTAGATTGATGAATGACTGGTTGGATAGATTGCCCTGGTCAGGAATCTAGTCCATGGCATTGCAGTGCCTAAATTGATGAGTGACTAGTTGGATAGATCGCCCTGGTCAGGAATCTAGTCCATGGCATTGTGGTGCCTAAAGTTCTTCATGGTTCATATAGTTTGAGATCTTCCATTATATATGCACATTATGAATACCTCCCTAGTTAAGAGGGAGTGTTGGAAAAAGTAACCATGTTTGGTCTTCAATAATGTACTTGAGTCATTATGTAATGTACTTGTCAAAAGAATAAAGAAAATAAACTTTATTATTATTATTGTGACTTATTAAAGCATGGGTTTCATGCTTGAGTCACCATGTTTTAGGTCAAAGTCCCCATTGAGGACTTCTAGGATTTATTTTGGGTCTATAGAATTATTGCACATTTAAAGAGACCCTTCTTGGGCTTTTGAATCATGTAAAAAGGTTTAGTATTGAATAAAATATGAATTATGGAACCTCCACATCATGTCGACCTAAGAGAAGATCAAGTCGGCCTAAGGACCCATTCTACCCCACAAGAAGCCTATAAAAGGAAGGACTACGAATTCATTTGGTGCATCACTTCTCATCTCTCTCTCTTCTAGGTAAAAGTGCAAAAATATGTTTGTCGGGCAGAAGTGCAAAGTAGGAGGTTGGGAAAGTCTGCTACCGGGAAGCCGAAGTGAATGCGAGTTTGGGGGAGTCTAAGGAGTCAAGGAAAATCAAAATTTTGGTGGTGGTCTCTCTCTATTTTGTGCTCTGGATTGGGAGAACGAAGTCTCCCAAGTTGGACTGCTACCGGAAGCCATGAGCTGCCGCAAGTTGCTGCATAGTCGAAGTTGCTGGAAAGAGATCAATCTTCTGGAGGCTGACTTGGTGTGGAGGGAAGGTTTGGTCAAGGTCTAGGGTGAAGAGTCTCAAAGAATACTATTGAAAGGAAGAATTACTTTGACTGGGTTTTCCCCTCGAGGGGGGTTTTGCCTTGGCATGTGCCTACATCTTGTGTTCATTGTTTTATGTGTTGTTGCTTTGTGTAATTACTTGATGAACTAAAGAAAGAAGATATAAAGAATCGTAATAGCAAGTAATATCACAAGTAATTATCAAGATCAAGAAAATCTTTATTGCCTTTCTGATTTTCCAACAACCCAACTATGTGGCACTCTCTTTATCGTATACCGACACACTTGCTCTACATACCCATTATCGCTCGTTGCCTCTACTCCACTCTTCGTCATGTTCACTATGCAATCCCCCACGTTAACATCTACACATGTATCTCCCACCTTACATACATGGCTCTACACGGTTCTTCTCTACTCTGTCTGTCATGATGTCTAATCAGATTTCACTCAACAAGGTTGACACACAGGTCACACACAGAATACACAAAATTAAAATACAGACACATGGAATTTCATTAACGTGGAGCTTAATTACACAGTGAGGCCTCGTTATTTTATGGTTCCTCTACCCTTCGGAAAAATAAAACAAGCTAGTCTTTGTGCGCAAATCAACTAAACCTCAACTTATACAAAACGCACATCGCTCGTTCACCAAAACTGGAATACGGGGTTTTGAGACATTGTTTCGAAGGGTTTTCAAGTCCTCTACGCGATCTTTTCCAAGCACTCTCTCTCCTGAGCTTAATTTTGCCATACCTGCATCACACTCAATTCATCACGAATTCACAAAGATTTCAATCTGCACACAATCACAAAGAAACCCTACATGCATTCTTTTGTAACCCTCAAAATATAGTGTACATCTATTGCTCACTTTCACACAAATATACATAGGAATTATGTAAGCATTATATCCCTGTTCTGATTTGAGTTACATTCAACATGCCTCTCCCTCTCTTTGGCGCGACTTCACTCTATTTGGCCTGATTCTTCCCCTAATGGCCAACCTCTCGAATGCCTCTTAGGCTTACAACCTTATACAAAGGATTCATGAGCAGAATTAGTTCAGATCCATAATACACTCAATTAACAATCCTTAAGGATCCTCTAGATCCACAAATCTCTCAAGAGATCTAACCTACCCAAATATCTTGAGCTCGAGATCTCTTCTTAGAAGCAAATCTGATTACAATCATTTAACTAATACAATCCACTCATATAAACATTCTATGACTCCTTAGAAACCTAGGAATTGGTCAACAAATCAAACAATTAGACTTCAATTAGAGAACCAACTCCATTGGTAAATGAAGACCCCTTAGGCGTAGTCATATGTTCTTTAATTGGAGGCTAAATGCTCCGGCATCAGACTTGATAGGAACAAAAAATTCATGATCTCCTGATCATGAGTTCCTTTATTGAAGTCCTCTTGGATCCCATATCTTGTGTTGTTGTTGTCCACTCGTTCTACCGCAACTTTCTCGTCCTCTACTATCCTATTGCACTATCCACTGCACATTCTCCTTTCCAGGATCCCATCTCTTGTTTTGTTGCCTGCTCATAATCTTGCTAATGCAATCACTATCAATCAACTACAATTTGTTGTTGACTGTACTTTTTACTTCATGGTAACTCCATCTAGTTGTCGCCTGTTGAAATTCTAGTAGTGCACTGACAAGAATAGTTTTTTGACAATTTGATAGCTACTTCTATTGACATAAACAATTACATCTTTATCCTTTCCTCAACATGAAAGGATATACTTGAAAAACTTCAACTAATGATTCTTCAACAAGAGTAGTAATTAGAGATCACAGTAGGCAATAAGTAAGAGACAAGAGATACCAAGATTAGGCTCACAGCCAGGGCAAAACCCACTCAGGGGAAAACCCAAAATTCTTTCCTTATGAGAGAGAAATTACGCCATCAACAGTACATCAAATTGTTCCAACAATTCCAAAATGATTAACAATAAAGTACTTATCAAAGTTTGATTAAGGAATGAGAGAGATGTCACTTTTGTCAAATAAAATGATCTACACAAGGAGGCCGAAATCTAGGCCTGAGGTCACTGCAATAAAGTGTCGAAATTCTCACTATGATTATCAATGAACCATGAAGAAGATACACTCAAAAAGGCCTCAGTCAACTTTAGAATCGTTTCACAAAGGAAAGCAAGCTTGTTTCTACAATTTTCAGCAACAAAAGAAGTCACAAAATAGAGCTAGAACTATTCCCTTGTCACTATAGCAATGAGCCATTGGAAATAAACCAAACCGTAGTCAAGATAAGCGTTTTAAACTTCCTCACACTTGTGGATGTCCTCCTGAAATGGAAGGTCGAGTTCACTTGAGATTGCAGATTGAATGAAGCTTGTGTTGATGTTCGAAATGAGGATGAACAATGCCCAATTTATAGGAGACATGAGAGGGCTAATTAGCCCTAGTAGTGTCGACATGATACCCTTCCAATAAGCCAACTTGTAGGGTTGGTTATGAGTTGACTTGAGGTGACAAATAATTAGTTTCTTCTCCATGTTTTGATGAAAAATGTCGACCATGGCTACCATATATTTCAACATCCCTCTTTGCTAGGGAGGTAGTTTTTCATTCTCTCTCCAGATCCACCTTCCTGACCAATCCATAGGTCTCTTAGCCCACAGCCTGAGGAAGAGAACAAAATCCAATTCTCTCTCCCGATCTCAACATAAGGAAAGATACATAGCATCCATCTCAAAGCATCTCCTGGACAATAATGTCTCTTGCCACACAACTTACAGGAGGAATCATCAATACATATCCCGGAAAACAATGTCTCTCAGCACAGTCTACAGGAGGAATCATCAATACATCTCTCGGACAATAATGTCTCTCGACACACAGCGTACAGGAGGAATCATCAATACATCTCTCGAACAACAATGTCTCTCAGCACACAACCTACAGGAGGAATCATCAATACATCTCCCGAACAACAATGTCTCTCGGCACATAGCCTACAGGAGGAATCATAAATGCGTCTCCCTGTCTCTCAGCACACAGCCTACAAGAGGAATCATCAATACATCTCCCAGACAACAATGTCTCTAGACACAGCCTACAGGAAGAATCATCAATACATCTCCCAGACAACAATGTCTCTCGACACACAGCCTACAGGAGGAATCATCAATACATCTCCCAAACAACAATGTCTCTCGACACACAGCCTACAGGAGATGGTCTATTCATGATGCTATGTAATCAATGCTCCCTCTTCAAGGGGATTCTCATTCATTCCAGTTTCTTCACACAAATATCAGCAACCAGTTCATCATCAAAGTAGCCATGGTGGATTTCAGTTCTTTATCAAACACAACAGCATTCAGTTGTTCATTCAGTTTCAGCCAGGGCTTCTTTCGAAAGCAACATTATCAGTAGCAAACCATAATCAAATTCAACAAATAACAGTCTTGCATCTTCTTCAAATCATTCATCCTGCAATCCGTTGTGTTAAGGACATCACCAGATTCATGCCTCAAAAATAGCTCCCTCTTACACAGAAGTCCTTCGATCTTGTAAGTTCCCTCTAAGTATATAGCCTATCATGAGTCATTTTGTCATATTGTTCTTCTGTCATTTCCAATGATTACCACATCTTGGCAATCTCCATTATGTACCTGCAAACCTCATTAGGAGTCTATGGACGAACAAGAACAACCAAACAAGCCAAGAGACTCATAATGAAATAATCAATAGAAACAATTAAGATAATACCTATCTTTTAAGAGTGTGACAGCGCCCTCTTGATCTTAGCCTTCTCAGATTGAGTCAATTTCATCACATCATCAAGGAGTCAACAAATCATCAAGTCCATATTTCATCATCATCAAGTGGCCTAGTTCATATCACCAAAAAGTCCAAGTAGTACATATCATCTTATATTATCCTCGTTAATATTGTCGTCCCTTGAAGTGTACAACAAAGGCACAACGCTCAGAACAGGAGTTATCACTCTAAATCCCTATTCACTTCGTTTAGACTCTCCTAGCTAAGTCAAGGGGGGTAGTCCCTAAGGATGATAATAAAGGAAAACTTGTTGGAAAAACAAGTCTAGAAGATTAAGGGCAAGGCAATTATTATTAGTGTAACTTGATAATTAATTAAAGCAAGTGTGAGAGTTTTTGGGCAATGTATATTAAGATAAATGCAATTAGGATCAAACCAGTGCCTTTACAATGCTCAATGGAAATTTAGAAACTTGCAAGAAATAGATGCTCATAGTTACAATAACAATAATGTTGCAAGAAGAATTAGCATAGAGATTTAAAGACCAAGATAACCAAATATATGAGCAATGAGCCTTAAAGCAAGAAAAGATGATATTTCCAGATACAATAAACTTGCAAATTATAGATTTAGCCAACAATTCCAATCACCAATGATCAACAAGGAATGAATGCAAGATCTAAGCTAATGTGAAATGCAAAATCTTGGTTAATTTTAATTAATATGCCTATTCTAGATGAATCCTTCCTCCTAGTTGTTTTAAGGCTAGTCTCTAGACTAAGTTATGGAGAGAAAGCAAGGGGAAGCAAGCTAAGGCTAGGTTAACGATCCCTCCCCTTGAGATCTAACCACTCGATGCCTCCGGCGCTACGGAGATTGTGGCTCTGACAACTGCAAGGTCACCGTGTTAACTACTAAAGAGGATCTATTCTTCGCAGGCTACAAAAGATAGGTGGTCCTAATTTTCTTTCAACCAAGCTTAGGCTTGGAGGTAAATTTTAAGGATGCAATCTAAACTAGGATGCAAATGCAAAATGATGACCAAGTTAGATAGTTTCAAAGAGATGATATAATGACAATATGCTTCAATACAAAGATGTAAACCACTTTATACCAAGCTATTTTGAGATATCAACTTATATCACAAGGCTACAAGATTGCCAATATAGTAACTTAATGAAGCAAACCTAAGATCTCTTAATGAAACAATGATAACGATAACAATATCAAAAACCTTTAGTTATAGCGTTTATTAGAGTGTCCTTCACTTACGAGATATATGGAATAGGAGCAAGTTAACACAATTAACTAAAAGAAAAAGAGATTGTTAACAGTGATTTCAAAATGATGAAATGCAACAAAAAGATTAAACTATGCAATGCAAATGCAGTGCAGAAGAGAAAATTAGTAAGAAAAAGTGAGTTAGTATGTTAGTTCTCCTTTTGAAATAAGGAGATGGAGGATGCCAAGGGATCTAAGTCCCAAGCTCCAAGAGAAAAAAATATTTTTTATTATCAGAATTACATGGGAAGGAAGTGTTGAGAAATCTAAAGGCTTGATATATTAATGATTTCTCTTTCTTAGATAACTGCTTGTGAAGTATTTTATCCTTTCATTCATTCAAACAAGAATTATCATATATGTATGTGTGTTAACTTCATCAACCAGCTATCATGCATAATAAACAAAAGAACAATAACACAAGATATAGGCAGCAACCAGGGCAAAAACCTCTCCAAACCTGAGAGGAAAACCCACGGTAATTCTTCTTATAGAATCTTCTCTTGACAAAATTTCCAAGATCAATACAAAGACCCTTTGACTAAGTTGACTCCAAGATCAAGGCTAGAATCTTCTCTTACTGTTGTCCTCTGATTTGCTACAACATGGATCAGATCTGGAACTTGTGGATCAGCTTCCTTCTCCCTTCCTCCTTTCTTCAAACTTCACTTGCCCAAAGTAATACACTAGCCCAGTTGTTTGTTATCAATGCTAGACTTGAAACAAAGTGATCTGCTTCATAGACATGGACTGATCAATAACCCTTACAGCAGATCTGAAGATGTCTCTATCTTTCCACGTGGGAGTGATCTTCTTGGTCTAGTAATCTCCTCCTTGCTTCGCTATGCTAGAAGCTTCCTTCTAGGCCCACAACCGAATCCTTTTGGCCTCAAATCAACTTCAAGCAAGAAGATGACATAGGACTGTAACACAGCCCTAATGGTGACCTGTACCTTCGCACGTGTGGGAGGTTTAGGGCTCTTCTAGCCCTCCTAAACCTTCGCTCCACTAGTCAATCTTCTTCGCACATATCTGCCTTTAGAATAGACCCAAGACCAAATATTTTCCTTGACAATGAGGGCAAATAGAATGATGCCCTAGCCTCACATGTGGAAGAGCTTCTTGCAGTTATGGGTGACAGAACAGACTTCTCTGTGGCTCCTTGATCTTCTCCTTTACCTCGCACCCTTAGACAAACTTCTTCGCATGGATTGAGACCGAATTGATCTTGTGATTATGTCCTAATGAGAGATGAGAGACCCATATTTATAGTCTCCTTAACGTTGCTCATTAAGCCGACATAACTTGAGTTTAGGCCGACTTACATAATGATATCTAGCCGACATGAATGGATATATATAAATATATTTAGGCCGAAAATATATTGCTTCTTTTATCTTCGCTTGGAGGAGCCTTTCACTAGCTATTTGATCTTGAACTTGGAGGAGTTTTTCCACGTGATTCTACCCTTGATCTTGGAGTCATACATTATACATTTTCAAGTGTAAACATTTACATCAATGACACAAACCTATCACCTACCCTAGAGCTCATGATGACAGCTACCAAAACAAATACATTTTGAGCATGAAACCCATGACTCAAATTCACAAAAATTTGCTAGATACAAATTACATCATTTTCATTGGCATGTGTCATTATGAAGACCGAACCTGGTCACACTTTCTTCAACAGGAAGCCCTTCAAGACAAGAAGGAAGGACTCCTCAAAACTTAAAGAGAGATTACAATGACTAGGAAATTTAGATAAAATTTTCTCCTCAAGCTTACGAAATTGATCCCTTTACAATTAGAATACTTCAGGGAACAATGGATCAGATCCACCTGCAAAATTTTATTAGAGAAATCCTCAAACCAATATAAATCCTCCTCTTTAGATCTGCAAAACAAAAGAAAATCCAAGAAAATACATACAAAAAATGTATAGATTCAAGGTTTACAAAATATTCACAAAATATATTTACAAAATCTAAAAAGGATAAATCAATGGAATATGAGTCCAACTCAGTTCCATGATTAGCAAATAATAGCTCTATATAAGCAGATCTATCAATAATGCACAAATAAATTCAAATAGATGAGATAAATATTTTTTTATGGTGAGCAATAGCCAAATTCTCTGCAATCAAATCGTTAGATAAGCCATGAAATTTAATCAGATGGGCTCTTGAGTTTTCTTGACTTAAGAGTGGATTGGTCTAGCCGAAGACTTCCTCTCACGCCCAAGATTTGGATACCGTAAAAATATCTACACACTTAAGATCAAGTTATTAGATCACTAGAGGTTAGATAACACAATAAATCTCAATAAAAATCTAGAGATACCTGCTAGATCAATTGATTTAAAATGCTTCTCTAAACCCAACAACTAATGCAAGATACTTGTGCAAATAGTTAATCCAACAACTGGCTAATGAAATAATAACTTATAAAAATTTAATTTCAGTAGAGCATTAAGAACACGATTTAGAAAAATATTACCACAAGAAGCAGAAAAGGAACACCACCATGAATAAACCCCAAAGACTTTTTTATTATTTCCAGAAAAATATTACAATGGCGGAGCTTGACTCAGAGCTTCTTTACAAAATTTTCAGTATCAAATGAGCAAATAGCTTCCTTATATAGAAAATAGAGAGATCTAGATCCCCCTCCAAGTGGAAAACGGCTAGGTCCAAGAAGTTGCACATTTTTTACTAGATCCTAGATAATAACAACTACTTGGTGCTTGATCCATGCCAAAAATAAATCTCATCCCTTGATCTTGATGAAGAAATTCGAATTCCATAATAATTCCCTTTTTCCAAGTCCAAAAAATATTATTTTGACCTTTTTTCCTCAAAAAATCATTTTTGACTTAATCATCATGGTCCATAAGCTCAATTTTTATTAAAAATTTGATTTTTTCCTTTATAAAGGGCCTTGGAAATTGGACTTTTTTTGGACCCATGAATTTTCTTCAACTAATTGATCCAAGAAAATATAATTTTCTTGAAAAAAAATACTTTTTTGGTCCCAAAGAATTTCTTGTGATTTTTTTGCCTTGGAATTGGGTTTGTCAATTTAATTCTTCCTTGGAAATGACCACTTTCTCCAAAATTCGTTTTTCCACTTGGAGAGAATTTTATTTTCTCTCAATTTTAATTTTTTGACCATTTTCTGGCTAATATTTTTGCCGCTTTTTGCCAAAAAACAAAAATAAAAATATTTATTTTTTGACTCAAAATTAATTAATTTTCTGGCTTAGGATTTTAATTTAATTTAGCCAGAAAAATTAATTAATTGACACTAAAGGGTATTAATAATTTTTTCCACCCTTAAATATTTTAGCCATGGTGTCTAAATATGAGGGACCATGCACCAAAATATTTTTACATCAAGATATTACAATTAATTCAACCCTTGAAAGGGGAAAACACCTTTAGACATAGACCCTTAATAATTTACCCAATTTTGCGACACAATATGATCTAGTATAGACCAAGTGTGTTTGTAATAAAATAATTTAGCCAAATGTGCTTAAATTATTCCCAAACACACTTTTACAAAAGACTCAATATAACACTAGGACTCACCTAAGACCTTGTCAATGAATTCCACCCTAGCTTTGGGGTTTAAGCTAGAAGAAAACTTTGTCGATTATCTGTGTTTAGAAACACACATAATTCGGTGAGGTTAAAAAACTTCTTAGGATGAAATCCTTTGCCAAAATCAGAGGCTTACCTAGGTGTTGTTACATAATTAAACGGTCATACTAGCATCATTTACAATAAACTTGCAGAATTTGGGTTTACAACTCTGATAAACTGACGAATGATGATGATGAATCCTGGATATTTCACTGCTCGAACATGATGGAATTCCTTTGCAAAAATGTGTACTACTATAGGGTAGTTGACACAGAGTGGTCAACAAATATCATCATAAATATCATCAGCGAATTCTTGTCATCAACGAATTATCATCGTCAACATCATCAGTGAATCCATGTCATCAACGAATTATCATCATCAACATCATCAGCAAGTCCATGTCATTAACAAATTATCATCAACAACAAAGAGTAAGCATCAAGGAGTTTAGATCACCATCAAAGAGTCTAATCATATCATATATGTTATTAATGAGTCATACATCATAGTCAGCAAGGAGTATTCATCCTCATTAATAGGGAGTCATCAACATCATCGGATACGCATCATTCATCATTAAAGAGTCATCATTAGCATCCTTAAGAAGTCCATATCATCATCCACATTACCAAGAAGTCTATATCATTATCAAAGAGTTCACATTATCATCAAGTCAACATTATTATCATTAATACCATTAATGAGATTACAAACCCACATCAACATTATCATCATTATCAACATCATCAAGAAGTTAGGGTTTCGAACAAAATCAGTTCTAGGATTTAGGTTCATTTTTCATCTCCAAGCCCCAACATAAACAATCAAAATATAAGATACTTATCTTTTGAGCTCATGACAGCTCCCTCTTGATCTTCAATCTTCTCTCATCATCACCTTGCTTCCTTCACAATGAATTTGTAATTTTCATTGACAAGTACAACCAAGCAAATTATACAAAAACAAGAGCATGATGTCAATTTTGACAATCTAGGGTTTTCATGATTTCTTAAAGGTGTGCTTCTAGGGTTTTGGGTACAAACCCTAGATATTCCATGACCTATCCTTATAGGATTTTGAGTTTCGGCGGAATCATTTAGCCCTAGGTTTCATTATTACTTCAACCCTTGCTAGGGTTTTACCACATTCCCTAGATTATTCTTTCAAAATTTAGATCTTGCAAACCCTAAATGTTAGTTTCCAAGAGCTAGGGTTTCTTGAGAGGGAACAATCAATTAGGGTTAGGGTTTATTAGACTTAGATTTTTCTTCTCCAAACCCAACCTAGGGCTTAACAAATCATAGATAGTCCAAGGTCAGTATTAATTGAAACAACAAAAGAAACACAAGATACTTACCTTTTTCTAATCAGTTAAGCTTCCTCTTGAATCCAACCGGACTTCCTTTTCAAATAATTTAGATAGCTAGAATGAGTGTTCAGTTTCAAATTCACTTTTTGGATGCATTCTCTTTGAAGATGGCGCATCTAGATAAGCGGCAGATGCATGATGTTTTCTACTTCTTTTACGATCATCATCCCTTTCATAGTCATCTCTTTGATTCCTTCGAGGACATTGAGTTTGATAATGACCATAAGCTTGACAACGAAAGCATTGAATATTGGACAAATCTCTTTTATCTCTTCCATCGTTTTCATCTCTTCTATCTGGAGACGGAGGAGGAGGCCTTTTATGAGAAGTTGAGTCCTTCCTTGAAGCAGATCTAGTCCTTGTCTTTTACCAGCACTTCTTTGGAATTTGACACAAATTGGTTTCTTCTTCTTGTTTCTTTTTGCATGAGCTGCAAAAGCTTCTATACTTCGATCTTCAATTTCTCCTCTGGAATAGAGTCTTTACTCTTCTTGAGTGCATGCTACCCATAATTGTCAAAGGTTGGAGCATTCTCTCTTGTGCTAATACCTGCAGCATATGAGTCCCAAGATCTAGGGAGAACACCCAAAGCAACAGCTACCAATTCCTTATCAGATACTTCTTCATCAATAGCTTTGAGTTGGTCTCTAATTTGAGATATTTTGACAAAATATGATGTCACTATGTCATCTTTTGTAAACTTGATGTTACGAAGCTGGCCTCTCAGATTGATGGATTGATTTACATTATTAATGGTATACATTCCAATGATGGCATCGTACATTGCTTTAGCACTCTTACGTTCAGCAATATAAGGAATCAAATGATCCCTAACAGAATCTAATAGAATACTTCTCACCAAAATATTGTCTTCATGATAATTTTCCTTTCCTGTTTGATCAGATGGTTCAGTAACTTTACCTGTGACAATTTCTAAGACTTTGTTTCTTTCAAGAATGATTTCAACTCTTGCCTTCCATGCCCTGTAGTTCGTGGCTCTTTCAAGCTTTCTTTTGGTCTTCATGAATGAGGAATTCATGATGAAAATATAGGAAGGAACCCAAAAAACTTCTCAAATGTTCAAGACGATCTTCAAGTGTTCTTCAAATGCTTCTCAAGATGATCTCTCTGCGCTTTTCCTTCACAACAGCTCTAACACCATGTTGAAATTCTAGTAGTGCAATGACTAGAATAGTTTTTCACAAATTGATAGCTACTTCTATTGATATAAACAGTTACTTCTTTATCCTTTCATCGAAAAATTTCAACCAATGATTCTTCAACAAGAGAAGTAAATAGAGATCACAGTAGACAATAAGTAAGAGACAACAGACACCAAGATTAGGCTCACAGCCAGGGGAAACCCAAAATTCTTTCCTTATGAGAGAGAGATTTTGTCCATTTATAGTACATCAAATTGTTCCAACAATTCCAAAATGATTAACAATAAAGTACTTATCAAAGTCTCATCAAAGAATGAGAGAGATGTCACTTTTGTTCAATAAAATGATCTGCACAAGGAGGCCGAAATCTAGGCCTGAGGTCACTGCAATAAAGGGCCGAAATTGCCACTGTGATTATCAATGAACTGTGACGAAGATACACTCAAAAGGTCCTCGGTCAACTTCAAAATCTTGTCACAAAGGAGAGCGAGCTTGTTTCTGCAATTTGCGGCCACAAAAGAAGTCACAAAACAGAGCTAGAAATATTCCCTTGTTACTGTAGCAATGAGCCCTTGGAAATAAACCAAACCACAGTCAAGATAAGCCTTATAAACTTCCTTGCACTTGTGTATGTACCCCTGAAATGGAAGGCCAAGTTCACTTGAGATTTCAAACTGAATGAAGCTTGTGTTGATGGCCGAAATGAGGATGAACGATGCCCAATTTATAGGAGGCGTGAGAGGTCTAATTAGCCCTAGTAGGGCTGACATGATACCCTTCCAATAAGCCGACTTGTAGGGCTGGTTATGAGCCGACTTGTAGGGCTGGTTATGAGCCGACTTGAGGTGACAAATAATCAGTTTCTTCTCCATGTTTTGATGAAAAATGTCAACCATAACTACCATATATTTCAACACCGCCTTCATCGATCTCCATGCTTCATCAATTTCAATGTCCAGCTCTGTCCTCTGCTGGTATACATCCCTTCTGTAATTTGACTGCAGACTACTGCAGATTTTCACATAAAATTGGTATGACTGCTACCATTTCTTGATCTTTATACTTCTGTCTATTGTCAACCTCTTGAGAACACTGCTCACTAAATAGAAAATGATGCACCCAATACCACATATTTTTAAGTTGCAAGTTCAGTCTACATGATTATTCAAACAACCTCAATTCTTGGATCTTATTAAAATGACAGATTTGCAGTAAACACTTTATACCTCTTTCCATGGTTTTGCACCAATGATTATCTGTACTATCCTCATTCTCCACTGTCACTCCTTTCGCAAGTTCCATGCTTGCTTCTTTGTAGTCCTGCATGGCCTCATCTAAGATTTCTTGTACCTCATCAACTGAAGTATCTCCAAGCCAACTTATTGTTTCCTGCATATCTTTTATACTGGCTGGATGAGACAATACTACCTCTTTTACTGATATGACAGGAATTTGAATCTGTCTATCTTCACATTCCTCAATACCTGTAGACACAAACCATTCATTAGCTTTAAAAATATGAGACTTCTTAGTCTCTTTAGATGCTTCTAACATACTTTCCCCATGCAGCACTGAAACCTTCAAGCCATTCATCAAATCTTTGTCTGCTTTCTTCATTGTGGTAGCTTCTTTTTCAACTTCACCATCTTCAATGTCTGTATGCACATAATTAAAAACTTATCAACCTCAAAAACCTCTTCCAAAAATAAAGATTGCTCTCTCAGACATTTCTTCCAGAAATAGAAACTTTCCTACCTCAGACTTTTCTTCAAGAAGTTTCATTTCCTCATCGAAATGTATGAGCATACCATCCAAATGATGCTCTAAATCAAAATTTGTAAACATTAGGTCTTAATGTTGCCCTTCCTCTTTATGTTTCTTTTGGCTATTTCCATGAGCCAACTCTTCCAAGTCCTCTGCAACAACAGGTTCTTCAAATGGTTCTTCCATGGTTGCATTTGTCCATTGTGCATAATCTCCACTTTGATTTCCTCTACAAGACAACTCTGGCTTCCCTTCTATTTCAAGAGAATTTTGATTTTGTTCTTCCAACTTTATGACAATGCCCAACAACTGTTCTTCACCTTCCACGAGCATTGCATCTAAGTGTTGTTCATCATCCCTGCAAGGAACAAAGTTAGTGTTATGTTCATCATCTGCAACAAATCCTGCATCCACACACCATTTATCAGATTTAAAATCAATAGGCTCTTTAGACTCAACAAATGGTTATGCCATCAAATCTTTATGTTGATCTTCCAAACAATTTATGAGACTCAACAGGTCTCTTCTCAGCATCTTCATCACTAGCATCCTCTCCAAGTACTGATCCCTGCTCTGGTTTACAACAGTGAACTTCCATCTCTACTCAATTGCCCTGAGTTCTTTCCTCAATCTAGCACACAACTTGTGCTTCAGCTTCACTTGAAAGTTTGAAACATATGTCATTTCACCTTCTTCTTCTTTATTGTCCAGCCATATCTCTGGTCCTCATATTTCTGTAACAACTGTTCCATATTACTAAGTTCTATTCTTAACTCAGCCATTTCCTTCTCAAATTCTTCATCACTCATCTTCCTCGTGCCAACTGCTTTGGCATTTTCTTCCATCTGATTGTGACTTCTCTCTTTAACCCTTGACATGACTATCAGTAGTCATTTTCACTTCTTTCTTCTGTGGACTCTCATTGTCCACTTGTGAGCTGCAACAAGTCTTTCCCATCTCTATAACAAGTCTGCCACTTGTCACCAGTACCAAATCATCATCTTGGTATCCTTTCTTCTGGTTCTTTACAGTAGAACCTCTTTTTGAGCACTCTTGCTCAGCTTTCAAAGTTGTTAAGCTTCTGCATCTTCAACTACTCACTTCTCTCTTTCTCCTTTGAGAACTTATGATGTCCTGTTCTTCTTCAGCAATGTTAATTTGCTGCTAGGGTTCTATAACAAATTTCTTCACGTAAGAGCTTTGCTTGCTCTCTCTGTCACAAGTTCACTTGCTATAATGGCTGCTATCAACTTTCCTTCTCTGCTACCTACAAACACAATTTCTTTATGACCATAATTAGAAGAAAAACATCATATCCATCTTCATAAGATTTGTGCCAAGATCTTATCTTCAGCAGTCTCCTTTGATCCACTCCACTGAACCAATTCTTTTCCAAGAGTACACCTACTCTATACTCTTTCAAAATAATCCCTCTCTAGAGCGTACCAGCTCTTTCAAACTTCTGCAATCATCTCCAATCTCCAATTCTCTGCTAGTTGCAACTCTGCTTGCTTGTACAACCAACTGTCCTGCCTTTTCTATCACAAAGGGCTTTATCCTTGCAGAACATTAATGTTCCTTTTATCTTTAGATTTTTGTAACTAGATCTGCACAATCCTTACTGTATTATCTCTGGACCTGCAATTTCAAATATAACCTCTGGGTCCATATAGACTCCTGTTAACTTAAAGAAATCCTAACTCAACACACTATTCCTTAATCACTAAGCCTCTGCAATCGACTAATATTCCGCTTCAAATCTTCAGGGTTTATATTTGTTCCCAGATGTAAACATAAGTCACCATTGATCCAGGCACATTCATGATCCTACTGTCATTATTGTTTTACAGTTGAGACTTTCTATCTATAATTGCTTAATGATGAATATGACACAAGAAGGATTAATAAAGAAATCACTGGAAGTAATTATCAATCTAGAAAATCATGAAAACTCAACAAAACGTCCCAAACCTTAAGTTATAGCAAAAATCCCAAGATGGTTCATTTAAAGTTGATTTCAGGATCAATCACAAAACCTAACTTCCATAAGGGCATATCTCAAAAACTAGTGAACCAATGCCTCAAATTTTTAGCACATGTACAAAAAGATCTCACCTCCATCTGCTCAAAATTTCATGGTCTAAAACATCCTAAAAGAAAAGTTATAGCAAAAATGCCAAAATGACTCGTTCACTCCACAAATCACATTTTTGCTCTATCTTTAAACCCCCAAGAGTATTCCCCAGGTTCTCTTGCACACCTCAGATCTCTTCTAGCTCAGATGATCATCAAATGCATTCATCTATCCTTTATTTATAGTGTTTTTGCATCCACTTATGGGGCTGACTTGTAAAACTGGCTAAGTCGATCTATACTTTTTGGATGGGCCATCCTGACAGAATCTTTTATATCTCCTCATTCCTATGGAGTTAGAGGGAGTGCCATTTATCATTGGAAAAGTCTCGAAATAAGATTTTCAACCATATATCCAATGCTCCCATTTGAACTAGGTCTTTAGAATAAAAAGGCCTTGAAAGATAGGGTATCCAAACTAGGCATAAAAAAAATGGGTATCCAAACAATATTTCCAACAATATTCTTTGTGCAATATTTATTTTGGATATTTGTAGTCTCCCCCTATCTTTGACATTAATGACAACAATATTTCCAACATCCAAGACATGACATGAGACAAGCAAAGGCATTAATGCATTTACACACAATTGGAGGCATATTTCACCTTTTAGGGGTAAGGGCACATTGTTTGAGGCCTCTACATATTTGGAGGCAAACCGTTCACATGGGGAGGTACCATCTGGCATTTTTGGACCACTAAGAGGAAAGGTATTTGCTTATGAAGATGACGAGTGGCACTGTGGACAATTTGCATGCATTCAAAATCTAAAGGAGCAAAATGTCTCACATGGAGGGCCTCAAAACATGAATATGGAAAAAGAAGTGGACAAAGGAAGAACAGCCTAGCTTAGAGTGATACCATAGAAGCACTCACATGATCTAATAAGGTATATCAATGAAGGGTGATTCATTCAATGGTTCAAAAAATGTCGTTTTATTGCATGATCATGAACTATCCCCCAAAGGAGAGATGCCCACCTCAAGAGAGCAATTATACCAAGTGAAAGGGGGTTTACCAGGCATTTCAAAATTGAGGGATTCACAAATTTGGAGGAGCAACTTCAAGAAGGAAGTGAACACATGTCATTTTATGGTGGACTCAACCCCTAAAAAGCACTCTAAAAAGAAGAGCACCTTACTGGGATTTAATTCTAAATTACTATTATTTTTTCAATATGGTTTGTCGTGACATGTATAAATAGAGGAGAGATCCATGGTGAAAATGGCAGCTTCGGTCAGAATTTCATCAACAAAATGACGGAAGAAATTCAATTTTTCAAGTTTGACCAAGTCGGCCCCACAGTGGAAAAGGCTCCTCCAAAACCACATATAAATAGACCATTGTTGGAGATCTTTTTCGCACATCTCATCATCACAATTTGATCTGAGATACGTAGAGGCAATTCTACACGTGCGAAGGAGCAAGGAGACATTTTCTATTCTGTGTTGACCAGCATATTCCAAGATTCTTTGAGTTTGTTTGACTGCACTCTCATCTTTGTTCTAGGCAGGTTGATTGAGGTTGACCGCAAGTCAACTCTCTCTCCTTTGACCAAGAATTGCAGGAAGACTTTGACTTGGTTTGACCAAGGGTTTGACTACTTTGGAAGGCCAAAACTTTGACTCGAATATTTTGCTGCGTTGACCGAAATTTTGGGCATTGACCGCAAGATTTGACTGAGGCATTTGAGAGATTCATTGACTGTGGTTGACCAAACTTCCACAGGCCAAAATTCAGCACTTTGTTGCAGACTGTGATCATTGACCAAATTTGACTCTCATTTGATTGGTTTTGACTTGGTTGACTTGGAAGTCAAAGGGTTGACTTTGACTATTTATGGATGTACAAATTAATTATGTATCTCAGTTGAACATTGATTGAATATCGAAGAAAAAGAATAGACTGTGAGTATTCCCCCTTGTGGGGTTTTGCCCTGGTCTTTGACCAAACTCTTTGTCTCATTGTGCTCGGTTATTTATATTGTGCATTATTGTTTATTGCTCTATCTATAATTGCTTAACTATAATTGGGGTGAATGAAATTGTTTTAAGTAATTACTGCAGCATAGAACATGTGAAAAATTAACATGGTATTAAAGCTGAGGTGAAGATTAGCCATTGGAGAACAGAGAATACACCCCTTGAGACACTTCTCTTGTTGATTGGTGATCAACTCTCTTGGACAAGATGACTTCCTCCTACTTCAAGATTGAAGAGAAGTTGAATGATGCCTCCAACTTTGCAGCATGGAGGGCTAGATTGGATCTTACTCTTGAAGAGAATGATGTGATGGAGTATGTGGAGGGCAAGGTAGTTGAACCCCCTGAGAATGCCAATGCCAATGTCAAATCCAAGTACAAGAAGGGTGAGATCAAGGCTAAGAAGATCATCATTGATTCTCTTAGAGATCATCTCATCACTTATGTGTCCAAGCTGAAGAAGTCAAAGGAGATGTATGACAAATTGATTGGGATGTATGAGGTCAACAATCTCAGCCACATCATTTCCTTGAAGAGTCAACTTCGTGACATCAAGATGACCAAGTCAAAATCTATAACAGCCTACTTCATGAGAATCTCTCAAATAAGAGATCAACTTCTTTCCATTAGAGAAGTCATACCTGATAGAGAGCTTGTGCAGATGACCCTTGGTGGGATCCCCATGTCTTGGGAAACATTCATTACAAGCATTACTAGATGAAAGAAGCTCCCTTCATTTAATGAACTCTTGGGCTCTTGCACTCAAGAAGAATCCAGGCTTATTTCCAAAGGGAGAATTTAGAGACAAGAAGAAGGAGAACCTACAACATTTGCAGCCAATGTCAAGAAAGGAAAAGGGAAAGGAAGACCTTCCAAATGGAAGTCAAAGAAGCCAACTCTAGCATTCAACAATAATAGAAGGGACTTGTCCAAAGTCCAATGCTACAAATGCGACAAATTTGGCCACATAGCCCGAGATTGTCCTGAAAGAAGAAGTGCTCAGAGGCCCAATTCCAACAACAATGGCAACAACAACAACTTCAACAATAGAAGGAGAGGAAGAGGTCCTACTACCCATGCAAGTGTTGAAGAGACTCAGTGCCCTCAAAAGAGGTCCAAGAACACAAGGTATGTTGATAATGTTGCTAATACTCAATCTGAATATTATCTTGTTGCTGCTCTTTCTAGCTCATCTTCAAATAACATTGATAGTTGGTTGGTGGATAGTGGGGCATCTAGACACTTTACTGGGTATTGTGAAATCCTCTCAAATTTGGTTGAGAGGGAATTTAATTTGAAAATTATACTTGGGGATAGTTCTACTCATCCTATCAAAGGGACTGGCTCCATTTCTTTTCATTTGGATTTTGGTCAAACCATTCACCTACAAGATGTGATACTTGGGGATAATTCTACTCATCCTATCAAAGGGACTGGCTCCATTTCTTTTCATTTGGATTTTGGTCAAACCATTCGCCTACAAGATGTGTTGTATGTGTCGAGCTTGAAGAAGAATCTTGTCTCCATTTCTGCCATGGAAGACAAAGTATTTAGACGTGCATTCATGGATGGAAAAATCCTTGCTTGGCAAAGGAGATCTAGCTTAAAGGCAGCGTTCACGCTTGGTGTCAGAAATAAGGCCTATACAGAGTTTGTGGACGACCAATTCAAGCATTATGATACCACTAATCAGTATGAGCTTTGGCACCAAAGATTTTCTCACCTTCATTACAAGGCTTTGCCTGGTCTGAGCAAGATGGCTTTAGGGATTCCAAAGATTCAGGTAGAACATGAAGGCGTATGTCAAGGATGAGTTGGCGACAAGAATGTCAAAGGACCATTCCCTTTTTAGTAGCAGCAGACCTAATGAGATTCTTCAAATTATTCATTATGATCTTTGTGGGCCTATGCTAGTGACATCTCTTGGAGGATACTTATACTAGGTGATCTTTGTTGATGACTTCTCCCATAAGACTTGGATCTTATTCTTGAAGACCAAGGATCGGGTTTTCAACATGTTCAGCGATTTCGAAGCTCTAGAGGAAAATCAAACTGGAAAGAAGATCAAGATCCTGAAGAAAGATAATGGAGGAGAATTCACTTCAAATGATTTCAAAGACTTATGCGGAGATGTCAAGATTAAGAGGGAGGTGACTATTCCATACAACCCTCAACAAAATGGAGTTGTTGAATGGAAGAATACGGCCATCTTGGAAGCACCCAAAACCATGATACGTTATCAAAAGCTTCCCATGTTTCTGTGGGGAGATGTTTCTATCAGTGGCATGGAATTTCCTCTTCTCTGTAATTTTCCTCCTCTGTCCCCCCTCCCTTCTCTGTTCTTTTATGCTTGGATAAATACTTGTTCTCAGGTGGTCATTGCCTTCTTCCACCGCCCTTATCCAATTTGATTCATTAGTCATCTGTTACGTGTTGCCTCAAGGCATTGTACGCTAATATAAAGTGGAGGATGAGTTTTAAGTTTTAATTTATTTTATTAGAATTATAACGTTTAACAAATGAATCTTAATACATAACTTTAATTTTTAATTTTTAGAATAAATGAATAGTTGTTAAATGCTTGATATATATAAAATGAATATTTAAAAATAAATTTGTACATATTTAAATTAAGGGGATTGAAAATGTTAAGTTTACTTGGTAACTTTATAATCATGAAATATTTAATATATGACTTTTGGAAGTGTCGAATTTTTAAGTAATACTTCCCTTCTTAAATAATTTAGGTATTTGAATAACGATTTAATAAGTATACTAGTGCAAGGTATGTGATGTATGCATATGTAGCTATCATATGCATACATTGTATACATGCTAATACCCTTTTGCTTAAGAACCGAAATGGGTCATTACATATGGGCACAAAGCATGCCATTGTACAAGCAGCATAATAAGGTTTCTTAAGAAATGCAAGGAAGAAGATATTACCAGGCACAAAGAACAATGCAAAAAGGTATGGAAAAGGAAGCAAGAAAAACACAAGAAATGTGGACTTGCTCTATATACTCAAAATAAAGCAAACAAACAGTTTATTAATAATGGATGTTCAAAACACATGACAAGAGATCAAAGTAAATTTCTTATTCTAAAAGAAGAAAAAGGAGGCAGTGTTACCTTTGGAGATAATGCATTAGCATGGATAGCTAAAAAGGGCACAGTTAGTCTTGATCATGGAAAAACTAAAACTCAGAATGTCTTGTAAGTTGAACGTTTAAAACAAAATCTTATACGTGTAAGTCAAATGTATGATCAATGATATGATCTCACATTTCATTCTAAAGGATGTGAAATAAGGAAAGAAGGTTCAAGAAGATTGGTGCCAAAAGCAGCCAAGACCTCAAGCAATGCATTATGTTCTCGATGAAGTTAAAGGAGAAAATTACTGTGATATCCCTCCCAAATCATCAATAAACGAAAGCACAAGCTCATGGGGAGTAGTTATTAAGAATTAACATGAGTGAGACAACACAAACAAATGGCTAAAAAGGCCTTAAGCCATTCTCATTACGCATCCTATTGATCACAAGATATGAGTTTATAGTATGTCAAGGGAGCCATTCTAGATCTAGATCTCACTAACAACTCATCAGTGGATCATGACAACAACTCATCAGAAGTAAGCTAAGTAACCGGATTCGTTCTATAGGGCCCACGAATCCGAATCCGTCGTGTCCGACACGATTCTCTCGAAATTCGTGTCCAAAAAACATGACACGTCGTGTCCTATTTTGACACGTCGAATCCCCCAGCGTGTCACGATTTTGGCAGCGTGTCACGATTTTGGAAATCGTGTCCTGTTTTCCAGGACTCGTTAGGCAGCAAAAGTGACCTGCGCGGGTATGAAAAGGCCGCATTTGGTCATTACAGCCATGCATATTTTCATTTGGCAAGCGTTTTGGCAGCTTAATGATCAAGTCTAGGCCCTAGTATTGATATGCTATTCATGGTAATGTTAAATTCTTAAAGTAAAAGTGACATTCTCCATGTCACTTTTACTTAAATTTTTAACATCACCATGAAATGACTCAGGATGTTTGAGAGTGGTTCCGGCCTCATTGGATTTCATATGGAGAAAGTAGAATTTTAGATTTCGTTCAAAATCCAGCAGACATATCAGTTTTTCAGGATTTTAGCATTGGGGGATTGCAATGTTTCCATTGAATTTTGTCATGTATTAGGGTATGGAACTCATATTTAATCAAGAGCACCAAACCAGGAGCTTCTGAAAATGTTTCTCCGGCTCTCGTTTTCGCTCCCGCTCCCAAGTAACACTGTTCCTGATGATATGCGTCTGGACACCAGTGTTGAGTTGGCATTGGCCAACATGGATCTCAATTATCTAGTGCTAGACCCTGTTAGATTTGATGACTTAGAGGGGTCATCCTCCACACCAGCAGATGCAGAGGCAACTATCGATACAGGGGAGGAGGAGGATGCAGAGGAGAGCAGTGGGGACCATGATGATGAGGACATTGATGCTGATTCTGATGTTGATTGATGCCTTGAGGCTTGTATACCTGTAGTTGTTTTATATTTTCTATTTCTATTTGTCATTGGCATTGCACCAGCACTACCTATGTAACACATTTTGATTTGATGACTTAATGAGAAAACTACAGTTGTCAGTGTGTTTATCTTACTATCTTGTAGTTGTAAGTTGTCTTTCAGTTATGAATTATGAATCATGATTTATGTGACCAGTACCACTGACATGTATTTGAATTTTGTATGTACTATGCATGCTAATAGCTATAGATGAAGATCTATGTTTGAAATAAATAAATTTGTATCATTAATTAAAATTTGTGTAAGAAATATCTAATTTTTAATATATATATATATATATATATATATGTTAAATCTATATATATATATATATATATATATTTTAATAAAATAATATATAACAAATCCTACGTGTCCTGTTCCGAGGGGTCAACGTGTCCGAATCCGACACCACGAATCCCAAATCCCCGTGTCAGGTGACTTAGGAAGTAAGGTTTACAACTCGTATCTATGTGGTCTTGAACGTTGTGATTTTCTATGAACTGGCAACCTAACATTGCCCTTTGAATAATTGTACCAGTAATTTTTGTTATCTTCAATCATAAACTGGTGAATTGAGCTTCGATGAAGATAATGCTTGAAAAACTGCCAATATCTGGAAGTGAACAACTACCATGTTTGAACATTTCCAATGAATAATTGAAATCATTGTTGAGGAGATTAGACTTCGAATCTTGAAGCCTAAAATATGATATTCCCCCCTATTAGGAACAAGGTGAGAAGTTTTTCAATAGCTCATTCTCAAAGCTTTGGATTCTTCAAGTGGTGGTTTTGTTGGTTGACCACTAACCATCTTTACTTCATTTGGTGACTTTTATGGTTGACCACTAACCACCTTCTATTAAAACCGGTGGTTTATGGTTTACCACTAACCATTTTCACTTACATATTGTGGTGGTTTTGGATGACCACTAACCAATCTACTTTGAATAATGTGGTGGCTTTTAAAGGACCACTAACCATTTTCATTTGAACAATGTGGTCATTTGGGATGACCACTAACCAATTTGATTTAATTAATGTGATGTTTTTTGGTCTACCACTAACCATCTTTACGCCATTAATTTACTCCTCCCCCCCCCCCCAAAAAAAAAAAGGTGTAGGATAGTTTCTTTTTATCATTGTGCTTCCCCCCTTGACATGTGGACAGTAGCATCCTGGAATTTAGGGAACATATAGAATTGGATCTACAACATGCCCAAAATCATATGGAATAACTCCATGATAGCTTCTTATTTTTGCCTTTTCTTCCCTTTTCTATGTCTTTACTATTGTCTTGGCAAGGTGGTAAGACTGATGCAGTTGCTTTACCTCTTGATTCCATCTCCATGAATTTATCCATCCATCACAGATTGTTTTCTTAGCCTTTTTTTTTGCTTTCAACACCTTTTAGATAGGTGGTTTATCTTCGAACAATGAATACGAGGATGAAGATTAAAACATTCACTCTCTATGTGACCAACTCATTAATAATGTTGGAATTTGTTTTCAATATGTGGATATCTTCAAGAAATCCCATGCTCACAATCTGAATTGGTTTGGAGTAATCAAGAATATGCAAGTTGTTTCCTTTTTCATATCCCAAGCCATGTCAATTTTTGTTAAGTGATATCTCTTCCCAAGGTCAATCAAACATCTTGGAAAGATCTTGATGTTGTTCTTTTTCATTTTCACATTTGCTTTTGCTACTGTTGTTGTTGTCATTTTGTGCTTGTGACGCATTTCATCCTTCATTAATTCACTATATCATTCCATCAGGTCTTCTGGGTCGCAATAAGCATTAAAATATTGCCAGATTTCATCTGTTTCACATGCTACATCAAACTTTTGGATAAGATCCTTTGTATTATATGTTGCATCAATCTTCTCTAGAAGCACCTTTGTGTCACAACTTACATTAACATTCTAGATGAGTTCATCTATATCACAAATTGCATTAGTTTTGTTGGACATTAGGTTCATCGCTCCTCATGTGTTTTGCAACATGGACTAACCGCCTCTTGTGGGTCCTAACTCTGTCGATTTTAGTGGAGACTAATGCCTACGGGTTTTGGTCTAACGACAATCGTGATTCCAACAAGTGGTACCAAAGCGATAGCTCTCAAGTTCGAAAGAAAATCACAATTGATTTGACTTGAAACACTTTATTGCCTTGAAAGAGTTTACAACTTTACTTAGTATAATTCAATGCTTAGATTCACCGATGTATCCTTCAACTTTTACAATTCAATGCTTCAAAAGACTATTGTCTTTGTCACTTCAATAATGCTCACTAAGCAACTTTTGTTGTCCTTCTGTTGTGCATGATGAATATAATTTTAACACTTTATTTCTCCATGTGCGTTCTAATAAATTGCAAGTGCCAGAGTTCCAAAAATTGTACACAACCATAAATGTCCTTAGACCTATTCAATTTCGAAGTGGTCTAGGACATAAGCCACCAAAAATGAATATTTTTATTCAACATGTATCCACCTTGCTCTTTAGCACTAAAGAGCATAACAAGCAATGCCCGTTGCCAAGGAGAATTCCATTTGTGTCTTCACATCTTTTATCAAACACAAGGTGTATTCATTAATAACTAAAAACATCCCAAGATTTTTACAAAATGTTTTAACAACTAAGCCTTCAATGAGACTTTTATGCTCCACTTTTCAATAAAAATTTAGAGAGCCTTCAAACATGGTACATATGATGATATGAAAATAAAAAAACTTCAAGCTTCGTTGCACTACAACCACATTTTTCCTAATGTGCATTCATCTTGTTCCAACCCACTATCCACAAGCTATTGAATTTCACAAGGAATAGCTTCGAAGAAAAACCAGTGTACCCCAAGCATTACTACACTAAATCCAATAGAGGAAATAAACAAGCCACAAAAAACCACAAGAGAGAGACACATTGTATTATGGTTGGCATCCCACTTATAATGAATCTTTGGCCGCTATGAATAAGCATGCAAGGACAATAAATGGAAAAATAGTAGGTCTGCAATGGAAAGCAACAATAGGATAGCAAATATTGATTTATTTTTGCTATGGTCAATATTGATAGCAAATATTCATTTTAACTCTTTTCTCCTTTCGTTTGCTTCATATATTCTTCTTCACAACTGCTTTGTAGAGGAAAACATGAATAATGGAATCGTTGTTGCAGTGCACTGTCCTCAGGGAGGGTCTCTAGATCGAACCCCAACCAATCCCTAGTTTCCATCAACAAATTCCAATAGGGATTAGAACGAAATGTCAGTCGATGAAAAATGGCCAAACAAGATCAACTAGAGGAGATGAATAGAAATTATCCCGCCGACAACATTTGCAAAATCTACGATCTTAGCGCCTATGGAAGGATTCCATCACGTTAACCATTCTATTGTAAAAATTGTGAGCTAAGCAATTTGTTGAAACACGGTCTAGGAGTTAATGACTACAGATTATGAATTTGTTCACCTTCATAGACCTAATCAACTCATTGCATTCAAATCAAATCACTGGTTTGAATCTCACTGTTGCTACAAAGGCTCCTTTGATATGGCGGCTTTTAGGTCTAGAGTTTTGCAGCCAAAGGTCTCTCTCAAGAAGACATGGCTATACTCTTTGGAGCACACAAAATTGGTGTGTTGCATTGCTCTTCATTCGCGAGCAAGCTCTGCAACTTTAGCAGCCTTATCCAAACGAACTCATCTCTTGATCCTAGTTATGCTAATCGTGTGCTCAAGGCACAGTGTCCCAAAGGAAGCTCTAGCAATAGCCAGATCGTTGTGCCCATGGACAATAAAACACCCCTCATCCTCGATAATCTTTACTACAACGACATTAAAGCCTACAATAGTCTATTTACTTCCGATGCAACTCTACTTACAAATCCAAACACACTGAATATTGTGAATCAAAGCTCGGGCCCTAACTTGATCAAGTGACAACAAAACTTTGTTGATGCGATGCCAAAGATGAGAAGAATTGGCATTTTGACTGGTGGCGAGGGAGAAATCCATGCCAATTACAGGGATATCAACAACTAGTTGGGATTGAGATTCAAATTTCGTTACCTCATTAAGATTAAGATTCAAATTTTGTTCCCTCATTGGGATTAAGAACGAGATTGGATTTTTTCTCGATGGAAAAATCTGACACAAAAAAGAGCATTGGAAACCCTAATGAGACCTTGGAGAATGAATCTACCGCAAGAGAGAGCATTGGAAACCCATGAAATTATTTGTAGCCAGACAGAAGGTAATTATCACTATAATTATACCCTTAACGTTGACTCTCCTCACTGTTGTGGTATCGAAGTAGTGTTATAGTAGTAGCATCGAACATGGGGTAATCTGAGCTTCATTTTCTGAGATATCTGAACTTCCTTTTAGAGATAAATCGAGCCTTCTTTCAAAGATGTCGAAACCTTTTCTTCTAAGATTTATGCGAGCTTCTACTCTCTGTGGAGCAAGGTATAGCCTTGTATATCTAGTTGTTTCTCCTTGAAAATAAGCCAACATGACTTCATGATTAGTTATGTCACTATATAAGGCCGACATGAATATATTGACTTGAAGATAAATTATTTGAGGCCGACTTGAAGAGGTTGACTTGAAGACTTTGATTAAGAGGCCGAGTTGATGACTTGATGACTTGATGGAGGAGTCTTTGACCAAACAATAAATGACTTTACCAACCTAAAGCCTACAATGGAGGCTTGACCTAATAATTAACCCAAGCATGAAACCCATGCTTTAATAAGTCAACTGACCCAAGCATGAAACCCATGCTTTAATAAGTCAACTGACCCAAGCATGAAACCCATGCTTTAATAGGTCAATTCAATTTAATAATAAAAAAGATTTTCACTTTCTTTTGACAAATATATTACATTTTGACTTCAAGTACAATTATGAAGACTGAACCTAGTTACATTCTCCAACACTCCCTCTTAACTAGGGAGTTATTCATATTTATATAATCAAGAAAGTACATGGAAGATCTCAAAACACATCATCTACGAAGAAGTTTAGGCACCGCAATGCCATGGACTAGATTCCTGACCAGGGCAATCTATCCATTGGTCTCTCAACAATTTAGGCACCGCAATGCCACAGACTAGATTCCTGACCAAGGCAATCTATCTGGGTGGGACTAAGATGGACTCAAGCTTTCAGCCTCTCTAGGTACCATCAGGCTTACTTGCTAACCATCAACCCAGGGACCTAGGTGCGTATCCATGGTCAAAGCTCTATGACCCACGCCACCCTCCCTACTTTGGGACCTAGACATCAACACAAAGTGTCGGCCAAATGTCCTCCTAGGCAATGCTTCACTCACAAAGCCTCTCCTTGATCCAGCAGATCAAGGACAACAAATCTCTCCCGATCAAACTGATCTGTAACCAGCGTGCTACCAAAACCTTTGAGATATTTAAACACAACCCCAATCAATAATATACTTTCACATATAAATAAACACAAAACTTCGGGGTTTTCCTAATGTTGCTTCTCAACACGATAGGCCTCTAAACTAAATTTTTCCTTTTCAACTTCACATACAACAACATATCATTCAAACCTCATTCTCCAATCAAAACTATGCTCTCCCTCTCAACCAGGGAGATTTTCTCTAACCAAGCTCCCTCTTAAGCTAAGGGAGATCTTTTCTATCAGCTTCTTCTTTTCGACATCAGAGAATCTTTTGTGGCTTCCTTCCTTCTTATCAGAGTCACCATCACCATGCATATCATGCTTATCACATCAATCTTTCTTTTGATCATCTTCACCGCCTAGAAGATTGTGTACCTGCACAACTTAGATAGCAAGTACAACCAAAACTATAGAAGCATGAAGTTAGCCATAACATAAATATTATAACAACGAATGCATTAGACATAATTAGCAAGAGACTATACTTCAATTTCTTGCTCATCAAGATATCAAACTCATTATATCTAGGGTTTCAATATTCTTTCAATGACATGACACAATCTTTCATATAGCAAACTCTAGAAACAAATCAGATCAATACATCTAACAACTTTCAAATTTCATACGTTAGACTTCCTACAATGTAAACCCTAGATTTTATATAGGAGCTCCAACAATCAAAACCAATCACAGCTTAATCAACATCATGACTAGCATCTATTGTTTGATGTGAAACCCTAGATTTACAATACAGCATCATCTTAGAACATCAAACTTTGACAAGGGCTTATATAAACCCTAAGACTTGTGATCATCAATAATTAGGTCAACACATATATCTAGGAATTCATCATCATGCATAGGCACATCATATGTCAAGCAATATTAATATGTTAGACATATATCGACCTTAGAACAAGCTAGGTTTTCAACCAAATGGACACATACCGAGGGTTTCATTTCATGACATAGCAAACCCTACTTACCAAAACTTCAAAGGTTCGGGATTTCAGGCAACATCATTTCAACCCTAACAAGTTAGAGTTTTCATGATCATACCAAAACCCCAAGCATGACATCATCAATACATCAAACATACTAGCAATTCCCCAATAACCCTAAGCAGGCTAGGGTTTTCACACATTCTCAACATACCCTTAGGTTAGGGTTTTCCAGAGAACTAGTCTAGGGTACTTATAAAGTCAATTAAGAATATGAGGGGGTAGATTTATCAAGTGATGAATCACCCAAAGCAAGAATCATTATGATTCAAGATAGCTAGACATAACGATGTTAGTAATGTAATGCAAACTTCAAAAATAAGATGATCATACTTTTAAGAGAATCTTGTAAGGAGTATAGTTTGAGACATGCCTGGAGATGTTCCTTGGCAAACCTAGGAATAATTCCTTGAAGTGTTCTTCTTTGTATTAAGCCATCATCTTTTATACCTGTAGTACATACTTACAAGCGCAACATGTGATACCAAGGACATAATTTAATTTCTTAAGTTAGATCTTCTACATAATCATGGAGGAGGGAATCTTATGATAAGTTGTTCATTCTTTCAAACATCAATAGGACCTTTTATTTGACATCCTAGATTACATGTAAATCCTAGAGGAAGAGGATTAAGGGTCTAATATGTTATCTAGAGAATACACTCTTTATCCTAGACTAGCTATAAACAAGAATTATTGAAAATCTAAAAGCTTATGTACATACTTACCTTGTGATTACATACCTCTGATTTGACACCTCATTAGACTTGCATGTGCATTTTGACAATACTTACTTGATTTTCCTTAAGCTGGTCCCTTGTGCTTGTATTAAGATCCTTGATATATCTCCACAGGCAGTTGTGCCAAGTTCTATTTCTTCAATGAGTGGAAGACAATATTTTTCACTACTTTGACCTTATCATTGTAATACCACCGAGACCTTATTAAGAGCACCAAACTGATGTCACTGTAGTGGTACTGAACTGAAATGGCACCCAAACTGTGATACTGAAGTAGCACCAAGTCACCTTGTAATATCACTGAAATTGTGGTTACTGTGGAGGTATTGAACTGTGGTAATACCAAATCTATAGTAGCACCAAACTGTGGTTAGCATCTGAGCTTATCCTTGTAGTGCCACCGAAACTCTGAAATGCCTTGTTCAAACTTTTGTGTAGGTGATGCAAAGTCCTCACCCTTGTAATATCATCCAGTCACTGTGAGAGTGTTATTGTTATGCATCAAGACCTTCTCACGGTGGTAAAACCGAACACTTATCATTGTAGTGGTATTGTGACCTTCTCCCTGTAATAGCATTGAGCCTTTCTTACTGTGATAATACCAAATTGAAGTATCACCGAACTGAGGGAGCATAATATCAAATGTGGAAGCATCTTACAAAACTATGGAAGCATAGGGATCATAACACCGAATTGTGGGAGCATCTTACAGCACTGTGGAAGCATAGGGATCATCTTTATACCCTATCTGAGCTTCTTGTAATAACAACTTCTTCTTTGCACAAGGACCGAACTTCCTTACTGAGGTTTATCGAAATTCATTACTGTGGTATTGAACCTGAACTTCTTTTCTCTGAATTAGGTCCAAACTTGTCACCTTGAGGGATCTTTAACTGTCATGATCTTTAAGACAAATGTAAACAAAACTTCTCACTAAGAATGCTTCAAAGATGTATAAGTGTTCTTCAAACTGCCCTTGACCATAGCTCTGATACCATGTTGAGAAATCCAAGGAGGAGGCAGTTAATTGATTTCTCTGATTATGACATTATCTTGTGATGTTTTGATTATTATTATTTGTTCTTTAGCATTATCTTTTCTTATCATCAAGACTAAGCAACAAATAAAAGAGAACACAAGATGTAGGCACACTGCCAGGGCAAAACCCCACTCTAGGGGAAAACCCAATCAAAGTTCTTCCTTCAGTAGATTCCAGATGAGACGACCAAGACCTTTACAACATAGACTCGAGACTACCCCCATCAAGTCATCCTTCTTTCATGTCACTGAGTTTTTCATCGAATACTTGCCATTGAGTTCGCACCGAGACATCATAACTTCTTACTGTTAAGACACCGAATCCTTCTCATTATTGTGAACTCTCATCACTATAATTATATTGGGACAGAGATTGCACCGAGATCTTCTTTGTTGTAACATCGAGCCCTTATCACTGTAGTTATACCCTTAAACTTAGACTGAACCATTATCACTGTAATTATACCCTTAACGTTGACTCTCCTCACTGCGGTGGTATCGAAACAGTGTTATAGTAGTAGCATCGAACATGGGGTAATCTTAGCTTCATTTTCTGAGATATCCAAACTTCCTTTTAAAGATAAACCGAGCCTTCCTTCAAAGATGTTAGAACCTTTTCTTCTGAGATTTATGCGAGCTTCTACTCTGAATTGTGGAGCGAGGTATAGCCTTGTATATATAGTTGTTTCTCCTTGAAAACAAGCCGACATGACTTCATGATTAGTTGTGTCACTGTATATGGCCGACATGAATATATTGACTTGAAGATAAATTATTTGAGGCCGACTTGAAGAGGTTGACTTGAAGACTTTGATTAAGAGGCCGAGTTGATGACTTGATGGAGGAGTCTTTGACCAAACAATAAATGACTTTACCAACCTAAAGCCTACAATGGAGGCTTGACCTAATAATTGACTCAAGCATGAAACCCATGCTTTAATAAGTCAATTCAATTTAGTAATAAAAATTATTTTCACTTTCTTTTGACAAATATATTACATTTTGACTTCAAGTACAATTATGAAGATCGAACGTAGTTACACTCTCCAACAATTTGCTCTAATTTCGAAGATGGTCTGAGGAGGTTAGGGTTTCTAAATGCTCCTAAAATCTACATCAAACAAGTCAGCTTGGCTTTTTTCTATAACTTACTTTCTGGGAGTTGCAAACTATGAAAATTTCAAATATCTAAGGAGACATACAAAAGCGCCTCCAGTAAAAATTTCAAGATATGATTTGCAAAATTGAATACGTGGCATTTGTACAATTATGTTCTTGGGAAGAGGCCAAAACAACGAAGTTTTGGGACAAACAAACCTAGTGAAGACAGATGCAGACCTAGTGAAGGTAAAAGCTGCAAACAAACCTAGTGAACGCAAAAGTAGAAAGCAACCCAGTGAAGTAGGTTGGTGCGTACAAATCTTGTAGCAGAGGGGATTGGTGTCCCCTGTAGGTTGGTGCCTACAATGTAGCAGAGGGGATTGGTGTCCCTTATAGGTTGGTCCCGAAAATTTTCGTTGGATAGGGGAATGGTGTCTCTTGTAGGTTGGTGCCTGTCAGGCCAGGCAGTAACTCCACAAAACAAACAACTGATTCGTCTATTATTCCATAAGTAGGTCATTGTTATATACAATAGGCGTGATTGTTCAGTTCATCTCCCGACGACTGTTCACATTCCTAATTTATTTATTTACACAAAATTCCCCCAATCATGAAGATTAGGTGTCAACATTCCCCCCCTAATCTGAAGGGGTGTTGGTGAGTCCAAGCATCATTCTGAATCGTTCAAGCTTTTCCTTTCCAAGTGCTTTAGTGAAGATGTCTGCAATTTTCTCATTTGTGGAACAATGACGGAGATGGATTGTTTTGGCCTCAACATGATATCGAATCAGATGATATTTAGTATTGATATGCTTTGTTCGATCATGGAACTTTGGGTTCTTGGCCAACTTTATTGCAGAGGTGTTGTCAATCATGAGTGGAGTTGATTGTACTTGTTTTACCTGCAAATCTTCAAGAATTTTCCTGAGCCACACAATTTCTTTCGTTGCTTCAACTGCTGCCACGTATTCTGCTTCTGTTGTGGAATCTGTTGGAACTGATTGTTTGCGTGATCTCTAGGAGACAGCTCCTGATCCAAGACTCATAGCATATCCTGAAGTAGATACCCCAATTTCTTTGTCTCCATCGAAGTCTGAATCAGAGTATCCAATCAAGCTGAAGTCGTCCACCTGTGTATACTTGATTCCAAGGTCTTGAGTTCCCTTCAAGCACCTTAGAACTCTTTTTGCAGTAGACCAATGTCCCTCACAAGACTTTTGCATAAACCTGGAGAGGATTCCAACAGCAAATGAAATGTCTGGTCTGGTAGTAGTGAGATAGATGAGACTTCCTACAAGCTGTCTATACTTTGTTGCATCCTCAAATTCCTTTCCTTCAATAGATGTGAGCTTTAAGTTTTGTTCCATTGGAGTCGAAAGAGGATTGCACTCTATCATGCCAAATCTGTTTAACAAATCTCCAATGTATTTCTTTTGAGAAAGAAATATGGATTTTGGATGTTGGGTTACTTCAATGCCAAGATAGTAATGAACATAGCCCAAATCAGTCATTTCAAAACTTTTCCCCAATTCCTTCTTTATGGATGCAATGTAGCTTTCATTGTTCCCTGCCATTAAAAGATCATCTACATATACTACAAGATATACAACTGTTTTGCCAACTTTCTTGACAAATAAAGTTGCATCATCAAGATCAAAATGATTGAAGTTGAGTTTCAGAAGATGCTTAGTTAGTTTTTCATACCAGGCTCGCGGTGCTTGTTTGAGGCCATACAAGGATTTCACAAGTTTGCATACTTTATGTTCATGTCCTTTCACAGCAAATCCTTCAGGCTGGGACATAAAAACATTCTCTTTTAGATCTCCATTCAAGAAGGCAGTTTTTACATCCATTTGATGGACTTTCCAACCATTCTAAGCTGCTAGTGCAAAGAGTGTCCGGATGGTGGCCCATTTTGCTGTGGGGGCAAAAGTTTTCTCATAATCGACCCCTTCCTTCTGTGCAAAACCTTTTTCCACAAGCCTAGCTTTGTGCTTGTCAAGTGAGCCATCAGCTTTGTACTTGTTCTTGTAGACCCACTTGCAGCCAATTGGTTTGGTTCCAAATGGAGGATCAACCAGCTTCCAAATGTCGTTCTTTATGAGGGCATCATACTCCTTTTGCATCGCTTCTTTCCATTCATCATGAGAAGCAGCTTCTTTGAAGGAAGTTGGTTCAAAATCTGTAGACAAGTTCAATTCACAATCATAAGTAACATCCATATCAACAGGTGATTTAGAGTCATCTACATCACCTCCATTTTGATGGTTTGAGTTTCTGGTTCCTGTTTTTCCAATTTCATCAGGACGAACACTTTCAAGTGTCTTTGTCAGCCACTTTAGGGGACCTTTCTGAGATGGTCTAGGCTGCTCTGTTGATTGAGTTGGGACTGAATCAAGATTGAGTCTCCCAATTCTATCAATTACATCACTTAAAGCATCATCCGTTGTTGGAGTTTCATGCAGGGGAGATTGTTCTTCAGAAGAAGATTCCACATGTTGATCTAGTATAGGAATCCCCCCTTCAAGATGTGGAATCCGATTATCAAATTCTTGAAATGATTTCGTTTTTGCGAATCTATCCAAGCGATCAAGTTGCCGCTCAACAACATTGTCAGATTTGGATGATTCAAAAAAAATTACATCTCTAGATACAACAAACTTTTTATTTACTTCATCATAGAGGCGGTATGCTTTGGAGGTGTTTGAATACCCCAGGAAGATACACTTACGACTTCTAGCACCAAGTTTGTTTCTATGTACCTTTGGTATCAAAGCATAACAGGTGGAACCAAAGATCCTGAGATGTTTTACCGAAGGAACATGTCCATACCATAATTCATAAGGAGTCTTATTTCTTATAGCATTAGATGGACATCTATTCTTTATATATGTAGCACATAGAACAGCATCAGCCCAAAACATTATCTTTACATTTTTGAAGAAAAGCATGGATCGTACCATATTCAAGATTGTTCTATTCATTCTTTCAGCTACACCATTCTGTTGGGGATTATAAGGCACAGTTGTTTGATGTTTGATCCCATGTTGGCGAAGATAGTTTTCAAATTCATTTGATGTATACTCTTTTCCATTATCAGTGCGAATAGACCCAATATGAGATTGTGCATCATTTTCAATCCATTTATGAAAATTCTTGAATGTTTGAAAGGCATCAGATTTGTTCTTCAATAAATAAACCCAACACATTCTGATATAAATGTCATGATATATTTATTTCCATTGGCAGAAGGAACAGACATTGGACCACATAAATCTGAATGAATGAGTTCAAGCTTCCTATGTGCTCTTGAATGTGAATCATGAAAAGACTGTTTGCTATGCTTTCCTAGAATGCAAGCATCACATTGCTTATGTTTCCTAGGAATTGTAGGCAAACCAGCAACACCATTTTTCTTCAATAAACAGAGACTGTCATAGTTTAAATGTCCAAATCTAGCATGCCATAATAAACTTGATGGAAGTGTACCTTCTTCATGACAGGAAATATATGAGAAATGTTGTGCATGAGCAGAGGTTCCTTGCAGTTTGAGAAGCCTTTCTTCTTCTATTCCCCTCATGACAAGTGAGTGGTCAAAAGCTTTTCTTACCTCAAGCTTGCCATCAAACATATGAATGGAGTGACCTTGTTGGCGGATGTGGACCAAGGACAGCAAATTTCTCTTGAGCTGTGGGAGATATAGAACATGATCCAGAAGAAAGTCTGGAAGACCAGACAATTTAAGCCTGATTGTGCCAAGCCCTGATGGCTTGATTTTTGACTGATCTGCAAAGTATACTGCTCTATCAACATTATCAATGAAATCTTCAAAAAAATCTTTTCTATGAGTCATATGACAGGTTGCTCCTGAATCAAGCAACCAATCATTTTTCGAAGAAGCAAGTGAAGCATTAAACAAATCTTCATTTACTCCAATGTTACATTGTGCCTCAATATAGTGAGCGGATTCAGGTGCTTTACCTTTGTCTGTATCATCAGTTTTACCTTTCTGTTGGTTTCTTTTCTGCTCAATTTTGTCCCATGGTAGCTTGCATGTAGAGGCATCATGTGATCCATTTCTTTTGCAGCGAATGCAATGTAAGTCTGCCTTTTCTTCTTGAGAATGTCTGCCCCCCCTGCCTCTGAAATATCTTCCTCTTCGTCCACCTCTTCCTCTTGTAGAATCTTGAGCAGGATGCTTTTCTTTATGAGCAAGGCACACAGTCTCTTCAGAAGATTCAGGGGCTATCTTCTTTCCAAAGGCTTTTTCTCTTTCAGCAAACTTTTTCACAAGAGAGTCAAAGGTTATATCTTTAAGATTTCCATTTGCTTGTAAAGACTCAAGATAATTGGAGTAAGTAGGATAGAGTGCCTTGAGAAAAGCAATAAGAGGGATATCCAGCTCAACCTTAGTGGATTTGATATCATGCATTATAGACTTTACTTCAGATGCAAGAGCAAGAGGATCATTATTTTTCAGTTCAAGAGTGAAGAGTTTAATCATGAGCTGAACAACTTCAAGTGCAGAATGTGAGTCATAGAGTTCTTTCAGCTTTTGTAAAGCTTCAAAAGCAGTTGAATATGATGAAATATGGCGACTCACCTCTTCATTTACAGATGCTGCGATAAATGCATAGGCTTTGATGTTCTTGTTTTCCCAAATGACGAGCTCTTTGTCTGAGGTAGGTTGTACTGGGTCATTGTCTCCTTCTCCGACACACACTCCTTTCCACAACTCATTGAAAATGAGGGTGTGTTTTATCATCTGGGACCATTCAGGATAGTTCTCCTTGCCAGTGAAAACTATTCCTACCATAGAGATGATTGAATGCATTCTATAAAAAAAAATACTTCTGCTGATACACAATGAAATTGTATTCAAAAGGGCAAAAAGATTTCAAATACTTTATGCACTATATTTTCTTCAAATCCCTCCAATGTTTATAAAAGGATCCTCATATAATACATCCACCATATTCCATTCTACAAACTCAGTTCATATTCCATTCAACGCATTCAAATATCTACAAACTATTCAATATATATATATGCTGGTCAATATATATCATTCAATATATATGTTGGTCAATATATACCATTCTACGCATAAACCCACAGCGCACATATAAACCCACAGCGCACAGCTTTAATATCATATATACGCTGGACCATTCAACAGCGTTAATACCATGTCAGCGTTTCAAATACCATATAAACAGCGTTAGTATTCCAGATTAAAAGAGTCGTGGAATAGTGAGTAAACCCACAGCGTTAATACGCATTCAACGCAGTTCAATATATACATTCAACGCAGTTAAACAGGAAAACTGGACAGTGTTAAAACCACTAGATTATTAGACAACGCATACCATGAGACAGCACATTCAAACGTCCCACTCTTATATCCTGGAATCATATGAAATGAGCAACTTGTAGAGAGAAGGAACGCTGTGTTAAAAATGGCTTGAACGCTGTGTTAAAATCCATTCAGCACAGTTTAATGGGACAGTTCAATATACCATTCCTCAACGTTATACCATTCAGCAACGCAGATACCACAGTCGTTTTAACTGATGTGTTATTTGTTAAAAAAATTGGACAGCGTTAAAACAATACAGGTATCTCATTCGCATACCATTCAACAACGCATACAGGAGCTGGTGGCGTATCTCTGCAGTGGCACCGTCAGGTCTCAGTATGGACAGATGTGCAGTGCGGCAGAGGCAGATTATTTCAGAACAGAAGGGAATAAAGCAGAGGCAGAGGCCAGGACAGAGGAGTTACAAGGAGCATAATAGCTAAAACAAGGAGCTGGCTCTGATACCATGTCAGGCCAGGCAGTAACTCCACAAAACAAACAACTAATTCGTCTATTATTCCATAGGTAGGTCATTGTTATATACAATAGGAGTGATTTTTCAGTTCATCTCCCGATGACTGTTCACATTCCTAATTTATTTATTTACACAAAATTCCCCCAATCATGAAGATTAGGTGTCAACAGTGCCTACAAATCTTGCAACAACGGAGGTTTGTGGCTCTTGAAGATTGGTGCCTACAAGGTTTGTAACAATAGGTTTGTGCCTTCAAAGTTTGTATTAGTAGATTTGTTTCTACAAAGATTTATTATAAAGAAGTTTTCATTTATATCTTATGTTCCATATGTGAGATTGTTTGGTTATGATTAATGGATGTTTAAATACGTAAGAAATTGTATTAGACCGATTCACTCCCCCCCCCCCCGTGGTTGAAATGAGTGGTATCTTCAGAAGGTCTTCTGTATAGGCTTGGTGTCTTATCATGTGGAAGACATTATTTGCCTCTTCTAGGTATTTTCTTGGTGGAGTAAGTGATTTATGTCTTCTTTCTTAAGTCTAACTTAAGAAAAGTACAATAATTAAAGTCAATTAAGTATTGTGGACTATTAAGTCATTTTATAAGGATAAATAATTTAAATATTTAAGTGACTTAGAAATAATCTCAACCATCAATCTCCAAGATGATTCTATAACAGAGATTGGGGTTAGGGCTATGTTGCAGGAAACATTGGTCCCAAGGGCGTTTCAGGCCAGAAGCGAAACTAAAATGCGGAAACACGTTTGGTACGGCTTGGAGACGTGTTTCCAACCGTACTAACACGTTTCACGTTGAGGAAACGTCACCTGTACAGTCAGAAACGAGTTTCCAGGTCGTACAACGGCATTTCCACTTTCCGATTTTTTTTTAGTTTTTTTTCTTTTAATATTTTATTGGGCGAATAAAATATATTTTGGATGTTTCTAAATGGCTCTCTCAAGTTATAAAAGACTCTTGCCTCATTCCCTTATCACACGAATTGAGCAAGTTGTTTCACTTGGAGATGAACAATTGTAGCAAAGAGAAAAGAGGAAGAGAACAGTGGTTTCAGCTAGGGCATTTTCAACAATGAGCAAAGGAGATTTCAGCAGCGAAAGAAAGAGATTTCAACTGCAAATTTGGAGTGCAAAGTTTCCGGCTACGACATTCTTGGTTTTTGGCTCAGCTACAGCCATATTTCTCGTCTTTTCTAGCTTTTTGGGGTAGCTTCAGCTATAAAAAATTAATTTGGGTAAGAAGCATTCATTTTCTTAGTTTTTCCTACTATTTCTTTTATTTTTTGAGTGTTTATGCTTCCAAATATATGAAAAACGTTTTTTCTTTACAGATTTGTTTTTTTTATTTTTTTTGCAGTAATGGCTTCCAACCAAGGTGCAAGTTCAAGCCCCAGGTCCAACCCAAGTGCTGAATATTATCCTCTTTGGAGGCATGTTCAGAAGCTTCAAAAATGTGGTGGTGATGGCTCATGGGAATGGTGACGTAATCTTTGCAGTAATTCGTACAAGGGCTCCTACCCAAGAGTGAAGGCACATCTTTTGCATGGAGGAGGATAGGGGATTATAGGTTGCACAAAAGCAACAGAGCCATTGGCAAGGAAGGCATATCAAAGAGAGCAAGATGAGGCGGATGGAATTAAAAGAAGGCATGATGAACTTAGTCAAGCTACTCCTCAAGCTCCACCTAACATTGAGCCAGGATTGTGGTTGAAGCAAAGAAGAGGAGAGCCAGTGCCACTCAACAGCATGAACAACCACCATCCAAAAATACCAGAGGGGCATCCGCTTCAATTCAAGATAGCAAAATTGCTAAATTGGTGAATGTGCAAGCGAGAGAAGAAATTGATTCCAGAGTGGCTAGGTGCATCTATGCATGTGGTATCCCATTCAATGTTGTTCGCTCTCCTTACTAACAAGATATGATATGGGCAATTAACAAATCTCCTCAAGGGTACAAGGGGCCCAACTATGAGAAAGTCAGAACTCAGCGTCTCAAAAATGAGAAGGAGTTTGTGGAGGATATCTTATCACCAATTCGTTCTTCCTGGAGTAGCTCTGGGGTTACCATAGTCTTGGATGGATGGACAGATACAAGGCGCAGACCATTGACAAATATCATTGCCACTTCCCCCAAAGGAGCAATGATTTTAAAGGTGAAAGGCTGCTTAGGAGAGGTAAAAGATGCACCGTTCATGCTGATGTTATTATAAAATCTATTGAACAAATAGGGTCTAACAGGGTGGTGCAAGTTATCATGGATAGTGCACCAGTTTGCAAAGTTGCAAGTTTAATTATTGAGGGGAGGTAAGACCACATCTTTTGGACACCCTGCATTGTCCATAATCTGAATCTGATCTTAGAGGAGATCAACAACAAAGTTCCATGGATAAAGGAAATCATAGGGGAAGCAAGGGAAATTGTTAAATTCATCACCAACCACCACCAATCTCAGGCAATATTTCAAGAGTACTCCAAATTGGAGTTGTTAAAAGTTGTTGAGACAAGATATGCCTCAAACTTCCTGATGTTGTGCCACCTTGTTAAGGTTAAGCAAGCATTAGTTTCTATGGTGGTGAGTCAACTTTGGGTTGAGTGGAGACAAGCAAATTCAAAGCGGAGATATATGGTGCATAGATTTTGCCTTGATGAGGACTGGTGGAGCAAGATAGATTTCTTGCTAAATTTCACAACCCCTGCATTTGAGCTTCTTTGGAATGTTGACACTAACCAACCTTTCTTAGGAGAGGTATATGATGGCATGGATTCCATGGTTGAGAAAACTATGGAAATCATTTCACAAGAGTCTCCACAACTTTTGTTTGTTGATGATCATTTTGTTGATTTAGTCAAGAAAATCATTGTTGATAGGTGGAACAATTTCAACACTCCATTGCACACTTTAGCACATACCTTGAAACCCAAATTCTATGATGAGAAGCTTATTGCTCAAAGCAAGGGGAAGAGGAAGGCACCCCATAAGGATAGAGAGGTGGCTAATGGGGTGAAAAAGGCCCTTATGAGAATATTTTCATCTCATCTACACGGGGAGGTAAAGGAAGAATTTGCCAGTTTTGTTGCAGGATTAGATGATTATTCAGATATATTAGCTTTGGAGGAGCGAAGCACCATGAATCCAGTTAGGTGGTGGATTTGTCATGGAGCAAATGGTGTACATTTGCAAAACCATGCCATTCGTGTTCTTTCACAAGTGGCAAGCTCGTCATCAGCAAAAAGGAATTGGAACACATATGGTTTTATTCATTCTGTGAAGCGCAACAGGTTGGGCTCACAGAAGGCCAAGGATCTTGTTTATGTGCACTCCAACCTTCTCCTTGCATCTCATAGGGGTCCAGAATATAGCAGCGGCCCTTCTAAAAAATGGGATGTGAATCCAGAAAATCTTGATTTGGATCTCTCTCTTGCTACCTTGAATATTGAGGTCTAGCCTAGAAGTGGAATTGGCCCATCATTTTCTTCAACACCACCATCCACTGTTGAGCATGTTTTTGCTTCTATTTTTTATGAGGATTAGTCTTTTGTCTTTATAGTACTTGCAGTCTCATATATATAATAAAGGCTGATTTTGAGATTTGGATATATAATAAAGGTTGATTTTGGATATTCCGATATTGCTATTTTCATTATGTGATCATTCATAGAGTAAATGTGATGTAAATTTAATCATAATGTTTAAACTTTAAATGTAATAAATTATAATGTATCATGTATGCTTTATAATTGCACATAACATTTCTGAAATGTCCTAATCGTTTCCCTGTTTCCAAAATTTTGGCAAGTCACATTTCGTACCCGTGCCCATTTCAAAAACTCATACCTGTTTCCTCGTATCGTGCAACTTAGGGTTAAGAATTTGGACTCAATGAAGATTATAAAGGGAGCCTAGCAAGGACATGAAGGCACAAGTTGTGTGAGGAAGTCATAATTCAGAGAAAGTTAATTTCTCTAAGTGTGTGTGGCTATGTGGACCAGGGGTGCAGATAAGAAGTGTGAGTGGATTGGGGCGAATCAAGGAGGACCGAGTTGGAGTAGATTGCAGGGCCAAGTTGCCAAAGGGAGATTGATTTTATCTGGAGGAGGTCAAGTTGTTGGAGGGTCAAGTTTTCCAAAGTTATACTTATCAAATTTTCCAAAGTTCCTTTTATCAAACTTTCTAGGATTCCTTCCTTCTTTCCCTTTCTTTGTGTGAGCAGCAAGGGCTTGAGTATCTTCATTTTGAGGTTCATTTGTAGCCAACAATTTGGTTTCTTCTTAAATACAATCATCCCATAGATCATCAAATGATGGCAGTTTTCCACGTGCACAGATTCCTTGAATGAATGGTTCCCATGATGAGGGAAAGCCATTCAGAGCAACTGTAACTAATTCTAAATATTCAATTTTCTCTTCAATGGCTCTAAGTTCTTCTTTAGCCTGAGTTATTTTCATAAGATAAGACATAACAAAATATGACTCAATCATTTTAATATTGTGAAGATGATTCTTTAAGGCTAATTTCCTGTTATTATTGTTGCTTGCATATAATTTTACTAGGGCATTGAACATTGCTTTGGCAGTATTTAGTCCTTTAACATGAGGAATCAAGTGGTCTTTTATGGAGTCTACAAGAATTCTCTTTGCTTTGGCCTCACTCTTTTTGAACTTTGCTCAACTCCCTCTGGTTCTGGAATATCTTTCTCCACATGTTCTAGAAGGTCATTTTCCTCCAAGATGAGAAGTACTCTAGTTTTCCAAGATTGATAGTTGATTGCACCTTCCAACCTGTCTTCAATTCTAAGGTTTGGAGCCATTTGTCAAACAATAAATAAATCAAGTATTTGTGAACCCTTGTCTTTAGGACTAACTTCAAATTATTCCAAAGCTTGGCTTCTTCAAGATACTATAGTGGCTGCTCTTTCACCTAGGCTCTAATACCATGTTGATTTTTCTTATAATAGAAACTGATTTTCTAATCTTGATAATTACTTCCAATGATTTGAATTCTCAAATTGTCTTATGTCACTTATATCATTAAGCAATTATACATAGAAAAGTTCAACTATAGTAAAATATAACCATAGGATCATAAAGAGACAGCTAGACACAAAAGAGACGCAAGATTACCCTGGGAAAACCCAGCCAACTTTTCTTCCAAGGGAAATTCATTCTTTAGCAAAGTTTACAATATAAATTGTCTAGAAATTTGTGCCAATTTCCAAGCTTAAATGCCAATCAAAACTGGTCAAATAAGAGAGCATATCAAACTTTTGTTTTAGCTAGTCAAATCTGGTCAGCGGGCCAAATTTTGGCCCTGCATCTTCCTCAGCTAATTCAGTGAAACAACCTCAGTTGAACAGTGGTCAACACTTGGTCAAAGTCTGAGATTCTGTGATCAAAACAGTCCTTCCACAATCAAACTTGTCAAAGATTCGGTCAAATAGCAGCCAAAAAAACTCAATCAAACTGTGCAAGAACAGACTCGGTCAATGTTGGTCAATAGCAGCTTCAGATCTGGTCAAACTTCGTTTTTCTTCCTTTTGTTGACTTCGCACATGTGGATCAGAGATAGAGATATGCTGTTGATTGGATGATTGAATTGGATGTCTTCTTTGTGCATTTATAGTGGTCAAATGGGTGCCATTTTGACCAAGGGTCACCTCTAATGGTGGGGCCAACTTAGGCTTCTTAGAGCCTACATAAACCAATAAAAATTGAATTTTCTTTTTAAAATTTATAATTTCTTTTGCTGATTTTGAAGGCTCCTTAGCATGCAGGAATACCTCCCGATGCTACGAAAAATCAACACCTCTCACCACCTCACTTAAAGAAAGCAAATCTTCAAGTTCCTCTCACTACCCCACTTAAAGAAAGTAAAATATTCAAATTCCTCTCACTAACCCACTCCAATCCTTAGCCATCCACCACTTGGGCTTTTTTGTATGTTGCCACCATCCATTATATCTGAAAATCACAGCATGCATCAACCAATTTTTTGTATGTTGCCACTATCCATTATATCTGAAAATCACAGCATGCATCAACCAATTTTTTGTATGTTGCCACCATCTATTATATCTGAAAATCATAGCATGCATCAGCCAATCTTTGAAATGCATCAACGTATCCAACTTAATTTTGCAGTCCACCAAACTTGCTAATTTCTTTAAACCCAGTTACAAAATTATTGTCTCAAGAAATAATCACAAATTTGAAATAAACAAAGCTTTCTAATATGATATGTAATGATAAATATTGTAGTTTTTTAACCAAATAAACAGCATAAGCAAAAATACTTGAAACCAATCACACGCAACAAGGAATAACACAAATATACCCTGAAAACCCCAGCGTGGGGAATCCCAGGAAACGTTGGGCTTCTTATTTAGCTTTAGAAGAAATATTTTCTTACAGTGGTTACACAAGAATTTGCTCAGCAAATACCCAGAAAAAGATCTCGTTGCTCTTTCTCTCACTCAGCTCTTGTACGACCCACAAGAGCGGCCCAATAGAAAACTTTTGCATACAAAGAAACTTGTCCTCTCAGCCAAAGAGATAACTCAACCTCTCTACTGATCTCACTCCAGCTAGCTCGATCTAGCCTTTTCTCGCTCTTGCTGCAAAATACTATGCTCCACTGAATCCCAACTCATGACAAATCAAAATGTACATCTCCTTTGGCTTGAACCTTCTATTAAAACGATCAAACCCTAATCTCAAGCAAAATCCCTAATCTCAACGGTTGAGATTAGATCTCGACTCACTAAGATCAACAGTTATGACTTAATCTATAATTGAATTATTTTCCCTTTTATAAAAAGGTATCCAAAAATTAAATTAAATTGTCATCTAAAGTCTTGACTTAGGAAATTCATTAATAAACTGTCATAGGATATATAATTAAAGTGGCTCGCCGCATGTCATGGTGCCTAATCCATGCAGAATCACCTTCCAAGCTACAATCTCAACACTCTCTCTCGGTGAGGAAGGTGTTCTGCACAACACCCAACTTATCCCTGAAGAATACAACTTTTCCCTTCATTAAGGCTTTTTTCAAGATGTCTGCTACCTGCTCATCGATGGGAATGTACCGCAGCTTTATTATCCCCTTCTGCACACAATCTTTGTTGAAGTGGTACTTGATCTCAATATGCTTCGACTTGTCATGGAATATTGGATTCTAAGAGAATTTAATACAACTCTGATTATCACAGTGAATGATGGTTAGATGTAGTTCCTGATCAAAAAGCCCAGCAAGGAGTTTTCGAAGCCAAATAGCCTCACATACCGCCATATTGGCAGCAATGTACTCAATCTCTGCATAACTCAGCGCAACTGACCTCCATTTCCTGTTGTACCAACAGACTGCTCCTAATTCCAAACTGAAACTGCACCCAAAAGTGCTATCATGTCAATTGCACTACTTGCCCAATCTGCATCGATGTACCCCTCTAGCTTCACTCCATCCTGCTGACTGTACCTCAACCCATACTCAACTGTGCCTTAGAGATATCTCAAAACATGCTTTGCAGCTACCTAGTGCACTCGCATAGGCTCTACCATAAACTAATTAAGTGTGTTCACAACAAAACAAATGTTTGGCCTAGTGTTGACAAAAGACATGAGAGAGTCAATCAATTGTTTATGCATGGTAGGGTCTACTGCCTCTGATCTAGAAGTATCGATCTTCTTCCAATTGGTCACAAGTGGCATAGCCATGGGTCTACAATCCTCCATTCTGAAATGCTTCAAGATCCCAACTATGTATTTCCCTTGTCCAAGGAAAATCTCTCCCTCTCTCTGCCACACCTCCAACCCCAAAAAATAGTGCATCAACCCCAAATCTTTCATCTCGAACTCTTTTGCAAGGTCCCACTTGCAGTGCGCTACGAGCTCCTCAGCCACTGTGAGAAACAGGTCATCAACATACAACACCAATATGAGAGGCTCATCCTTCACCTAAATGTAGTATAGGTTCGGGTCTACCTCACTCTTGGTGAGACCCACACTTTGCAAGTAACTATCAATTTGCACATACCATGCCCGGGGAGCCAACTTGAGCCCATACATTGCTCTCTTTAACCTGCACACATAGGAGTCCCTTCCATGCACCTAGAATCCTTTGGCTGCTCTATATAGAGCTCTTCCTCAATAATACCATTAAGGAAGGTAGTCTTCACGTCCATCTAGTTAATCCTCCGACCCATTTGCACTACTATAGAAATGATAGCCCTGATGGATGAGTATCTGGCTACCAAAGCAAAGGTCTCGTCATAATCGATCCCTTGCTCCTACAAAAAGCCCCTAGCCACAAAGTCAGCTTTGAACTTCTCCACACTCCCATCCACGACATGCTTGATCTTGTACACCCATCTCGAACCAACCACTGACTTGCCCACTAGGCGTGGCACAGCCATTGTTTTAAAAAACGGCCAAGTCAACTCCGACTCGGCCAAGTCAGACCGAGCCAATGCCTAGTCGGGTCGGCTCGGTGGCCAAAATGGAATAGTTGGCCGGATTGTTACCGAGCTAGTCATTGACTCGGTCGACTCGATAACGACTCGGCCGACTCGGTAATGACTCGGCCGGCTTGGTAACAACTCGGTCGACTGGGCTCTCGGTAATGACTTGGCCGACTTGGTAATGACTCAGCCGGCTCTGTAACAACTCGGTCGACTGGGCTCTTTGACAAAAATCCTGAAGCACATTTGTCAAAAGTCGTTCCGCCTCCTACATATCAATGGTTGGGTTATTGTTTATTGCATATTTATAGCCCTAAAGTAATCTATCACTGTGAGAAAGTTTTGAAAATTACAAGGCCAAAGTATACATAGAAAAAGTTATCCTAGTGGCATGAATTAGAAAACTAAAACAATGCATTGAACCATACAATGTTTTTAAGAAGGCAAATGTTCTGGCAATGGACTAATAAATACATATTTACCTCTGATTGTTCTGGAGCTCGACCAGAATTAAATCAAGGGGTTTGAGACTTCATTAGGGGCAAAGAATTGGTATTATTGTTGTTGTAGTCTAGTGATTGTCCTTAAGCTGAGGCAGAAAAGAATACTGGCATTGGTGGCTAAGTATGAACTTTGTATTGGACAGTGCACTGGGTGCCATTTTGATATAATGGATATATTCATGAGCTTACTTCGATCATATGTTGTCTTCTCTCTATATTCTAAGGCTTTCTGTTTGGAAACATGAATGAAAATCTTTAAAATTATGTTTTTATAGGAAAAAAAATATTTTATGTATTTTTTACAACGACCGAGTCATTGAAATCAAATCGGTCGAGTCGATACTGAGTCGGAGTCAGAGTCGGAGTCGACCCTCGGTCGTTTTCGAGTCGGAGTCGGAGTTTTAAAACATTGGGCACAACCCCCCATACATTGTTCTTCATGATGGAAGAATACCCTTCCACCATGGCATCCATCCACACCTGATGCTTGGATACCTCCTGAAACCTAGCAAGTTCAACCTCAATTAGTTCACTCATCAACGCCATATACCCATAATAGCGTTGAGGAGCCTTGCTCTATCTAACTAAATATCTCGAAGCACCAACAACCTCCTTGGCCTCTCTCAATGTCTGCTTTGTCCACTTGGCCTACTTCCTCGTCCTGGTCTCTCTGCTTGGCCTGCTCACTAAAAATCAACTCTGATAGTTGCTTTGATGTAGTTTCGTGAGCGCATCCCACATCTTTTTCATAATGTCCTCTAACAAATAGGCTATGAGATAATCTTTGACCCCAATGAGAGTAATCCTATGTGCCTGGCCTCCTTGACCTCAAGCAAATCAAGATCAATTGGATCATTTGTTGGCAGAACCATTGTTGTATTAACAAGATTCCACAGTTTGTTCTCCTTGAGAACTGAGATTCGAACCTTCCATTGCAAATAGTTCAAAGAACACTCAAGCTTGTCCTCATTTCGAACACTAGTAGCCATTGTAGAATAAAACCCTCGAAGAGATTGAAAACTGAAATTTGGATTTTTTCGTTCTAAAACTTGTGTCAAATATCCTTAAGCTTCATATTTAGAGTTTAGAGCTCTAATACCATGTTAATTTCTTTAAACCCAATTACAAATTTACTATCTCAACAAATAATCACATATTTGAAATAAAAGAAGCTTTCTAATATAATTTGTAACAATAAATATTTCGGATTTTCAACCAAATAAATAGCAAAAGCAAAAATACTCGAAACCAATCACATGCAACAGAGAATAACACAAATATACCCTGGAAATGTACATATCCTTTGGCTCAAACCTCCTATTAAAAAGATCAAACCCTAATCTCAAACGAAATCCCTAATCTCAACAATTGAGATTAGATCTTGACTCAGCCATTGACTTATTTTCCCTTTTATAAAAAATGTACCCAACAATTAAATTAAATATCCATCTAAAGTCTTAAATTAGGAAATTCATTAATAAATTGTTGTAGGAGATAATTAAGGTCACTCACTACATGTCATGGCACCTGATCCATGCAAAATCACCTTCCAAGCTACAACCTCACCAAAACTTTCAACCCTTTCAACCTAAAACCACAAATTTCATTTCCCTAAATTTCTTGAAGAACAAATATGCACTAGATCATACCATTGATAGCATTATGGCATCGTAAAAGTTCCACCTAAAATCACCCTACCAACATTGTCCCCATTGGCATATGGTTTGCACTGTCTTCATAACCTGCAATGACTTGTCACCATATGGCATCATAACTTACACCCTACGTTAACCCTTAGGCTACACACTGTTGAAGGAGGCATCATGTTGAAGAAGTCTAATGGTAATTAAAACTATAATACTTAACCAATATACTTTAGGAAACACGAATTATACAAGGGATAGAGGATATTGTCAAGTCTAAATTGAGAATCCAATGTGGGCTGTCTCGCCTTTCCTTTTCACATTTATCAAAATCTACAAGGCCTTCGAAGAAAACTCCAATGCCTTCATTCAAAGATACCCTTACACGTGATGGCTCAGGTTCAGAGTTTGAAGCACAAGTTCTGCAGGCAAAAGAAGTTCTTTTGTGTACAGGAAAAATTTGTTCCAATCCTAGAAATCCAGACAAGAAAGGTAGCAATAGTAAAGTCCGAGTTTATAAACAAAGGCCTAACAAGTATTGGCCCTCAATTAACCATTTAGAGGTTTGTAAATGGATTTAATAAAATGGAAAGATACTTCTTGAGTCTTTTATATGCTCAGAGGATTGTATTGTGTTTCTGGATATTGGAATCCTCGAGAATTATAAGAGTTGCAATGAAGGACAATAGTTCTATGGTTAGGCTAGAGTAGCATTGGAGTAATTTCTTGAGTTCGAACTAGAGCCAATTGTTGAAATGTATTGTAGCTTTGGTCGGCATTTTTCATTGCATACACAACAAACAAACAAACAAACAAATCAATTATTAGTCACCTCAAGTCGGCCCAAAAAAGCCCTACAAGTCAACTCTTTGAAAGGTCATCAAGTCGGCCCCTTTAGGGCTAATTAGCCCTCTCATGACACCTATTAATAAAAAGTCATTGGCATTCATTCTGTCCACCATCAAGCTGAAGAAATTTGGTCTGCAATCACAACTAATCCAGCCTTCCACTTCAAAACATATCCACACATGCGAAGAGGAGTATCAAGGCTCTTTTGACTGTGGTTTGGATCTCCTTCAAGGGCTCATTGATACAGTGACTTGGGATTATTCTCGTTGGGGTCAATGAGCCTCCTCCAACTTTAGGACAAAGGTTTTTAGGCCTATACTTTGGGCAGTTCATTGGTGATCACAATGGAAACTTCGCCCTTCCATTTCAATGACTTCAGGCCTTCATTTTGACCTCCTTGTGTTGATCCTCTCATTGGATGGAGTGTAATCTATCTCTCTTTATTTGTGCAGACTTTGATTGGGTATCTTATTGTTGATCATTTTGGATTTGTTGAAACATTCAGATGTACTATTGATGGAAAAAATCTCTCTCTCATAAGCTAAGTCACATGCCACGTGGATTCGAGATTCGATGGATACGTGGATTCGAGTGTTAGATACGGACACGTTGACCCCCCGAAACAGGACACGTTCAGATACGTTATATATTATTTTATTAAAAAAAAAATATATATATATATATATATATATATTAAAAATTAGATATTTCTTACACAAATTCTCATTCATGATACAAATTCATTGATTTCAAACATAGATCTTCATCTACATGTAAGTTTTACTGTTTACAAAGTAACATTATGCATAGTACATAGTACATACAAATACAATTGTGACATAAATGATAAATCATGATTCATAATACATATTCAATTCATCAATGATCCAATAGGAGAAAGACAAGATAGTAAGATAAAGATACTGACAACTGTAGTTTTCTCATTAAGTCATCATAATCAAAATGTGTTACATAGGTAGTGCAATGCCAATGGCAAATAGAAATAGCAAATAGCAAATACAAAACAACTACAAGTATACAAGCCTCAAGGCAGTAGGTAGCTCATGACTCATGAGTCATCATCAAAATCAGCATCACTGTCCTGATCATCATGGTCACTAGTACCACTGCTCTCCTTTGTTGCATCCTCCTCCTCTGTATCCAAAGTCATCTCTGCATCTGCTGGTGTGGAGGATGACCCCTCTACAGTATCACCATCATCAAATCTGACAGGCTCTAACACTGGATCATTGATATCCAAGTTGGCCAATGCCAACTCAACACTGTTGTCCAGACCCATCTCATCAGGAAAGACATCCCACATCTTTGTCTTTCCCTTCAACGACTCATCCCTCTGCTTGTAGATAAGACGAATGTTAGTGTGCACATACACCATTGTCTCTACCATGGATTGCTCAAGCCTGCTCTTCTTGACACTATACAAATTCCCATATGTGCTCCAATTCCTCTCGCAACAAGAGAATGAAGTCACCTGAGAGAGGAGCCTCATCGCTAACTGTTGTAGAGGAGGGCCTGTTGCCCCATGATTTGCCCACCAAGAATAGGGATTCTTAGTCCCCCTGTCTCTAATCACATCATATCTTGCAAATTGACCAGTGTTAGTGGGATGCTCGATCCTCAAAAACCCGCCTGAATGCATCTTCCCTCCCCTATGAGATTTCACCATCCATGTGAGGAGGGAATCTGCAGGAAAGTCCACCATTCAACCACTCATGGTTGTAGTATTTTGGGTTCCATGAGTGAGCCAAACAATGTAAAGGTGTGCAATTCTTGTCCCATCTGCTAACAAGAATATGCTGTATAGTGGTGAAGAAGGCCTATGATGATGTCTCATACTCGGGGCACTCACTCTATAAAATAATGCTCCTCAGACTCAATTATGGAATCTCATCCCTCATAAACCTATCCTAGGATGGGTTGGTCTATATCTACAAATTGAAGCAAGGAAATGATAGGGTCCATGATCTGAATAACTAGATCTACCCTCTCCCACCAAGCATCATCTAACACTGTGTCCTTCACCCTTTTAGAGGCTACCTGATCTATCTTTCCCCAAAAAGACCAAAACTTTGAAATAACCATGGCCCCAAGAGTGGTCTTGACCTCCCTCAACCTCTTCAACATGATGAATGAAGAGGCAAACCGTGTATCCGCAATCTTCACCAATGATAGATTGTTGTACTCGTTGTAGATAGTGAGGGCATTTATATGGATTTGTACAAATTTATGGATATGTCGTGCATCCTCAATAATGTTACCAATCCAAAATACATCATAAGCAATAGATTTCAGTGCTAAGTTCAATGAATGGCAATGTAAGGTGTCCAAAGCACTTGTGGATATTTAGCTTCCACAATCATGCCAGCAACCTTACAAACAGGTGCATTATCTGTAATGATTTGCACACAAGAATCAACACCTACATCTTCAATAACTTTAATAAACAACTCACCCATATATTGTGCATCCTTGTATTGTCCAAGTGCGTCCACTGCTTTCAAGAAAACTGGATCATTCAAGGAAGACACTGTGAATTTGATGAGTCGGTGTCGTGCTGAATCTATCCATCCATCAAAAACAATGCTAACCCCAGATGTTGGCCATGATGCTTTAATCGGCTCAAGCATTTTTTCCACCTCTTTTTTTGCCTTCATCAACAATGTGGTTCTAAGCTTCTCTGACCCAAGAGGCACATACCCTAATGGAGCCCCTTGAGTTAGAGCTCGACACATCTCAATAAATAGAGGTGAGCGTGCAACATTGAAGGATATGAAGTTTTGATAGAAAAAAAAGGCAATGGTGAGATCAAGCTCTTCCCGTTTCTCCTTCTGAAAAATCTTGTCCATTGGACCAAGTGAAATTGCCTTTCTTTTTGTTGCTTGTCCCCCACTAGAACTCTCAAATGGGAATTTGTTGCTGCCTTTCCTCAAGAATGGAAGGGGGTCATCATTCTTGGCTTTTTTTTTATTTTGCAGCCACATTTGCCATACCAACATTGGACTCTCTTTCCATTTCTTTCCTCTTTGATAAAGGCACCTTTGTACAAGCTCCAATCCCACAACCTGGTAAAGCCAACAAATGACCTTTCACACGGAAATATGTGCTCATGAAAGTATTGTGGCAATAGCTACATTTCCAACTCACATTGCCTCCTCCCTTCACCTTGTTGCTTGGTCCTTGCTCTCTTGTGACATATTTCCACAAGGGATATTTGTCAATGTTACATTGAGGAGGAAGTCTTCCCTCAACATTATTTGCAGCGGACTCTCATGAAATTGGGAGAGGAGGGGCATCTCCTTCCTTTTCCCCTTCCTTATTGCCCTTGATTGAGCCATTGTTAAGTTTAGGTATGTTCTATCCTAGAGCAATTTATTTAATTTTTCAGAGTTAGCAATCACACCAGCATTAAAGTAAACTGCAAATAGAACATAAACATAAATCGTAGAAGACAAGCCAAGACAAGAAGACACAAGATGTGGCACTAGCCAGGGACAAACCCCACAATGTGGGGAAACCCTTGATCAATTCTTCTTTTATGTTCTTCAAAGTTCAGCAAAGAAAGTGAGAGAGATAGTACATTTACAATAGAAGTCAATGCTTTGAGTTTTGATATCTGCATGAGATCAATTGAAGACATATTGCTTTAACTGATTCTCTAAGGTGACTCCTTCACCTATCATAGCGCTGCCTCTCGTCCATTTGCTGCACATAACTATGTGACATCATGTTGTACTGTCACAGTGTAGAGCCTTGATGACTGAGCTGCTCTCATCTGCTCTCATCATCATTCTACTCATTATTTATCATGCCCACTGTGCTACATCTTCCATGGTCTCATTCATCATCATGCTGCCCATGCCCATGATCTCACTCATCATCATGCTGCCCATGTCACTGTTCTTCGAAACATGTTGAGACTACCTCATGCTAAATCTGATTACAGTGATGATACGTATGCCAAGGATCTTCTCATTGAATTCTTATCTCATCATCGAGTCATAGCAAGACTGTAATATATTCCAATGACAAGTCTGCTACAGGACTGCCACCGAAATCAAGACTGCTCCTTGTCATATCAAGATTGCCATGCCGAGAATGGATAGGCTTTAGTTCCTTAACCCATCCGAGGAGACAACTGAACTCACTACGGCTCCATGACCTTGACTGTGACTCCGTTTGACTGTGTCTTTGCTTGACTGCGGCTCTCTGCAGCTTCATGCCTTTACAGTGATTCCTCTTCATAACTGCAGATGCATATAAAGAGTCTCCATTGCTGCGTATAATGACAGTGTATAGATTATGTGTATATATCATGACAGCGTATAGAGTGTTGTACGTACATAACTGCGTATGCGTATAAGCCTATAAGGTGATAGCGTTAGTTTCCATAACTGTTGTGCGTATAATTTTCATAACTACGAATGCATATCATGACAGCGTATAGGTGTTGTGCATACATAACTGCGTATGCATATAAGGTTTCATATAAGGTGTTGTGCATACATAATTGTGTATGCATATAACGCTGCGTATAAGGTGTTGTGCATACATAACTGAGTACGCATATAAGGCTGCATATAAGGTGACAGCGTATAGACTGTCCACGCTGTGCGTATAGTTTCCATAACTGCGTATGTGTATATGTATCTCCATTATGGACAGCGTATAACGTCTTCTCCTCTACAGCATTTAGGGCTGGCTGTAGTTTAGGGCTGCGTAAACCTTCACACCTTGGCAGCTATAGGTCTCTTATTAACAGCGGCTAGATCTCCTTGACATTATTATGACTACGGCATCTTCCATGCGTTATGACTACAGCTTCTTCCATGCATTATGACTGCGGCTCTTCATGAATGTCACTGCGTGTAAGGAGTCTCTGTTCCCTTCATATAAGTGACTTCCGGGTAGCGTATGAGAATAGTGTATAACGTCTCCTCATGATCAGTATAAGTCTGCGTTGGATTAGGGCATCATCTTGCAGCTAGGGCTCCTTCTAGGCCAGCGTATTCTTTAGTTCTCTCCTCCTTCAAAAACCCAAGACGTGAAGAGGAGATCACATTAAGAGTGTGTGCTAAATGACTTCAAATCCTCTTCTATTTATACTAAAACATAGATGATGAATAGACATGACTATTGGGCTTCTGAGCCTACTCAAGTTGCTGGCCGACTTGACAATTTATTTTATAACATCAATAAATTCATAACTTCATAAATACTTATCGGAATTGGATGATCTTTAGATCAATCCTACACCTCTCGATGAGAGGGATCCAATAAAATTATCAGCTGCCATAAATAATTTGACCCACATGGAGTTTGGCCCTAGTTGCCAATTTAACACTCCCTCTCAACTAGGGAGAACTCCATCTACTAATCCATATGTCCAACTGTACTATCTCTGCCATCAGTGCCCTGCACTGCTCTGCTCAGCTCTGCTGGCTCTGCTCAGCTCTGCTGGCTCTGCTCAGCTCTGCTCAGCTCTGTTGGCTCTGCTCTGCTCTGCTGGCTTGGCTCAGCTCTGCTTTGCTCAGCTCTGCTCAATTCTGCTTGCTCTGCTCTGCTCTGCTTAGCTCTGTTGAACAATAGTTTTTAAAACCGGAACCGATCTAACCGGGACTGGTTTGGTCTAAACGAACCGGTTTTAAAAAAATACATTAAATTATTAATTTTTAATGAAACAAAACTATTTTTAAGATGTAAAACCATGATTCCAAGCCAATAGAGACAAAATATGCAAATTTTGCTCATTTATATACCATGTAAAGGTGAATACATCAAAATGGCACCGAGTGCAATACATATCATCGATAAAATAGCAAAATACATAAGAAATGCTCTAAATGGCCTATAAAGTCCAAAAACAATGTTGCAAGCTATGAGGCCATTGGCCTACTACAAGTCTACAGTGTACACATGATCAATCATCAAGTTCATCACCACTACTAGACACAGGATCATCATCAAGAGCTACATAGACATCATCTGGTTCAGAGTCCGAGGATGCCTCAGCCTGATCTACAACCTCAGTATCAATGCCAGCAATGACAATAGAAGTGGACCTAATGGAAGCACGAGTTTGTCGACCTGCATGACTAGTGCTTTCCATTGGTTCTTTGCCTTTCCTTGATGCCGCTACTGATCCTAGTTCTGATGCCACCACATAATCTGCATCATCCCCCGCTAAAGCCATGTCGATATCAAAATCAACCTCAAACACAGGTTCTTCAGTCTCCTCCACCCATTCTGATGTTGGATCAATATCGTCCAACACAATGGGATCTAGATTAGGAGTTTTGCTCATCATTTGGAGCTCCGATTGCATTTATTGTTTACCCCCAAACCATGAAATCCTGAAAACAATTAAGTCTGCTGAATTTTGAGTGAAATCTAAAATTCTAGTTTCTCCATATTGAGGTTGAAACCGCTCTCAAACATCCTGAGTCATTTCATGGTAATGTTAAAAATTTAAGTAAAAGGATGAAAATGAAAATTAAAGGAAATGTCACTTTTAGTTTAAGAATTTAACATTACCATTAATTGCCAACATTGTTAGGGTTGAAACACCCTTAGTTTCCCCCCAAAACCCCTGAAACACAGTGAAAATATGCTTTTTTAACTTTACGGTGGGCATGCCTAAAACCGGTCGGTTTAGGACGGAACCGGCCAGTTTGATACAAACCGGCTGATTCCGTCCTAAACCGGCCGGTTTTCACCGGTTAGGGCAAAAAAATGGAGAAATGGGCATTCAAACCGGGTTTTTTGACCGGTTTAGACCGACGGGCTTACTAACCGGCCGGTTAGACCGGTAACCGGTTTTTAAAAATGGTTTTTAAAACTATTTGTTGAACGATGAAGAAGAAGAATTGATCGAGAATGTGTCATACCATTCTCCACTGACCCGAAGTCAGTCTCAGAGTGTGTACCACTGGTCCCAGGCCAGTTCTCAACCGACCCGAAGTTAGTGTCATAGTAGGTACAACTCCTACCACTGGTCCCAGACCAGTTTTCTACTGACTCGAAGTCAGTCTCAGAGTATGTACCACTGGTCCCAGACTAGTCCTCTACTAACCCGAAGTCAGTGTCATAGTGGGTACAACTCCTACCACTGGTCCCAGACCAGTATCATTGATCCCAGATCAATGAAGGTCATCCTCGCATAGGGAGTACAGTAGATACAGCGATGCGTCCATCGGTACTACTATGGTCCCTATCCTCATTTCCCTACTCATTGATCAGATGAGAGGTACTTCGCACGAGTCCCAAGCTGCATGGGTAGGATGCCTCAATAGGAGAACTAATCAATCATGTCCTCACAGGAGAACTAATCATCTTGCTACACAATCGTCATGGAGAACACATCATCCAGACCTCACAGGAGAACTAATCATCCTGCTACACAATCGTCATGGAGAACACATCATCCAGACCTCACAAGAGAACTAATCATCCTGCTACACAGGAGAGCGAATCATCCTGTCCCACAAGAGAGCGAATCATCTTGTCCCACAAGAGAGCGAATCATCTTGTCCACAGGAGAGCGAATCATCCTGTCCCACAAGAGAGTGAATCATCTTGTCCATAGTGCGCACCACCAGGGGAGGGTGAGTCACCCTGTGGTCGTATGTTGCTTCAGTAAGAACCGCAAGCCCCCAAAGCTCCCAGAGCTCAATGATGCAACATGCAAGACCCTTTTACAAGGGTCTCTCGACGACTCCAAGTCGTTTGGGAAAATCACAAATTTTATCCTTCCCCGGGGCTCTAACAAAGTGTAGCAACCTGTACATCATCTCAATGCAATGGAGCCTCCTTGCTTATCGACTTACCACATCCCAGATAAGGCAGTATCTGATGTCTATCTGTTGGAGCAATCATTGAATACGGGATTCCTCAATAATCGAATCCCACCTCTGGTTGTCACAGAGAATCACAGTGGTATTCGTCATGTGTACTCACTGAAGAGTTTCCACAACCAAGCAACTTCATACGAGGTCATACTCGTAGTTATGTATCCAGTCTCGGCGGTACTTATAACAATCAACTTCTACTTCCTGTTCATCCATGATATCGAAGTAGAATCAAAAGAGAACCAGCACTGAAAAGTGCTCTAGTGATCCTCCACACTATCTGCCCAGTCAGCATTCGAATAATCACGCAGTTTTCATATTTCCGACAATGTATCTCAATCCATGAGAGATTGTGCCCCGAAGATATCTCAGAAGATTCTTGGCCCCAATCCAATGAGGCTCAACCAAATATGAGCTCACCATGCTAACTGCAAAACATATGTCTGGAATCCAACTCCCTCTTACTTCTACAAATGAGAGGGTATGCACATGTTAGAAATAGTTCGTCCGCATAAGGTGCCCGTATGAGAGGTCTATCATCCACAACCTTCGGGTAATTTGGATTGGTTTCACTCCTAGTGAATCTCAGCTTCATCAAACAGTTATCGATCCTCTCATACTACGCCTGGGGTGTTTTGCTTCAAGCCATAGAGGGCTTTCTTCCACCTGTATACATGAGATTCTCATTCATGAATCTCAAACTCCATGGGTTGTTCCAAACCTGTGGACCTGCTACATGAGGGGAATGGTCCCCTTGTAAGATTTTCCTTCAATACATCTCAGACATGTACCTTCATGCTCTTTTTGAATTCAGGCATCCCGGTCACCATTTGACTCACAGACCTCCGGTGCTGAGTCAATGGACATGGTCCCCAGTGGACTTGATACAACCCTGAACTCTAAAAAATCTATTTTCAAACACGTACCTTTCCATCAATGATTTCCACCCTGAAACCTTTGACTTCCATTTCCGATATGGACACCAGGTTCTTCTTGCGATCAGGTACATAAAAGAGATTCTGGGGTTCCTTGCTTTCTTTGAAGAGTCAACCATTTCCTTGATGACCTGCATTACTTATCATTACTCTGATCATTGAAGATGTCCCTGGAATGATTATTATCTCCATCAAGAGATGTGTACCTGTCCTTCGAACACTCCTTCGCATGAGGGCCAAACTTATTGCAACCAAGGCATCTGCCTTTCCTTCCACCCTTAGATCCGAACTTCCCAATGAAGTGATCTTTAAGTAAGCCATCAGAAACTTATGCTGCATCATTCTGATAATATTCTCTGCTTCGACTTCACACTAGGTGAATTAGAAAAGGGATGAGGAACCCATTGATCCTTTTGTCCTGTCCCAACTATCTTCAGTGATTGCTCTTTCACTCTTGCTTGGGCATTGTCTTCACCTCAGCTCTAATCCCATGTTAAGTTTAGGTATGTTCTATGCTAGAGCAATTTATTTAATTTTTCAGAGTTAGCAATCACATCAGCATTAAAGTAAACTGCAGATAAAACATAAACATAAATCGCAAAAGACAAGCCAAGACAAGAGGACACAAGATGTGGCGCTAGCCAGGGACAAACCCCACAATGTGGGGAAACCCTTGATCAATTCTTCTTTTATGTTCTTCAAAGTTCAGCAGAGAAAGTGAGAGAGATAGTACATTTACAATAGAAATCAACACTTTGACTTTTGATATCTGCATGAGATTAGTTGAAGACATATTGCTTCAACTGATTTTTTAAGGTGACTCCTTCACCTATCATAGTATTATCTCTCATCCATTTGTTGCACATAACCATGTGACATCACGCTGTACCGTCACAGTGTAGAGCCTTGATGACTAAGTTGCTCTCATCTGCTCTCATCATCATTCTACTCATTATTTATCATGCCCATTGTGCTACATCTTCCATGGTCTCATTCATCATCATGCTGCCCATGCCCATGATCTCATTCATCATCATGCTGCCCATGTCACTGTTCTTCGAAACATGTTGAGACTGCCTCATGCTAAATCTAATTATAGTGATGATACGTATGCCAAGGATCTTCTCATTGAATTCTTATCTCATCATCAAGTCATAGCAAGACTGTAATATATTCCAATGACAATTCTGCTACAGGACTGCCACCGAAATCAAGACTGCTCCTTGTCATATCAAGATTGCCATGCCGAGAATGGATAGGCTTTAGTTCCTTAACCCATCCGAGGAGACTAAACTCACTATGGCTCCATGACCTTGACTGTGACTCCGTTTGACTGTGTCTTTGCTTGACTGCGGCTCTCTGCGGCTTCATGCCTTTACAGTGATTCCTCTTCATAACTACGGCTGCATATAAAGAGTCTCCATTGCTGCATATAATGACAGTGTATAGATTGTGCGTATATATCATGACAGCGTATAGAGTGTTGTGCGTACATAACTGCGTATGCCTATAAGGTGACATCGTATAGTTTCCATAACTGTTGTGCGTATAATTTTCATAACTGCGAATGCGTATAATGACAGCGTATAGGTGCTGTGCATACATAACTACGTATGCATATAAGGCTGCGTATAAGGTGCTGTGCATACATAACTGCATATGCATATAAAGCTGCATATAAGGTGACAGCGTATAGACTGTCCACGCTGTGTGTATAGTTTCCATAACTGCGTATGCATATATGTATCTCCATTAAGGACAGTGTATAACATCTTCTCCTCTACAGCGTTTAGGGCTGGCTGTAGTTTAAGGCTGCGTAAACCTTCACACCTTGGCAGCTACAGGTCTCTTATTAACAGCGGCTAGATCTCCTTGACATTATTATGACTGCGACATTTTCCATGCGTTATGACTGCGGCTTCTTCCATGCGTTATGACTGCAGCTCTTCATGAATGTCACTGCGTGTAAGGAGTCTCTCTTCCCTTCATATAAGTGACTTCCGGAACAGTGTATGAGAATAGCGTATGAGGTCTCCTCATGATCAGTATAAGTCTGCATTGGATTAGGGCATCATCTTGCAGCTAGGGCTCCTTCTAGGCCAGCGTATTCTTTAGTTCTCTCCTCCTCCAAAAACCCAAGACGTGGAGAGGAGATCACATTAAGAGTGTGTGCTAAATGACTTCAAATCCTCTTCTATTTATACTAAAACATAGATGATGAATAGACATGACTATTGGGCTTCTGAGCCTACTCAAGTTGCTGGCCGACTTGACAATTTATTTTATAACATAAATAAATTCATAACTTCATAAATACTTATCGGAATCGGATGATCTTTAGATCAATCCTAAACCTCTCGATGAGAGGGATCCAATAAAATTATCAGCTGCCATAAATAAGATGACCCACGTGGAGTTTGGCCCTAGTTGCCAATTTAACAGCCATGAATACTGTAAAACAAAAAAACAAAAAATGCACAAATTTGTAAAAGAAATGAATTTGCAAACTATTGTAATAAAAATGCAAAAATATTAGAGAGAAAATGCATGCACTTGTTGCTTGAATCTCCTTGAAAATGATCCCACACCCTTTGCTCCTTGCTCCCAAACACCCACAACAAAGTAAATGAGTGAATGTCCAAAAAGAAATGAGGAAAGACCTCTTAAAAAGTCGCGTGGGTCGTTGTTTTGCCAGATTCATGTATGGAAATCGTGACACCTAGTGTCCAATCGGGACACGATCCGGATTCAATCGTGTCCTGATCGGACACGACGTGTCATGATATCCACATACGAATCCATACGAATCGTGTCGGATTCGCAACACATAACCCTTGTAGGACGAATCCAGTGACATAGCTCATAAGGAAAGAATTTTGGGTTTTCCCTTTGTGGGTTTTGCCCTACCTATGAGCCTAATCCTAGTGTCTCATGTCTCTTGCTTATTGTCTATTATTCATTGCCTATTGTGATCTCTATTTATTGCTCTTATTGAAGAATTACTGGTTGAAGTTTTTCATGTATAGCTACTTGTTGACTAAAGTATAAAGAAACAACAAATTGCATCAATAGAAGTAGTTATCAATTGTGAAAAACTATTCTAGTCATTACATCACTAGAATTTCAACACCAATGGAGTTCTCTCCATTCCCTATTAAAGGTAAAGCAAGCTTCTAAAGATAAAGGTTTGTATTTACCATCATCAAAGTCTATGAGTCGATTCTTAGACACCTCCATACACCACACATTATTTCAAACTTCGTGCACAACACCAATGATACTAAGCACGAATGGCTTCTCTCATCGACTCTTTTTGACATTGACACTCTAGAGTCTTTTATCCAGGAACGTATTCAAGACGGTGATGGTTGTCTTCTACAACACATGTGGATATCTTTTCTTCTTTTCACTAATTATTTGATCATACTAGCCTCCTCTACTAAGGCCCTACAAAAACAGATCAATCTGTGACCTGCAACAATTAGTGATCAACCTGCGTAAAACCAAGGTTATGAAATAGAACAAATCAAAGCATGTCCTATCAAATTACCATTTCCACTTCCAAGGGAGGAGAGATAGAGATCACTATGACTTACACATATGTAGTAGTTCAATTCACGGGACCTCATTTCAACATAAGACACACCCTCCAACCTCAACTAAACAATGGATATGGCTCCCTTGTCCTTCTTGAGAGTTATTGCTTCCATAACCACTTCCAAGATATCTAATCCAAGATGCAACTCTTAGACACAATCATCAAGCCTACAATACTCTATGGTTGTGAGATCTAGTGACCTAGTTTGTTTTAGCTTGTTGCACTAAGATAAATAGAATCTAGGCCCTCCTTCTCAAGTGCATCATTCGAAACAAGTGACTTTCCCCCAACTCATTGTTCAAGAGGAGTTTAGGGATGAGCTCTTTGTCTCAAGGCCATTTTATGCCGATATGATTCATTCACAAAACCATAATTTTGGGGACTCAACCTTCATATAAGACAAGTATCCCTACTAAGCATTCTGTTCTTCAAAGGCCATTGTCTCAAATAACACAGTTGCACTTGATCTTAGTTCTCAGGGGTCTCTCAATTACTTCAATCAATGGCCTTCTATACAAACATATCATTCAACCAAGATTTGGCAGTCTATCATAGAGGGCATCTATCACCTAGATTGAACCTCTAAGTGGGTCTCAAACCTAAGACCAGCCTAGATCCATCTTAACTTCAAATCTATCTAGCGTCGAGAGGGATCAAATCTCTCAAGGTGCAAACCTCTTTTTTGAGTGCAAAACTTGAGGAAAGGTTTGCACCTTGACAGGACAATGCAACATCTCTTCCATATTGGGCTGGAGAGCACCTCTCCACACAATGACTTTCCATGCTAAGCATTTTTTTAGGCTGAGAGATGATCTAATCATTTGACCTTCATACACGAGGAGAAATTGGACACATGCCCTAGGTATCCCTTTTGATTAGTTTTGAGTGGGCTCCCATAACACCAAAGTTTGCCAATTATGTCACTTGAGAGAGAGACAAAGGAGCATCTTATTTTCCAAAGCCCTATATATTGTGAGATCAAAGGGAGATACTACTATCTGTCTCAAGATGCAAGGAACTCTCTTTGCACTTTTCTCCACTACCTTGACCAAAGATGTTTTTCCCTCTAAATGAGGGGAGTATTCAAACACAAATCCTAATCTTTGCATATCCTATCACAGTTTGAGGCCTCCAAGAGAATTAGCTGAGGGCTAAATTACTTACTTGAGACCAATGAGGAGTCATTGCTCCTAGACATACATAGACCAACAACTCAACAAACGTGCCAAATTTGGTAGCGACAAAGTCAAGCTCCCACCCCCTCTAGTACACCTCTCAGGTCCGCTTGAGCAACTAGGCTTCTATTGAGAGTTTCTTCACCACTACCTTGGAAGTTAAGAGAGTTAGGCTTCCTCATTGTTGTGTTCCCCCTAGGATCATACAACTGGGACCTCTCAATGCCTATCATGGAATCCTCACTCATCCTCAACAACCAGTGCCAACTCCAGCAGACCATGACATCCTCTCTTTTATTTCAGTTTGAGGATTATTGTACTTGCAACTTCTTTTATATCTAAACTTTTAGTTAGACACTTAGTTCTATGTCTTTTCTACTTTCTGTATTGATCTATGAATTGATATTGCACTCTCACTTTTCTCCATTCAGAATTTCTAGGGGTTGCTTTCTCGCTCCCACTTTTTTCATTTTCAGTATTAACCTGCACTCCTGCATTGTATTTAGACTAGATGTACCCCTTTTAGTCCCATGGTCCTGATTCCTACTTATGTGAACATTTATTGGAGATTGGACATTAATAATCTTATCTTTATCATATCTTTATATTGTAATTATATTTATCTTTATTAAAGATATTTATAAAGATAATGCCATGACTACATGTGCCTCAATTTGTGTTGATATGGATCTTAACTAGGGTTTACCCAAGGAGCAGAACAATTTCACCACAAACTTGAAATGAAGAAGGTGAGGGCGATGAGATAGAGAAAAAAAAATTAATTGGAGAATCTGTAGACAATGAAGCTAAAGAGAAAACTGAAAGCCTGAGCATCAAAGACATGGTGCAACTAATGCAAAGGAAACTAGAGAAACTAATCAGAAATGAGAAAATCATGAGATAGAAGTGAAAACTTAAGACAATAAGACCAATGTCAAAAGTAATGGAGGGAAGAAAGCAATAATTAAAGCCAAAAGGAGAAACTCGTAAAAGAGACTACATAGGGAGGGAGTTGACAGGGAAACGAAATAATAAATGAGAGTCAGAAGATGAACAACGAAGATATAGTCTAGATCAAGGAAAACCCGAATGATTGGCCAGATCAGAAAAGCTTCTCCCAAAAAAAGAAAAACAAAGGTGGAATGACTAGATCTGGTAAGGCCTGCAGGTAAGTGCTCGCCTCACTAAGACTAAATGACTTGCTTTCCAAGTACGCTACACCCAGCAACAGGCTAGACAAATGTCCAATCGTGTCTTGTGAATAGGCTGGAAAAATGTCCAATAAGTGCAAGGCCTTGATGAATTTGATGAAATAGATACCTTTCACCCATACTAAGCTTAAACAAGAGTTTTTGTTCTCCTACGCCGAAAACAATTCGTGAATTTCTCCCTAAAGCTTGTGTACAGATTATCCTACTTATAATCATAAATACACATCACTGCAACGAACTTATCTAAGTGTTTTGTACAACTGGGACTCTCTGACATTTGACTGACCAATTTACATTGTCCTTTTCGACAAATTGGTATTTTAATATTTCTTATGTCATTATTTTGGAACAATGTTCTTTTCCATTTCACATGTTTTTACAAGATGTTGGCAAGTGTATTACAATGGAACATAGACAATTTAAAATGCTTGAAAGAATCCCTTTGGCTAAAATGAAGCATGTGGATGTATCTGTTTTTCCAGATTCGCGTAAGACTTCCACCTCGCCCAGACTAAAAAAAATGGCTGGCTTGAAGGCCCTTGCGTGGAGAATTTGAATCTTAGGGGTATGAAACTCCACCACTTTACCATCGAACCAGAAATAATATTGTTTTTCCCACACGTTTAGTAAATTAAATAATCTCTGAACATGGCTTTCTCATGCTTCACCACATTTGATACTTAGTATATCATTAGATAATTATTCAGCCAGAGGGGTTGCAGCTATTCGTTTATATGAGCAAATGGATGCGAAGTAGATGGGTGGAAAACAGATTTTTACATGTAGTTGCAATGTGCAAATGAACGAATTAATTGATAAAAGCAAAAACAATTCGTACCTAGGATATTAGCAGCTTCTGCAATGGGGACTGAGAAGAATTTAGCGACCTCGTCGAACGTGAGAGACTCGTCCCAGCTGATTTGCTGGGGGGCATCCCAAGCTTCTCCATGTAACGATTCGTAATCGACTCCTGAGGCATATTTCTTCTTCAATTCAAGTCGAATACCCTCCAAATGTTTAGATACCTGCTAACCCCACCTCCTTCACTGCCCGCAACAGATTTCGCAGATTCCTTTCTTACTGAATGCGTTGAGTTAAACCCTGAACCCAGATTCCAAATGCAATTATGCGATGCAGACTGCATAGAATGTGAAGAATTAAAGAGCAGTATGAAGCCTGGGTGTGCCTTGCAATCACACGAATCCGTTTAACTCCGAATTCATTAAAGTTTTAAACACGTAATGCACGGCTTTATGCAAATATCTCTCGAAAACTCGACACATCCGGCGCGGTTGTACAACGAAAACAGACGATCAACTGTTATGTGGTTCAGTGTCTGTTTAGACCAGGTAGATCGTACGTACAGAGATCTTAAGCTATTTTGAATAGTAATATTAACATTAACATCGATAGCTAAGTGGTTAGGCTGATCTAATTAAAAAAAAATTAAAAAGGGTGATGCATCCTACCGGCTTTGATATAGAAAAAGGGAAAGAAATTATTTTAGAGAGGGTAAAGATATATTATTGGATATTATTGGAGAGATTGTTTTTTCATCTGATTGATGTATTGGGCATTTTATAGTTGGTTGGGGGTTTTATTGGTAAAACTCAATTCAAAAGAGTATCTCCAACTTTTAGCTAGTATGTGCCTAGTAAAACTCAATACGAACATCTCATACCCTCTAGATTTGGGGTCTACTTTTTATTTTCACTCTAAGGGTTAGAATAAAATAGATTTATTAGTAGTATATATCCATTTTAAGTTCGACCTATTTTAATGATAGATGATGTGCAAAAAAAATTAAGTACAAAATACAAAGTGTAATTTTTCATTATTTAAATTGTATTTTTGAATGCTATATGGAATATTTGATTTAAAAGTCCAAAAATTCTTTGTTGGATTTTGACCAAAAAAAAATATACTTAGAAAGGAATCAAACTATAAAATACCAAGACCATTTCAAAAGATTTAACCATATAAATTGATTCTCTATATATAGATATATATGAAGTCGATATATATATAAATTAGTTGACATAGATCGTCAACTAGTTTATTAAAATGGCGTATTGAAATATATTTGGAAACTATAAGGTTTAAACATCTTACTCACGCATTTTTATTTCAAATTACTTTAACTGAAATTATATTAAGTCATAAAAACATGTATATTCATTTTTGTTTTTTATTATAGCCAACAATGTTTTTTGTTGAGAGAATATTTTATTTTTATTTTAAGAGGAACACTTATGGACAAAATTACATGTCACCTTCATACTAAGTTGTAGAATAAGCCTCGGCTAAATAAGTGGGTAAAATTATTTATTTTTTGTAGAAATTCCCACTGTAGATCAACAGATTATGCAATATACTAAAGCAAAATACAAGATCTACTTCTAGAACAAACTTTGCGGAAGCTTAATCAAATATGAGCAAGATCAAATAGAACACATATAACTGAGAATGAGAAATCAATCACCCATGAACACAGAAGAATAACCCGGGGAAAGCCTCAGCCTAGAACCCCAATCTCTATATTATCATACAAGTGGAAATATGTCCGGATTACACAAAGCTTTAGCTCACAAGCTATCCAGCTCTCGGTGCAATCCCTCTGCTGCTCATAGGCAGTCAAAGGCTTCTCACAAACCTTCTCCTCTGCCCTCCAAGCCTCCTATTTCCTTGCACAATTTCTCCTAGGCCCTCAAGCTGCCACCTGTGTGTAATAATCCCTGACACACTGCTCTGACCTCTGAAATAACTGCACAAACCTGAAGGAGATAATTCCTTCTGCATGGATGAGTTTTCTTTATAGGAAAAATCCTCCAACTGATAGTACATTGTCCCTTCCTCTGATCTCAACTTGGTCTCTGACTGAACTGACATGCATGAGTTATTTATGAGATAATATTCAGTTATCTGGAGAGCAGCAGTTACATGCATGCAAGCATTAACTAACTGAACTCACAATTAATTCCACAAACTGTTGGAACTAATCTAACTGGACTTAACTCAGTTAACTTAGCTAACTAACTACAACTCATCCTTATCTCTTTAACTGAGGGACAAATTCCTCAATTAATGGAGAAACTGTTGCATGTCCCCACATAGACTTCATGTTTGATTTTTTACAACTAATTAACTCGAGATGAATTAATTAATTATTTTACAAACAACTGGTAAGATCAAATTCGAATTTTACTTCTCAATTTTAGTTCAGAGACTAACTAAAATTGGAATCCATCACGAAATGATATTTATAGCAATGTTATTTTTAGCACTTCCATTTTTCATTCCTTGTTGCTATGTCCAACACTGGTACCCGAACTGCTATTTATAGCAGTGCTATTTTTAGCACTTCTATTTTTAGCATTTCTTGCCGCCATTTTCAACACTCCCTATCAACAAGAAAGGCATTTAACTCAAACCCGATTCTAAACCTTTGGAATGTTCTGCATGCAACACTTCTTCCAAGTGTCGTTACTCCAGCAACTCTAGAAACAAAAAAGCTCCCAACTGACCTTACTGTTGGGCTAGAAACATCCTCTGATGCTGAAGCTCCCTATGCCGCTAACAAGTGCTCCCACTGTGACCTCTGAGCTATTGCAACACTCCATGCATCTCACACCGTTGCGCATCTCTCTGTGCCATCCTGCACTGGTGCAACACTCTTGTGCCTCTCGCATTGTTGCAGCCTGCTAGCTCTGCACTATCTTGGGATTCCTGCACTGTAGCTCTCTCTGCCACTCCATCCGCATCTGCCTCTACCCACTCAGCCAGTCCTACTACTCCTCGTCGGGGCTCCCGTAGCAAGGTCTAATCAAAGAGGTTGGGTACCTCAATGATCCTGCCCCTATTCCAGCCTTCTTGGGACTGTCACTCCACATCGCCCCACCTCCTACCTGGAGGTATGGATGCATGTGATCCCTCTGCCCACTTGGCTCGAAATTTCCCCCTACTGGAGGTCTCTGCATGAGTAGATGTCTCTACTCGATCTCCTCTTGGCTTCTCTAGTTGTGGCTGCTCCACAACCTCCTGAAGTTGCTTCACCAATTGTGGCTCCTCCACAATTGTCTGAGACTTATTCTGGCACTGCATTTTGAAAAGTAATGTACTCTCCCTCTCAACCACTAAGTCTCCATCAGTTGCCTTGCTCCTCAAGGCTTTGCATGAATCTTTAACCTCAAGAGCATACAGGTTCTTGACTCGTGAACCGATCTGCTTCACCTGTCTCGTGGTGATGTGTCTAAGGAAAATCTTTCCCTTACTGGAGACTACATCATAGCCTTTGTCTTCCAGCATTGTGATCGACACCAAATTTTTCCTCAGTCCTGGTACATACTTGACATCAGTCAAGGCAATGCGAGCTCCATGCTCCCTCTGAAAAACAATCGTGCCTGCACCTAAGACATTATACTTTTCATCATTACCCATCGCTATGAGTATTGGAGATCTTTCTCCTCCAAGGTACTGAACAAACTCTTGTCGTCGCCATGTGGAAAGAAGCTCCATTGTAAAGAAACCAACCACATCCCACCATGGATGAACCATGCATGCAAATAGGGTGAAATCCAACTCGAACTGTGAGGCCAATGCCTCACCTTCAGATCCTTCCTTGGATCCCATCTTGGATTTCTTCAATGGACAATTTGTAACAAAATGGCCCACCTCATGACAATAAAAGCATCACACTTTCGATTTGTCAAACTTCTTCCCACCATGGGAAGAACTAGATTTGGGATGAGAATCCTTCTCCTTCCCTTTCTTTGCCTTACTCGCTAAGGCGCAATTTTCTTCATCCTCCTTGGATGAAGAACCATCTCTGGTGCTTCTTCTTAACTCCTCCTGCATCAGAAGATCCGACCAAAGTTGTTTCCAATCTGGCAGTTTTTCTCTTCCATTTACCGAGTCTTGGTAGCTATGCCAGCTCTTAGGAAGACCGAGGAGTGCAAGACTCACCATGTCATCATCGGTTGTCGTGATCCCTACACTTCCAATCTCGTCCCTGCAGGTGGTGAGCTTGTTCAGATATGTAAAGATTGTGTTGCCCTTTTCACACTTGATTTTCCGAAGCTTGTCTTTTAGCGCCAGCTTCCTCTGATCGTTGTTGTTCTAATATAGATCTTTCAATGTTTTCCACATCGAAAACGGTGTCTCCTTCCCATGGAGACTCAAGACTATGAGGTCTCGAACTCCCTCCAGAAGGATTCTCCTTGCTCTAGCCACACATTTCTTCCATTCCACCAATTTTGTAGCATTACCTATTGTGAGCTTGGGGACTTCTTGATCAATGAAGTCATTTAGACTGTTATCCTCTAATACTGCTTCTATGTGATCCTTCCAGACTATATAATTCACGCTACCATCAAGGGCATGACGTGATAAGAATTCGATTTCTATATTCAAGAACCTCAAACTTCGAACTTCGAACTTCTTGTATATTGTTCTCTCCTTTGATCACCTTTGCTCTGATACCATGTAAAAATTCCCATTGTAGATCAATAGATTATGCAATATACTAAAGCAAAATACAAGATCTATTCCTACAACAAACTTTGCGAAAGCTTAATCGAATATGAACAAGATCAAATAGAACACATATAACTGAGAATGAGAAATCAATCACACATAAACACAGAAGAATAACCTGGGGAAAGCCTCAACCTAAAACCCCAATATCTGTATTATCATACAAGTGGAAATATGTTCGGATTACACAAAGCTTTAGCTCATAAGCTATCCAGCTCTCAGTACAATCCCTTTGCTGCTCATAGACAGTCAAAATCTTCTCACAAACCTTCTCCTCTGCCCTCCAAGCCTCATATTTCCTTGCGTAGTTTCTCCTGGGTCCTCAAGCTGCCACCTATGTGTAATAATCCCTCACGCACTGCTCTGACCTCTAAAATAACTGCACAAACCTGAAGGAGATAATTCCTTCTACATGGATGAGTTTCCTTTATAGGAAAAATCCTCCAACTGATAGTAGATTGTCCCTTCCTCCGATCTCAACTGGGTCTCTGACTGAACTAACATGCATGAGTTATTTATGAGAGAATATTGAGTTATCTGGAGAGTAGCAGTTACATGCATGCAAGCATTAACTAACTGAACTCACAATTAATTCCACAAATTGTTGGAACTAATCTAACTGGACTTAACTCAGTTAACTCAGCTAACTAATTACAACTCGTCCTTATCTCTTTAACTGAGGGATAAATTCCTCAATTAATGGAGAAACTGTTGCATGTCCCCACATAGACTTCATGTTTGATTTTCTACAACTAATTAACTCAAGATGAATTAACTAATTATTTTACAAACAACTGCTAAGATCAAATTCAAATTTTACTTCTCAATTTTAGTTCAGGGACTAACTAATTTTTTTTTTTTTTGTAAGTGTAGGTAGTGTCTTTCTTTTCTATTTATGATAAACAAAGAGACCAGATACATCGTTTTGGTGGCCTCAACATGCCCCGAAGGGAAACCAGGTCTGTTGGCCACCTTAGTTTGCTATAAGCATTCCAAAAACAAAATTTAACGAGTCTTTCCATACTGGCTATATGCACTATACAACTGAAACTACCTATTAAACTACTAACATGCATAATACTATGAAAATAAGAAGTTCAAAAAACCACATGAGAGCCTCAAGAGGATCATTCCTTTCTGGTGCTTGTGTTCTGGTCCATGTCCATGGGAGTATCCATTTGTTCCTCCTAACTTGGGTTAGTACAAACCATCCGGGACAACAGCTGATGCATCTCCTCCAGTTTGTTGTTCTGCCTGATCATTATGACCTGGAAGTTTTTCATTTCTTTCTGCAAATTTGGCATACCGTTTGCGATTTCTGCCATTTCCTTTGCTACCTATTCCAGTGCCTTTGCCAGGAGGCGTTTTAGTACCCAGTAGATATGTAGAGACTGCCTATACAAAGTCAGCCTTCCCCGCGTATTCCCTAGATCTCTAATTGCTTCCACCCATTCTTCAGTCTCAGATTCGGACTGTTCCTCCAACACGTTGGTTTCCATGTCTTGGATGATTCGGCGGATATCCTCACTCATGCCTTCCTGGTACGCTCTTGCCGCTTCCTGAACTGCTGTCAGGGTAGACCTTCTCCCTCTGCTCTGGTTACTTGGGACTTCTGTTGGCCTTCTTCCCTGATTCCCTTGCCTTGGTCGACCTCTGCCTCCACGTCCTCTGCCGCGTCCCGGGCGCGCCATCCTGTTATCTACCCTCTCCTATTGACAATTATCAATCACAGGTATCAGTTTTTTAAGTCTCTTATCAACGTCTTCCACTACAGTTTTCCCTTTGGGTATTACTCTGCTCCTACTGTAGTCACCGTCATTTTTTTGGGTTTGACATTGATCACCATTATCCGGATACAAGAGGTGTATAAGGCCCTCTGTCATGCGGATCAACTGGTGGGCTAAGGGCATAATTTTTGAATCCTCTCTTTCAGAATTCCCCTCTACTTTTGCAGTAAATTGCTTGCCATAGTTTCCCAAGTTACTTCCCAGACTGTGCTCCCGGCTACAATTTCCTTGTTCATCAAGGATCCCCTCCCAATTCTGATCCGGAATCCCCTCACAAAGTATTGCAAAGGGGCGAGCGAACTCGCTCGAGCCCTTTTCATCTTCAGGTCCTTCACATGAATTAAACTTATCCATTCTACCTACTGTGACAGAGAAAAGGGGTGCAGGGGTCTCAAGTTTCACATACCCAGAATTGCTAACCTCCCTGATGGCTCCTCCTGGCTGCGCTGCGCTCTGCTCCACTTTCGTCCTACATAGATTACCCCTTCTCTTACCTTCCGCCACCTTCATATAATTCCTCTTCGCCAACCTTCTCACTCCTCCATTATCGCCGCCACTACTACTAATCATCTGCATTCCACCTCCCCCACTCCGATTTCTTGAGACTTGTGTTGACCTGCTATTCATTGTTTTGGCTGGAAGGGTGGCTTCGTACCTGTGGTTGCGTCTGGCTGTCCTTCCGTGATCATAATCACTCCTGCCACCTTCACCTACCTTATTCCACATCCCGATCGGGAGCCATCTGTCTCTATTGCCTTTGATTCGTGTCTTCATGATTGTCCTGGTTGAGAATCGTTCTTAGCTGTTCTAATTCTAAATCTTCTGAGTGCATAGACCATATATTATCCATTTTCCTTCCTTGTTCTTGGCAACCCCAGTTCGCAAGAAAATCTACTGCTTTGTTAGCCTCTCTTCTAACATGCTTAATGATCATATATTCAAATCTTCTTAGGATAATTTCCAGTTCTTGGATTAGACTGGCCGTTCTCCAGCTCTGCATAACCTTGTCCCACGAGGTCCCATTATTAAGTTTTTTGAGAACTTGTATAACCATTTGGGAATCTCCCTCCACTTCCAGGTTATTATATCCGTTTCTGATTTCTATCTTTAATCCTTGACGTACTGCCATCAATTCAGCCTCATTGTTACTCATAATGCCTCCATTATTTGCGTAGATCCATTTTGTTCTTCCTTGATCATCCCTAAACAGACCTCCAATCCCTATTGGGCCTGGGTTTCCTTTAGAGGCTCCGTCGAAGTTTAACTTTACAAATCCAACCGAAGGGTGGGAGAAATGCAGGGTGCCATTATATCCTATCCTGGGTTCTTTCCACATTTGTGGAGCCACCATCCCTTGATGCAAGTTTAGCTTCCTTAAAATCTGCTCTTCTTCCGGTGTCGTTTCCTAGTCCTCCCCGTTCCAAGTATCTGCAAGTATAGTCTCACAAATATGGCTCAAGGTTTTTTTCCTAGATTTGGTCTTTTGTCATCTCTTTATTTTGGAAGGTTCTTCTGTTTCTTTCTTTCCAGATCATCCACATATTCGTTCCTACTGTAAGGCTCCAAGCTCGTCTAACCACTGGGCTTGTAAATTGTCCACTTCCCCAAATTTTGATAGTGTTTTTAATGCTCTATTGATCTCTATGGGTTTTTCCAAAGAGCATTCTAACCTCTTCCCATTGTTGTTGAGCTTCTTTGCATGAGTTTAGGAGGTGTTCTTGTGTTTCCTGTTCTTGTTTGCATAGAATACATCTGGGGGGGCCCTGTATGCCTCTCTTTTGGAGTTGGTCCCAGGTCAGGATACGACCTTTGGTAACCAACCATATGAAATGTGCCACTTTCGGCCACCAGTTACTATTCCATATTTGTTTCCAAGTGACTGTCATATCCTCTGGTTCTCTGGAAATTAGAAGATGGTAAGCTTCTTTGATTGAAAAGTTTCCTTTTATTGTATGTCCCCACCTTAGAATGTCCAGTCCAGATCTTATAGGTATTCTCCTTGTCTGCATTTCCTTTTGATATAACTCTTTTTGCTCTCCAACTATTTGATCCATCCATTCTTCCGGATTCTTCCAAATTCTCCATACTTCATCTTGGCTCTCCATCTTCCAGAAGTCCCTTACTAAATTCATTCCATTCTCAGCTGCTTTTTGGCCTATGTCTATTAGGGCTTGCAATCCATTCAATATTTCTCTTTGCTGCCAGGCCTCCTCCCAAAACCTGGTTGAGCTGCCATCCCTGATTTCCCAAAAAGCATGCCTAGTTATTATTTCTTTGTTGAGACTGGCTAGATTCCAGATTGTCGACCCTTTCAAAGTATCCCTTATTCTTAATATTTCCTCTGGTTTTGTAGGCATATTATATTTTTTTGTCCATATTCTTTTCCATAGGTCATTTCCTCCATTCAGCCACCGCCACCACAACTTAGCACCCATTGCCTAATTCAAGATATAGGGGTCTCGAAGGCCTAATCCTCCCTCCATCTTGCTTTTCACTAAATCCAATTTTCTTTGATCCTTCTGACCTCCCCATATGAATTTTTTAAAGATCTCTGTCATCTTTCCACACGCTCCTTTTGGATCTGCCATGTTGATAGTTGATATATTGGGATTGATTGAAGGATTGCCTTAACTAAAACAGTTCTGCCCACAAAATTCAGAGTTTTGAAAGACCAATTTGTTGTTTTTTAGCAATTTTCTCAATGGTTTGTTACCAATTTGACATCCTCATGGGGTTCAGGGCTAACGGTGTTTCGAGATATCTTGTTGGGAGTTCTCCTGAACGGAATCCCAGAGTTCTTGTCAAAAAGTTTTTTATATTTCCAGCAGTGTTGAAAAAGTATGTGCAGGACTTGTCATTGTTGATTTGCATGCCTAAAGCTGTCATAAAAAGGTCCACTTTACAAAACAACATAATGTCATCTACAAATTGCTGATGGGTAATGGGAAGGTTGTTACCCCATATTTAGATTCCCTTCAGCTTTCTTTCTCTTACTTCTTTTTTGATGTATCTTCCTAGGCCTTCAACAGCCATGATGAATAGGAAAGGAGACATAGGGTCTCCCTATCGCAGACCTCTAGACACTTGAAAAGGTTGGGAGGGGGTTTCATTCACAAGGATGGAGAAGTTGGTAGACGAGATCATGGTAGTAATCCATTCAATCTATCTATTACAAAAGCCAAAAGCCCTTAAAACTTCTTTCAAGTACTTCCAATTTAGACGATCATAAGCTTTTGAGAGGTCAAGTTTAATCATCATACCTGCTTCCTTTTTTACTTTCAAAGAGTGCACTACTTCTTGGGATACCACAAGTCCATCCAGGATTTTCCGACCTTCAACGAAGCCTGTTTGTTCCGGGGAAATAATGCTACATAAGATAGGCTTGAGTCTCTTAGCCATTAAGGTAGCTATTATATTACAGAGGGCAATAGGTCTAAATCCCTAGGGGACTTTAGACTTAGTTTCTTTAGGAATTAGAGATAAGAGTGTTGAGTTTAGGCTTGTACTTACCTTCTAGTTCCTTCTTGATTCCTCCACTACGTCCAATATGTCTTGGCCCAAGAAGTCCCTTCCTGCTTGATAGAATTCCGCTGTGAATCCATCAAGGCCTGGGGCTTTATTCTTTTTCAAACCTTTAACTATCTCCTCTACTTCTTCCAAAGTGGCTGCTCTCATCAGGGCTAGGTTTTGTTCTCTAGTGATCCTGCTCGAGATCCCTTTATAGATTCTTTCAATAGCTTCTCCACGAACTACATTGGATTCCATAAGGAGATCCTTGAAATGCTTCACCAAGGCTTGTTCTATTTCCTCATCTTGTGTAACTCTCGTCCCTGCTTCATCTTTAATAGAAAAAATTCTATTTCTTTGCCTTCTTTGAATCATTGCTTGGTGGAAGAACTTTGTATTCCGTTCCCCTTCTCTTAACCAATTTACCCTAGATTTTTGCCTCCACAAGGTTTCTTCTTATTTTCGCCTCTCTTCCAATTGCCCTATCAGGATCCCTTCCTCTCTGGCCAGTTCATCGCTTCTACCTGTATTTATTATTTCTTGTTGGATTTGCTTCATCTTCTGGTCTAGCAGCTGCTGATCTTTGAGTATATGTCCAAATTCCTCCTTGTTCCATTTCTTGATGTTTCCTTTCAATTCTTTTAGTTTCATCTAGAATGTCTGCATTCTGTTTCTTCCTCTCTGACTACTTTGTTTCCACCATTCTTCTACTTTCTTCATGAAATTTTTATCCCTGAGCCAGAAGGCTTCAAACCTAAAGGGTTTTCTCTTAGGGCTAGCTTTAATGTCCAGTTCAGCTTTAATCGGCCAATGATCCGATCCCATTCCAAGAAGAATCACAGCTTCAATGAAAATGTCCCAATTTATGATATGTTCTGACATTAGGAATCGATCTAGTCTGGAGGCAATCTAGTGTCTGCCTCCCCTCCTGTTATTCCATGTATAGATTCTGTTTGTTGTCTGTATGTCTACAAGCCTTTGTTCTGCTATCTAATCTCCGAAGGCTTCCATGTCTGCCTTTGTTCTTCTGAGCCCACCCTTTTTTTCGTTTAATGATTTTATCATATTGAAGTCTCCTCCCACTATCCAAGGTAAAGCTGGATACAGGGATCGCATGACTACCAGGTTCTGAAGGAACACCCTACGTTCACTCTGTATATGGGGTCCATATACATTAGATAAGAGGATCCATTCTTGAGAGCCTAGAATTCTGAATCTACCTGAGAGGATGCGTGGTATGCTAGTCCAGCCTTCAAATTGGACTTCCTCTGGGTTCCAGAGGATTGCTACTCCTCCTGCACTACCTGCCGCATCTTGTCCAATGATCTCATAATGCGGCTTAAAATTGCTCATCACTTCTTTTAGTTTGCTTTCTCGTAATTTTGTTTCTTGGATTAGCATTATATTTGGTTTATCTCTTTTGAGTCTCTCTTTCAGATATCTTTGTTTTCCCTTACTGTTTAGCCCTATGATATTCCAGGTTGTAATAATCATTTCAATAGTTTGAGGGGTTGTTGGAAAACCTCCGACAAAGGTACAACTTTTCCTGAATTCACCAACATATCTCCTACCATTTGAATGGTCTCACTCATAGGTCTCCTTCCTCTTTTCCTTCCACCCTTCCCTGTGATTCCTGTTTCTGTGTTCTGATCTCCTTGTGATCCAAGTTGCTCTGGTTGCTTTGCTGTCCATCTCCCTCATTTTTCTTTGTATCTTTGGAACATGTCTTTATAGAGCTGTTTCTGGTCATTTGGTATGAACCGTTCATCCAGATGCTTCCATTCTTGTAGGATTTTCCTCATGATCTGTTCTTCCTCTCCTTCTTGTTCCTGCTGGGGATCTACTTCCATTTGGATCTGTTCTTGCTCCCGATCTCCTTTCTCTCCCTCTTTTTCCAGTTCTATGTTATTCAGTTCCTTGTTTTCCTTTTTATTTTCTTTCTGGATTTCTCCTATTTCTTCTTCCTCTTCTTCACCTTCCACTTCCATTTCTAAATCTCGTAGGACCTCAAACTGGTTCTGGCTTTTCTGGTTACCTTCTGAATAAGAAGGATTTAGTTTGGTTTTTCCTTTTTGGGGTCTCTTTCTTCTCTGTACTTCTATAAACCCTCCCCTGTTTCCTTCGTTCATCTTCTTTTCCTGCTCTGTATTTCTCTTTTCGTCCCCCTGATTTATTGGAGTGCTGACTTCATTCATCGGACAATGTTTAAACAAATGGCCATACTCATGGCACCGTCTGCACCTGAAAGGAATGTGTTCGTAATCGACTGGCTGTTGCCAAACCTCATCATGATATTCTATTTCAATATGATCCGGCAGTGGTTCTGTGATATTCATGTAGACACAGATCCTGACATATGATGTATATCTACCTCTCTTAGTGGTTTCTGCTACCTTCACAAAGGTCCCGATTGAGTTCCCAATTCCTTCTAAAATCTCTGGATCCCAGAACTCTATCGGGAGTCCAAAAAGTTTGACCCAAACTAGTGCTGCTAACATTTTTTCCTTTTCCGGATTGTAGCACTCTTCCCATTGCCTCATGAATAGTCCTGCATTATTGAAGAAATATGGACCCTCTTCAAATATCCTCTCCTTATCCTCCAGATTTGCGAATATTACTGTGAAAAAACCCTTAGCCCCTAATTTAAGATCTATATGCCCTTTGGGTTTCCACTTCTGTTGTATCCATTTCATCAAATCTTTCTCTGACGGCCATGTTCCTACAAACTTGCAAATAAGTGCATGGTCTTTCATGTATCCTCTGTACTCCTCTAATTTATTGTTTGGAACTACAAACCTGGGTTTTTTGGTTGCCCTCGATAGGCACTTGTTCCCTGTCCTCGCTTGCCAAACTACTCCCATCACCGGCGCGTCCTTGCGGCGATTTCCAGGGCTGCCGTTTGTACCGATTCGACTTGATTCCCCTGCTGTGATCTCCTTGTAGGAGGGGATCTCTACCTCCCCGCTTGCTTCAGTCATTCCCTCACAGTCCAACCTGATCTTAGTGGCTTCTTCCCTTACTTTAACTAACAAAGTATTGTTGTGATTCCGCAGGTGGGTACGGGATCCCCTACACTTGGCCAGGAGCAGGTCCGCCTGGGGTTGACTATACCTAAGCCCTAACCCTAGATTCCCATCGCTTTTCTCAGTTCACAGCTCAACCATGGTTTCATTCAAGTGTTCTTGATCGCGCCTCGTTGGATATTTGCTAATCTAATCTTCAGGGACTAACTAAAATTGGAATCCATCCCGGAATGCTATTTATAGAAATGTTATTTTTAGCACTTCCATTTTTCATTCCTTGTTGCTATGTCCAACACTAGTACCGGAACTGCTATTTATAGCAGTGATATTTTTAGCACTTCTATTTTTAGCATTTCTTGTTGCCATTTTCAACATTTTTTAGATTAATAAGTGGGTAAATTCAATTTATTTATTTATTTATTTTTTATTTATTTTTAATTGTGACTTTTAGTTATTGGATGTCAAATAATTAATAAGAAATTGAAAATAAAAAAATGTTATGCAAATATAATGTCGATGTTAAAAAGGTTGTTATTTTTATGCCGTAAGGCGTTCCCCTTTGAAATCAACTCCCCTGTTGCCCACCTGTCATTGTTATTCACCATAATATTATATGTTAGACGATTGGAAAAGACTCAACTGTTCGATTAGGGAAAAGTGATTATCAATTGGTTGCAGAGTTGTATACAATTCCAAAGCATAAGTAATGGCTCATCCTGATAACCTTGTCGATGGCAAGACTCTTTTCATTGCCGCCAAGAAACAACCAAAGGCAACCAGATCGATGGTGAATTTGCTGAAATCATCATCATCGGAAGAAGAACATAAAGACTCCGTCTACGAGCTCCTTTAGTGATGTCATGCTTGGTATTTCATCGATGTGTACAGTGGTGATGCACGGGTTCAAATCCCCGCCATCAAGCAAGCCGTTGGGTTAGAGCAGGCTTTCTCCCAGCCCTAAAGCCTTTTCTGCTTATCGCTACACTACGGGATTTTGATGGGCACTACATATAACCCCAACCCAACCAGTTTAGAACCCATCAATGGATACCGAATTCATCTATTAAGTGTCTTAAGGTATGTAAAGATGAAAGTTCGATAGGGTTCGATTTGAGTTGAAGTCGAAGATGAAAGTTCAACTTCCAGTTTCGGTTCAAGGTTAGGTTTAGGTTCGACGTTCAAGATGAAAGTGCTAGTTCTCGTTGTTTTGGTATTTTTGATTGTTGTTGTGGTTAGTCACTTTTTCCTTCCCTTGGTATTTCATTGAAAAGTTTTGTTAGAACAACTTAGTATATATGATTGTCTTATAGCTTCCATGCTGAATTCTGTCATTTTATTATTTAATTTTTAATAATTTAGACGAATTCGATCATTTTGAAGAAAACTATTGTTGTGAATTTAGATGCAAGGGGAAATTTTGGAAATCGTGGAGGATGCAACTGCTGTCATAGGCCAGGTAGCCTGCTACCGCGAGAGCGAAGAATAAATTCTGTCAATTCTATTCTAAATAGAGGCATGTAGTGTTTATTAGGATATTGTACCAATGAATAGGCCCTTGCCATGTTTGTTGAAAGTTTGTACAAAACCTCTTGGTTGTAGGGGAAAACATAAAATTAGTTGCTAATGCAGTTAAACTTTATTGCAGCAGATGTGAAAGCAATCATGTTGCCCTTGTTGCCTATATTGGAAGGGGAAAATCTCATAACTCTGCTGCAAGTCTGAGACATAGTAATGTAAGACCATATGATGTATGTTTTCTTTGTGCATTTACGGTCAGATAGCCCTCCATCGCAATATGCATAGGTCAACTGCAGATGAACATGATTGCACCTCGAGTTCTCAATGTTCATCATAAATTGTGAAACAAACCTTTGTACAATTCGTCACATTGATCTGGGAAAATCCTATGCCCACTAAAATGTTTCGTTAAGGCTTTCCTACCTTACATTGCAATTTACAGAAGCATGACCTCTGCGCCCCTTGACCCATCCCTCTGAAGTCTATCGTTTTATTATTTAATTTTTAATATGAGGACTTTTGTGAATTTAAGCATTTATGCTTGTATTGCCCAACCTTACATTTATTTATATGTCTTCTCTAGAAGAAAAACTTGGACAATAACAACAGTTGGCTCTGGTTGAAACCGTGTATAAGCTCCGACTCTAATGTTATATTACAAAGTTGAGACTTCCTTGGACTTCAATACTTCCTCGCGTTTTCATATAATCCTTCGAGGTTTTCTGAGAAACCCGGGACAATGGCGGGAGAGCAAGAAAATGTAAAATTGTTGAGAGTTTCGTCCGTGGTACCAGCCATTCCTACATTAAAGCTTCGCATGGTCCTCTCCAGCCTCGATGTTTTTGTTTTTTTTGTTTTTTGTTTTTTGTTTTTTTTTAAGAATCAGAGGGTTATGTTCTATAAAATAGATGAGCAGGAGATGGATTTTTGTACCATAGCTTAGAATCTTAAGAGAAGCCTCTCGTTAGTATTGGTAGAATTTTATCCATTCGCTGGTCGACTGGACATTAAGGGAGAAGAATCTGGTCGGCCGGAAATTGACTGCATCGATGGTGGAGTGGGTGCAACGTCAATGCCCTCGACAATGCGTCACAACAAGCATTACTCACTATTTGAGTAGGGAAGAGAAATTTGCATTTTCCCATTATTAACTAAACTATGATGACAAATCTTTCTTCTATACAATGACTCGAGGCTTCCATGCAACATGAGAAATCACACAAGAGAAAGTAGATGTAGGATAATTTATCATAGCACTACGCATAATTGTTTCAAGAATTCTTTTAACAAGGTTCAAAAAAGAACATAAAAAACAAGCAGGGGACATTTTGTTTACGATGGGGAAGTTGCAATAATTTCAGCCTCAAATTAGCAAATAGACACACCATCAAAGTCATGTTAGCATTTAAGGCATCAGGTCTCTTAACAAGCCCTGCATTTTGTGCAGAAATACACCAGGGGAAAAATATGTACAGGCTTAGCACCAAAAAAGGTACAAACTTCCAGTCCATTTCTAAGACCACTGTTAACTTAAACTTGACACTTGATTGAATGCCAAGGAATTGAAGCAAATGGGCTTCTAACAACAGCCTAAATGTTAACAATAATAAGGATAGGATTACAGGCTACAACATTGCCCAATAAATATGAATGAGAGGTCTTCCAAGATTGTTACGTTAAGCTCTGAGATCAAACAACTCTTCTTGAATTACACCTACCTGTAAAAAATGCAGTGCAATTGATCAACTCTAACTTTATTAGTGTTGTTGGCAATGCTCCAACGTCCAATAAATCATGGAAAAATTTCAGGCTGAGACGTTGAAGGTTGGGGCAAATACATTCATGAAAGGAAACCTTTGATATCTTTGTATGGAACAGTTCAAGGTGTCTGAGGGAAAACATACATTTTTCAATGGAAGTGTCTATTTTATGCAACACTCTTTGCCCTCTCAAACTTGTTAATGTTTCAATTTCCCCTTCAACTTTCTTGAATGGAAGTTCCTTTAATGGACATTTCGTTACTTCTAATTGTTTAAGATTGTTCATTTCCATGATACATGGTGGTAAGTGTTGTACATTTGACTCCATTATTTTTAACTCTCTCAATTGAGTCAACAGTCTAATGGAATCGGGCAAACATATCAATTTCTCGCAATTCTATAGATAGAAATTCTCTAAACTCCTTAAGTAGCTAATGGAAGGTGGCAACATTTCCAGTGAAGGGGTTCCTAATTTCAAAACACCCAGATTGCATAGATTTCCAATGGCACTTGGCAATTCTTTTATGTCTATACCTAACAAATGCATTTCTTCGAGGGACAATTGATATACGACTTGGGGAGGCAAAACTTCAATTTCCTTACAACCTGAGAGATCTAAGAATTCAAGTTTGCTGATATTTCCCAGAGTTTCATTCGAGATGGTCAACCTTTTGCATGATTTCAAAGAGAGATATTTAAGTTGTATTAAATTGGACAAGGAATCTGGAAGCATCTGCAAATTGGAGCACCCGTACAAGTCAACATTTCATTTTTGAACATTTATTTAACTCCAAGTATTTCAAGGACTGTGGCTCACAGAATTCATCTGGAAAAATTTCCAACTCAACAGACATATTTTGGAATTTTAGAACAATCTTCTCCAAGTGCTTCAGTTTCCCTATGGACTTTGGAAACTTTAAAAGGTTAGCATTTATATCCAACTCCCTCAACTGCATAGGTATATGCAATGTTCACATTTACACTTAGGATGTTTAATTTCCCCTTTAAATAGGCTATATTCCACATGAATACCATGGGTCAATACCATAGGCCATTTTTATTTTATTTTTATAGTCATTTTTATTTTTATTTTTATTTTATTTTGACCAAGTTAAAATGTTCACATTACATTAATCATTTTATTTTTATTTTTTATTTATTTTTATTTGTATCTAATTTGGCTTAGTCAAAATGTTAAAGATTACATTAAAACATCTCTACCATACTGGGCTCATTCCACATTAATACTATGGGTCAATACCATGTGTTTTCAATACTATGGTTCAATAGCATGAGCCATTTTTATTCTTATTCTTATTATTATTTTATAGGGTTATTTTATTTTTATTTTTACTTTTTATTTTATTTTGATGATCCAAAAATGTTTACATTACATTATTTTATTTATTTATTTTTCTTTTTTCTAATTTGGCTTAGTCAAAATGTCAAACATTACATTACATCATCTTTACCATACTGAGTTAGGGAGAGCCTCTTGCCACAATAAGTGAGATCATGAGTTGTGGTTTAGTGATTAAGATAGGTTATTACCATATAAACTATGTAGGTCGAAATTTCAATGGGTGTAAAGTTCCTAATGTGTGTGAACATAAAGATATTTGACACCAAGGTTTGGTTTCACTCTCTTAACAAAAGAGCTTAACATATGTGTCATAAAAGAAATTGGCTTAGCGGATGTCATTAAGATATTGTCTTCTTTATCCTTTAAAAGGTAGTTGTTAATGCATCCTATAATAATACTAGGAGCATTCTCATAGAAGAAATATATGGTGAATTTTGTCAAGGGACACCTATCAAATCCCTTAATAAGGTAGGGAGTAACGTGTAATACCAGAGTACAAGACAAATGCACTTGAGTCTAAACCTAGTGCACATTCTCATACAAGAAATATATGGTGAATTTTGTCAAGGGACACCTATCAATTCCCTTAATAAGGTAGGGAGTAACGTGTAATACCGGGGTAAAGGAAAAATTCACTTGAGTCTAAACCTAGTGCATGCAATTTAGAAGTAGGTGTATATGTATGCTTATCTTGAATAATTTGGAGTAGTTATTATGACTATAAATCTCTTTCTCTTCTTTCTTTCTAGTTGGAAGTTATTTTATCATATTGTTTGAAGTAGGTACAACATTGTGTGGCAATAGTGATAGCTTCATAATGGAAATCTCAAAAGCAATTGGATTAAATAATCACTACCAAAACTATGCACACAATCCAAGTTGCATGCAAACAGGTATTATTATTATTGTTGTTAAATATGTATTTTCATGTTTAACATGTAATTGGAAAAACTTATCAATAAAAATCGCAAAACTTCAAAATTCAGGTTGCAATCATGTAAAGAATGTGAGAGTAAATTATGTTGTCATTGAGAATTTTACTGTGAGATTGTAAGTCAAGTTGTACAGTGAACAACGATCACAAGGCCAGGTTACAGGGTAATAAAGTCTACAACCTTAGGTTTTGAGGTACATGGGCCTCGCAAAATAAAGCTATAGTTTACTAAATATCATAACCTCGACTAGGTTCAAAATGTTAGGTTAATCTTGACATTATTCATGAGTGCATTACATTAACCTGTATTAGGTCAACTATGTTGGAAAATGTAACTATGTTCGGTCTTCAATAATGTACTTGAGTCATCATGTAATGTAATTGTCAAAAGAATAAAGAAAAAAATATTATTATTATTGTGACTTATTAAAGCATGGGTTTCATGCTTGGGTCACCATGTTTTAGGTCATCATCCTCATTGAGGACTTCTAGGATTTATTCAGAGTCTATAAAGTCATTGTACATTTAAATAGACCCTTCTTGGGCTTTTGAATCAAGTAAAAAGGTTAAGTATTGAGTCAAATATGAATTATGTAACCTCCACACCATGTCGGCCTAGGAGAAGATCAAGTTGGCCTAAAGACCATATTCGACCCCACAAGAAGCTTATAAAAGGAATCTCATCGAATTCATTTTGAGCATCTTTCTCACACAAGTTCGAATTCTCTTGTAGCTAGGGAAAAGTGCAAAATTTTCTTGTAGTTGGGAAGAAGTGCAAAGTTTTCTTATAGCTGGGAAAAGGTGCGAAGTCTGTTACTGGGGAGCCAAAGTGAATGTGAGCTTGGAGAAGTCTAAGGAGAAAATAAAAATTGAAATTTTGGTGCCTCTCTCTCTCTCTGTTTCGTGCCATGGATTGGGAGATCGAAGTCTTCCAAGTTTCATTGTAGCCGGAAGCTGCTAGTTGTTGTAAGTTGTTTCCTAGTCGAAGTTGCTGGAAAGAGGTCAAAATTTTGGGAGGCTGACTTGGTGTGGAGGGAAGGTATATTCTTGGTCTAGGGTGAAGAGTCTCAAAGAATATTATTGAAAGGAAGAATTATCTTGACTGGGTTTTCCCATCGAGGGGGGTTTTGCCCTGGCATGTGCCTACATCTGATGTCTATTGTTTTATGTGCTACTGCTTTTGGTAATTGCTTGATGAACTAAAGAAAGAAGATATAAAGAATCATGATAATAAGAAATATCACAAGTAATTATCAAGATCAATAAAATATTTATGCCTTTCTGATTTTCTAAGATGGTATCAGAGCTTTGGTGAAGAAGGAAGAAAAAGGCAGTCTCAATCTCTTGATCCATTCAAAGGGACTATCTCAGGGAAGGAGTCTATTATATTCAAGAAAGATGTCTAACTCACTCAAGGGTGAGAACAAACTTGAAGGAGCCTCTAACTTCAGGTCTTGGAAGAAGAGGATTGACCTAATCCTCGAAAAGAACAAGGTACTGGACTTGGTAAGAGGAAATGTAAAGGAATCCAGTGCTGCCGACAAAATGAAATACAGGGAATTAGAATTGGTGGCCATGACTCTGATGGTAGAAGGGATAGAGGACATCTTGTCCCATTCATAGTTAACATCGATCATGCTTAGAAAATGTATGAAGCCTTGTCAAAGTTGTTTACTATTAAGAATGAGCTAAGGACTACGAAGATGACTAAAGAAGATATTGTGGCAACCTTCTTTGTGAAGATAACTAGACTCATGGATGATCTCTTGGGCATTGATGAGATTGTTCCAAACAAAGAACTTGTGATCACTGCTCTATTAGGGTTGCCACCCTCTTGGGGTGCATTTGCTATAGGTCTCAATAGTTGGAAGGTAGCTCCCACCTTTGAAGAATTATGGACCGCCTGCAGTCAAGAAGAACTAAGGATCTCAATGGTTACCAATCCTGAAGGAGTATCAAATGCATACATTACTCATCATAAAGGAAAGAGGTGGAAGGGACCAAGGAAGAAAGTTGACATGTCCAAGATAGAGTGTTGTCAATGTCATAAGAAGGGTCAGTACAAGAGTGATTGTCTCGAGAATCCAAAGAATAAGAAGAGAAGAAGGGATCACGCCAACTTTGCTAAAGAAGGAGATTCAAAGAATGTTAACCCCGAAGAACCCGACATTAGGGGCTTACACTACTAAGTCCTTTGCTTGTAGCTTTAGATATTTTGTTTTATGTGTTTTAGAATTTATAGGTTTTTAACTTGTTTTGGGAAAGACATTTTTGTATTGTTTTTACAAGTTTGTGGGTATCCCTCAAGCTTTGGAGGGAGCCCCCAACAACTACCTAAGATAAGTATTTCATGTCTTTTCAGTTTTGGGTTTATTTATTCATTTAGTTTTGATTATATTGAATACTAATCACCATTATCCCTCTATTGTCTTGATTAGGAAAAAACATTTGCAAGAAGGAGGATCTCTCAAGACAAGGTTAGTCAAGAAACAAAGGTATGCTTTAAATACATTTATTGAAAGGATTATTCATTTGATAATCTATTACTAACATTGTGATGACTAGCTATATTGAATCTTAGTGATTCTTGCTTTGGGTGATTCATCACTTGATAAATCTACCCACCCCACTCATATTCTTGATTGACTATGTAGAACCCTAGACAGGTTCTGAAAAACCCTAACTGAAGGGTATGCTAATGTGAATGTCTGAAACCCTAAAGCTAATTAGGGATATTGTGAAATGTTGTTTGAAGTTTTTATTGATGATGTCATGTTTGGGATTTTGGTGTGAACATGAAAATCTATCTCAGAGTTGAATGATAAGGTCTAAAATCTCGAACCTTTGAAGTTTTGGTAATTTTGGGTTTGCTATGTTTCTACATTGAAACCCTAGCTCATTGGGTTTGGTGGAATGTGTGAGAAAGACCCTTATATTGACTTAGAAATGATTTACTTGGTATGTGTGTTTTTGTCTGATCAAACCCTAGCCTAATCTAGTTTGTATATCTAACTCTTATTTTATATTTTTGTGAAGTTGGGTTTGACTAACACATGATATAGATATGTCCTTTTGATTGAAATCCTAGCTTGGTCCGGGTCAGACGTATTAATGTTATTGGACATATGATATGCTTATGAATAATTATGAATTCCTAGATATATGTGTTGACCTAATTATTGATGGTCATAAGTCTTAGAATTTAATGGAAATCCCTATCTGAGATTCTAAGATGATGATATTTGGAAATCTAGGGTTTTGTAGCTAAACCCTAGTGGAATTATATTGTCTGGTATGTGTGATATAACAATTTGAAATCTATTTAATGATTGTTGAAAATGAAAATCTAGGATTTGCAGTTAAATGCTAGTAGTAACATTGTCTAGTGTGAAATGTAACAATCTGAGATCTATGTATTTAATGATTGTTGAGATTGTGAAAGATGGAATTGTAAGGTTTTGGAGTTGAACCTTAGCCAAAGTAAAATCTCTGAAATATGATGATTTGAGATTTGCATAAGATTGTTGAAAATGTGAAAATGGAATTCTAGGGTTTTGGAGTTGAACCTTAGTAGAAGTAAAATTTTTGAAATATGATAATTTGAGATTTATGAAATATGAGCTTTGGCTGGGATTGATGGTTGATTAGAAATCTAGGGTGTGCAACTAACCATAGTGAAAGTTGGTCAGATTAATGGCTAAGCTCTGATTGACTTTGATTGATTCTTTTGTATGAAATCTAGGATTTGTATGAATCCCTAGTGAGAAGTCTAACATATGAATTTTGAAAGGTTGTTAGATGCCTTGTAGATCTATATTTGTGTAAATTATAGGGTTTTCTATATGTTGAAGTAAGGTATGGCATACCTTTGGAAGAAACAGTGAATCCCTAGATGGAATGAAAAGTGTTATGAAGTAGTCTAGGGTTTATGATAAAGTCCCTAACAAGATGTTGAAGAGTATATGTCTCTTGTTTGTAGTTAAGTTTGGGTATCTGATAAAGATGAAATGCTTTTGTAATTCTGATATGGCTAACATCATGCTTCTGTAGATTTGGTTGTACTTGCTATTTAATTTGTGTAGGTACACAATCTTCAATATGGTGAAGATGCTCATTGATGTGATAAGCATGATGATAACTCTGATATGGTTGGAAGCCACGAAAGATTCTCCGATGACGAAAAGAAGAAGTTCATATCGTGGACGAAGCATGCATAAAAGATATCTCCCTAAGATTAAGAGGGAGTCTGGATGAAGAGATGCTTCCTGGTTGAGAGGGAGGGCATAGTTTGGTATTAATTGAAGAATGAATTTTGGAGGATATGTTGTTGCATGGGAAGTAGGAAGGAAAAATATATGATTGAAGAATCTTCTGTCGAAGATTCGGTTGAGAGTCCTATTGTGAAATGTTGAGAAGCAACATCTAGTTGTTTGAAAGACCCCGGAGGTTTGTATTTGATTTTGTACATATGAAAGTATATTATTGATTAGGGTTGTGTTTGAACAAGTGAATCTCTTGAAGGTTTTGATAACATGCTAGTTACCAATCAGTTTGATTGGGAGAGATTGGTCATTCTTGATCTGCTGGATCAAGGGGTGTTGAGGCTTTGTGAAGGAAGCATGTCCTGGGAAGACATTTGGCTGACACTCTGTGTTGATGTATGGGTCCTGAAGTTGGAAAGGTGGCATTGGTTATTGAGCTCTGTTTTGGATACACACCTGGATTTTTCAGTTGATAGTTAGCAAGTAAGCCTGGAGGTACTTAAAGGTTCTGAAAGTTTGAGTCCATCTTAGTCCCACCTGGATAGATTGCCTTGGTCAAGAATCTAGTCCATGGCATTGCGGTAGCTAAACTGTTGAGTGATTGTTTAGATAGATTTCCCTAGTCAGGAATCTAGTCCATGGCATTGTGATGCCTAAAGTTCTTTATGGTTCATATAGTTTGAGATCTACCATTGTATTTGTACATTATGAATACCTCCCCAGTTAAGAGGGAGTGTTGGAAAATGTAACTATGTTCGGTCTTCAGTAATGTACTTAAGTCATCATGTAATGTACTTGTCAAAAGAATAAAGAAAATAATTTTTATTATTATTATTGTGACTTATTAAAGCATGGGTTTCATGCTTGGGTCACCATGTTTTAGGTTAAAGTACCCATTGAGAACATCTAGGATTTATTCTGAGTCTATAGAGTCATTATACATTTAAAGACACCTTTCTTGGGCTTTTGAATCATGTAAAAAGGTTAAGTATTGAGTCAAATATGAATTATGTAACCTCCACACCATGTCGGCCTAGGAGAAGATCAAGTTAGCCTAAGGAACCTATTCGACCCCACAAGAAGCCTATAAAAGGACGCCATTGAATTCATTTGGACCATCATTCTCACCTAAGTTCAGATTCTCTTGTAGCTGGGAAAAAGTGTGAAATTCTCTTGTAACTGGAAAGAAGTGCGAAGTCATTTTGTGGTTGGGAAAATGTGCGAAGTTTGTTGCCAAGGAGCCAAAGTGAATGCGAGTTTGGAGAAGTTTAAGGACAAAAGAAAAAATAAAAAAATTGGTGCCTCTCTCTCTCTTTGTTTTGTGTCCTAGATTAGGAGATCGAAGTCTTCCAAGTTTCACTATTGCCAGAAGCTGCTAGTTGTCGTAAGTTGTTGCCTAATCGAAGTTGCTGGAAAGAGGTCAAAATTATGGGAGGCTAAACTAGTGTGGAGGGAAGGTCTGGTCTTGGTCTAGGGTGAAGAGTCTCAAAGAATACTATTGAAAGGAAAAATGATCTTGACTGGGCATTCCTCTCGAGGGGGGTTTTTCCCTGGCATGTGCCTACATATGGTGTCTATTGTTTTATGTTCTAATACTTTTGGTAATTGCTTGATGAACTAAAGAAAGAAGATATAAATAATTGTGATAATAAGAAATATCACAAGTAATTGTCAAGATCACGAAGATATTTTTTCCTTTCTAATTTTCTAACAAACTATAGGTTTATCATTTATGATTTGTAAGCATGTGGTATTTACTCATGATGAAGCTTATTTAAATCCTTTGCATAATCCATTGTAAAGTGCATTAAGTGGTCATTGTGCCCTACTTGGCCAAATTAGCAAAGGGATTAATGAAGGTACATTTGTAGTTAGTTTTATCAATAAAGAGTTTCTAGGGTAAAATGTCGATGTTTATTATACTTGCTTTATGTTTGTTTTATTACTCTCATTGTGTCTGCCTTTTACATAAGGTATCAAAGCCTGAGTAGCCCTAGTCTCTCGAATAAGATTGGTTAACTCTATTGGAGGCCATGGAGACCTAGTATGATTGATGATCTATTAATAAAGCTTGGGTCTAGAAGATCAAAACTTATATGTGGCCATGATGGATCAACAAGGAGATATATTTCTAGTGGGATAGTCAAGTAGGCCATGATGAGGACATGTTATTGAAGAGATATAAAGGTTAGGAGGAAACACATATAAAGCAAGTGGAGATCAATACGTGAATTGACATTTGTTATGTATGCTAGATTGAGCATTAACTAGAGAGTATGAATCTCAATGATTGAACATGTTTATTGAATGTGGACCATGAGGAATGTGGTTTTGGGTGGCTAGCAATTTGGGAAGAGGATTCATGATAGGAAAAAGAAAGAGTGCCCTAAGTGAGAAATGTACTCCATAATGCCTACAAGTATGTATGTGGAAAACAATGAGTGTGTAATAGTTGTTAAGATTTGGTGTGAGGTGCTAGATGACAAGGAATGTGTTCTCGTGTAAATGGATGGATCCATGAGAAACGTCGATAAAGAGAGCCAAGTCATAGTGATTATTGGTGTCTGTGCAACTTGGAAGGTGTGAATGGAAAGGACACATAACATATGGTCTCAATACTTAAAATCAATGAGGTGGGCTCTTAGGGTTGGAAAAAATGCATCATATCCATGAATCTATGAAGCAGTTAAAGCTAAGCAATGTCTTATGTGTTGACTATATGAGATATTTATATCCATTGTTAGTTCATTTTCCTTGAACTATGTTCACAAATGTGCTCCAAGCAATGTCTTGTTTGAAATAGATATGAGATGAAAAGTAGGAATTTGGTCATGAGGTACTATTGGTGCATGTATTAACAATAAGTTACAACATCAAGGTGTTAGATCTAGAGTTGAGTGCACCTCTTGTGAGGCACTTGGAGGTAATTCCCTTGTGTGGAAAATGCATGTTGGATCGATACTAGTAGGGTTTGTGCAGTCATGTGGTCCTCGGATTGAGTGTTAGGTTTAGGGACTAAATATGGTCGTGGCTTAGAGAAGGAAATGACAATGGAAAGAATTCGTTCTGGTTGGTCATGAGCTTAAGAGTGTCAGGTCCCTATAATACTAGTGTATCCCCCATATTATTATGGTTGTGACCCATAAAAGCCCACTAATGTTATTGTTGGGCCCTTACATTTATAGGCCCTAATTATATTTTGACCCTTTAGACTCCTATATATATACTAACGAGGTCTTGTCATTTGAATCATCCAAGAATTGTTCATTTATGTGATGTATAGTGAGGTTGCCCTCTCAAAGTGGCTTATTATCCAGTTGTTGATCTATCTTTTATTATGTTTATGTGTGATTTTTTATCTGGATACATAACATTTGGTATCAAAGCTTTGGACCTAGGGTTTTGCTGGTTTAAATTTTTGCTATAACTTTTTTTCCTACAAAGCTTCAGACTGTGAAATTGATACCACATTAAGGTGAAATATTGATGAACATCTGGTTACAAATTTAGGTCTTGATTTTCTATATTTTCATAGATATGATCCAAGGAATTTATGGTTTCTGCATGCTCCAGAATTCATTCTCAAGTAGGTGTTATGGGGAAAATCATCATAAGTTTCTCTTTGTGCATTAGATTTGAATTTTGTAAAAAGTGACTGAAAGTGCATGAAATGTAGTTTTTCATATATAAATCTCAGGGCCAAAGGTTACAACATTGGCATGTGACATAGCATACAAGTTCACTCTACTAAATTAGTCCATACTCAGGTCACTATGGGAGATTTAGCATAACTTCATTTTGAAGAATCTGATCTCGGTCTAACTGGAGGGGTTGGAAAGAAGAGATAGAGGGCTAGCACGTGACGTAATTTTGGACCTTGGGAGGCCAAAATCATAGACATACAACATTTTCAAGGTCAACCTTATCTACAAGCTCAAAATCTAGCTCTTAAAAGGTGTGTATTTTTAAATTTGCATAACTTTTGTTTGAAAAATCCATTCGAGGTGATTCAAAGGACATAGTGAAGCATAGATATAATTAATTGATTCCAAAATGTCTCCCAAACAAAAAAAATCTACACCCTTCAAACCCTTTGAAATATATATTATGATGCATGAAGAAGAAGAAAAGCAACATGATATATCAAAATTACGGGACCAAATGCAACAATTTTCTCTATCAAAAGCAACGAAAAATGAATTAGAAGCTAAGATTGATGGTTCGGAAGAAAAAATGAAAGGATTAAAAGTAGTCATAAAAGCATACATGGGAGGTTTGAAAGAAGGTTTGACAATGTTTCTACAAGAAAGGTTTCTTAGCGGTGACAAGGTAGTCCATGAAACTCATGATGAGAATAAAATGAATGTGAATCATGATTTTAGAGACTCTAACTTTAGGTTGAAGATCGATCATATTCCAAAGATCAGTATGAGGAAGTTTGATGCCAAGGATCTGGTAACATGGATTCTACAGATGGAGTAGTTCTTTGAACTACATTTTGTGCAACATGGACAAAAGGTACACATTGCATCTTTATATTTATAACCCAGTCAATTTGTTTGATATTGATGGCTTTGTTCTCGTAGATCACTTGCCACTTGGACAATCTTTATAGAGGAATTGATAGCACATAATGAGGATACAAGTAGCAATACCTTCTTCATCTAATTGATAAATCTCAGACAAAAGGGTTCAATTATGGAACACATTGAGGACTTCCAAAGAGTGAATGTGAAGGTAAATGATATTCCATAAGAGCATCTGATTGATGTCTTCCTAGGGACTTTAAAGGATAACATTCAACATGTGGTTCTCCTTTGGGAACCTAAGTCATTGGAGAATGAATTCAAGGTGGAATGATAAGTTGAAAGCAAAATTAGGGCAACAAAAGGTCTATCACTCACAAATATAAAGATGGAAGTGTTGCCACTCCTAGCCTCCCACAACCTACAACGTTGAAACCACAACAACTAGAGGAAAAAAGAGAAAAAGGGCTTTGTTACAATTGTGATAGTAAATACATTAAAAGTCATAAGTTTGTTGGGAAGAGATTATTTTACATAGATTGTGAAGAGGAGGAAGAAAAGGAATAAGAAACATCAAAAGAAGAAGATATATAGTAGGAACCAACCCTAGGGGTTGAAAAAGAAGAAATGAATCTATCCATATCTTGTAATTCATTGGTGAGAATTAACACTCCTCAAGCTCTCAAGATAGAAGGATATATCAAGAAGAAAAAGGCAATAGTGTTGATTGATTCATGTGGTACCCATAATTTTATTCATTGTAAGATAGCCAAGGACTTGAATTGTTCTCTATATCCAACACCAGAGTGTCAAGTGGTGGTGGCAAATGGAGGAATTATAAATTATTGAATTTTTAATTATGGTCGATCTTCATAATGTACATTTGGTCACTTGATGTAATCGTATTTATCATTGTAAAGCATATTTATAAATGCTTAAGTCAAAAGAAAATTTATTTTGAGTCAAAGTCTCATTGCGGCTTTTAAAAGATGAAAATTTTAATTTTTGAAATGTAAATTTTGGCTCCAAAAGTGACAAGTTGGATTCCCTCCAAGTCAAGTCTACCCTGGCCAAGGGACACGTCCATTCACCCAAGATAGACTATTATATAAAGGTAGCTCAACCTCCTCCATTAGGCATCCACATTCTCTTACACAAGACAATTTTTGGGTAAGTGAGTGAACGACAAGAAAGATGAAAAATAAGGTTGAGTTTTCTCTCTTTTCTCTCTCTAGAAACAAGCATGTGTGGAGTAATCTCTCTTTACGTGGTTCACATTTTTTTGGGGCAACTGTTACAGGGGGCTGAAATTTTTGGGTCACTAAGGCAACTGTTGCAGGGGTGAAATTCTTGGGCAACTGACTATTGCAAAAGGGATGAAATTCTAGAAGTGCAGGATCGAATTGGGTGACTTGACTTGGAGGAGAAGACCATGTTTGACCATAGGTCTAGGTGTGTCTCTCATTGAACAAGAAGAATTTCTCTATTGAAAAGGTTATTGGTTTTTCCCCGTAGTGGGTTTCTCCATGGTAAAACTTGTGTGTTATGATCTCTCCTGTTCTATTGTTATTTATGGTTGAATTTATGAAGTATAATTGTTGAATGATATATTGAAATATGTTGAAAATGGCAACAAGAAATGCTAAAAATAGAAGTGCTAAAAATACCATTGTTATAAATAGCAGTTCGGGTACCAGTGTTGGACATAGCAACAAGGAATGAAAAATGGAAGTGCTAAAAATAGCATTGCTATAAATAGCATTTCGGGATGGATTCCAATTTTAGTTAGTCCCTGAAGAAAAATTGAGAAGTAAAATTCGAATTTGATCTTAGCAGCTATTTGTAAAATAATTAATTAATTCATCTTGAGTTAATTAGTTGCAGAAAATCAAACATGAAGTCTATGTGGGGACATGCAACAGTTTCTCCACTGATTGAGGAATTTATCCATCAATTAAAGAGATAAGGATGAGTTGTAATATTGAGTTGTAATTAATTGGCTCAGTTAACTGAGTCAAGTCCAGTTAGATTAGTTCAACCAGTTTGTTGAATTAATTGTGAGTTCAGTTAGTTAATGCTTGCATGCATGTAACTGCTGCTCTCCAAATAACTGAATATTCTCTCATAAATAACTCATGCATGTCAGTTCAGTCAGAGACCCAGTTGAGATCAGAGGAAGGGACAGTGTACTATCAGTTGGAGGATTTTTCCTATATAGGAAACTCATCCATGCAGAAGGAATTATCTCCTTCAAGTTTGTGCAGTTATTTCTGAGCCAAGTGAGCAGTGTGAGGTGGGAATTCACACAAGTGGAAGCACTGGACCCCAGGAAAAACTGCACAAGGAAATAGGAGGCTTGGAGGGCAGAGGAGAAGGTTGTGAGAGCCTTTGACTATCTATGAGCAGTATTGTTTGATTGCAGAGAGAGAAGGATAGCTTGAGAGCTGATTCTTTTTGTAACTTGAACAAGATTTCCACTTGTATGATAATACAGAGATTGGGGTTTTAGGCTGAGGCTTTCCCCAAGTTATTTATTTTGTGTTATGTGTGATTGATTTCTTATTCTTAGTTATATGTGTTCTCATTGATCTTGCTCATATTTGATTAAGCTTCCGCAAAGTTTGATGTAGAAGTAGATCTTGTATTTTGCTTTAGTACATTGCATAATCTGTTGATCTACAGTGGGAATTTCTATATGGTATCGGAGCAAAGGTGATCAAAGGAGAGAACTGTATACAAGAAGGGAGAAGTTCAAAGTTTGATGTTCTTGAATATAGAAATTGAGTTCTTATCACATCTCAATTTCACCAATGGTGTTCAGCGGTTTAAGACTCGAGTATGCCCTTGATGGCAACTCGAATTATATAGCCTAGAAGGATCACATGGAAGCAGTATTAGAGGATAACGATCTAAAGGACTTTATTGATCAAGAAGTCCCCAAGCCCGTAGCAGCTAATGCTACAGAATTGGTAGAATGGAAGAAATGTGTGGCTAGAGCAAGGAGAATCCTTCTGGAGGGAGTTTGGGACCACATAGTCTCGAGTCTCCGTGGGAAGGAGACACCGTTTTCGATGTGGAAAACATTGAAAGATCTATATCAGAACAACAATGATCAAAGGAAGCTGGCGCTGAAAGACAAGCTTTGGAAAATCAAGTGTGAAAAGGGCGACACGATCTCTACATATCTGGACAAGCTCACCACCTACAGGGATGAGCTTGGATGTAGGGAGCACGACAGCCGATGATGACATGGTAAGTCTTGCACTCCTCGATCTTCCTAAGAGCTGGCATAGCTACCAAGACTCAGTAAATGGAAGAGAGAAACTGCCAGATTGGGAATGACTTTGGTCGAATCTGATGCAGGAGGAGATAAGAAGAAGCACCAGAGATGGTTCTTCATCCATGGAGGATGAAGAAAATTGCGCCTTAGCGATTAAGGCAAAGAAAGGCAATGAGAAGGATTCTCATCCCAAATCCAGTTCTTCCCATGGTGGGAAGAATTTTGACAAATCAAAAGTGCGATGCTTTCGTTGTCATGAGGTGGGCCATTTTGCTACAAATTGTCCACTGAAGAAATCCAAGATGGGATCCAAGGAAGGATCTGAAGGTGAGGCATTGGCCACACAGTTCGAGTTGGATTTCACCCTCTTCGCATGCATGGTTTCATCCATGGTGTAATGTGGTTGGTTTCTTGACAGTGGAGCTTCTTTCCACATGATCGGCGACAAGAGTTTGTTCAGTACCTTTGAGGAGAAAGATCTCCAGATACTCATAGTGATGGGTAATGATGAAAAGTATAGTGTCTCAGGTGTAGGCACGGTTGTTTTTCAGATGGAGCATGGAGCTCGCATTACCTTGATCGATGTCAAGTATGTACCAGGATTGAAGAAAAAATTGGTGTCGATTGCAATGCTGGAAGACAAAGGCTATGATGTAGTCTTCAGTAAGGGAAAGGTTTTCCTTAGACATGTCACCACGAGATAGGTGAAGTAGATCAATTCACGGGTCAAGAACTTGTATGCTCTTGAGGTTCAAGATGCATGCAAAGCCTTGAGGAGCAAGGAAACTGTTGGAGACTTGGTGGTTGAGAGGGAGCGTGCACTACCTCTCAACATGCAGCATCAGAAGAAGTCTCAGACAATTGTGGAGGAGTCACAATTGGTGAAGCAACTTCAGGAGGTTGTGAAGCAGCCACAGTTGGTGAAGCAACTTCAGGAGGTTGTGAAGCAACCACAACTAGAGAAGCCGAGAGGAGATCGAGTAGAGACCTCAAGTAGGGGGAAATTTTGAGCCAAGTGGGTAGAGGGATCACATGCATCCATACCTCCAGGTAGGTGGTGGGACGATGTGGAGTGACAGTCCTAAGAAGGCTGGAATAGGGGCAGGATCATTGAGGTACCCAACCTCTTTGATTAGACTTTGCTACGGGAGCCCCGACAATGAGTAGTAGGACTGGCTGAGTGAGTAGAGGCAGATGCGAATGGAGCGACAGAGAGAGCTACAGTGCAGGAATCCCAAGACAGTGCAGAGCTAGCAGGCTACAACAATTTGAGAGGCAAAGGAGTGTTGCAACAGTGCAGGATGGCATAGAGAAGTATGTAGCGATGCGAGATGCATGGAGTGTTGCAGCAGCTTAGAGGTCAGAGAGGGAGCACTTGTTAGCGACAGATGGAGCTTCAGCGTCAGAGGATGTTTCTAGACCAACAGGAAGGTCAGTTGGGAGTTTTTTTTTGTTTCTAGAGTTGCTGGAGTAACAACACTTGGGAGAAGTGTTGCATGCAGAACATTCCAAAGGTTCAGGATCGAGTTCGAGTTGAATGCCTTTCTTGTTGACAGGGAGTGTTGAAAATGGCAACAAGAAATGCTAAAAATAGAAGTGCTAAAAATAACACTGCTGTAAATAGTAATTCGGGTACCAGTGTTGGACATAGCAACAAGGAATGAAAAATGGAAGTGCTAAAAATAACATTGCTATAAATAGCATTTCAGGATGGATTCCAAATTTAGTTAGTCCCTGAACTTAAATTGAGAAGTAAAATTCGAATTTGATCTTAGCAGCGGTTTCTAAAATAATTAATTAATTCATCTTGAGTTAATTAGTTGTAGAAAATCAAACATGAAGTCTATGTGGGGACATGCAACAGTTTCTCCATTGATTGAGGAATTTATCCATCAATTAAAGAGATAAGGATGAGTTGTAATATTGAGTTGTTATTAGTTGGCTCAGTTAACTGAGTCAATTCCAGTTAGATTAGTTCAACTAGTTTGTTGAATTAATTGTGAGTTCAATTAGTTAATGCTTGCATGCATGTAACTGCTGCTCTCCAAATAACTGAATATTCTCTCATAAATAACTCATGCATGTCAGTTCAGTCAGAGACCCAGTTGAGATCAGAGGAAGGGACAGTGCACTATCAGTTGGAGGATTTTTCCTATATAGGAAACTCATCCATGCAGAAGGAATTATCTCCTTCAGGTTTGTGCAGTTATTTCTGAGCCAAGTGAGCAGTGTGAGGTGGGAATTCACAAAAGTGGAAGCACTAGACCCCAGGAAAAACTGCACAAGGAAATAGAAGGCTTGGAGGGTAGAGGAGAAGGTTGTGAGAGCGTTTGATGTCTATGAGCAGTATTGTTTGATTGCAGAGAGAGCAGGATAGCTTGAGAGCTGATTCTTTTTGTAACTTGAACAAGATTTCCACTTGTATGATAATATAGAGATTGGGGTTTTAGGGTGAGGCTTTCCGTGGGTTATTTATTTTGTGTTATGTGTGATTGATTTCTCATTCTCAGTTATATGTGTTCTCATTGATCTTGCTCATATTCGATTAAGCTTCCACAAAGTTTGATGCAGAAGTAGATCTTGTATTTTGCTTTAGTACATTGCATAATCTGTTGATCTACAGTGGGAATTTCTACAGAATAAGACAAAAGAAGATCTACATCAAAAATAATTATCATAATTTCAGAAATATTGCATTAACCCTAATTGCACTAGGAAAATCAACGTGGTATCATAGCTTTGGTGAAGGAAGAATGGAACATTGAGATCACCTTAACAAAACCCTAGAGAGAATTTTACTCAAGTTATTCTTGTAGATTGGTTTTATGGCTTCCTCTATGAAATGTGAAAAAAAAGCTAGAGGGAGCATCTAATTTCAAAGCTTGGAAAGTTAGAATAGATATTCTTCTTGTCAAGAGCAAGGTTTTTGACATTGTGAAAGGCAAGCTTGTTGCACGAGAAGACGATGCAAGAAAAGCAAAGTTCAAAGAAGACGACATCAATGCCATGAGTATCATAGTGGACTCCATTAGGGATCATTTCGTTCCATACAATGCAAAACTTGATACCTCAAAGAAGATGTATGATGCCCTAATGAATCTCTACATGATCAAGAATGTTGGTTAATCAATGAGCTTGAAGAATGAATTTTGAAATACAAGGATGAATAATGACGATACTGTGGCTTCTTACTTTGTAAGGATTTCCCAAATAAGAGATCAAATTTAAGTAATTGGATAATCCATCCCTGATCAAGAACTAATAATTACAACACTCAATGGTCTTCCTAGATCATGGGATGCTTTTGCAGTAGGTATAAGCAGTTGGAAGGAAGTGCCTACACTTGAATAACTATGGACATCATGTGCTTAAGGAGAAGCAAGATTTATGACTAGAGATCATCAAGGTGAGGAAGTTCAAGACCTTGTAGCTCATTCCAAGAACAAGGGAAAGAAGAATTTTGGTCCTCAACACAAAAAGTCAGGAAAATGATCTTCTTCCTCTAAGAAGAAGAAAGACTTATCAAAGATACAATGTTATGGTTTTTGAGAATGTGGACATTTCAAGAGAGATTGTTCTAATAGGGATATCAAGCGAAGAAAAGGGAAACAACATGCTTTCGTAACAAAAGTTGAGGAAGATAAAAATCCAAAGAAGACCAAAAGTGAAAAGGATTTCTTCTACTATTTTTCTCTGATAGGTTACTTTGTAGATGATGATGACATGTGTCTAGTAGATAGTGGATCATCAAGGCACATGACTGGAGAGCGTGGGAATCTCTCTAGCATGACATAAAATAAGTTGTTTCAAAGGATTGAAATGGGAGACAATAACAACTATGCAGTCAAAGGAGTTGGAAATGCATCCATAGAGTTGGAATATGGTAATAATGTACATCTCAACGATGTTCTCTATATACCAGGTTTGAAAAAGAATCTCGCCTATATTTCTTATTTAGAAGATAAAATATTTGAGTTGCTTTTGTGGATGGAAAATTACTCGTTTGGTCTGAGGGATATAATATAGATGATGTTAGGGTTATTGGGATTCGTGATGGAAGACTGTAAAGACTTATAAGTCAACTAGATCAAGGATTGGTACATGATGAAATAAATCCAAGTGAGTTATGACACTGAAAGTATGGACATCTTCATTTTAGAGCATTTCCTGAATTGAGCCAAATAGTGTCACAGGTTCATGAACCACAAATTAAGAATGATGGTGTATGCAAAGGTTGTGCTCCTGGGAAGGACATCAAGAAACCATTTCCAAATAGTGACAAAAAATCTAAGAAACCTTTGGACTTGATTCATTTCTGATGTATGTTGTTTGATGTCTATAAAATTGCTTGGTGGTTCACTGTAATATGTGAAATTTATTGATGACTTCTCTCGTAAGACATGTATATATATCTTGAAGACTAAAGACGAAGTATTTACCAAGTTCTATGAATTCAAAGTTGAAGTGGAAAAATTTATAGGCAAAAAAAATCAAGATATTGAGATCTGACAATGGAGGAGAATACACAACAAAGGAGCTTGTTGCTTTCTGCAAGAAAGCTAGGATTAAGAGGGAGCTAATTGTCCCCTATAATCCATAACAAAATGGTGTAGTAGAATGAAAGAATAGGTCCAATGAAGGATCTGACAAGGCCATGATGCATGACTTGGACATGATGTTGTTCTTATGGGGTGAAGCATCACAGAGAACTGTGTACATTCAAAATTGAAGTCCTCATAGAGTAATGGAAGGTATGACTCTTGACGAAGCCAGAGGTCGAGCACATGAGAATATTTGGTTGTCATGAATATATTCATATTCCTATGGATAAGATGAATAAGCTTGAGCCTTCAGGAAAGAAAGGCATATTTGTTGGAAATAGAAAATCTTCAAAGGCTTGCAAAATATACATTCTAGAGAAGCAACGGATTGAGGTCAGCCGAGATGTCACCTTCAATGAGAAAGTGGCATATTGGAGGTCTAAGGAAGTCTCAATGGATTGCTTGGATGAAGTAAAATTGGAGGCCTCAAGGGAGGAGAATTCAAGTTCTACAAAATGTACCAGAAGGCTAGAAGGGCCTTAAGATCCAACAAAACTAGCCATAGTTCTAGAGATCAAGAAGAGAGAAACATAACTTAGATCCACATTGGAAGAGGCAGAAGGGAATGTAGCTCATGATTTCACATCTAGAGAGGTAAGAGACCTAAAAGCTTCACTAGCTATGTAACTATCATGACAAAACTCATTGATGAAGAACCTTCCACATATGAAGAAGCAACTAGTCAGGAGGTTTGGAAGGAGGCAATGAATGAAGAGTGGCAATCAATCATGGAGAATGATATTTGGGAATTTTTGCCAAGGCCTGAAGGGAATTCAATGGTGACTTCCAAGTGGATATACAATATTAATCATGTTGTAGATGGGAGTATTGAAAAATACAAGGCACGGTTCATGGCTAGAGAATTCTCCGAGAAAGAGGGAGAAGACTATGATGAGACTTTTTCTCTAGTTGCTAGGTACACCTCCATTAGATCCATCATCTCACTTGTTGCTTCTATGAAATGGGAATTGCACTAGATGTATGTAAAGCTTTCTTTCCTCAATGGTGTGATTGAGGAAGAGTTGCACATAGAGCAACCTCAAGGATTTGAGGTATATGGAAAGGAGTCTCATGTTTGCAGGTTGAAAAAGTCCTTATATGGACTCAAGCAAGCTCTAAGAGCTTGGTATGCTCATACTGACAACTATCTGACAAGACTGGGATTGACCAAGAGTGACGTCGATCCAACCTTTAAGTTTGTGAAGGATGTGTTGACAGGGCGAATTTTCGCTCTTCCAACAAGGGGAACTAACCCGATCACAGACCCCAATTTGATCTACTTTCGTTTGGAATGGCTAGTTCCGACGAGTTTTAAAGGACCCCGTAAACTGTTATAGGTGTTGAAAGATTACTCCCCGAAGGAAGAATTTCATTAAATCAACAAAAGAAACAGCTAACTTATATGTATCAGATCCTATCTATGCTAATTTTACCTACTTATGCTAGTCCTAACTATTCTAATCTATCCTGCAGGAGCATAACAAAAGAGATTAAACATCATATATAGATTCCAAGTCCAAATGAATCAATTATTGGTTCACAGTGGAACAAGGCAGTATTAAATCTTAATTGCAATCCAGTTACTCATACAGGAATACACATTCCTTTCCATACAAATAAAACTTGCAACTAATATTTAACAAGGTTTCGAATCAGCAACCGCTCATGAATCAACCATGGTAACAAATTATATTTGAATAACCAAGACTAGTCATGAACTGTCTGTTATCAATGTGCACAAAAACAAAACATATATGTCCTCATGCCTATCACAACACCTTGATTCCAAACATAAAAGAAAAAGGAAAATGAATCTCAACAAACAAGCTTCTTCTTGACCGAAACAGTCTTCTTTATTCACATAATAAAATCGACCCCTCTTCTGCCAAAAAAATTCCTCCCTCTATCTCCGAAGGTAATACTTATACAACAAAGACTGGCCCTCCGTCTTCTCCCCGCCTTTCCACCTCCCTCCTCTTTTCAATATACAAATTAAAATATACAGGCGTAGAATTGACCGGTGAAACGGCTAACATGTAAAGGCCGCATCTACTAGAGTGTTTCATTTCCTGGGGAAATGAATAGATGCCGATTGAAAGGAGGAGGTATGCGTGTCATTTCTTCATGATAAGGCTCAAGACCGCATAACCTTCGGAACACATAGGTAACACATGGAAACTTGACCACCAATGCCTAAAGCCGGATCTTTAAATAGAACACACCCGCATATATAAACTCTTCGGATCCGCTCATGCATCTTTTACCCGGAGCCATACTTGATGCTTATGCATCCGTTCTTTGACCTCGCTTGCCTTCTCTTGATCCTCGCCTGCAGAAATAACCAACATCAGCTATGCTTATGAAAATATGATAGAAATGCCTAAAAACACAAATCTTGCCTTCATTAAAACGTTTATAAAATCACAAGGAACAAATGTGAAAGAATCGGCCCCTGGTTCAGCCAAGGTTGTGATGCGATCATGTCGCAATCACTCACTGCAGCGGGCAATCACATGCAACATCACCCCTATCAGATTTTCCTTTGAAAACCCAGACCACAACATTTTATCAGAATACACGGGAAAACCCGCAGCCGAACCATAAGGCCAGACTTCAAATACTATACACCTGAACGTATAATTATTGTTGGGTCCACTCATCGCCCCTTCTCATATTGCATGGGCTTCACTTTCACCGATTGCCGATTGCGATTAGTGATAGGACAAACCCGAAAAATATATATGTTGCTTCTAATAGTCCCGGCAGGTCCGGTATATCGCATCGCGCCTTATGTATAAGCCTTGGGTTCCGTCGATTGCGACTTGCGATTGGGGGGAGTGGACCCGAAAATATATATATTATGGTTAATGATCCCGACAGGTTCACCATATCGCAGAATGTTTGAAGCTTGGGCTTTGGGTCTTAGCAGAGTGCGATTGCGATTTGTGATTGGAGGCCTGATCGCATCGCATTTATTCATGAGAGATAGGCCTTGCCCTTGATCAATGCAACCTGCGATATATGATAAAGGTATGCAAGGAGGATGTGTAAACGTTGAGGAAGTGCAGAGATGTTAAGTCATGCACGCTTTGCAAAGCATTTCTATTATGAAAGAGTTATAATAGGAATAAAGATGTGATAGAAGGTTTTGTGGGTCGAATCGAAATACAACCATAATAGAGAGTGGGGGTTGGTTATATGCGTGGGCATAGAGCACCATGAAGGTTTATGAGGATTGAAAAAGTCCCGATGAAGGATATGAATGAAGGACTAGATTGGGTTATAAGTGAATCATGCCGCAGAGATTTATTCAGGGGGGTCTTAGCCATTAAGAATTGAAGATTTGACTCAGCAGAGAGTTAAAATCCCTAGGATAAAAATAGATCATTTAGAGAAATGAAAGATCAAACTTCTAGGGGACCCATTCAAATTTGCTACCAGAGCAGGTTTTAATAGGGTGGTGGTTGTGGCCACAATAGGATGCACCCGTGATCTTATTATTATATGTTGATGACTTGTTTCTGATAAGTGTCGAGCCTCTTATCATTCAGTCTAAAAAGCAATTGGCTTCTAAGTTCGACATGAAGGATCTTGGGTTGATGCACTATTAAATGGGATTATAAGTATGGTGGAAACCTATCGAAGTCTTCCTCGGTCAAGAAAAGTATGTATTAGAGATCCTTTGGAGATTTGGTACCATGGATTGCAAATCCATGGCAACTCCCATGGTGACTTACTTGAAGAGGTTAAGAGGTTCTAACTCTAGATTGGTAGATACATCTATGTACCAGTGGTTGATTGCTATGTTTATATATTTGGTTAACACTAATCTGATCATTTGCTTTGTTGTGAACACCTTAAGCCAATTCTGTGTAGAATCAAGACACGAGCATTGGATCGTAGTAAGCACATCTTGATGTGTTTGTGTGGTACAATAAACTATGGATTGAGGTATGTTGTAAACAAGGACGTACATCTTCAGGGATATACAAACATTGATCAGGCAAGAAGTGACAAGGATAGGAAGAGTACTTCGAAGTATGCTTCGGCTTGGGATTCTCTATGATATCATGGATGAGAAGCAAACGAAAGTCGATCGCACTCAACACTACTGAAGTAGAGTACATTGTACCAATGAGGCTTGTACCGAAGCAGTACGGCTCCAAAAGTTGTTTGCAAGATTGTTCGGCCAGTAGTTGGAACCAACAATGATACACTTGTGATAATCAAAGTTGTGTGAAGCTTTCAGATAATCATGTGTTCCATGATAGGTCGAAGCATATTGAGATAAAGTACCACTACATCTGTGACATGGTGCAAAGGAAACCAATAAGGCTTGAGTACATCTCCACTGGTGAGCAGATAGTTGATGTTCTAACGAATTCGTTGCCAAGAGAAAGTTTGTGTACTTCATAAGCAAGTTGGGGCTTGTGGAGATTACCCCTCTCATTGAGATGGAGTGCTTGTATGTGTGTAGCATGAATGTACATTCTTCCAAAAGGGAGAATGGCTCCAATAGACCTAGAGGGTTCACCAAGAAATGTTGAGTGAGTGTCTGTTGGAGGTGGACACTGACCACACACCAGGAATGGTGGAGTGACGTCGTGGACCCTGATCACACACCAGACATGGTGGAGTGAGGTCCTTCAACATCTGGACCCTGATCACACACCGAAAGGGTGGAGTGAGGTCTTAGACCTTGTTCAAACACTGAGAAGGGTGGAGTGAGTTACTTTTAGCATTTAGACCTGATCACCAACTAGGAAGGGGTTGAGTGAGGTCTTGACCCAGAGAGCTCACTTGGAAGGGTGAGTGAGTGATTTCTAGTTGAGGGTCTCAACATTTTTTGGCCTAGGCAGAGGCCAAGGGATTCAAGGACTTATCACTCCGGAGGAGTGAGTCCTGATATGCTGATGACATTGCCATGGGTTTGATACCACCCTGGATATGGCCAATAGCGAATCCCGATGATAGATGATGATGCTAGTAATAACGGATAACCTTTTTCTTTAGAGAAGTTTGTTCAATTTGAGAACTTTTATGACAATGATTATGAATACCTCCCTAGTTAAGAGAGGGAATGCTGAATTTGTAACTATGGCTGATATTCATAATGTACATTTGGTCACTTGATGTAATTGTATTTATCATTGCAAATGATATTTATAAATGCTCGAGTCAAATGATAATTCTTTTTGAGTCAAAGTCACATTACAACTTTTAAAAGATGAAAATTTGAATTTTTGAAATGTAAATTTTGGCTCCAAAAGTGACAAGTCAACGTCCCCCCAAGTCAAGTCAACCCTGGCTAAAAGACACGTCCATTCACCCAAGACAAACTACTATAAAGGAAACTCGACCTCCTCCATTAGACATTCACATTCTCTCACACAAGACTGTTTATGGGCAAGTGAGCGAAGGGCAAGAAGGACAAAAAATAAGGTCGAGTTTTCTCTCTTCTCTCTCTCTTTGGTAACTTGCATGTGTGGAGTAATCTCTCTTTCTGTGGTTCCCATTTTTCTGGGGAAATTGTTACAGGGGGGCGGAATTTTTGGGTCACAAAGGCAACTATTGTTGGGCCAGAATTTTGGGGCAACTAGCTATTGTAGGAGGGCTGAAATTATGGAAGTGCAGGATCAAGAGTGAAGTGCATGATGAGATTGGGTGACTTGACTTGGAGGAGAAGACCATGTTTGACCATAGGTCTAGGTGCGTCTCTCATTGAACAAGAAGAATTCCATATTGAAAAGGTTGGTGGGTTTTCCCAAGGTAAATCTTGTGTGTTGTGATCTCTATTGCTCTATTGTTATTGATGGTTGAATTTCTCAAGTATAATTGTTGAATGATATATTGGAATAAGCTAAAAGAATTTCTACATCAAAAGTAATTATGAGAATTTTAGAAATATTGTGCTAACCCTAATTGCACTAAGGAAATCAACATAAATTGCTCAGGGAAGTGCCATAATATTAGTCTAACAATTGGGGAATATGATTGAATAGTCCAATGCTTTCCATTCCAATGGGTGGTGTTGATTTTGCATTAGCAATCCAATGGTTACAATCTTTGGTGCGATATCTTTTAATTTTCAAGAACTTTTTATTGAAAAAATTATGGGAAGGAAAGGAAATTTAATTAAGAGGTATTGTAGGGAAAACTAGAAAGATAATTAGCTCTAATGGCATGACAAAGCTTTTGAAGAAGGAACAAAAGGGTAATTGCACAATTATGCTCACTAGATGTTCAAACATCTAAGTCATCCATTTCTCCAAATATCCAAAGAGTCTGTGACAATTATTCCAAGGTATTTGAGACTTCGAAATGTCTACAACCTATTCGCAATATTAATCATGTCATTCAATTGATTGTAAGAAGTGTTCCTCCAAACATCAGAGCTTACAGATATTCCTATGCCCAAAAGAGTGAAATTGAACGTATGGTTGCAAAAACACTAGAGGCAAGTATAATTCAACGTAGTCAAAGTTCTTTCTCTTATCCCGTAGTATTGGTGCACAAGAAGGTTGGATCATGGTGTATGTGTCCAAATTATAGAGAGCTCAATGAGATCACTATTAAAGATAAATTTCTCATTCTTGTCATTGGTGAATTGTTGGATGAACTAAATGGAACAATTTAATTCACCAAGTTGGATCTTTGCTCAGGATATCATCAAATTAGAATGAAGACAAAAGGCATTCTAAAAAACAACGTTCATAACTCATTAAGGTCATTATGAATTTTTGGTCATGCCTTTTGGCCTTACGAATGCACCTCCCACATTTCATGGTTTGATGAATTCCAATTTCAAACCCTTCCTTAGAAAACTTGCATTAGTAATTTTTGATGATATACTAATATACAATAAGTCCTGGAAAAATCATGTTCAACATGTTGATAGGGTGCTCAAACTATTGGAGGAGAAATAATTGTATGTAAAACTTTCAAATGTTTCTTTGGGGTACAAGGAGTGGAATATTTGGGTCATATTGTATCTCATGAGGATGTTAAGATAGACCCTCACAAAATTAAAGCTATAAAGGAGTGGAAAATATCCACAATCTGAAAGCATCTTCAAGGTTTTCTTCGGTTGACAGAGTATTATCCCAAGTTTGTTAAGAATTATGGGAGAATAGCAGCACCACTAACAACATTACTAAAGAAAGATGCATTTTTTTGGACTCCAGAACCAACTAAGGCCTTTGAACATATTAAAGAGGCAATGTGCCGAGCTCGAGTCTTAGCTACACCAGACTTCACAAAAACATTTATTGTGGAATGTGATGTCTTAGAAATGGCATTGGTGTTGTTTTAATGCAAGAAGGAAAACCCATTCCTTTTGAAAGTTGTCCAATCAAAGGAAAGCATTTACACAAACCTATTTATGAGAAGGAAATGTTGGAAATACAACATGCTTTGAATACATGACACCCTTAACTAATGGGAAGACACTTAAAGGTAAAAGAAAATCATGATAGTCTTAAATACTTATTGGAACAAATATTATCTTTAAAAGAGAAGCAAAAATGGGTCACAAAGATGTTGGGTTATGACTTTGAAATCATCTACAAGAAATGGAAGCAAAATGTTGTTGTGCATGGACTCTCAAGAAGGGATGAGGATGTGGAAGCATTGCTGTGTGCCATTTCTATTATCTAACCTGATTGGATAACTAAAGCAATGGATGAATGGAAGAATGACAAAGTTGTTTGGACACTCATTCAAAACTTCCAACAAGATTCCAGTGCATCTAATACATTTATCTGGAAAAATGATTCACAATGGTGCAATGATCACTTATATCTATGTAAGAACTCCCAACTCAAACAAAAGGTTATTTGGAATTGCACACATCTCTTATGGGAGGGAACTCAAGATTTTTAGAATCTTACCCTAGGGTCAAGAAGGATTTTTTTCTTCTTTTCTCTGATGGCCTTAAATATGCTATTCTAAAGTTTGTGGCTGAATGTTTGGTTTACCAGCAAAATAAAGTGGAGACAATTAAGACCCGAAGTCTTTTAAAACCATTATCCATTCCAAGTCAAAATTGGAAGGAGGTATTAATGGATTTTATCATAGGTTTACCCAAGTTTGAAGGAAAAAGTGTCATCATGGTGGTAATTGATAGACTTACCAAGTATGCACACTTTTGTGCACTATCTCATCCTTTCTAATCTAGTACAATTGCTACTGCATTTGTGGAAGTAGTTTAAAAGCTACATGGAAACCCAAATATTATTGTAAGTGACAAAGATCCCATTTTTACTGGAAATTTTTGGACAAAATTATTTTATTGTCTTCGTACTCAATTAGCTCATAGCTCATCTTATCATCCTCAATATGATGGGAAAATTGAGATAGTGGACAAATGATTGGAAGGATATATTCGTTGCTTTGTATATGGTAAACAAACACAATGGGTCAAGTGGTTACCTCTAGAAAAAACGACGGTATAACAATTCCTTCCATACCGCATCAAAAATAACCCCATTTAGGGCACTTTGTGGATATCATTCACCGTCCATCACATCATCTTTAAGAGACAATTATAAGGTTCAAGCAGTGGAAGATCACATCGAGCATTAACAACAAGTTCTCCAACTCTTAAAGGATAACTTGACTTTGGCACAAAATCAAATGAAACAAGAGGCAAATCAACATTGCAGTGAAAAAAGTTTTGATGTGGACGACTGGGTATTTTTGCGGCTACAACCATACAAACAAATGCCCTTTAAGTAAGTTAAGAAGGATAATAAACTATCACCCAAGTACTACGACCCTTATACGATGTTGCAAAAGATTTGTACTATGGCATACAAATTGGATTTTCCTGCATCTTCATGAGTACACCCAGTTTTCCACGTTTCATGCTTAACGAAGGTTATAAGTGACAAGCTCTCAATTCAAACTATATTTATAGAACTTGATGAGGAAGGAAAAATCATATTGGAGCCTGAAGCAATCAAGAAAAAAAGAATCCGAGAGCTATGAAATCAATCAATTTCGAAGTATCTCATTAAGTGGTAAAATTTGTTGGCATTATGAATTCAGTGTTGTCCTTGATGGCAACCTACCTGATGAGTTGTCCTTGATGACAACATATTTGATGAATGAAAACCTACTTGATAAGTTGTCTCTTGATGAAAATATACTTGTTGAAGGTATAAACATGATGTGTTTACAGACGTGACAGAGTGTTTTGAAAAATGCATGGTTCGGAGGCAGAGGAATGATAAAATTGGAAGTTCAAGAACTATACGCGGGTTCGTCAAGGCCAAGTCTCGTATACACGCGAGATTAAAGAAGAAAAGGCGCGTATGGTTTCTACACCATGGTATTGGCCCATAGTAGTGAGCACGACAATGAATATTGATCCCGTCAAAGAAAACCATTGGCTGGAGTATGTATTTGACCCATGGTACTGAAAAATGCTAAAATATATAAGGTGGTGAAGATTAAAGTGTGTTGGGTGTGCAAGTGATTGAAATTTTATGAATAGTTAGATCTAAAGAAAATATGCATGTTATGGGCTTTTGATGCTTCGCTTGATCTAAACTAAGTATGCACTTGAGAATTTGATGATGGATAAGATCCAATAGATCTGAAATAATTATGCACCGATGAATACAATGATGGATCAGGATCATGAGACCTGAAATGACTTTCCATTGTATGATATTCTCATGCATTGATTAGATCTAAGTAGTGACGCATGTTTTTATCTCTGAATATTATGATTATGATCTGGGTCTTTTTGAAGTTTTGAAGAGTAGTGCAATTTTAGGTCAAAAATTGCAAATCTATACACAGGTTGGTCTCGGTAAAGTCACGTATACATGTGGGTTCGCTTCTTCAAAGTCGTGTATATAAAGGAAGGGTTTTTGTTCATAAATGACTGATCAACTTGATTAGTGTTGTTGTATCTCTTTTGTCTGTCAATGATGTCCTCATGTTGATCTAGGTTGAATGTCTGAAGTAGAACTGATTGAATGATGAAGTTTAATTTGGTTACATGTTGATTGATTGAAAATATTATTGATGTTTCTAATTGTATGAGGGTTTTGTAAGCTAACAAAATTTTTCAGAATATATTTGGTCAACTCTGTGTCTGATTCAGAATTACAAGTTTTCAGTTTTTAGTAAATTAAGATCTTTACACAGGTTGCTCTACAACAAAGCATGTATACACACGGGTTTGCTGCGGTAAAGTAGCGTATTCATTTTGATAGATGGTTGATCAGGATTTGCAGTAATAGAATGTGGTTTTTGTAATGTGCAGTATGATGTTTGATATTCTAGTTACAATGATTTGTATGTTCCAGTTGATTGGTTGAGTTATTTATTAAGTTTTATTTGTTTGGGTTTCAATGATTGGTCGATTCAGTTGTGTCGGTTGATTCAGTTGTGTCAGAGATTGATGATTGTGTTACAGTGATGAGTTACAGTTTTTTTATTGATATTGAGCTTAAGTGTTGGTAATGGGTCTAGTCTAAAATTTGATGAAACATGGCCTATAAGTTATGATGTGTTGTAGCAGGTGGATCTAGTGTAAAAATTTATGAAAATTGGTCCACGGATGTTGCTGAGGGTTGGGGCCTTCAGTGAGGAAGTCGAAGCTTCCTGCCAATAGTAGCTGGTAAGCAGATCAGGGGGTTGGAGCTCACTTCCAGTAGGAGATGGAGAACGAGTGAAGGTTGTAGACTTCTGCAGGTGGGTGTCTACGTACTGGTATGAGTCTGCACTAGTACAAGATTGTAAAAAGCTTTTTCTTTATATTAAAAAGAAGACAAAGACTACAACAGCAGGTGGTTTTTTCCCGCATTTGATTTCCACCTTAAATCTTGGTTTTCATGTGTGTTGCTTATGTATGATGGTTTATTTTGTTCTTGTAACACATGGTTATTGTTTATCTAATGTTTAATAAAGTATTGATGCACTGGCTTAAGACTAACATATGATGAAACATTAGTTTACTGGATGTATGCTAGTTGTCTTAAGAACAGTCGCGTACACACGCCGGTTCCTTTTAGTAAAGTCGCGTATAAAAATCAGAATATGAAATGAAAAATTATTGATTTGAAAATACTGATCGACACCCCCCCAGTATTTTTCCCAACAATTGGTATCAGAGGAGGTCCTTTGGCAGAAGCTTGATCGCTTGAAGGAGATCCATCGAGACAATGGGAAAGAAGCAAAAGAAGAAAGCACCTCAAAAGAAGAAGACATCTCAAAGAGACAGTGAAAGTGTTAGAGATGATTGGCTATTAGATGGAAGCAAATATTCAGATTCAGAATCACCTCAGAATGAAGATGATCAAGCAAAAGAATTATCAGGTACTGATTTTTGGTCCTTTGTTGATACCTTTCCCTGTTCATGCAATATTGAAGATAATGAATATGACAATGAAACAACTGAATTTTCTCTTATGGGTAAAAGTGAAAGAAATCTAATGACCATAGAAGTAGAAGTTAAAAGGCTCATAGATAAAATTATAGATCAACAAGATCTATTTGATAAAAGGGAATGTACCTATAACGAAGAGGTCACCAAGTTAAAAACTCAGTTGGAGGAAGAAAACAAAATAAGGAAGAAATACAAGGAAAAGGAAGATCAATGCCAAAGGTTGCAGGATGAAGTAACATCATTGAGAAATCAAGTGAATGAAAAGGATACAACAACCAAGGGACTTAAAAAAAGAACCAGTTTCTGTAAAGGTCTTGAAGCTGAGGTCGTCTCTCTAAAAGAAGATCTTGAAAAATCAAATAATAAGAATGAAAAACTTCTTCAAGCATTTGAAAGACAAGAAAATGAGATTCTCAAATTAAAACAACAAGTGGAGGAAGGAAGAAAGATTGAAGAAATCATGAAGAAGCAATATCTAGAAAAGGAAAAAAAATATCAGGTTGAGGTAAATATCCTAAAAGGTAAATTACAATAAAAGGATAAACTTTTGCGATTTCAAGATAGTACTAAGATTTTGGATAATATTCCTAGTAGTCAAAGGTTTCCTGCCATCAAATCTAGTCTTGGTTTTCTTGAAACTGTTAAAGGTGAATCTAGCTCACAGGCTGAGGCAAGGAATTCTAATACAAAATATGAAATGCTCAATAAGGAGATAAGAAGTCAACCCCATCAACAACCAAGGAAAGAAAGTTTTCAAAGGAAATCATTGACTCCTAACTATAGAAGTGTTAATTGATTTTTTCCTCTGATCAATAATGTTAAATGTTCTATATGTCATAATTTTGGACATGTTGCAGCTAGTTGCAGAAGTATAATGTTTCAAGCTAATAACTGTCTCACAGAAAGATCATCAGCTTCCAGGTACTTTAAGGGATATTGTTTTTCTTGCAATATGTTTGGTCACAAAGCCATTAATTTCAATAGAAGGAATATGAAACATATTAGATGTTATGCTTGTAACAAGTTTGGGCATGTAAAAAAAGAATGCAGGAACAAGTCCATGGATTGTCATAGACAATATGGTAAGCAACCAAATAAGAACATTGATATAAGAAAATATGAAAAAGATGGATCCACCAATAAGCAAGAAAAGGAAGAACATATAAGGTGTGGTCTTGCTCTCTACTCATTCAAAGATGAAGACGAATGGGGCATAGATAGTGGATGTTCTCATCACATGACTGGAGATAAGAGTAAAATGGAGTATCTCATGAAGAACTGTCATGGTAATGTAATTCTTGGAACTGATGTTTCAACAAAAGTTATGGGACCAGGTACAGTTAGAACAAACTCAGGGGGAGCTAAAAGTGTGAAATCTCAGTGTTTCACTTTATGTACACGGATCTTATGAAGACAAGTCGTGTGTATACGCGAGTTTTAAACTGCACAGTCGTGTATATTTTGGTTTGATGAAGAAACAGTGGGACAGACTCAGTTAAGGGTTTGATATGGTTCAGTCAATTATTAATTGTCTTTTCTGTTTTTATGGTTGATGATTACAGTTTGTTGATGCTATTTAGAATTTCTTTTGGCCCTCATAAGTTGTTGATGACTTGATGTATAACTAGTTGATGATGATGCCTTGATGATTCTTACTGATATATGAAATGATCAGATCTGATAGTGAACAATTGGCACAGGTTCAGGGGGAGCATTTGCTATGCTTCTAATAATGCATTGTTGGCATTATGTTTGCTTTAGAAGTCCTTGGTACGTAATGATGCTTATCAATGGTGATGATTCTTATGTTGTTGAAGTGTTTAAATGATGCATCATGCTATGTTGTGGTCATGGATTGCCTATGATGAAATCACGTATGACACTTATATATTGCTTAAGCCACACAGTTGTTTTGATGCTACTGATAAGATTTATGGATGACTCTTTTGATGATGCATATAGTACATACGTTATGGTGATCTTCATAATTGCAAGGAGAAAAACAAAGCTTGAGTACACAACTTCATTATTTGATAATGATAAGTGTCACTCATTACTTTTATGTTGTTGTCATCATGCCTTCAAAGATGCGTAAATTTCATATGGTACAATTATGGATGAGGATTCCTATAGTTCTTGGCTCTCTCATGGTATATTGTTCGAGGATTGTTGCTTTTGATGGTATCAAGAAAGTTTGACAAATGATTGTGAGCTCATGGTTTGCTTTTCTCTTTGATGAGAAGCTAGATACATATTGCTATCTCTATGATGGATACATTATTGATAAGGATCACATGGATGATTACTTAAGTTGCATATTGGTAAATGATGTTGGTATAAAATATCTTCTTGTATGAAGAAAATTGGCCAAGAGAATGGTGTTATTGCAAGTTTCATGAAGACATGGCTATTTGGAGACATGGCTTACTTAGTCACATAATGATGATGATGTTGTGGTCATGGATGCTGACTATGATGCTTTCACATGTATATGGTTTTGTGAAGATATAGGCATTACTGCTTGGAGATATGGCATATTCTTGGTTGATTCATGAAAGGCTATGTTTTTTATGAACATAGATTAAGGCTTTTTCTACTAAGGAAAAAGAGAAATTTGATCTTGATAAGGTCAAGAGGATGAGTTGTTAGTAGATATATATGAAAATTTGTATGCGGCATACTTAGTCACAAGTTGATGATATTAAAGCTACATTGTCTTATCTTGCGAATTGATGATGAACATATAAAGGTTATTGTTCATGATGCTGCTGACAGATGCTTATGGTGCAGATCATATATGGTGTATGATAGTTGATGATAACTATCATGGTCTTGTTTAGGTCTTTGTTATAAATTCCATTTGATGTAAAGGTCATTGATGTACTCATTGTAAAATTTAGACATGTATGGACTATTGTGGTCAAGTCCTTTTGGACATATGATGAATTTTGAAACCCCACTATGTTTGAGAAGTTGATGTAATAATGATGTCAAATGTACAAAACCACTGTGATTGGTTGATTGATGTAAGTTTTTGGTGATAGGACACATTTTATCATTCAAATAATCATGTACTTCATTGTACATCTGTCAAAGATTGCAGCATGTGCTCAGGGGGAGCATGATTAGAGAATTCAGCATGTGCTCAGGGGGAGCATGGTTAATATTCATATTCAACAGTTTAGATATGGAAGTCTTCATTCAACATTGGTCAGCCCTTTGCCCTTGATGTAAAAGGGGGAGAGTAGCTTGGTGTTTGGGTTGATGTTTGGAAATTTTGGTGCTTGTCTTGATGTATTTACAGGTTGTGTTGACCAAACACCAAAGTGGTTTCCATCAAGTCCAAAGGGGGAGATTGTTGGCATTATGAATTAGGTGTTGTCCTTGATGGAAACCTACTTGATGAGTTGTCCTTGATGACAACCTATTTGATGAATGGAAACTTACTTGATAAGTTGTCTCTTGATGAAAATCTACTTGTTAAAGGTATAAACATGATGTGTTTATAGATGTGACAGAGTGCTTTGAAAAATGCATGGCAGTTCAGAGGCAGAGGAATGATAAAGTTGGAAGTTCAAGAACTATACGCGGGTTCGTCAAGGCCAAGTCATGTATACACGCGAGTTTAAAGAAGAAAAGGCGTGTATGGTTTTTGCACCATGGTATTCTAAATACTAGGGGTCTTTACCATGGTATTGGCCCATAGTAATGAGCGCGGAAACGAATATTGATCCCATCAAAGAAAACCATTGGCTGGAGTATGGTTTTGACCCGTGGTATTGAAAAACACTAAACTATATAAGGTGGTGAAGATCAAAGTGTGTTGGGTGTGAAAGTGATGGAAATTCTACAAATAGTTAGATCTAAAGAAAATATGCATGTTATGGGCTTTTGATGCTTTTCTTGATCTAAACTAAGTATGCACCTGAGAATTTGATGATGGATAAGATCCAATAGATCTGAAATAATTATTCACTGATGAATACAATGATGAATCAGGATCATGAGACCTGAAATGACTTTCCATTGTATGATCTACTCATGTATTGACTAGATCTAAGTAATGACACATATTTTTATCTATGAATATTATGGTTTGGGTCTTTCTGAAGTTCTGAAGAGTAGCGCAATTTTAGGTCAAATTTGCAGATCTATACGTAGGTTGGTCTCGGTAAAGTCGCGTATACATGCAGGTTCGCTTTTTCAAAGTCGCGTATATAAAGAAAGGGTTTTTGTTCATAAATGACTGATTAACCTGGTTAGTGTTGTTGTATCTCTGTTGTGTGTCAATGATGTCCTCATGTTGATCTGGGTTGAATGTCTGAAGTAGAACTAATTGAATGATGAAGTTGACTTTGGTTACATGTTGATTGATTTAAAATATTATTGATGTTGTTGACTGCATGAGGTTCTATAAGCTAACAAAATATCTCCGGTCAACTCTGTGTCTGATTCAGAATTACAAGTTTTTAGTTTTCAGCGTATTAAGATCTATACGCAGGTTTCTCTACAACAAAGCGCGTATACACGTGGGTTTGCTGCGGCAAAGTAGCGTATACATTTTGACAGATGGTTGATAAGGATTCACAGTAACAAAATATGGTTTTTGTGGTGTGCAGAATGATGTTTGATATTCTGGTTATAGTGATATGTTTGTTCTAGTTGATTGGTTGAGTTTTTTTATTAAGTTTGAGTTGTTTGGATTTTAGCGATTGGTCGATTCAGTTGTGTCAAATATTGATGATTGTATTATAGTGATGAGTTAGAGTTTGTTTATTGATATTGAGCTTAAGTGTTGGCAATGGGTCCAGTCTGAAAATTTGATTAAATGTGGCCTACAAGTTATGATGTGTTGTAGCAGGTGGATCTAGTGTGAAAATTTATGAAACGTGGTCCACAAATGTTGCTGAGGGTTGGAGCGTTCAGTGAGGAAGTCGAAGCTTCATACCAGTAGTAGCTGGTAATCAGATCAAGGGGTTGGAGCTCCCTTCTAGTAGGGGTTGGAGCTCCCTTCCAGTAGGGTCTGGAGAATGAGTGAAGGTTGTAGCCTTCTGCAGGTGGGTGCATGCGTACTGGTATGAGTTTGCACCAGTACAAGATTGTAAAGAGGTTTTTATTAATATTAAAAAGAAGACGAAGACGACAACAACAGGTGGTTTTTTCCCGCATTGAGTTTGCACCTTAAATCTTGGTTTTCATGTGTGTTGCTTATGTGTGATGGTTTATTTTGTTCTTACAGCACATGATTATTGTCTATCTAATGTTTAATAAAGTACTGATACACTGGCTGAAGACTAACATATTATGAAACATAAGTTTACTGGATGTACGCTAGTTGTCTTAAGAACAATCATGTACACACGCGGGTTCCTTTTAGTAAAGTCGCGTATAGAAATCATAATATGAAATGAAAAATTATTGATTTGAAAATATTGATTCAACACCCCCCCCCCCCCCCCCCCCCCTCAGTATTTTTCCCAACAGAATTTACCTACTAAAGATTCCACATGGGTGGATGAGCATTTCATAAAGAAGCATCCAAAACTACTCAAGTGTTGAGGAAAACACTTTTTTGAAGGAGAGGCACATGTTAGGTGCCTATAATACTAGTGTAGCCCCCATACTGTTATTGTTGTGCCCTATAGAAGCCCACTATTGTTAATGTTGAGTTGTTACATTATTATTGTTATGTTGGCCCTGATTATATTTTGACCTTTTAGACTCATATATACCAAGGGGGTCTTTTCATTTGAATCATCCAAGAATTGTTCATTTATGTGATGTAAAGGGAGGTTGCCCCCTTGAAGTGGCTTATTATCTAGTCGTTTATCTATCTTTTCTTATTTTTTGTGTTATTTTTGATATGATACATAACAAAGAGACATGTTGAGAACAAATGGTGAATGACATAATGACAATTTGCAAAAAGAATGATGGAGAAGAGGATATAATGTATGAAATCAAGCATGCGTATTTTCAAGCATCACATACTCAAGTATGCAATGGTGGAATTATTGTGGAATTATTGTTAATCATGTGTAATTGGGCATATCATTATAAGACCTTGTATAGGCATGTGTACTTTTGGCTTTTTAGTTCATTAGTGGAAGGTGTAAATGTAAACTTAGATGACATATAAAGGAGGGGATATTGTAATTGTGGATAATTGGTTATAAACTTCAAGGAGGATCAATGTTTAACTTGAGTCAGGATTAAAGGTGGAAATTTTAAGTTAATCTTGATTTGATCATGAGTGGAATAAACTAACATTGAATAGGTTGATGATGGGTTTATTATTGATGGTTATGGACCTATGGTACTCACTTTTGATTGATCCTATTTTTAGTTTTGGCATACTCTAATATAAAGTTCCTCAAGTGGTTAGTGTTAACTTGATTGACCATGATTTGAATGGATTGGACTAGGGATTAACAAAGATAACTTTGTCGTTGAGTTTTCAAGGCAAATCATCAATGTTTGTTTTGTGTTTACATTATGTTTGTTTTATTACACTCATTGAATAGATTGGAGATTACAATCCAAAGTTGTGGAGCAGGTGAAGATTAAAGTCCAATGAAGAATGAAGAAGAGAAAACATGATTCAAATTTTTTGAATATGGAAAGGAATCCAACTCAATTATTTTTGGTAAATGCAAGAAATCGATTAAAGATGATTAACACATTCATAATCAACAATATGGACACTGATTAAATTGATCATTTAAAAAATATATTTAAAATAAAAATGAATAAAAATAATATATATTATAATAAAGTTGTAAATAGAATTTAAAAGTAAATATAAAAAGCTTAAAACTCTCATATTGAACCCCAAATCTAAGTATGTAGAGTCAAAGTCCCAATCTAGTAAAGTGTGAATATATGATTCCTATATCCCAAGGCTCACTTATTTTTTTCTTAAAAATGAACATTTTTCACCTTGTCCTTCAACTTTGAGCAGTTCAAGAAGACTTTTACTCCAACTTTGACAACTTGGTGAAAAGATTGTCCTAACAAAAATCACATTTGGCTCACGAAGATTCACTATTATAATTTCCCTTTTAACTTAATTTTATTTTTTTTCTAATCCATGAGGTGTAGCTAATTGGTATCTATGGAGTTTAGTCTTCATTAGGTCACTTGTTCAAATCTCATGGGGAGGGGTTGAAGTGGAAGCCACTTATGGGGGATAAAAACTATCCCCTGGGGCATCTAGACTTGACTAAGCCTTGCACAACCCTAGTGACAACATCCCATAAGTGGGAAGATCATTCTTCCATCCAACATTCATGTTGGCCTCAACCAAGGCTTATCCTAGTTGCATTTTAATAGAAATGTCCTAATTCTTGTTTAAGTGGGATTGAAACTCCCAACACATGTCATTTTAGGGATGCTTAAGTATAATTCATATAAAAATATTATGGGAATTGAATATGCTCAAGTTATAATCAACTCCTTATATTGATTCAAAATATGTAAATAGTAAATTTATGATTACATGATGGGAATTAAGTGTTATTGGCAGAGTTACAATGCCCCATATCGTAAAATGTGAAAATTCATTGTAAATATTTTAGTATGGATTCCTAGTGTGGAGCTTAAGGTCAAGGCTTGATTTATAAATGTGAATATATGGACCATGTGATAAGCTTGCCATAGTAGACTCAAGCTTTGTAAATATTTACATTGAAATGTAATATATAAAATGGTTCAAGTTGGTTGCTAGAAGCACATGAAATAAAGGGGCTATGATTCCACCAAAGGGGAAGAGGAAAGAGGGCCTAAGCGAAAGTGAATCCTATATTATCAAGTGTTAACCTTATATTCCATATCCTTTACTCCATGTGTCTTAAATAGAACCAACTACTTTCATCAACTCATTGGACCAATCACTTAATGCATGTAAGGAACTTGATGGGGAAACCTCCCGTGTAGTTATGAAGCATGGGTAGGGGATAATGTAAGAGAATTATGTCTCCGCTGTTAGAAGTGATGTCAACCTTTGAAACACCCTATCCTTTAATTAATTATGTTAATGATGCACGTGCACTGGGCAAGTAAATGTAAATGGGTCAAAAAGACTTGGAACAATTGTAATATTCATCTTTATTAATATATATTAATTGCCAAAGATGAAGAAGACAACAACCAACATGGATCTTGATACTAAGAGAAAAGTTGCAAGGGGAATTTGGGAAGTTTCCTATCTGACCCTAAATTAATTGTTATGATTTCTGACCTATTGCTTGAGCTACTTAACTACTAATGGTTATGAGAAGAATGTTGGGGCGGGGACAAGAATGGTACCAAACTACTCCAAAGGCATGGGCTACATACCCATTATGTAGAATTTATATTAACCATATAGCCCAAGGAAAAAGGACCCAAATTATCATGAATGGTAGTATGTGCATATGGGGAATAAGCACTATCAGAAGGCAGAATAGAGCAGAGCAAATAGACAAAAGTTATAGAATGTGAATGGACGAGTAGAGAGATTAGAGAGTAACAAAGAATGGTTATGGACTAGTGAATGTGATCTTGTGTGAAAGCCTGAGTAACTTATGAAGAGCATCCAAAATCACACAAGGATTCTAAGTCTATCGATCTAAATAGAAAGCAATAGAAAAAATCCTTTTGAGATGCACCATCCTATGCAGAGTTGTGGGATTTACAAATTGGTTAAGGAAGTCAGTGTTAAAGCCTTTAGCTAGAGCTAGAGGGACACTTGTAATTAAGAAAGGGATTGAGTAATATATATGCACAAAAATCACTAAAGAGGGAAGCATCAAGGGACTATTGACTTAAAGAAGGGCTCCCTTTGTGTTGTGCTAGCCAAGATACATATAACAAGCCCTGTCTCAATGGTTGAAATACAACATATTTAATCCCTGTCATTGAAGGAGAGTAACCTTCATGTTCTCTAACTTGATGTGAACTTAGTTGAACCTTGAAAGAGGCTTCCTCTCAAGGCATCAAATCTAGCTTAGGGGTGGCCAACAGCAAGAAAGATTGTAGTCTAGTTGAGCCTATGGTGGGGTGGAACATGCTCTCCCTTCTTCAATTGACAACAACCTTAAGTGAATCAAATAAGTGTACTTTTTCCTTGCTAATTAAATGAATTTTTTTGTTCATTGTTTGATGGTTATTGCTATGCTGCATTATTGTGTGTTTTGTAATGATGAGGTGAAGTATGTTTTCTTATACCGATACATATATTATGTTGTAGAGAAAAATCGGAAGTTTGATTTAAGCCTAAGGGTCTTCTTATTTTCTGACAGTGTGCCTGGCCATACTAGGCTAGTTATGGAATGGAACAAATGTGCTGTATCTTTGTTTGAATGCGAAGACTTGAAAATCCATCAGTGAGGGGAGACTTTGTTTCCTCCAGAGATAAACTAGAATGATGGCTCCTCTGTGTGTCAAAATCTAGAGTAAACATTGTGATGTTTATAGTTTGAAATCCAAAGAATGATGGTGATTTTTATCTTATTTGGGTGAAATTGAGAAGACCTAACCATTAACCATCTTATATCTTTCTGTTGCAAAGATGACTTGTTAAAAACAATGTTTGACGATGCTCCATAGGCTAGAGAAGAATTTTGAACTTTCATAAATCTTTGGAAAAGTTCTCTACCCTATTAAAGTCAGTTTCAATCCTTTGAAACTGGATTGGGACTTAGTGAGACAATAAAAAATTGGGGGATGACCCCTTTGAATTTTAGGAATTATTAGTGAAATTTTGGAAATTTGGGGTTTGGATATCCTTGGCCCTAGCCCTTGGTCATATGGTCTGGCAGAGGGTTGTGACCAAGATCTTAGCTAGGAAGGAGCTTAAATCTAGTAGGCATGATATCGAGCTATCAAAGTATTGGGAGTCGAGTCAATGACACATTGAATAACCCCATCATGAATCACTCAATATTGATAGATCCTGATATGCTTGTCAGGAAATGAAGATCGTTTTGTTGATTGTTATTTGTTATTAGTTTAGGTGAGAAGTCAGAATCCTTGTGGAAGTTTAGGATTTAGGAATTAGAGAATTTAGCCCTATCCCCTCGTCACATGGTCTGACAAGGGGCCATGACCAAAAGCTTAGCTAGGAGGTGCTTAAGTATGATAGGCATGATATTGGGTTGTCAGAGTATCGAGAGTCGAGAGTGAGGAAATACTTCGACCAATAAATGATGTGAACCCTCAAAATTGATAGATATGAAACATCTATTAGCCAATGGGGATTACTCCTGACAATTGATAGTCCATTATTATGAATCAACGTATCAAAAATTGGGTGTCAGGAGTATAATGAATAACCCTTATCATGAATCCCTTGATATTGATAGACACGCCAAGGTTGTCAGTTAATAGGAGTATTCTCATCAATTGACGTCTATCAATCAAATTGGGAGAGTGGTTGTGAGTGAAGTTTTATGTTAATCCAATGGTTCAATGAATCTTAGAAACAAAAGGGTTAGTTGATGGATAAGGGGAGTTTTGGTATTTAATGTCCATCATTGAGCATAGACCTATCAGGGCCTCACGCCATCGACTTTTAGGGTATTGGGATGTTAACTTGTTAGGAGATTAGATATTGATTATTAGGAGGTTGGAACACCTGCTATTGGGGTTTCCTCCCAATACCAATAAAATCCGATAGGTTATGATGTGGTAGATGATGTGGCATGGTTGATGACGTAGCCTTATGAGCTAGTGATACGTGGACAAGGGCTTCCATGTGTCTCCACATGGAATGGTATAGATGTTAACGTGGCACTTGGAAGGAAAATATTCAAATGGGAATAAATTTGGATATAGAGCTCGTTGAAAATCTCTTAACAAGCAGAAGATGATGGTTACTTGCAAAATAAGCTTTAAGGTTGTTAAAGGAAGAGGGATTTTGACAATCCCCATGTCCATAGAGTAACATTGGAGGTTGGGTTTGCATACCCCGCATCCTTGAAAAGGAAATATGTGTTTGGTATGTTACAACCTCCATGCCATTTTTAATTCATGCCATGAGGCTCTCATGCAATCACACACCTAGTGGTGTGAGGTGGCTTATGGGAGAGACTATCATGAAAGCCTATTATTGCACAACGCATGTTGGTGCAAGGTGTCTTGGGATAATTCATGCCAATAAATAAGAAATCCAATAAGCTCTGGAATAGGCACCTGCCTCTAAGTAATAGATTGCCACATATTATGCGTTATTGTGCATAAATCTATTATGTAATCTTTATTGGTGTGAGGTAGCTTATGGGGAATGCTATCATGGAAGAATGTTGTGTGAAGTCGTGTATGAGAGTGCGTTCATGGTGCGAAACACGAGGAAGCCATCAAGCCATGGAATATGCACCTACTTGTGAGGAAGATGCTACCAACCATTATGCATTATTGTTCATAACTTTATTCTATGAACTAGTCATCCCATGATAAGCGAATATGGATAAAGAGGGCGCATTATGAAGAGAAAGTTTAGAGGCCTTGGTTGATGGGTGTAGAAGGGAAAGAGAGCATAGAGGTTGAGAAGGCTAAGGACCTTGGAATCCTATGTATTTGTTGCTCAATAGAGACTTTAGAATCTAAATAAAACACTTGTAGACAAAACCTAGAAGTTTATGAGAGATTTTTCGGCGTAAATCACAAGAAATTTCATTTGTCGACGCATTAAATTTCTTGTGATTTACGCCGAAAAATCTCTCATAAACTTGATATGGATCACAGAAGCCTCAATTCAACAAAACCTAGAGGGTAAATAATAGATAGAGTCCTTTTGCACACATGAAGAGTGCTAGAGAGAGGAAGGATTCCTTAGGTATGGTGTAGGAAAGAAACAAAGGTCTCCATCTACATTTGGGGATTGTCGAGTAAAGAAGGAGGTATACTCTCCCCTATGTTTTATGTGTGGGGTTGAGATGAAGAGTTCTGAGATTGGCCTAAGGATTGAAATAATTACCTTAAGTGTTATAATATGTATTATTGGCTAAGCATGAGAGCAAATAGGTTATGAGAGAGAGAACCCATAAACCTTGTATGTTTTTCCTATTAGCCTCATAGGCTAACATGTGGGTGGTGTGGAGTACTAAAGAAGGTATGTTTTATTGATTATTTGTCATCTTTTCTTTAAAAACTCATAATCCCTTTGCATCATGAACTAGGTAAATAAGAAGAAATTATGACAAAATCTATGAGATTTGTATGTAACACAAAATAACTAATAATCGCCATTTTCTTATGCAGAAAAAGGGAAAAATGAAAGATTGTCGTCCCAAGGAAAAAGACAGGGCAGAATTAACTACTGCCCCTGCGGCAGGAAACCATATGCAGACAAGGTGATCCAAACTGAAGCGTATCAGCCAAGGAAAGGAAAAGGAGATATCGAATCGGCGCAAGAGAACAAAGGGATAACTGGAATTAACAATTTGGCAAATCCCTCAGGATCCTTTGATCCTGAGGGATCACAATCTTAACTATTTTTGCATCATTGATATCTCCGCTCGGCTGTTATAAAAAGGGGTAGCACTGCTAGCCCAGGGGGCGGTTGTTGTTACTCTTATGTAATTTCTCTTTGTATTTAAAACTTTGATCATTGACTCTCGTTGAGAAGTGATCCACTGTAACTTTGTTTGGATGCTTTAATATAAATCTGGTTGTTGTTCCATCTTTGATCCTAGAATAATCTCAAGCGGTGTCTCCCTGGAGGCTAAGGGCCAGGTCCTGGTGGAACACTTGCTCTTGTACCATTATCTTTAATTCGTGCATGGTTTTCATTATCAACTTTGATCGGTAATCTGGTGTGTTTTGTCATTTTATATTATAGCTCTGTTATATTTGCAATATCGTTTCTGTAAAAGGAAAGTCGTATTATTCATTCTGACTTTATAATGCATTGTTGTTCCTTTAAATCATCGATGTAACATTACTGTTCTTTACAGAATGCTATTGCTGTTCAATTACAGAGTAACTGGGCTGTAACATTCTTAAGTTGGTATTACTGTATTCATCTATGGTTTATACTTAATTATGATTATTGTTCAATTGACATTGTTGTTCCATTACGAATCGCGATCGTTATCCGTTATAACTGAGATTAATATTTGTGGTATCAGAGTCAGATTACTGTTTCTCTCAGTATTAAGGTGTGTTATGTGTGTTATTTATTTCAGTTTACTATACATTCACAATTGGCTCCAAGCGCTCTTCTATATTTCATTGCTAATTGGTTGCCGTTCTATTTCCATTTGCTGTCCGATTTGTTCTTAGAGTAAGGATTGCTCTTTGACTTCTGTAGGATATGATTGCTGCCTTTATTTCCTTAGAGTAAGGTTTCGTTGTTTATCAAGACTAGTTGTTGTTCCATTTCCTAGTTGCTGTTCCATTTCTTGTTATCATTGTTTTGGTGTGCAGAACAATCTGAAACTGTAGTGAGCGTTGACATTTGCCGTCTAGTTCCCAGGTTGATGATCTATTTATCTTTAGTTACATCAGTTTACAGAGGGATGAGTTACTGTTACTAGACCCTTGACTGATAAATTGCTTAGTTTTCTGAATGCATGATTTAGGTTTTAAAGTGCTTTGGTGTAAGTAGATCTTGTTTTAAGCATCCGTTTACTTTTGTATTTTGAGCACTGTATACTAGCATTACTCTGACAAATGACAGCCTCAAGCTGAGTACACTCTTTGAAACAACAAATCGTTCCTGGATTGACAAGTTAATGTGAGGTAATTAGAGGTGAAAAAGACCCTTTTTACGGCTCGACAGGTGGTATTCATAGAAAATTCCTATTGTTATGTGGAAAATTTCTCTTACGTAGCTAATTTCATGGAAAATTTAGTTTCATGTATAAGTATTCTTATGTTGTGTATGAATACACAAAATGAACTTGTTGTTTTACTTGGTACGGATTTGTTACAAGTTTACATGTTTTGCATATATGCATGAATGATTATGTATTAGGATTGAAAACATCATGTAATGAGAATTCTATGCTTATATAATTTTGCGATATCCATTCATTACTTGCACAACACATGCAATTTTATTATTTTCCAAGAATTCATAGATTTAAACTCTATTTTGGATTGATGGATGGATTAAGGTCTTGATGATGATGATGATTAATGTCCACTAAGGCCCATATGGTTTATCAGACCTTAGGAAGGTAATAGATTACTTAGAATTCTTTAGCATTTTATTTCTATGCTCAAAAAGCTTTAAGAGACTCTTTCCAAGATCACCATTATTTGCTAACTTAAAAGGCCAAGAAGGTTGGTAGTGTGACAAATATCTCGAAAATTAGATTGAATTTGAGTATAAGATGGACAATCCAAAGGAAGGTGATTTTCATCTTCAGCGCTCTTAATGTCGCAAAGTTCATTAGCTCTTTCATCCCATGGTGTCTTTGGAATTGAACAATGCCTAGTTTCACTGTGAAGCTCACAAAAATTTGTTCTCATTTTAATAATGCTCGTTTTCTTCTTAACATTAGTCAAGATAAAGAAATATTTTTGATTTTCAAGTTTGGGGTTTGTTATGATCCTTGTGCCTTAAAAATGACAAGAACCCAATAATTACAGTCCTCTTTGTGGGGGAAACCTCCTTTTACATTAAATATAATGTACAAGACAATATTTGATGATTATAAGACTAAGTCTCATTGGTATATATATAGGAGACAAAGGGTATAATTATAATAAAGTGGTATCATGAGGGGTTCTAGCTTGCATAACTATATAATAATCGAAATGCTCTCAATCAATATCTAGGGCTTAGTAAGGGGTTTTATGGTTAACACGGGGCTTATATAGGGCATAACATACCCCTTTCCTTCAAATAATTATTTTCCTTAACACTTGACTATCTATGGGTGTTTCTACATGAACTCATCTTCCCATATAGCTTCTTCCACTAGTAGATTCTTCCATTTGATGAAGTACTCTTTTATTTCTCAATTTCTCAGTTACTTAGTCCTTGTTTCCAAAATCGTTTCTAGTTCTAGTATTACTTTCCCTTCTTCATTAATCTTTGGTAGAATAGTTTGGACTGGGATCTTGTCACCGATTACTTTCCTTAAGAAAGAAACATGGAAGATTGGATCTACATGTGAAGATGTAGGAAACTCCAATTTTTAATCCATACTTCCAATCCTCCATAACACCTTATAGGGGCCATAGTACATCGATGCTAATCTATTGTTTTCTTTTATTTCTTGAGGGGATTTGTTTCTATGGTTGTAGTCTCACAAGTACACAACCCCCCACTTCAAATTCCCTTTCACTATGAAGTTGTTTTACTTGTCATTTCATCCTATTTTGTGTCATAACCAAGTTGTCTTTCAATAGTTTGAGAACCTGTTGTTGGTGCCATATATGGTCTTTAGCTGCTTGAGCCTTTATAGTCTCTTTCAAGGGTGATGTGATGGTTGGAGGATGATATTCATAAAGTTCCATAAATGGTGATATTTTTTATGAGGTATGGAAGGATGTATTTTACCACCACTCTGCCAAGGGGAACCATTTGACCCATTGTGTTTGTTTATCAAATGAAAAGCAACAAAGATATCCTTATAAACACTTATTCACAATCTCAATTTTCCCTTTAGATTGAGGATGGTAAGATGAGTTGTGAGCCAATTAGTATCCAAATAAGAAAACAATTCAATCCAAAAATTTATAGTGAAAATTGGATCTTTGTCACTTACAATAATATTTGTTATTCCTTGTAGATTTTGGATGGTTTCCATGAAATAATTTTCCACAATAGTTTCTTTAAAAGGATGAGAAAAAGAGAAAAAAAATGGGCATACTTTGTCCTTCGATTTACCACTACCATAATGACACTTTTTCCTTCAAATTTGGGAAAAACTATAATAAAATCCATTGAAACTTCTTCCCAACGCTAGCTTGGTATGACTAATGGTTGAAGGAGCACTGGGGTCTTGATAGTGTTTCCCTGATTTTGTTGTAAAACCACACATTCCACCACAAAATTTTGCACATATGCTTTAATACCTTCCTACAAAATATATTTCTTGATGCTATGGTATGTCTGCAAGAACCCTAAATGTCCTCCTACAGTAGAAGTGTGTAATTCAAAAGAACCTTATGTTTGAGTTGAGACTTTTTACATAAGTATAAGCAATCTTGATACCATAACAAATCATTTTTCCACATAAATTTTTCTATTGCATCAGGTTCTTCCTATAGGTATTGAATGGTCTTGCATATCTTCTCATCTTGATGTAATTCTATTCTTGCTTCTTTCATCTAGTCAGATTGTGGAATGGACATAGCACATAGTAAACCATTTGTGTCTTTTGTTAATCTAGGTTGTCATTGATGTCAATATGGTATTGATTGAGATGCCAATATTCTTAAGATACCTGGTTCCAGATGGTGATGCAATGATTCTTGGTAGTTGGTTGACTAGGATAACATCAATGAAGATGGGAAGTCATGAAGAAGTCAAACCACTAATGAACGAAGCCCTAAGAAGTACTTGAATTAACTATGATGTTGCCAAGTGCCAATCATGTGCCTTCATTGATGATCTAGATCCTAAGTGCCAATATACAACCTCGTGATGTGAAGGATTATACTTGATGAAGCCATATTTTTGATGATGTCATACTCTTGAATGACCACACTTAATGATGGTACTTAATGAAGGTTGGAAGATTAGATGATGACATGGAAGATCTCATTTGATGGTTGGAAGACTATCTTACTATCTTGAAACTTTCCTAATGATGAAGCTGCTTGTTGATTTGGGGTAGCAACGTATGTGCTCTAGCCATGAAATTTGGTGGAGAGGTTGGGGCACATAAGATCTCCAATACCCAGAAAGGGTTTGGGTAGATTATAAGTAGATCAAGAGATATTAAAATAATTAATATTTTTAATGGAACCCCAAAGTCTAAACTTAGGGAAAATAAAATATTAATGTGTATTAATATGAATCCATGCTAGAATGGTCCAAAAGACATGGATCAAGCCAGATATAATCTTAGCCATTGATTAGGGACTTAATCTTGGCCGTTGAGATGTCAACAGAAAAAGTATAAGAGGAGGCTTGAGGAGCACTTAGAGAACACACTAAGGGAGACCAATCAGTTCAATTTCTGGAGTAGGGTTTGCTGAGAAATTGAACCAGTGGTCTGGAGAGCAGTTAGGAGATAGTAAGTACGGAATAAAGAGATGGGAGATCAGCATAGAAGAGGCAGATGTAGAGCCAGAGGAAGCCACGCAGAGGTAGCAGAGAATACACAGAGCCAGAAGGGCCTGCGTCATCCACGCAGAGGTTGCAGGAGTGATGCAGAAGCTTAGAGAGACTGCGCAGAGCCTCAATAGGTTGACACAAAGGGTTTTAGGTTGAAGCAGAGGGTTTGAGGCTGTAGCAGAGGTCAGTAGGGCCTACGCTTGGTTTAGAAAGGTGCTATAAGTTTGTCTATTTGTGGGGTTGTACAAGAAAATTGCTGAATAATAAAATCCTCCCTTGCTGCACCGATATTCCAACATTGGGTTTTTCCGGGGAAATTAGTCCAAAATAACTATGTCAATGTGTGCATATGTTTGTTTCTGTATTACAGTGTGATATCTGCAGCAATATTTATTTTAATGTTTGTTGAAGTAATTTCATGAATAACTTATGATGAAATAAGTAGGAAAAATAAATCAGTTGCTGCAGTGATAGAATTTTCACATGGTATTAGAGCAAGTAATTAGAGAAAGAAAGGGAAAATTAGTTATGGGTCAAGACCACGATGTAGAGGCATCCACCTCAGGGGACTCATGCAAATTTTTAGAAGATTAGACAAGAGAGAGAGGTTTCGATTTCTCTATGTTGGCTTCCAGGTTGGAAGAAGAGGTGGCGTGCATGACTAGTGCTGCATCATCAGAAGTATGGTATATAGATAGTGGAGCCTCATGGCATATGACGAGAATCAGGGAGTGTTTCTCAGAATATCAAGAAGAGAAGATGAACTTTCAGATCACCATGGGGAACAAGGCAAAGTGTACTCTAGTACGAAAGGGTAACATAGTTTTTCAGATAGAATCGAGAGAGCGGTTCTGTGTCACAAATGTGCTGCATGTGCCAGGATTGGGGACAAACGTACTTTCCGTGTCACAACTACAAGGCAAGGGCTACGATGTATACTTCATCAAGGAAAAGGTATACGTCAAACACCCGAGCTGGAAAAAGAAAGTGCAGATCGGGATCAAAAGTAATCAATTGTACATATTACAACTAGAATCTCTAATGGCACTAATAGGCAGTCATGGGGACAAAGACTTGAACGAACTATGGCACAGAAGGATGGGTCACTTGCACCATGGACCTATGAGAATTCTTAGGAGCACTATAATAGGAGTTCCGAATCTGAGTACGGAACGAGATGTTATATGCAGGGGATGCGCTCTAGGAAAGTATGCCAAAGCAACATTTCCTAGGAGCAACCTTAGGGCCAAGAGTGTACTAGGATTGATACACTCAGATATCTGCGGACCTATGTCCATAAAAGCACTCAACAGTGCTGAGTATTTCCTTACCTTCATTGATGACCACTCAAGGAATACTTGGATCTATTTTCTGAAAACCAAGGATGAGGTTTTCTGTCGATTCAAGGAGTTCAAGGCTCTAGTGGAGAATCTGACAGGTAAGAAAATAAAAGTCTTGCGATCAGATAATGGTGGAGAATATGTTGATAGGAACTTCACTGGTTATTGCACTGAGGAGGGCATCAGAAGAGAGTGGACAACTCCCTACAATTCAGAGCAGAACGGGGTGGCAGAAAGGAAAAATAGGACTATTGTAGAAGCAGCTAGGGCCATGCTGTATGACCAGGATATGCCAAAATTCCTGTGGGCAGAAGCATGCAACACAGCTGTCTACGTTCAGAACAGGACTCCTCATCGGGCATTGGGAAGGATTACTCCAGAGAAAGTCTTCACTGGGCAGACACCTGAAGTCAATCATTTCAAGATATTTGGGAGTTTGGCATATTATCGCATACCCAAAGAAAAGAGGAAGAAGTTGGATCAGATTGCAGAAAAGGGGTATCTGGCAGCATATAGCGAGAAAGCTAAGGCATACATGATCTATCTTCCAGAGAGCAGTAAGGTAGTAGTACGATGAGATGTAAAGTTCATGGAGGACAAAGCTTTCAAAAGATCTCGCGAAATTCCTTCCAAGGAGCAGTCGAAAGAGGATCTGTTGGTCATGCCTCTTCAACCAACGGAAGTGAAGAATCCTTCCTCAGATCAAGAAAATTCTCAGGATGAGGAAGAGGAGTGAATAAAAGGACCTATTGGCAGAGGAAGAACCAGTAGGGAACTTCTTCAGATTCTACGTGATGCAGAAAAATTCATCGGAGAGCCAAGGAATAGTAAAACGGAGCGAAAACAACGAAACATGTATCAGGTGTTAGTAGCTCAGGATGGAGAGCCTACCAGCTTCAAGGAGGCAGCTCAGCATCAGGTCTGGCTAGATGCGATGGTGGAGGAGTATAACTCCATAATGGTAAACGATGTTTGGGAGGTGGTGTCAAGGCCTAAAGACAGATATGTGGTAGGTTCAAGATGGATTTACAAGATCAAATATGCTGCGGACAACAGTATTGAAAAATACAAAGCCAGGTTTGTGGCTAAGGGGTATGCTCAAAAGGAAGGGATTGACTATGAGGAAACCTTCGCCCCAGTAGTGAGGTATACATCTATTAGGACCGTGATATCTCTTGTAGCCCAGATGGGATGGGAGATCCATCAGATGGTTGTCAAGACGACATTTCTGAACGAGGTAATAGAAGAAGAAGTATACATTGAACAACCAGAGGGCTTTGAAACTCATGAGAAGAAGTATCATGTATGCAGACTGAAGAAAGCCTTGTATGGGCTGAAGCAGGCACCAAGAGCATGGTGTGGTCAAATAGATGGCTACTTGCAGAAGATGGGGTTTGTCAAGAGTGACCCGGATCCAAATCTCTACTATATGGTCGTAGAGAGCGAGCCACTTATCTTAGTATTATATGTGGATGATATCTTCTTGATAGGATCATCCAGACTCATTGAAGACTGTAAGAAAAATCTAGCCACAGAGTTCGATATGAAGGATCTGGGATGAATGCACTATTTCCTAGGGTTAGAAGTTTGGCAGCAGAAAGGAGAAATATTCCTTGGGCAAGGAAGGTATGCTACAGAAATCCTGAAAAGGTTCGAGATGGGAGACTGTAGACCTATGGCTACGCCAATGATCACCAACTGGAAGAAGATTGATGCATCAAAAGACAAGGATGTCGATCCCACCTTATACCGACAGCTCATAGGGTCCCTGATGTATTTAGTCAATACTAGGCTAGATATTTGCTACGCTATCAACACCCTCAGTGAGTTCATGGTGGAACCAAAGAGGGCTCACTGGGCAACAGTCAAGCACGTTCTTAGGTATTTATAGGGAACAATTGATTATGGGCTCTTGTACAACAAGGGGAAGGATATCAGGTTGAGTGGATTTATTGATGCAGATTGGGTAGGGAGTTCAGTGGATCGGAAAAGTACCTCTAGGTACTGTTTCAACATTGGATCAGGAATAACCTCCTGGTGTAGTAGGAAACAAAAGTTCGTGGCTCTGAGCTCGTCTGAGGCAGAATATATGGCAACAAGTAGAGCTTCATGTGAGGCCATATGGCTTAGAAAACTGATGGTAAACTTATTAAGAAGAAATATGGAGGCGACCAGGATCATGTGTGATAATCAGAGTTGCATCAAACTCTCTGAGAATCCAGTATTTCATGATAGGTCAAAGCACATTGATATCTGGTGTCACTTTGTCAGAGATTGTGTCCAACGAGGAGCTGTACAGTTGAGCTACACTCTTACAGGGGAACAAGTGGCAGATATCCTCACCAAGGCCCTTGGAAAGTCAAAATTTGACTACTTCAAGGAAAAGATGGGGATGGTAAAGAACCCCTTTCAAAAGTAGTGTGTTAGAAGCACGAATGAAGAGGGAGTTGTAGTGCAGATGAAGTGTTGGGAGAAAGGACCAACAACAACACAGATGCAGAGGAAGTTGCAGTGCAGATGCAATGTTGGGAGAAAGGACCAACAACAGCACGAATGCAGAGGGAGTTGTCATACAGATGCAGCAGTAGCAGTAGCAGAGTCATGGGCAGTAGTACAGGAGGCAGCAGTGTAGAGAATGTTGGGCAGGAAGGCCTAGCATCAACACGGGTACTGATGCCATATGATCAAAGTAATATTCATAAGGAGTATTGCTAGAGCACAATCCTCGGTAAGAGGGAGTGTTGATTTGGGGTAGCATTAGATGTGCTATAGCCACGAATTTGGTGGAGAGGTTGAGCACATAAGATCTCCAATACCCAGAAAGGGTTTGGGCAGATTCTAAACAGATAAAGAGATATTAAAATAATTAATATTTTTAATGGAGTCCATAAGTCTAAAGTTAGGGAAAATAAAATATTAATGTGTATTAATATGAATATGTGTTAGAATGGTCCAAAAGACATGGATCAAGCCAGATCTAATCTTAACCATTGATTAGGGACTTAATCTCGGCCGTTGAGATGTCAACAGAAAAAGTATAAGAGGAGGCTTAAGGAGCACTTGGAGAACACACTGAGGGAGAACAGTCAGTTCAATTTTTGCAGCGGGGTTTGCTGAGAAATTGAACCAGTGGTCTGGAGAGCAGTCAGGAGGCAGCGAGTACGAAACAGAGAGACGGGAGATCAACGCAAAAGAGACAGACACAGAGCTAAAGGAAGCCACGCAGAGGCAACAGAGACTGCGTAAAGCCAGAAGGGCCTGCGTCATCCACGCAAAGGCTGCAGGAGTGACATAGAAGCCTAGAGAGGCTGCGTAGAGCCTCAGTATGCTGATGCAGAGAGTTTCAGGCTATAGTAGAGGTCAATAGGGCCTATGCTGGGTTTAGAAAATTGTTGGAAGTTTGTCTATTTGTGGGTAAGCTAGTTTGGCACCTTATTGTACAAGAAAATTGCTGAATAATAAAATCCTCCCTTGCTGCACCCGTTTTCCCACATTGGGTTTTTCCGAGGACATTAGTCTAAAATAAATATGTCAATTGTTGGAAATACTAGGGGGGGTGAATCAGTATTTCTTACTATTTTTTTTTTAATTGTTCTAGTGATTGCCAACAACCTATATAGATATGTATATGTATACACAGAACACATAAATCAACAACTAAATTTAATGCTTTTATTAAAACTCAAGACAGTGCAAAGAAATAAATACAATATAAGTATAAATCTGATTGTGAATAGTTGCCAAGCTCCAACTTGGACTTCAGTGAGGCTCCAACCTCCAGAGCACCAACTCTGTTTTGCAGTGGTTCTGCACTTAGGAGCACCTACACCAATGACTTCAGTCCTGTTTAGTTCTGAGGCTCCAACCTCTTGGGCTCCAACCCAACCTTGGTATAAACAGTATGTTGCTGCACTCTATTCAGCTGAGGTTGTCTCACTCCTGCTCTCCTGCTTCTGCTGCCTCCGCTGCTTTTTCTGCCTCTTTTGCCTCTACTGCTTCTACTATCTCACCCTCAGGTTCTTCACCACCATAACTGCACCAACAGTTCTCTGCTTCTACTATTTTATACATTCCCATGCCTTTATCCATTTGTTTCCGCTTACACCGTCTCTTAGGCTTCCTCCTTAGTCGTTGTCGTTTCCTTTGACTTCGCTTGATCTTTCAGCTTCCTAATACGACCAAATCCATTTATTCCTATCTTGGTCCTCTCCTTTCCCGAAGATCTTTGAACTCTAGGAGGGGCCTCTGTTGCAGTAGATCTAACTGGTTGCAAAGTCCTAGCACTCTGGCATTGTAAAGCTGAACCCTGGCCAAACTCTGTAGTGGATCCGAAGAAATTTCTTCCAAAGCTTCCGAAAGGCAATCTGACTATGCCATCGGTGCTGGTTATCTTCGATCGGATCTGTGCATCAATCGCCACAGAAGGATGATGATTTTCATGAAACGATCCCGCCCTAACAAACAATCTCATCATGGTGGAAGCCGCCATTGCCATTGCGATCCGAAAACCAAAGGAACGAAATCTAAGAAAACTGATATAAAAGTTTAGAAACACCATTTTGCCCCACCATTTCTCTTTTATTCCAAAAACCCACGTAAATCCTTTTTCGTTTAGCCCCAGGCACTAAGGTGTTAACACATATAACCGTGCACTTTTGCCAAATCATATTACCCGTCGGGGCCCTCACTTGTCACGTCAGTCGATAAACGTGCATGATTAGATCCCGCCGTCCGATCGCGTCCACCATATCATCCGACGACGTTCGCTAGCCCTCATCCCTCAAGCCGCGCCTGCGATAACCCGCGGGGAAAGCAGTTTCGCGCCCATCGCACTGGCCACGTGTCGTCGTTTCACTGGATCGCGCGACCATATACAGATACCGCCCATCTCCGATAGGTAGTGCGATAATCCCGCTTACTGCCTGTTTGTACGTCTCCCGCGCATTAACCTCCATGCCACTTTCCTGTGCGATAGCCGTTAGATTTGCCACGTGGAGATCTAACGACTCTCGACCACCCGTTTCCATTGCTGCCCGATGCTTTCTCCATCACTGCATCTTTGGTTTCCTCAGCTTTCTACGCAGCAAAATCCTTATACTCGCGCGCTTTATTCACAGCTATATCTATAGTTTCTCTCGTCTTGTCTGCTACAAAATCTTTAGTCTCTCGTGTTTTGTCCACAGTGGTGTCCTTGACTTCATGTGTCTTCTTCGTGATAGAATCCTTTGCATTCTCGATTTTTTCTTGGAGGCCCTTGAAGGTCGACATGGTGTCCTCCTTGATACTACCTAGTGTAGAAGAGGCAGACTTGGTGCTGGCATCTTTGGCAACATGTGCCATCCATTTTGCAGATTCCAAGTTATCAGAGGCATTTTCCTGTCTCTCTTCTACCTCTTGGCCAGAGGGTCTTTTCGCATTTTCCTGTTCTGAATCCATTGATATGTACCTTGAAAATCAAAATTATCAGTTCAACTATTTCACAGCTCTAGAATCAAAATAATTTCACTGCATGTGTAAAACAAATCTCTCATGAATTTCCTATGCTCTGTGTGCTCCTCTTCTTCGGCTCTGTCTGCTTCTCTCGTCTCTATCTGCTCCTCGAATATTTCCATATTGACATCAATGACAATCTATGTCCAACAATCTCCCCCTTTGTTATTGATGGCAATATTCTTCTGCTTTCTCCCCCTTTGACATCAATGGCAAAGGGATGCATATGGACTCCCCCTGTCAAACTGTTCCGCCTGTCCTGCTACATCTTTATGAATGAACTTGAGTGATGATAAAGAAATAACCCCCATCTTTTGACGCATATGTTCGAATGCTTCTCGTGGAAGAGGTTTTGTGAAAATATTAGCTATCTGCTCCTTAATACTGATATATTCTAGGATGATGTTTTGTTCAGCTACTTGTTCACGGGGGAAATGATACTTGATTGGTATGTGTTTGGTTCTTGAGTGCATCACAGGATTTTTGCTGAGACTGATAGCACTTGTGTTGTCACAATAGACGGAAATTGGTTGATCTGTACATATGTCGAGATCTTTTAGAGCTTCCTTCATCCATAGTATCTGAGAACAACAGTCTGCTGCAGCAATATACTCAGCTTCGGCTGTGGATAATGATATGGATGACTGTTTTTTGCTGAGCCAGGATACCAAACAGTCTCCTAGGAAGAATGCATTTCCACTAGTGCTTTTCCGATCATCTATACTTCCAGCCCAATCAACATCGGTGTATGCAGTTACAGTCAGTGTTGAGTCCTTTGGGTACCAAAGACCGAAATCAGAAGTTCCCTTCAGATATCTGAGAATTCTTTTTACAGCTAATAAATGGGATTGTTTGGGAGCAGATTGAAATCTTCCCACCATTCCTACTACTTGCATTATGTCTGGTCGTGTAGCTGTTAAGTATAGAAGGGCTCCAATCATTGACCTGTAATGAGTTGCATCTACTAGAGGGGAGTCATCATCTTTGCTCAGTTTGCAGTTTGTGGTCATAGGTGTGCTCATGGGTGCACAATCCTCCATTCCATATTTTTTGAGCATGTATTTTAGATATTTGGTTTGAGATATACACAATCCTGCTCTAGTTTGAGATATTTGAAGTCCAAGAAAGTGGGGCAACTCTCCTATCATTGACATCTCAAACTCTTTTGACATGTTTTGACAAAATTCATGGCTCATTTCATCATTATTACTAGCAAAAATCAGATCATCGACATAAACAAGAGCAACTAGTAACTTACCTTGATCTGTCTTTATGTATAGATTGCTTCCAACCACTCCCTTTTTGAAGCCTTTTTGTTGTAGATAGTGATCCAATCTTGCGTACCAAGCTCTAGGAGCTTGTTTCAACCCATATAAAGCCTTTTTCAACGTACAAACTATGTCCTTTCCTGCTGTTAGATCAAAACCTTCTAGCTGCTCCATGTAGACTTCCTCCTTGAGTTCCCCATTTAGAAATGCTGATTTCACGTCCATTTGATAGATTTTGAATCGTTTTGAGCAAGCAAATGCCAAGAACATCCTGATAGCTTCCATATGGGCCACTGGTGAAAATGTCTCTTCAAATTCAATTCCTTCAATTTGTGAATAACCTTTGCAGACAAGTCTTGCCTTGTTTATGATAACCTGTCCTTCCTCATTCATTTTATTTTTGAACACCCATTGGTTCCTATTATGTTTTTGTCCTTTGGACAAGGTACCAGCTCCTATGTCTTGTTCTTCTCAATTTGGGTCATTTCTTCTTCCATGGCTTTTACCCAATGAGGATCCTTACTTGCTTTTGCAAATGTTTCTGGTTCTATCATGGATAGGAGGGCAATGACTTTTCTCTTGGGTGTAATTGTTATCCTTCTTCGGGTCTGCACACCTTCATCTTTATCGCCAATGATCTGCTCTTCTGGATGGTGTCTTTGGACATACTTCGTCTTAGAAGGGGTATTAGGTGGTTCTCTTTCCTCTTCTTCTTCTTCTTCTTCCTCATCTATTTCTTCTTCTTTAGGTTCTTCTTCTTCAATGAGAGAATCATCTTCATGTTCTTCAATTTCCTTTACTAGAAGATCTTCATCAACCTTTACATCAATGCTTTCCACTATTTTCTTCAGTCGATAATTGTAGCACTTGTAAGCCTTGCTCCGTGTAGAGTATCCAAGAAATATCCCTTCATCAACCCGAGAATCAAACTTTCCTGGTGAACCATCATTTATTTTTATGAAGCACTTGCTTCCAAAGATCTTTAAGTACTTCACTGAAGCAGGTCTTCCTTTCCATAGCTCATAAGGAGTTTTATCACAATTTGGTCTTAATTGAGTTCGATTCAGTGTGTAGATAGCTGTCCCTACTGCTTCTCTCCAGAATCTAGGATGTAATTCTGCTGCTAATAGCATAGTTCTTGCCATTTCTTGGACTGTTCGGTTTCTTCTTTCAACTACCCCATTTTGCTGAGGTGTTCTGGCAGCCGAGACTTCCCTTTTAATTCCATGAATATTACAGAACTCACTAAACTCGTTTGATGTGAATTCTCCTCCTTTGTCTATTCTGAGGCACTTAATTTTTGAATCTTTTTCATTTTCTACAAGGGCTTTTAGATTCTTGAAACACTCAAAAGTTTCAGATTTATACTTTATGAAATATATCCACATCATTCTAGTATAATCATCAACAAATAACACAAAGTACCTTTCTCCTTAGAGTGCTTGATTTCTAGTTGGCCCACATACATCAGCATGGATGATCTCTAAGGGCTTCGATGTAGAGTGTTCCTTTGTTTTGTGGCTAATTCTGGTATGCTTTCCATGTTGACATGGACCACATACTGCTTGATTTGGTTTGAACAGCCTTGGGATGTCTCGTACAACTTTGATCTTGCTGATATTGATTAGATTTTCGAAGCTTGTATGTCCAAGTCGCTTGTGCCACAACCAACTCTCATCTGTCTGACTCAGGTAGCATTTATTTTCTTGAATCTTGTTCAGAATGTAAATGTTGTCTGGTGTCCTCACCCCTTTTGCCACAATTTTCTCTGAGGCAGAGTTCCTTATTTCACAGTCTTTGGTGTTGAAAACAACCTTATGTCCTTGATCAAAGATTTGGCTGACACTCAAGAGGTTATGTTTGAGTCCATCAACTAGCAGAGCATCTTGAGCTTTTCCTTTTCCATTGATCAGAGTAACTGTTCCTTTTCCTGCAATTTTTCCAAATCCGCTTCCAAAGGACACATTCCCTTCCTTTTTGCTCAGCGAGACAAACTTCCTTCTGTCTCCTGTCATGTGTCTGGAGCACCCACTATCTATAAACCACTGGTTTCGATTATTTTGAGCATATAGAGCTAGGTCGCATTTGTCCATGCTGGAGTTCTTAACACTCGTCTTTCTTCCTTTGAGTGGGCAATCTTGTTCATAGTGTCCATTATTGTAGCAGAAAGAGCAAATCCGATCAAATTTGGTCAAGGGATCAAATGAATTAAAGGTTTTGATTTGTCCCTACCTTTTGGGGGAATATGAGTTTATTATTCTATCCTTTAGCTTTGTTGTTTCACTCCTGCGAGCCATACAATGTGTGGCTTGATGACCAAAGTTTTTACAGTGAAAGCAGTGTCCAAGAAAGATGGTTGTTGAAGCAACCACGGTTTGAGTCGATTTCCTTCCTAGGAATTACTCCTCCCTCGTTCTTTGGATTTGTGATGGGCCCTTGGTGGAGTACAGGTTTGTATTTGCTGTAGTGTCCATGATTCAACTCCACATTCTTCTTTGGAGTAATCCTCTCTTCATTCTTTGGATCTAGGGTGCATTTTTCATCTTTTGGATTGCAGGAAAGTGCATCGGCATAGCTTTTCACATTATTCTTAGTGCTTGAGGATTCTCCTTTGAAACCTATTCCAGACTTGTCATGTTGAGGTTTTTGATTTTTTAGAATAGTCTCAAGTATTTGAGAGCTTTTACAACCCTTTTTAATTTGCTCCAACTCCTTTCTCAGAGACACTATTTCGGTCTCGCGTTCTTCACAAGTCTTTTCCTTTTCTTTAAGCTTTGCTTCCAAGAGATCTTCTCTCCTCTTATTTCCTCGTTTTCCACTTTGAGAGAAATGATTTTGTTTCGTAGTTTCTCATTTTCTTCAATGGCACTTATTAACAGTTCATCTACATTTCCTTCCAGCCCTGAGTCATCATCATCTGCGAGTGCCATGAATAATGCTTCTTGTCTTTCATCATGATCGCTTTCCTCATCTGATTTCCTTTTTATGACCATAAACTCATCCTCATCAGACTCATCTTGCTTGGAGAAGAATTTTTTCTTATTGAACCCTTTCCTTTTATGTGCCATTCTTTTAGAATTTCCTTCATCATCACTGTCTTGTTTATGAGGACATTTTGCTGCATAATGACCTATTTTACCAGATTTAAACAGATAAGAGGATACTTGCCTTTAAGCTTAGATCCTTTCTTCAGCTTTCGTACAAATTGAGCCAATTCGGATTCCACATCTGACTCATCACTACAGTCATTCCTTTCTTTCCCCTTCTTTGACCTTGAGGCCTTGAATGCTGCATCTTTGGAGCTTGGGCCACCTTTCCTCATTTCATAGGCAGTGAGAATTCCATGGAGTTCGTCCATTTTGAGGGTATCTAGATCCTTTGTTTCTTATATAGCGCTTATTTTGGAGTCAAACCTGTCTGGAAGAGACCTTAATACCTTTTGAACAATGGTACTTTCTTCAACTTTTTCGTCCAATCCTTTCAGGGAATTTACCACTTCAGCTACTCGGAGGAGGTATGCTGCAATATCTTCTTCATCTTCCATCCTCAAACTTTCAAATTGTCTTCTGTGAGTTTGAAGCTTTGCCTTTTTGACTTTTGAGTCTCCATCGTACAAGCCAACTAGCTTCTCCCACATTTCTTTGGCCGAGGTACAGTGCATGATTTTTGTAAACTTGGAATCAGTGATTCCACTAGTGATGGAGTTCATGGCCTTTGCATTTGTGATGTAGGCTTTCCTCTCGTCTTGGTCTGTTGGAAGAGTGGAAGTAGTTTTGTATTCATTTTGAACAAAATGCCAGACTTCAGGTCCAAGGGACATTAAGTAGTAAGTCATTCTTTTCTTCCAGAAACCAAAGTTAGTGCCATCGAACAAAGGAGGTCTTCCTGATGCTTCGTGGTTTCTCATCATGGCTGCGGATCCTTCTTCAAGCTGTTAGGCTAGTATGAAGAAACTTGGCTCTGATACCAATTGTTGGAAATACTGAGAGGGGGGGGTGAATTAGTATTTCTTACAATTTTTTTTTTTTAATTGTTCTAGTGATTGCCAACAACCTATATATATTATATATATATATATATATATATATATATATATATATATATACACAGAACACAGAAATCAACAGCTGAATTTAATTCTTTTATTAAAACTCAAGACAGTGCAAAGAAATAAATACAATATAAGTATAAATCTGATTGTGAATAGTTGCCAAGCTCCAACTTGGACTTCAGTGAGGCTCCAACCTCTAGAGCACCAACTCTGTTTTGCAGTGGTTCTGCACTTAGGAGCACCTACCCCAATGACTTCAGTCCTGTTCAGTTCTGAGGCTCCAACCTCTTGGGCTACAACCCAACCTTGGTATAACTAGGTATGTTGCTGCACTCTATTCAGCTGAGGTTGTCTCACTCCTGCTCTCCTGCCTCTGCTGCTTCTGCTGCCTCTACAGCCTTCGCTGCTTTTTCTGCCTCTTTTGCCTCTGCTGCTTCTACTATCTCACCCTCATGTTCTTCACCACCATAACCACACCAACAGTTCTTTGTTTCTACTGTTTTATGCATTCCCATGCCTTTGTCCATTCATTTCCGCTTACATCGTCTCTTAGGCTTCCTCCTCAGTCGCTGTCGTTTCCTCTAAGTTCGCTTGATCTTTAAGCTTCCCAATACGACCAAATCCATTTATTCCTATCTTGGTCCTCTCCTTTCCCGAAGATCTTTGAACTCTAGGAGGGGCCTCTGTTGCAATATCTCTAACTGGTTGAAAAGTCGTAGCACTCTGACATTGTAAGGCTGAACCCTAGCCAAACTCTGCAGTGGATCCGAAGAAATTGCTTCCAAAGCTTCTGAAAGGCAATCTGACTGTGCCATCGGTGCTGGTTATCTTCAATCGGATCTGTGCATCAACCGCCACAGAAGGACGATGATTTTCACGAAACAATCCCACCGTAATAAACGATCTCATCATGGTGGAAGCTGCCATTGCCATTGCGATCCGAAAACCAAAGGAACGAAATCTAAGAAACTGATATAAAAGTATAGAAACACCCGTTTGCCCCGCCGTTTCTCTTTTATTCCAAAAACCCACATAAATCCTTTTTCGTTTAGCCCTAGGCACTAAGGTGTTAACACATATAATCGTGCGCTTTTGCCAAATCATATTACCTGCCGGGGCCCTCACCTGTCACGTCAGTTGATAAACGTGCATGATTAGATCCCGCCGTCCGATCGCGTCCACCATATCATCTGACGGCGTTCGCTAGCCCTCATCCCTCAAGCCGCGCCCGCGATAACCCGCGGGGAAAGCGGTTTCGCGCCCATCGCACCGGCCACGTGTCGCCGTTTCACTGGATCGCGCGACCATATACGGATACCGCCCATCTCCGATAGGCGGTGCGATAATCCCGCTTACCGCCTGTTTGTACGTCTCTCGCGCATTAACCTCCATGCCACTTTCTTGCGCGATAGACGTTGGATTTGCCACATGGAGATCTAACGACTCTCGACCACCCGTTTCTGTTGCTGCCCGATGCTTTCTCCATAGTTGCATCTTTGGTTTCGTCAGCTTTCTGCGCAGCAGAATCCTTATACTTGCGCGCTTTATTCACAGTTGTATCTGTAGTTTCTCTCGTCTTGTTTGCTACAGAATCTTTAGTCTCTCGTGTTTTGTCCACAATGGTGTCCTTGACTTCCTGTGTCTTGTCCGTGACAGAATCCTTGGCATTCTCGATTTTTTCTTGGAGGCCCTTGAAGGCCAACATGGTGCCCTCCTTGATACTACCCAGTGCAGAAGAGGTAGACTCGGTGCTAGCATCTTTGGCAACATGTGCCATCCATTTTGCAGATTCCAAGTTATCAAAGGCATTTTCCCGTCTCTCTTCTGCCTCCTGGCCAGAAGGTCTTCTCGCGTTTTCCTGTTCTGAAGCCATTGATCTGTACCTTGAAAATCAAAATTATCAGTTCAACTATTTCACAGCTCTAGAATCAAAATAATTTCACTGCATGTGTAAAACAAATCTCTCATGAATTTCCTATGCTCTGTGTGCTCCTCTTCTTCGGCTCTGTCTGCTTCTCTCGTCTCTATCTGCTCCTCGAATATTGCCATATTGACATCAATGACAATCTGTGTCCAACGGAGGGCTTCAGGCTATAGTAGAGGTCAATAGGGCCTACGCTGGGTTTAGAAAAGTGCTGGAAGTTTGTCTATCTGTGGGTAAGATAGTTTGACACCCTATCGTACAAGAAAATTGCTGAATAATAAAATCCTCCCTTGCTGCACCAGTTTTCCCACATTGGGTTTTTCTGGGGACAATAGTCTAAAATAAATGTGTCAATGTGTGCATATGTTTGTTTCTGTATTACGGTGTGATATCTGCAACAATATTTATTTTAATGTTTGTTGAAGTAATGTCATGAATAACTTATGATGAAATAAGTAGGAAAAATAAATCAGTTGCTGCAGTGATAGAATTTTCATACTGCTTGTGTCATATCACTACACTAGTACATGATAACACTATGACATATCAAGATGACATGAATGAAGTATATCTTGTTGGCATTATAAGCCTATGATGAAGAAGCCTAACTGACCTACCTCAAATTTTGCACTACTAAATGACCAGGCATATTAAAAATTCCAAAACAATCATCCCATGATCTGCACTAAAAAAATATTTCGAGAACTGTCACAAAAAATTATTTTTTGCCACCTTGGATGCATCCTAGCACATTGGCTCCTTCACCATCTTGAAGAGGACTATTTCCTCTTTCCAACAAGCCCTCACTCAGCCCCTAACTCCCTTCCATTATGGAGATATTAATTTTTGAAAATAACATATGTCAAAATTGACCAAAGTTTGCTAGCCGACTCATGTAGGCTCACTAAGACATAACATACCAATTCAATAGATGTGTCCCTTAAATTATGGAAAATATATATATATAAATGAACCTATATGCATTCGGATAAGAATGAATTCAGTTCATAATTGTGGTGAAGAATACATATCTTAGAGACGAAGATTAGTTCACATCTCGTGAACTAAAGAACAAAACCAACCACCTTAAAGCACAGATTACAGATTGTTTTATGGTGAACTGCATACTATTTTTATGGTGGATTACAGATTGTTTTAGGGTGGTTGAAGACTATTTTGCAGATTGTTCCAATCCTCATCTCCAAGCTGTGGAAAGGGTCCCCAAACATGACTGCAGGCTAAGTAGTTAACCCTTAGACTGGTACACATGTTGTGAACTAAAGTCTTAACCTTTTTCTTGCTGTGGTGTATCTATAAGTTTGCTACATACTTGACTGCGGACAGAGTTATTATCTTGGGACATATTTTGTATGGTGTTCTGAGCAGCGGTGCCTCTCCCTACATGTAGACAGAAGTACTGTGCCTCTCTTACAGTGGATATAGTGCAGTGAAGACATAGTACAATTCAATGCTTGAGTGGAGATGATGATCTAATGAAGTAACCTGATGATACTGTGCTTGGAAAAAATAATAGTGGGTGTTGTGATCTCGGTGGAGCCCAGATCAGTACGCATTACAGTCGTGGTGTAGCCCATAATTGTGGGTATTGCAATATTGGTGAAGTACTGGTGCAACATGGTGCAAGAATATTGTTGCTGAATAGATGGTGCAGAATTGGTGAGCTGTGGTGAAGAAGTGTTGGTGAAGTACTGGTGCAACATGGTGCAAGAATATTGTTGTTGAATAGATGGTGCAAATTTGGTGAGCTGTGGTGAAGAAGTGCTGGTGAAGTACTGGTGACATGTGGTGCAAAAACATTGATGCATAATTGATGAAGAAGTATGGTGCAGAATAGATGGTGCAGAGTTGATGGTGCATATTGGGTGATGAAGAATGGTGCAGTGGAGCAGGCTTAGTGCAGCATAGTGAAGAGACCTTGAAGACATCTTGAAGCACCAATTTAAGAGCTTGTGGAGAAATCTCTTACTGGATAAAACACTGTGAAGACCCCCTTGAAAAGTTTTTTAAGAAGCCCTTGAAGAGGCTTAGAGCAGGTGCAGAACTTGGATTGCCTTTTGTAGACACCTTGAAGATCTTGAAGATAACATTGAAGACCGTGATGTATTAGCCATCATGAGGTAGCTTGGAGATCATTGGTTGGGTACCATGAAGGACAAAGGAGACACCTTCGTGTGAAGAGTTCAAGGTTGTCATTAGTAAATAAAATTTATCCATGCAATTCATATAATAATTCATCAATGATAGGAATAAGAAACTTATCTCTGATTGTCATTTTGTTGAGTTGTCTATATTTGATCCGGTAAGCATTTGATACCAACATTAGCCAAGATATTTTCTTCGGTTGATGTTAATAGAATTTCATCAAAGAGAATGTGAAAACCATATGTGCACACACTTAAAGAAGAAGCAACATAAAGGAGACCATAAAGGAAATGCACACAAAAGTTTGATAATAGAGTTCGTCTAGTGTGGACTATGCCTTCGGGCCCTGCTTCAATAGTGGGGAGGCCTCTTCATTCATCTTAGCTAAAATGAAAATGAGTACATGGAAAAATACATCATTATACCTCCAATTTTGATGATGACTTGAAAATAGTTTGTTCAAATGAAAAAACAGATTGCACTAGTTAAATTGTGGCAAAATTCCAGTTGAAATGAGTATAAACTCGGCTATATTCCGCCTCTATCAACTGAGATCCCCTAGAGGATTTTCCTATTCCATAGTAGAATCTTTGCAAGAATATCCTAGGAATATTGCCTTGGAATATTTGTCTTGGAACCACGCACCCTCCTGGTTCTATGCACAGAGTTCCAATATTTAAGTTTCATTTGTCATGATTCCATATTGTTGAGTTCTGTTGATCTCCGCCCGCCCGCTCGCTCATGGCCTATGTTTGGATGAAAAAGGCTGTTTTTTATAATACCGCACTATCAAATCTAACAAAGTCCCGTCGGTTGGCGGGTTGGTTACTAGCGCCATTTATAGAGTGTTGACCCCGCCGGGGGTCATGGGTTAAAAGACCTTGCGCAACCCGTTTTAATATATAAAAACAAAAATGCATACCGTTCACAGTTGAGAATCCATTACGATTGCCGATCGTGTATTTTTTTCACCGCCATATATTTTTAACGCTCGTTATAACAATTTATGATTACAATCATTTATAATATATTAAACCGTCTGCCATTGCTAACCGTTCTAACCACCGATTCAAACATTGTAACTGCCGCCAATTGTTTATTGTCAACCGTAACCATTATATGGTATAACAATATATGTTTATATATATTTCAAACAAAATCGCAAAACCACCAATGCCAAACTATATGTAGAATTCGGTTAAGGTCCATTTGGCCATCCACCAGTTTCCGTATGGCACCATCTAATTTCACCACGTGGTCCCAACTTATTGGGCCACCTAATTTCCGCCATGTTTGGTGGGGTTCCGCCAAATTTGGCGATTCCACAAATTTTAGTGATTTTACTAATTTTTTGGAGGTTCATCATCTTTAGCGCACCCACTGCCAAATTTGGTTGGACCACCAACTTTGGTGATATTCCAAATTTATCTGGCACTTTGGTAAATTATGTCTTTTAGCTAAGTTTGACCAGAACTTTGACTGACCGCAGCTTTCTCATAGGAGCTCGGATTGAGGCATCGTTTACGTCATTTGAAAGCTTGTGATGAGCTATTTGTTCTAGTTTTAGTATCGCTGTGATTCAAGGAATTTTATTTTTGATCGCTTGGGGATCCTCCTGAATCATTCCTCCCCACTGAAGGAGTTTTGGTCCTCCAAAAGTATAAACAATATTGCAATCTTGATCTGCATAACAAATGTGTTTGATAGACCACCTTTCATTTCCTTCACCTTTGTACTTTGGAACTAGGAATGATGAAGCCGACACCTCTATCCATATGAAAATTTTTAGCTACCAATACATGTACAACTTTTAAGTTCCCAAAAAATACCACACTTTCTAAGAGTTTATAAAACATTCATGGTCAAGTTTTACAACAAAACTGATACCCCTTTCTATTCAAATAAAGGCGAAAATATCACCATGTTGCATTCATGAGTGATGTTATACACTTCATAACTTTTACAAGTTTTTAAAAAGCAACATTTGCTTTACAATGGTGGCCATACTCAACTATTTAAAAAAGGTTACCCATCTCTTACCTAAGCAGGCTAATGGGCTCTCTTCCTATAGTTGGATTCCTTGTTGAAATGCTTCAGTAATCGGTTCCTTTGCAAGTGCTTTCATATGCTCCCTATGTTTCTTTGGGCCTGGATGGAGCTTCCAACATGAAACTTTCTAATGTCCACTCTTATTGTAATGGTTGCAATGGTTCTTATTCCTCCAAACTTTCTTGACCTTCTTTCTTGAATAATTTTCTTTGGTGCAAATTTGGCGAGGCAAACTTGACTTAGTTCTTCCTTTTAAATTCTCACTATCAATGAAAGGCTGTGATGTGCTCTCAACATCCTGCATTGACTCACAATTGTCACTTAAAGACTCTCTTGTCTTCGTGGGTTTGAAGTTTCTTTGATTGGTGATCTTGGAGAATGCCCCATCTTCCTTTCTGACATAGCCTAGTCCTACATATTGAGGTAGTTCCACCACTTGGATGGGATTCACAATGCCTTGGCCATTAACTCATAGGCCCTTTCCTTCATATCCCATCTTCTTCATTAGCTTCGAACCAATCCTTGTAGTGTGCTTTTCAAATGCACCAAAATCATCATCATAATGAGAACATGAAACTGAAGAATCACTAACACTGTTTACCTCAGCTGTTGATTCTGAAGCTGGTAACGGTGGCTTTGTTGAACCTTTGTTGCACTTCAACTTTTCCAAGGCCTTTTCTATGGCTTGTAACTAAAGCTACAATCCCCGCTTCTCCTTTTCTACTTCTTGTAGAAGTCTTCTTAGTTCAACATTCTCTGCTTGAACGCTTTTGTTGATCTCCTCAAGTTCTTGGACCCATGCACTCTTTGGTGATTATCTCATATTTTGTGCAACACCTGTTGCAATATTTGTCTCATCGCTTGAATTAGAACCCAAGTCAATTGGTCCATCACTTGTAATCCCAACAACGACAATATTCATCTCATCTCCTGAATCATAACCCAGGTCAATTGGTCCCACACTTGCAATCCCAGTAGCTACGACTTTCATCTCATTGTTTGAATCAGATCCAAGGTCTTGTTGTGTGAAAATTTCATCTATTGCAGCAAATGGAAATTATTCTTCTAACCATAAATTCAATTATGTTTTTTATTTTCTACGATAAATAATGAATAAAATCACAACTGTAATTTTCACCATAAAAATACTACGAAAAATTAAATACTGAAAACTGAGATATTCTAGCACACAAAAAATAATTTTGAGACAGTTATTTTTGGACAATTGTCCCTGGAAAAACCTAACTTGGGAAAACAGGTGCAGCATATGAGGTTTTTATTATTATTCTTTAACAACAGTTCTGAGTACAATAATTTAGATGCTCTACTGGCAATCTAATATGAGGAAATTATTGGAAAAATTATTGTGAGATTTTTCTCCCAGCCCACAACTAATTTCTGCCACCGAAATTTCATCCCTAGCCGCACGTTGAACCTTCTGCATCACCCTTTATGCAGTGCTTGTGTAGGACCTATGGGTATTTCAACCTTCCTCTCACTGCCTCTTCCCGGGAGTAGAATATTTCCTCCTAGAATGTTGCTAACCTCCTCTACCACTTACTACTCACCCTCTGGATCTATCTTCTCTGTTGAATCTTTGCCACTGAGAAAATCGAACTACCTAGGCAACTGAGTATCTGCACTGGTGTGTTCTCCATCACCACATCGATCACTTCTTATGTCTTCATGCTGAGACTCCAACAACCAAGATTAAATCTTAATCAATGTCTCAAATCATTTCTGGATCGATTCGTGTGAGTTTCTAGGATATTATCACCTTATCTTAATTAATAATGATTAATTAACCATATTCTCTAAGTTTAGTCTTAGGATATATTTAAAAAATCAATTAATAATCTAATTGAGAAACTTCTAGGTGGAATTTCTAGAAACGATTTATGGGTTTGGAGATCTCATGTATTCTAGTCTCTCCACTAATTTTCGTGGCTAGAACACATCTGATGCTACAAAAACTAACACTCCCTCTTAGCGAGGAATGTGTTCTAGTGTTGCACACCCTGCTACAACACTTTGTCTTTGTATCATCTCTGTCACACTACTAATGTCTGGTTGTTGTTGCCACCAACCACTGCACAACTATCATGCTGCATCTATGCTTTTGCTGATACTTTTGTATTGTTGCCAACTCTGCATTTGCATTGCAACTCCCTCTCATCTGCTGCTGCTGCAACTACACCATCTACAACTGAAAATCCGTCCCTGCTACTAGAACAGGTTCTCCACCATACCTATCTATTTTCTGAAATAGGCTAACTTAGCTCTCCCTAGAGCTTTGGTGAGTATGTTTGCAACCTACTATTATGTGGGAACATACTATAGCTGGACCGCTCCATGATGTACATAATCTCTGATGAAATGACACTGAATATTTGTGTTTTGACCTGTCGTGAAACACTGGATTCTCAGAGAGCTTAATGCAACCCTGATTATCACAATAGACTTTCGTCACCTCCAACCTCTACCTGAACAAGCTTACTAGCAACTTCCGAAGTCATATGGCTTCACATGTAGTTGTGCTTGCTTCCATGTACTCTGCTTCTGCAGAGCTTAGCGCTACCGACTTCTGCTTCCTACTGCACCACAAAACCATCTCTTATCCAATGCTGAATCAGTACCCGGAGGTTATTTTCCTGTCTACTGAACTGCCTTCCCAACCTTCATCTGTGAACCCACATAGTCCGATTTCATCCCTTCGGGTATATCTCAACCCATACTCAACTGTGTCACGTACATACCTCAGAATATGCCTCGCTGCTTCCCAATGTACTGTCTTTGGTTCTACCATGAACTGACTGAGGGTATTGGCTGCGAAGCAAATATCTTTCCTAACGTTGACCAGATACATGAGAGACCCTATACAAGGTGGGGTCGACATCCTTGTCATCTGATGCATCTATCTTCTTCTAGTTGGTGATCATGGGCACAGAAATGGGTCTACAATACTACATTTTGAACCTCTTCAGAATATCTGTAACATATCTCCCTTACCCAAAGAATATCTCCCCATCCTTTTCCACACTTCCAATCCTATGAAATAGTGCATCAACCCCAAATCCTTCGTATCAAACTCTACTGCTAGGTTTCTCTTGCAGTCCTCTATGAGCCCTAATGATCTTGTAAAAAAACATCATCCACATACAAAACTAGGATGAGTGGCTCACCCTCTACCATCAAATAGTAAAGGTTGGGATATGTGTCACTCTTTACGAATCCCATCTGCTGCAAGTATTTGTTAATCCAACCATACCATGCCTTGGGAGCCTAGTTGAGTCCGTATAGATATTTCTTTAGTCTACACACATGAGTGCGCCTCTCATGAGTCTCGAAGCCCTTTGGCTGCTTTATGTACACCTCTTCCTCTATCACCCCGTTCAAGAATATTGTCTTAACGTCTATCTGGTGAACATGCCATCCCATTTGAGTTGTTAGGGATATAACTGACTGACATGATAGAGGTGTATCTAGAAATTGGGGCAAAGGTCTCCTCATAATCTATCCTTTGTTTCTGTGCATACCCCTTTGCCACGAACCTAGCCTTGTACTTTTCCACACTGCCATTTGCAACATACTTGATCTTGTAGATCCATCTAGAACCTACAACTGACCTGTCTTCAGGACTTGATACCACCTCCCAAACATTATTCATCATGATATAGCTATACTCTTCTACTATGGCATCTAGCCACACCTGATGTTGTGCGACCATCTGAAAGCTAGAAGTTTCTGCAACCTGAGCCACCAATGCTTGGTACCTATCAGGCTATCTGCGATGTCTTTTTTTCGTCCTAGTAGTTCCGATAAACTCCTCTACATCTCTCAATGTCTGAAAAACCTCTTTACTGACTCGACTACTAGTGGTGGGAGGTTCAACCAGCTCCTGCTCATCTTGTCTCTGCTGCTCTGTCAGCTAAGAACTCCCTGGATCTCTTGCACCTGAGGAAATACTGGTACTAGTCACTGTACTCAATCCCTGTGACTATCCTCTTGCCGATCCCACTGGTTTCCCATGTGGTTGCCTCTCTTGATGGACCAAAGGAGCTTCTGTTGACTGGTTTTGATCACCTGCAGGTATCTCATGAGATCTCTTGAAAGATCGGTCCTCCATGAACTTCACATCTCGTCTTACCACAATCTTCCTACTACTAGGAATGTAGATCATGTGTGCCTTTGAGGTTTCACTATACCCAACGAGAAACCCCTTCTCTGCAGTCTGATCCAATTTGGTATGCTTTTCATCTGGCATGTGGCAGTAAGCAACGCTGCCAAAGATCTTGAAGTGACTAACTTTTGGCTTCTTCCTTGTGAAGACTCCTTCTGGTGTTATCTTCCCCAATGCTCTATGAGTCCTGTTTTGGATATACACTATCATGTTAAATTCCTCTTCCCATAAAAATATGGGAAAATCTTGGTCATACAACATAGTTTTTACACCCCCAACTATGGTTATGGTTTTCCACTCTGCTACCCCATTATGCTAGAGATTATATGGAGTTTTCCATTCTCTTTTGATGCCTTCCTTCACGGAAAAATATGTGAAGTCTTTGTCAATATATTCTCCACCATTATCTGAGAGAAGCACCTTGATCTTCTTCCATGTCACATTCTTCATGAGAACCTTAAACTCATTGAAACAATCGAAGACCTCATATTTGGTCTTCAAGAATTAGACCAGGTTTTCCTGGAATGGTCATCAATAAAGGTGACGAAGTATTTGGCACCACTAAGAGCTCCAGTGGACATCGGGCCACAAATATCTGAATGTATAATTCCTAACATGCCATCTACTTTGCTGCCACTTCTTGGGAATGTTGCCTTAGCATACTTCGCAAGTACGCATCCTTTACACACATCATCGTGTTCTCTACCAAGTTATGGAACCCCTGTTACTATTTCCTTGAGCATATTGAGTGCTCCATGGTGCAGATGTCCCATTATCCTATGCCATAGCTCATTCATTTCCTTCCCATCGCTATTGTCACTGCAACCTGTACAATCTGTTGCTTCAGACTCCAATCTGTCTTACTTTCTTCCAACTTGAGTGTTTGACAACACTTTCTTCCCTACGAAGTGGATATCATATCCCTTATCTTGTAATTGGAATACTGAAATCAGGTTCATACCCAATCCTGACACATGAAATACATCTATAGCATTGGTGCTTTCTCTCGACTCCCTCTAAAATCGATGGTACCTCTCCCTACTAGAGTACACTTTGTTTTGTTTCCCATTGTAATATGGAAGTCCATCTTCTCCTCCTTGTAGCTAGAGAAATATTCTCTAACCCCTGTCATATGAGCTGATGCTCCACTGTCTATATACCAGAAACCCTGTGAAGCTGAGCCTGGTAAGCAAGAAAATCCATCCTCCAATTCGGAAGAAAACTCTGAAGCTTTTGAAATATCAAATCGATCCATGGACATACTATGTGTTATTCCTCTTCTTCCCCGACACTGATTCTGCTACTGTAGACTGCTGCAAAACCCTTTGTGCCACAAATCAGTAATCTGCTCTAAAAAATAACTCTGTTGTTGCTCCCACTGCTTGCTAAAATCACTAATCTCGGGAAATCAATCTTTTTCTGCCACCTGCAAATGAAAAAATCAAATTTCCCAAGCAATTTGTACTTCCTAACTAGGTAATCTGCATAGCTTCTAGGAATTTTCCACTGCTACTCCCTTTGAACAGTGAAATTCCTGCTTCTTCGATCTAAGCTACTAATATGCTAAACCAGCTCTAATACAATGTGAAAATTTCAACTATTGCAGCAACTAGAAATTATTCTTCTAACTGCTTAATTATGCAGTTTATTTGTTACGACAAACAATGAATAAAATCACAACTGCAATTTTCACAATTAAAAATTTTGCGGAAATTAAAATACTGAAAACTGAGAAATTCTAGCACACACACACAAGAATGTTGACACAGTTATTTTTGGAACAATTGTCCTCGGAAAAACCCAATTTGGGAAAACCGATGCAGTGGATGAGGTTTTATTATTATTCTTCAGCAACAATTCTGAGTACAATAATTTAGACACTCTACTAGCAATCTAATCTGAGGAAAGTACTGGAAAAATTATTGCGAGAATTTTTTCTCACCCCACAACTAATTTCTGTCACCGAAATTTCCTCCCTAGCCACACGTTGAACCTTCTGCGTCACCCTCTGCATAGTGCTTGGGCAGAACCTCTAGGGATTTCAACTTTCCTCTTACTGCCTCTTCCTGAGACTGGAATATTTCCTCCTAGAATGCTGCTAACCTCCTTTACCACCTGGTACTCACGCTCTGGCTCTATCTTCTCTACTGAATCTTTGCCACTGAGAAAATAGAACTGCTTGGGTAATTGAGTATTTGCACTGGTGTGTTCTCCATCACCACATCGATCCTTCTTATAGATTCCTATTGGGACTCCAACAACCAAGATTAAATCTTAATCAATGGCTCAAATCATTTCTGGATCAATCCGTGTGAGTTTCCAGACTATTCTCACCTTATTTCAATTAATACTAATTAATTAACCATATTCCCTAAGTTTAGATTTAGGAAATAGTTAAAAAACTGGTTAATAATCTAATTGAGACACTTCTAGGTGGAATTTCCAGAAACAATTTCTGGGTTTTGGAGATCTCATGTATTCTAGCCTCTCGACTAAATTTTGTGGCTAGAACGTGTCCAATGCTACAAAAACTAACATGTTTCACTATAGTAAGCGTCTTTTGCTTCCTTTTTCCACCATACTTCTTTGGCTTCAATTCTTGATGTAGTTTCCAGCAATGCTTCCCGTCACACCCCTCTTCTCACATTGAGTGCAAGGGGGCTTCTCCTCTCTTTTCTTTGTCATCAATGTCTTCTTTTCATAGTTGTCTTGTTCATACTTTCCCCTACTTTGAAGGTGAATGGATTTCACAATAGTCACATCAACAGTGGTGGGTTCAAACAACAACAATGAATGTTAAAGATAATTATGTAAAGAGCCAATATATTTCATCAAAGTATCAGGTGAATATAAAGGAATGATCAATGCCAAAGATTGCTTCCTAAATTCCTCTGTGAAACTTTGAACATTTTGACCTTTGCTTTGTCTCAAATGTTTCCATTCTATGACGACATTCTACCAATATCCCAATGGATATTATTGTCCTTTTAATGCAAAACCAAATTCAGACTGGGAAGAAAGAAGTTTACCGATATGCTTGCTACCTTTTTGAAGCTTTCTCTCCCACCATGTAAGAGTTGTGCCTCCCAGTCGAAGAGATGTTATTTGGATCTTTGGCTCATCGTCTTTGATATGTTATATTCTACAATATACCTCAATATGCTTGATATAATTGTTTAGATTTTCTGCATTAGATTCTTCATTAAAAATAGGAAAATCAAATTTTACATCCAACTTAAAAAATAGATTTCTAGAAGCATTTCTATGTTGCTTAGTTGAATGATGAGAAGAAGATGAAGAAATAGAACATTCACTAGAAGATGGAGATGGAGGTTCATGAGGTTCTCCTCCATTTCCTTGATTTATCAAAACGTTGTCATTTGCTTTCTCTTCCTTCTTTGCCAAATGCAAACAATTTGTCTACTTTATATTCCACGTTGTAGAAAGCTTTATGGAAAGCTTGTTTCATTCTTAGTATGGTCATATCCATTTGCCATTTTCCTTCTTCGTGTTGCACGTGTAATCTCTGGGTCAAAAGACTTAAGTTTTCCTTCACCTTTTTTGAGTTTGGCCCTCATTATCATTAACACTTGCAATTCACATCAACAAGAATACCGATACAAAGCTTGATCTGGTATGCCTATGATACTAGCATTATCCAAGATCTTTTCTTCGGTTGATGTTAGCAAAATATCATGAAAGAGCATTTAAAAACCATCTGTGCAAACACTTAAAGAAAAAGAAACATAAAAGAGACCATAAAGACAATGCACATAAAAGTTTGATAAGCGTGGACTAAGTCTTTGGGCCTTGCTTCAATAGTGGGGAGGTCTCTTCATTCATCCAAGCTTAAATGAAAACGAGTACATGGAAAAATATATCATTGCACATCCAATTCTAAGGATGAACTAAAAATGGGCTGCTCATATGCAAAAACAGACTGAAACAATGAAATTGTGGTGAAATTCCAGTTAAAATGAATATTAACTCGACTATATTCTGCCTTTGCCAACTCTAGAACCCCCCAAAAAATATTCAGATTCCACATCAGAATCTTTGCAGGAATATTTTGGGAATATTCCTCTTGGAACCATGTTCCCTCCTGGTTCCACGCACAAATTTCCATCATCTGAGTTTTGTCTGTCACAATTCCATACTGCTAAGTTCCGTTAGCCTCCACCTGGTCACTCACGGCCCCCATTTAGATGAAAATGTGGCTTTTTATAACATCATAAGACGGATTTACCGACATTGTTTACGGGGCATTGAACCTGATGGGGGTCATGAGTTCAAAACTCCGCACAACCTGTTTTAATATATAAAAACGAAATTGTTTTCGCTGCGGAAAACCGCCTCCAAAATTTTGCGTACACTAGAATTTTGGAGCCTACTGTGGATCTTGCGGTCGATCGTTCCGTAATCACTTCTTGGTCAGCTGATGTTTTTTGAGCTTCTTTCTTGGATTAGAAGTGTCGATGGCACTTTCTCACACATGCTCAGTCTGCAAAAAATCCATGAGGACATCTTTTATACAAGCTTGAACAAGCATAACACGGTCCATCAAGACTGTGCCTATGCGATGTCCAATCAATGGTAACAATTAGCACGCACTGACATCGACAATGCCTCACTTTGTTTGCGATCATACTTCTATTTTGGTGAGTTTCTCCAACTATCTCTTTTGTGCATTTTCACCTTCGTGGAGGTTGTTTTCATGTTTACAACTGTCACTTTCGCTTGCTTTCCCTTTAATTAGTGTCATTTTCATGTTATCTTCGCCCTGACATGTGTTGTTTTCACCGTCATTCACACTTTTATTGTCATATAGAAAGTGTCGTCTTTTGGCATGGGAATTTCCACTTATTATGTAAAGTGGAGTTTTGGTCTGTTTCAAGGGGAAATCTTGTGATGATGAGTTTTTCTTACATTGAAGGCATGTTTCGCACTCATTTCCAAAGCTTCACGCACTGTCACACAAGTGTTGTCATTGTCGTCGCAAAGTGTATCTTTAGTGTTGCACTTGTCATAAGTTGTCGCACTAAGGGAAGTATGTGTTCATGTGTTTCGAATGATCTATTTTGTGTCGTCGAGTTTCTAATTGTGTGATCGTAGTCAAGTCCTATCACTGTTCACATCTATTTCAGTGATCCCACACTTAGAGAAATTTAAAAAAATTCCCAACAACTTAGCCTCATCCAACCTTCCTAAACTGCGCATTGCACAGTCCCATCCCTCAATATGCAACCTTGCCTCTTAAATATGCGCAATGCACTGTTCCTACCTCCCAAGACTGTCCACTGCGTAGTTTTTGTAGAAAATTCTGTAGATTCACAAGCTAATGCAATTTGCTAGAGCAAGAGACAAGAATCTACTTCTACTCTTTACAGCGGAAGCCCACAAACATCGAGCAAAAAATAATTAATAGAGGAAGAGAATCAAAGGCACATAACACAATAAATATCCGAGGAAAGCCACAACTCAAAACCCCACTATCTATTTTGTATTAATCTGGAAAATCAAGATGAAATACCATGCTTGTTCTCTCAAGAACAATTCCAGCACTCAACAAATTCAATCTCCAACTCATAAGCAAGCTCAAGGCCAAATCTTAGCCTCTTCATAAGCTCTCCAAATCTCTATCCCAATGCGTAATTCCTATGGAGAATAGCTTGTATTTAAAGGGAAATAAAGCCTCTAAAAATAGCGCAATCCCTTAAGGATCAATTCATGATTGCATGCACTATGAGTGCAACTCAGAAAAGTTTAAAACAAATAATACATTGTCCCTGCACCTTAGTCTCAACTAGGCCTTTTTCAGAATCGACATGCATGAGTTTCTGATGAGTAAATATTCAATTAACTAGAGTAGCACTGGTGGAGTTCATTAGTGTCACTACTGATTGTTAACTCAGTATTAGTTTTCTCAATTAGTTTGAGAACTAATTTAACTGAGCTGACTCATGAAACTGAGTCTTCTATTTTACAACTCACAATTAACTCACACTGGACTCCTACAAAGTAGGGAGAACATATACATGACTTCCAAAAGATTTCCAACTCGAATTTCCTAAGTTAAGTAGGTTTAATAAACTTAATTTAACTATTTTAAGCTGCTATGAGAATAGAATTCAAATTTAATTTCCAGTTTAATTCAAGGACAAATTAAACTGGAATTTCTTGTTGCCATTTCTCAAAAGTTTTAGTGCTCAAGCCCACGCCTTGGCGTAAAAAATTGCACAAGTCAAAGCTCTTGCCTGGCCCCAACTGCGCATTGCACAATCTATGAACTCAAGCCCAAACCATGAGCTCTTGAACTACGCAACTGCACAATCACCAAGCCTGCTTTGCCTCCTAGAACTATGCGGTTGGCTGAATCAGTGCAAAACCCCTCAGCCTGGCTCACTGACTCCCGAAACTACATTATTTCTCTCTCTTGCCTAGGCAGTACCGCGCATTGTGCATCTCAAGGCTTAAGCCTTAGCCCTGAGCTCTTGAACTGCGTAATCACCTAGGGCCCTATGTATTTTATAACTGCGCAATGGGAAAAATCAGTGCTCAAGCCCTTAGCCTGGCTCCTTGAGCTCCCCGACTGTGCAATCTCTTTGCTCAGTCCAAGCCTGAACTACTCATTGCATAGTCTCAAGGCTCAATCTCGACCCGCGCAGTTATTGAGCCTCTCCCTTAGCCTACTGTTAGGATATTCCGACACATAGGATATAGTTAAGATCAACTTAGTCTAGTTTAGAGTTAGGTATAGAGTTAGGTAAAGTGTCTTTCTTTACCGTTGTACATATTGTAACTTACAATCCGACGGTCACGATATGTAGTGATCCGACGGTTCACTCTCACCTCGGTATTATCGACACTTGATCCGTGGCTTGACACCCGATTGGTCCATGAGTTCTATTTAAAGCGCATGGAGGGTCATTGTTCGGGTAATCCGTGCATGAGAGAAGCTTATGTAAATTTTCATTCTTTGATTAATAAATTGTCTGTACCCACGTTGGGACAGGCCGTGGACTGTTTCCCTCCTTGCACTCTGAGGGTTTTAACCACGTCAAAAATACTGGTGTATTGATTTGAGATCTGGTTGTGAGCGGTGTCCTTTTGGTATTCTTTCTGAGGAACTTACCCTGTAAATTCCTACATGGTATCAGAGCTATTTGAGGGCCGCGTCCGTTGGTGATCCAAATCTGAAGCCGGTAGAACTGCATGCGGCTGTCGTTTCCTAGATCTGCTGTTTCTGACTGCTTTCGGGCCGAGAGGACTGCTCTGTTGCGTTCGGAGCATCTGTTTCAGTGAGGAACCCCTTTCGTTTCACGCGAAAAGGTTTCCGGTAGCCCTAGCTGCGTCATTTTTCAGATCGGGAGGTATACAGTGTTTTTTTGCAGTTTACTGTCATTTTCTCTCTGCTTATTTCGGTTTCGGTTTATTTAGCCTTTTTTTTCCCGGATCTATACCTTTCATTTCTGCGTATGCTCTTTGCCCTGCGACTCTGTGCGATCTGGGCAAATCAGAAACAGAAAGAAAAGATTTTTCTCATGCGTATGCTCTTTTCCCTGCACCTTAGTGTGATCTTGGAAAATCAGAAACATTGAGAAAAATATTTAGTTTTTCGGTTAAAAGCTAACTTTGAGATTTTTTTTTAAAATTCTAGTTTTTTGGCTAAAGCTAACTTTGAGCCGTAAGGTTCGTTTTTCTTTGCATATTCGTGTTGGGTTTTGTGTTTTGTGTTTTGTAGGGGAAAAGAGCCTTCCCAAGGCAAGCACGCAAATCGAGGCCCCCCCCCCTCTCTCTCTCTCTCTCTCTCTCTCAAATATTTTGTATAGATCAATTGGTTCAAAGACTTTTTAAGAGAGTAGAGGTCTTGGGTTCAAGTCTCCATTTTGTGGGGGCGGATTTTTTCATTCCCGCACATTCGCGCACTTTGCCGGCAACGTCAACAATTTTTTTTTTCAAAAAGCCATAACTTCTTCATCCGGAAGCCTTTTTCAGAGCCGTTTTTTTTAAAACCGCCTATTTTTTTGAGATCTATCCATTGGACCACTTACTTTCAGCATCTTCAGCTTCAGGTTTTTTTCAAAAAATGGAAAGTCCATGCCAAGTCATTCTTGACAGCACTAACTACTTCCAATGGGTAGCCTACATGGGAGATTTACTTAGAAGTAAAGGTCTCTTCAGAATAGCCACAGATCAAGAGAAGAAACCCAAAGATGAAGACAAGGCCGAAAAATGGGAAAATAGACAAGATCAAGCACGTGGTTTGATAGGAATGTCTGTTTCTCCTGATCTTAGATTCCACATTGCAGAAATTGAAACTCCTCATGAAGCATTAGAAAAACTTGCTAAAGTTTTTGGGATTAAAAATGAAATTAGAGCCCATCAACTTGAGAATGAGTTGCTTACTTTGGATCCTAATAATTTTTCTTGCATTGAAGATTTCTTGTCCAAATTCAAGACCCTTAGATATCTCTTGGAAGGTGTTAAAGTTAAGAAAGAAGATGGTAACCTTATTTATTCCATCCTTACTAAGTTGGGACCAGCCTACTCTGTATTTGTTTCCACTTTCCATTCTACAAGGGAAGCTTTCATTTGTCAAGGCAAAGACTACAAACCCCCTTCCTTTGACTCCTTTTGTGATTCCTTAATAAGAGAACAAGACAAACTCTTACACCTTGGTCTTCTTAATCTTGGAAACTCTTCCTCGAAAGCGTTAGCCGCCCAGCAGCAACCAAATTCAAAGAATCCTAAGAAGTCTTATCCTCAAAGGAATGGTCCTAAACCAATTCAGCCTCAAGATGAAAGATCATTTCAGCAAAATGACAAGACCAATAAAAACAAATGGAAGAGGACTGACAGACATTGTAACTTTTGTAATCGAGATGGCCACTTAGAATCTAAATGCTTTAAGAAGATGGAAGCCTTGGAAGCCGCAATGAAGAAACATAACATCCATGTGGAGCCTACTTCAACTTCAACTTCCGGAATGGCACTTTCTGCATGTCGTTGTCAATCATCTCAGTCTGGTTATGCTTTAAATGTATCTTCTTCTTCTTCTCATTCTCATGAGTGGCTCATTGATTCTGGAGCCTCTTATCACATGGCCAAAAACCAAGCCATGTTTTCTTCTTTAAAAGATTGTAACACCAAAAATATATATGTTGGTGATGATAGATCTCTTAGTGTTGTAGGGACTGGAACTGTTCATCTAGACAATGGTCAGTTTAATGATGTATTATGTGTTCCAACCTTATCCTCCAACCTTCTATCTGTCTATCAGATAACTCATTCAGGTGAAGGCAAAATTGTTGAATTTTCACCTCATGATGTTGTAATCAAGGATCTAAAAGATCCTAAACAGATTCTAGCTACTGGTCTTGCTGATGATTCCACAAGGTTGTATAAGTTTCACAACTTTGGGTCATCAAATCTTCCCTCAGCATTTGTTGCTCATAATGAGGAAGTGAGCAAACTTTGGCATGAGCGATTTGGTCACTTAAACTATCGCTCCCTTCAGCATCTATGTAAAGAAAATATGGTGACAGGTCTTCCTATGATATCTTGCAGAGATGGTGTTTGTTCCGGATGTGTACTCGGAAAACATCATCGGGACAGTTTTGACAAACGTGCCTCTTGGCACGCCTCAGCCCCTTTACAGCTTGTGCACAGTGATTTATGTGGTCCTCTTCCTGTTGCTTCATTCTCTGGTTGCAAGTACTTCTTAACCTTCATTGATGATTTCTCCAGACGCACTTGGGTATACTTCTTAAAACTCAAGACCGAAGTATTTAACACTTTTTTGGCCTTCAAAGCCTTTGTTGAAAAACAATCTGGACATCAAATTCTTAAGCTACGCACTGATAATGGTGGAGAATATGTTAAAAACACATTCATCAACTTTTGCACTGAAAATGGAATTCAAATGCAACATACTGTTCCATACACTCCACAACAAAATGGTGTAGCTGAAAGGAAAAATCGCACCTTAAAGGAAATGGCTAATTGTACGCTGCAATCTAAAGGACTCAGTCTTAGTTTTTGGGCCGAAGCAATTAATTGTGCAAATTATATAATCAATCGCACTCCTACTAAGGTTCTAGAGAATATCACTCCAGAAGAAGCTTGGAGTTCCATTAAACCAGATGTAAGTCACTTTCGTGTGTTTGGAAGTGAAGCATGGGCCCATATTCCAGATGAAAAGCATAAAGCTTTAGAACCTAAGAGTGAGAAATGCACTTTTGTTGGATATTCTGAAGATGTAAAAGGTTACAGACTTATTCCATTTAAGTCCAAAAATGTTATCATTAGAAGAGATGTAAAATTTGATGAAAATAAATCGGCCTGCGAGCCTAGTCCGGCGGATGTGCCACCTCTTCCTATCTCTTCTACTTTTGAAAACATTTCTTCTTCAGATGATGAAAGTGAGGATGACAATCCTCCCCCACCTTCTCAGGATCCTCAACTTCCAAGATGGGTCCGTGCTACTCGAGATGCAGCAGGTGATCTTGCCGGTGATCCTACAGATCAGCGACGTACACGTTCTCAGTTTGAAAGAGCCTCTTCTTTACTGGCTCAAGCTCCAGTAAATCATGATCCTGACACTTTTGCAGAAGCTTCAGGCCATCCACATTGGGAAGCAGCTATGAATGAAGAATATCAGTCATTGATGACAAATGATACATGGGATCTTGTTCCTCTACCAACGGGACGAAAACTTGTAAGATGTAAATGGGTTTACAGAACCAAGTATGGACCAGATGGCAAAATTGATAAACATAAAGCTCGTCTTGTTGCTAAGGGCTTTTCACAGGTTGAAGGAATTGACTACACTGAAACCTTCGCCCCTGTTGCCAAAATGAACTCTATCCGCCTTGTTCTTTCCCTTGCTGCCTCTTTAAAATGGGAAGTCCATCAAATGGATGTTAAATCTGCCTTCTTGCATGGGGACTTGCAGGAAGAAATCTATATGGAACAACCCATTGGCTTCATACAAACAGACTCAAGCCTTGTGTGTCGACTTAAGAAATCCCTTTATGGTCTCAAGCAGGCTCCTCGGGCTTGGTATGCCAAAATGGATAGCTTTATTTTAGAATCTGGCTTTTCTAGGTGTCATTCTGACAATACTGTCTACACCAAGAAAGTGGGTGACTCTCTTATCATCCTTGTTCTTTATGTTGATGATCTTATCCTTACTGGTAGTGATCCCAACCTTATAAACCATGTGAAGTCTATCCTTAAAAAGAAATTTGAAATGACAGACTTAGGACACTTACACTATTTTCTCGGTCTTCAAGTCTTGCAATCCAAGGAGGGTATTTCCCTTTCCCAGTCCAAGTATGCTTGTGATATTCTTCGTCATTTTCACATGGAAGAATGTAAGCCAGCCCCTTCTCCCTTTCAGTCTGGAGTCAAACTTTCAGTCTCTTGTTCTTCTCCTGAAGTTGATGCTACCTTATACCGTCAACTTGTAGGAAAACTCTTGTACTTAACCCATACTCGTCCTGATCTTTCCTTTGCTGTTGGCCTTGTTGCTCGTTTTATGCAAAACCCCCGTGAAAGTCACTGGAAAGCAGCCAAAAGAATACTTCGTTATGTTCGAGGTACAATACAGTTTGGGATTCATTACAGTGCCAAAGCAGCTCCTCTGTTAGTTGGTTTCACTGATTCTGATTGGGCTGGTGACCCTGATGATCGGAAGTCTACTGCCGGTTATGTCTTCACTCTTGGTTCAGGACCTATTACATGGGCTTGTAAGAAACAGGCTGCCATTTCTCTTTCGTCAGCAGAAGCAGAGTATCGTGGTGCCGTGGAAGCTAGTAAGGAAGCCTTGTGGCTTCGTCAGATCCTATCAGAGTTTGGCTTTGAGCAGCAGCATCCAACCTCCCTTTGGTGTGATAATCAAAGTGCCATTCAGCTATGCAAAGATCCAGTCCAGCATCAGCGCAGCAAACACATCGAACTACACATGCACTTCATCAGAAAACTCATTCATGACCATGCTCTTGAAGTACAATATTGTCCAACAGATGATCAGATTGCAGACATCTTCACAAAGGCTCTCACAGAGGCGAAGTTCACTAAACTTCGATATATGCTTAGAGTTCAGGAAGTTGTCACTAAGGGGGGATAGGCTCTAGTGCCTCCTTCCTTCTCCTATTGTGTCATATTTGTAAATCCTTCAATCCTATCCCAAGTTGTTCTTAAGGGGGGATGTTAGGATATTCCGACACATAGGATATAGTTAAGATCAACTTAGTCTAGTTTAGAGTTAGGTATAGAGTTAGGTAAAGTGTCTTTCTTTACCGTTGTACATATTGTAACTTACAATCCGACGGTCACGATATGTAGTGATCCGACGGTTCACTCTCACCTCGGTATTATCGACACTTGATCCGTGGCTTGACACCCGATTGGTCCATGAGTTCTATTTAAAGCGCATGGAGGGTCATTGTTCGGGTAATCCGTGCATGAGAGAAGCTTATGTAAATTTTCATTCTTTGATTAATAAATTGTCTGTACCCACGTTGGGACAGGCCGTGGACTGTTTCCCTCCTTGCACTCTGAGGGTTTTAACCACGTCAAAAATACTGGTGTATTGATTTGAGATCTGGTTGTGAGCGGTGTCCTTTTGGTATTCTTTCTGAGGAACTTACCCTGTAAATTCCTACACCTACCACCTAGTTCCGGCTCATTCAGTGGATCGTCATGCAACATCTTAGACTAGCGGTTCATCAGATTGATTTTGTCTTGTCATGAGTGGATTGCAAATGCATGAAATCTATCATGCTATGGAAAGATGACGAAGAAGGGGATGGACAAGGAGGACATGCTAGAAGACACTTAAGGAGTCGAGGAGAAAGGATGATCATCAGACAAGAAGACGAAAGAACACTGGATTACAACAAAAAACCAAAGATCAGGACCGCATGAAGCCTCCATCTGTTTCTCAACTCTTTGGAGGGTAGATATGAAGAAAAGCATATCATGGATGAAGATGAAGCATTTGATACATCTCTTATTCAAAACAAAAATAAAGAATAAGCAAGAAGGACAACTTGGAACTGCCACATCATCATGCAGTCCATGTCATCAATGTCATGTCATGTCCTGTCACGAGTCATTATATGCCACATAATTATTGTGGATTATGTAATTACCTATTCAAAATGTATTGTAAAGTGGAAGTCAAAAGGACATGTTCAGAATATGAAGAGCCATGTAAAGTCGAAAAGTCATAGGAAGTCAAACAATCATGAGGGTAGTCAAAGAGTCATAAGGAAGGTGAAGCATCAACTCTTGGTTATATATACACCCTCATTGCATGAGAAAAGGATTTTTCACCTTGGCTTCCCCCGTAAGGCATTAGAGAGACAAACTATTTCTTTTGGGGAGCAAGGAGTGGCTCCAACGCTCCACCATTGGAGCTAGTGGTGTTCATTGTACACATGTGACCAAATTTTTTTACTTAATATATGAAGCCTGATGACCAACACGTTCTTCATGCATGGATTATGAATATTTGTAAGACTGTTTTGTGAATGTTTGTAGTTCATGTTTGTTTTCACCTATGCTAAAGTAGTTGAACTATTTCGGTTATTTTAGTGCTTATCATATTGAGAATGTGTTATAATGGTTGTTATGACTATCACATCTTTGTGGACTAATCCGTTGGATGTTAGACAAATCCTTCTTGATAAAGTTGGTTACATGACCGTCACATCTTTGTGGACTATTCCGCTGGATGTTAGACAGATTCTTACTGTTCGTGTGTGTTTCTACTAGAGTGGTACTATTACCTCTCTCTTAGAGGCTCACCTTTCTTCCCCTCCACAGTAGAAGAACCTTGACACACCTACGATCAAACACTCACCAGGCACACTCACTTTCTTTTCGAAAGTACATGTGTATCCCTCTCTCTTGCTAACAGTTAGAGCCAAGGAAAATCTATAAGAATATATGGCAACTGGTCTGATACTCCGGATGGGGATCCTATTCCAAACAATGTGAGGTCTAATTGGGACTTCAGATCGGGGAGACCCCTTTCGTTGACGGATTTTCAGCACCATCAACAAAATGGCTCTAGAAGGAGGGCTAGATGACAGGTTGTGCCCGTTGAGTCTGCTTTGAATCTCTTATTCAAAATGGATCTTCCCCAACTCATAATATCGGGATGTTTTTCTAAAGAGCTTAAGTTTACCATCCTTGCGGAAGTTTTTCATAACACGTCCCAATTTAAGTTTGACGGCAAGGGTGAATTGACTCTTTGTAAACATCTGTTTCAAGTTATTAATTTTTTCCCTTTTAATGGAATACATTGCAAGGATATTATGGCTAGATTGCTCACCCTCACATTTGAAGGTCGTGTTAAGAGATGGTATCATACATTTCCTACTGCTTCAATCCATTCATTCAAGCAACATGCGGAGGAGATTCATAAAGCATTTGATAGGTATGCTTATTAGGATGTTCTTAAAAGAATTAATCAACTAAGAATGAAGCCTAATGAATCAATTGAGGATTTCTCTGATCGTTTCCTTCACGTTTGCTATGAATTTCTTGACAAAAATGTAGATTGGGATTTATTTAAAAAAAAGGTTCATGTGTTTGGTTCATATCTCTTTGCACGGTGAATCCAAATCACCTGATGTTTCTGCTTCCCCAAGTCTTGTAAACCATGAGACACCCCTAATTTCAGAGGAGGAACCTACCATTCCTTTTGTTTCTTGTCCTCCTCCTTTTCCAGTTCTGATAAGGGTGCCTCCTTACGATGATAATAAAGTTGGGAGATATGGTAATCAAATTCCCAATCCATCTCCTCATTATTCTTCCACTTTTCATGACTCAGATTCAATAGAGGAAATCCAAAAATGGCTAATGAATCCCATTGTGAAGACTAACTCCTCCATTCAGCAAGATGATCTGACTATTCATAACTCTAGTCTCGAATCTGTCTGGATTTTTGTTATCCTCTATCATCTACGTGCCATGACTCTTTGTACCATGTTTCACCCAATCAATCTGCTCCACTAGCTAGTTTTTCACAGTCTATTGATTTTTGAGTTGCTGGTTCAAATTGCAATCAGATACAAGGCAATCACATTACATAGGCAGAGGATTAAGAAGGTGAAGATGCTTTCAGTATTTCTTCTCTCTTTTCAAAATCCTCCATGTTAAAATAATGCGCTTCCATTCTTGGATGATTCCCAATCTTCTAATCTCGTTAGTGAATCAAACGCAATCAGTTATTTCAATCAATCCATAGCCATGGGTTACAATCATTCCGATGATGATGACTTTGTTGATGTATGCGATCACGAATTCCCAAGTGCATCATCTGATCTTTCAGTTTCTCATGAAGATGTTACTTTAGATATAGAATCTTATTCGGTCAAAGAAGATGTCCTTACCGAAAATTCCTCTTCATCTCACTATACCTTGTGCTCTACTGTTTTTGATGCATCTACCAGCGATAAAGATACTCTATGCTCCTCAAGTTTTTCATCCGATGAGTTAACTTCTCAATTGACACAAGGTGGTGAGATTATTCATGATGAAAATGAAAACAATCAAATCATTGAGTACTATTTCCATCCCTCATCATATTTTCTCTTGCATGAAGACAACTCTCCAAACAAGCTTGCTCATGAAATTCCGACAATTCATACATCTTCGAATTTGCGATCAGATGAATCCTTCAACTTGAGTAATCTGGTTGTTGAAGTTGAAAAACCCGGTCAAATCAATGACATAGATGGTTTCCATCCGGTGAGAAGTGGTCTAATTGAAACCAGTGGTAGAAACTATCCTCATACCACGATTTGGTTCAATCTTCAGGATGCGATTTTACAATACTTGAAAGTTATGGAACTTGTCAGGAAGTCGAGGCACTTCAAATTTTGTTGATGGTTATGACAGGATCTTGCGAATTTGGCAAGCCCCCAAAACTAAGATGTGGCTTCTTTCGCACAATCCTTCTCTTTGCGCAGTTTCACTCGATGTAAATATCTTTCTGAAAGATATTTGGTATTTCAGATGTAATCTTTCAAACTTTCGAGATTTGATTTCTGATTGGATTTAGGAATCTTCTTCAGTTGATCCATCTTCATGCAGATCTCTCGCATCAAACTCGGGTTTGGATTGTGTATCTCTCATAAAGTCATGGAATTACGAAGTTTGTCAATTTGAAGACTATCTTGGGCCAAAGGAATCATGCCTATCAGATTCATCTCATAGTAGTAAACTCCTGGTTTTTCTTGCGAATGTTATATTGCAAATATTTCCCTTCATCGCACCTAAAATACTCGAGTGATAATGAATTCATGAGTTATTACGTGAATCAAATTCTTTTCCGTTCACTATGTCTTGACTGGTGTCGTGTGTTTGTTGTGCTGACATCCCCTTTTTTTATGATTACGATGCTTGTACAACTTGTCACCAATTACAGGAAAATCGTTTTTCACATTTGGCTTGCAAGGAAGTTGGTTCGATTGTTCAAAGCATTTGCAAAGCTATTCAAGTTGATTTATCTTTGTTAATTACAAAATGGGAACTTGTTGCCTTAATCAACCGACCTGATCATTATTCTCTCTCTGATGACTGTCATTCAACTTATCATTGTCGCACCAACACATCCAATAATAATTGTTTTACATCCTTTGATCTTTAAGGTTCAAAATTTCATTATTTAGATACTTGTTGAGTAGTTGAGGCACTTCAACATTCACTGATGGTTATGTTAGGTCCTCACTATCTTGACATGAATATTGAATAATATCAGATCTATTTTCCCTCACAAGATTCTCATCGTAATCCCGTGCTTCTAATTGAAAATTTATCTTTTCAAAGATTTCAGGGTTTTCAAGAGGATAATGATGAATTTTACGATCTAATTGCTAAATGGTTGGAACAATATTAGCTGGCACTTGCCAAGGAGTTCAATGTAAATGGAGACACATCCGCAAGAAGCTTCCGATGCTTGTTGAATGATGGTTCTCGTTAAAAGGGTAAGAATGTAAACTAGCTAGAAATAGAGGCTATGGCCTATCTTTTTGCTAATAGACAAGACCTTCAAATTTTTGTGGAAGATATTCAAGTTATCTTTTTTGTTCCACATTACTTTATATCTATTTTAATTGTTCGTATCTTTGTGGATGCAGGTTGGGAACAACTACGGTGGCTTCATTGGAAATTCCATTATACGTGATCACGACCTTCTAGCTAGTTAGGTTAGGAGTAGGTCTAGTTGCATTTTAGTTTACCTGCACATTCATCTTGCATTCGTTTCCTGTAGTTTGTCTTGCGTTTTCTGCTTTTGGTTTCACATCATGTTTTTATTTAACCACTTTCTGTCTTGTTTTTTGGTTTTGTTTCCTTGTGTGTTGTCTTTCCTTTCATTTTGTGAGACCTTGCATGAAGATGCTCTGTTGGCTCAAAGGGGATGTGGAAAAATAGAAAAGGACTTTGTAAGACTGTAACATTTGGCTAACTCTCTATCCTTCTTCCTTGTCTTGGTTACATATTTTGGTCAATGATTTTCTGACGGAAAATACGATCCTTGTGTTAAGAAAGCCTTATGTCGAACCATGACCTCCATATCTATTATGGAAAAACCATGCTTACACTCGGGTTTTTATGTTTTGGTGTTTTCAGGCTGATCTGATCAAGTAGAGAAGGACAAGGGGGAAATCTAAACAAGCAAAACAATATTAGAGGTCTTATATATGCTTCTTTGAAGGGACAACCTCTCTTTCTCTCAATAAGTCGGTATCCCTTTTCCATCTATGAAATAAATAAGTGTTGATGCACAGTCCTATATAAAATAAAAAATAAAGGCAAAAGAAGAAAAAGGCTTCCTGCACAGAGAGGTGAAGCAAGCAACTCTGTTGGGGTACTATCTAGGTTTGCTGGTAGCGGAGCAATGTTTGTGTCCTTGAAGTGACTCCGTTGGGGTACTGTCCAGGCTTGTTGGTAGCGGAGCAACACCAGTGATGAAAAAGCATACTCTGAAAATCTAAATGTTGCGAATTTCATCACCCTATCCTGATTCGAAACATTGTGTGATCGTTGATCATATATTTGTATTTAATCGAGTAATGGAATGAAGGGGACTATGTTTATGCATGGGGTAAGTGGGGAAGCCATGGTAATCTCAACGATGAATCAATACTTCTTGAAGAACTAGACCCTCCACGAAAGAATTGACCAAGGAAAAGAAGCTAGAGTTCTACTATTGTGTCGCTGAGAGTTGTTGCTGCGACAAACACCATCCAAAATATTGTGTACACTTGAATTTTGGAGCCTACTGTGGATCTTGTGATTGGTCATTCCGTAGTCACTCCTTGATCAATTGATCTTTTTGAGCTCCCTTCTTGGATTAGAAGTGTCGAAGTCACTTTCTCACATATGCTCAATCTGCAACAAATCCATGAGCACATTCTTTTACGCAAGATTGAAAAAGCATAGCATGATCCATCAAGACTATGCCTGAGAAATGTCCAATCCATGTCGACATTCAGTGCGCATTGACATTGACAGTCCCTCACTTTGTTTGTGATCGTACTTCTATTTTGGTGAGTTTCTCCTACTGTCGCTTTTGTGCACTTTCACCTTCGTGAATGTTGTTTTCATGTTTACAACTGTCATTTTTTCTTGCTTTCCCTTTAATTAGTGTCATTTCATGTTATCTTTTCCCTAGCATGTGTTGCTTTCACTGTCGTTCGCACTCTTATTTTCATATAGCAAGTGTTGTCTTTTGGCGTGGCAATTATAGCTTATCATGTAAGGTGGAGTTTTGGTTTGTTTCAAAGGGAAATCTTTGTGATGATGAGTTTTTCTTATCATGAAGGCATGTTTCACACTCATTTTCAAAGTTTCACGCACTGTCGCACAAGTGTCGTCATTGTCGTCGCAAAGTGTATCTTTACTGTCACACTTGTCGTAAGTTGTCGCAAAGGTTGTCACACTAAGGGAAGTATGTGTTCATGTGTTCCGAATGATCTATGTTGTGTCATCAAGTATCTAATTGTGTGATCACAATCAAGTCCTATCACTGTTCACATCAGTTTCACTAATCCCACACTTAGCCAAACTTTGGAAAATTCTTAACAACTTAGCCTCATTCGACCTTCCTGAACTGCGCATCGCGCGGTGCCAGCCCTGAAGCTGAAATATTTCCTCTTAACATTGTGCAATGTGTAGTTCTTGCCTTCCTGGACTATCCACTCCGTAGTTTCAGTGCTCAAGCCTAAGCCTTGGCCTCCAAAATTGCACAATTCAACCCTCTATCTTGGCCCCAATTTCACACTGTGCAATCCTTGAACTCAAGCTCAAACCCTGAGCTCTTGAACTGTGCAATCACCAGGCCTGCTTTTCCTCCCAGAACTGCGCGGTTGGATGAATCAGTGCAAAACCCCTTAGCCTGGCTCACTGACTCCCAAACTGCGTAATTTCTCTCTCTTACCCAATCGGTACTGCGCATTGTGAAATCTCAAGGCTCAGGCCTCAGCCCTGAGCTCTTGAACTACAAAATCACATGCGTTCCTCTGTCTTCCAAAACTACGTAATGGGAAAAATTAGTACTCAAGCCCTCCGTCTAGCTCCTTGAGCTCCCCAACTGTGCAATCTCTTTGCTTAGTCCAAGCCTGAACTACGCATTACGCAGTCTCAAGGCTTAAGCTTGACCCTTGACTGCCTGAGATACGTAATCAATGAACCTCTCCATTGGCCTACCACTTAGTTTCAGCCAAGTTAGTGGATCGTCATGCAACATCTTAGACTAGGGGTTCATCGAACTGATGTCGGCTTGTCATGAGTGGTTTGTAGATGTAGGAACTCAAGACCATTTTAACCGATGGGAAACAATTTGGCAAATTTGGGTCTAAAACCTTCTTTGAGTGTTTTGATGCATCAAACGATGTTTTTTGGGGGTACAAATTTATTTCTTTAGCATCATATCACCTTTTTTTCTTATTCTACACACACATACTTTTCCAACAATGCAATAATCACGTCCATTAGAGTCCATATGTGAAATTATGCCACTCAAAAGTTGACTTTTCTATTTTCACCACCATAGTTCGAGAGCATGCAACATCAACCCCCATTATTCATGGAAAAGGGGCTAGCCATGTGATTATGATGTAGAAGACTCTAGAAGGGTCTATATTTTAAATTTGGTTAAGAGTTGAGGTAGTCAAACCTAACCACTAGTAGGTTATCTCGCTGTGTTATAACAGAGCCACTAGGAGGAAAAGAGGTTCCTTTCTTTCAAGTGCATTTATTCCATATTTGAACAAAAATAGCTACGAGGGATAAGAGATAGAGCACATAGAGAAGAATTGTGCACTATAGTAGCCCACAGGCCACAAACCATACTTCTTTGACTCACAAACGTGATCTATTCAGAGAAAGAGAACAGAGGATCTGAATTTAAACAAGAAAGCAACAAATTACATATATAACCATAAATACAGAGATGCAACAAAAATAACACTTCATTTCATTAATATCAAATACTGAAATATCCTTACAAATAGAATGGAAATAAGACTAGCTCGGGCAATGGTAGCTCATCTCTGAGAAGAGATGTGGCCGCTACATGCCTCTAAACTGTGTTATAATGAAGTTCAAAGGCCTATTTATTATTGAAAAACATGAGAAAACCATAACAACCAAAAGCCTAACCCCAGGAGATGTAACACCAAGAGTTTGTGGGCCCCGTTGGGGTTAGTTGGGCAGCCAACTTCCCAGGGTCATAACTTGGTCATATTATCTCTATTTGGCGCATACGATAACCTGTTGGAAAGGTCTCTTTGAATACTACAAGATTTGCCGTGGGCTCTTTATTTGGTAATGGGCCTCAACGGACCTCCAAAAAACACCGTTTAGGGGGTCAAAACTGCTTCGGAAGTTCAGGGCTCGAAAAAATGCTAAAAATAGTAAATGCTAAAATAAATAAGGAAACAAATGAAACTGACTGGAGGTCTAGGTGGGATAGGTGGGTGGCCACCAATATCCACCTGGATCATTCCTCCCCCCTTAGGAAGCAATGGTCCCCATTGCGTGTAGAGCCTCCATGAGGTGAGGAAATTTCTGTTGAACTTGGTCCCTAGTGAGCCACTTGCCTTGGTGCAGGAGTTGGCCAACTTTGACAACCTGATATAGTTGGATCTTTTGCTGGCGAGTGTTCTTGACCTGTGTGTCCATAATCTGATCAGTTGTGGCCCATTCCATGCATTCTGGGTTTAACTATGTTGGTGTGAGCTGTTATGCAATGTCTGATGTGTCCAACAATGGTGGGAAGTATGGTCGAAGGCGGTCCACATTGAACACTGGGTGCAGGCCAAGGAATGGGGGAATGTTGAGCTCAAAAGTGTTGTCTCCCATAGCCTTGGTAATGGTGTAAGGACCATACCAGAGTGGTTTGAGCTTCCGATGGACTACGGTAAGATGTCTTTTTGGCAAATGCAACCCGACTTTGTCACCCACCTGAAACTGGTGTGGCACCCGATGTTGATCACACAGTTGCTTGTCTTGGCATTTGACTTCTCCAGGATGTCGTGAACCTATTGGCATATGTGTTGGATGAATTCAATAAATTTGGTCACTTTATCAACCTCAGACAATACATATTTGGATTCTATCTGCGTAGTCGCGTGAGGTATGACAACATCAGTCAGACACAATGGTTGAAATCCTAGACCCACTTGAAAGGGATTGCGACCAGTTGAGATGTGGAGAGCTCTATTATAACTGTGATGTACAGATGGAAGACTCTCATCCCAGGTTTGAGGATGCTTGAAGTTGTACATACGGAGCATGTGCACTATCATCCTATTGACAACCTCCATTTGGCCATTAGTCTGGGATGGAAGGCAATCGATTTGGTGAGTTTGGTGTCCAATAGTGTCCGGAGGCTTAACCAGAATGTGCTCAGGAACCTGCTATCTCGATTTGATATAATGGTCTATGGGATCCCAAAATGTACCCATACTCGTTCAAAGAAGAGTTTGGCAGTGTCCTCAGTTGTGATACACTTCTTTCATGCCACTAATATAACCATCTTAGAAAATCTATCCACAACCACAAATACACAGTCATTACCACGCTTGGTGGAAGGGAGGCTAGACATATAGTCCATGGAGATGGATTCCCACAGCTGGCTGGGAGTAGGCAGAGGAGTGTACATGCCTTGCTTCTTGATGGTTGGCTTGGCAATGGCGCAGGCAGTGCAGGATCTGATATATTTCCCAACATCCAGTCAAAGTTTGGGCCAATAAAAGTACTTTTGTAGTACAACCACAATTTTCTCCACACTGTGTCATGCTACCCAACTATAGTGCGCCTCCCAAATCAACTTGGCACACTCGCTTGAAGGAACAAAAAGGTGGCCCAGGTCATATAATAATGTGTCCTAGAGGTGGAAATTGGGAACTTTCTTTCCAACTACTAACATCTGGTATGTCGAGGTGAACTCTGGATCATTTTTGTATAGTTGTAGCCATTCAGAGGTCTCGTGACCACAAGAGTTGAGAACATTAGTTAGTGTTGCAACTGGGGGTTGGTTGAGGCAGTTTGCAACATGACTGGTGCTGCCCTTTTTGTATTTAATGTTTAAGTGGAAGTGTTGTAGATATGTAGACCACTTATGATGGCGATCGTTTTGCAACTTCCCCTGTGTCTGTATAAACTAAAGAGGTCAGTGATCGGTGTGGATGACCGTCTCCTTCCCCGGAATGTAGTGCTTCCATTGTCGGAAAGCCTACACGATGGAATACATCTCTTTATCATAGGTGGGGAACTTCTGAATTGTATCAGAAAGTGTCTCACTATGATAGGCCACTGGATGCTCGTGTTGGGTGAGGACTGCACCAATAGCATAGTTTGAGGCGTTTGCCTCGATTTCAAATGGTTGAAGTAGGTCTAGCAGTGTGAGTACTAGTGTAGAGAAGAGGCGGTGATTCAACTCAATGAATTCCTTCTGTTGGGAATCAGACCAAGAAAACTTTGCTTTCGCCCTGCCCTTAGTAATCTGAATCAAAGGCCAAGTGATATGGGAGAATCCTAGCACGAACCTCCGATAAAAATTTGCAAGGCCCAAAAAGTTGTGAAGCTCCGTTAGAGTGATATGGGCTGGCCAACCCCGAATGACTTGGATCTTGGTCGGGTCCACATGCATGCCACACTCATCTATGATGTAATCCAAGTATTGGATCTGGCTCATTCCAAAGGTGCATTTCTCCAATTTGGCACACAGTTTGTGCTACCGAAGGGTTTGAAGGACCTGCCGAATGTGTTGCAAGTGTTCTTCCCAACTCTCGCTGAAGATGAGGATGTTGTCTAGATAAACCACCACGAACAAGTTGGTGAAGGGCCGCAAGATGTCATCCATTTGCCTCATAAAAGTAGCAGGGGCATTTGTCAACACGAAGGGCATAACCAACCATTCAAAAAGGCCTTAGTTGGATTTAAAGGCAGTCTTCCATACATCTATGGGATCTATTAGAACCTGGTGATAACCAGACTTCAGATCGATCTGGCTAAAATGCTTGCCCCCCTTGAGTTGGTCCAACAGGTCATCAATCTGTGGGTTTGGATACCTGTTCTTGAAAATGATTTTGTTTAGTGCTCGATAATCAATACAAAGCCTCTAGGTCCCATATGTCTTCTGTACAAGTACAATCGGGCTCTCACAAGGCGAGGAACTTGGTTGTATGTGCCCTTTCTGCAACAACTCCTAGATTTGTCGCTTGATCTCTTCATTTTCCAGAATGGAGTGACGATATATTGGCTCGTTGGGTAGAGGTGCTTCGAGAGTTAGATCGATTGAATGCTTGACCTGACAATGCAAGGGTACCCTTGTGGGTGAGGAGAAGATGTCCCTGTATTCTTCCACGACTGTATCCACCTGCTTCTGCTACTTGGAGGAACCCTTCTCGGGGGCCATGGCTACGACCTTCCCCTTACTTTGAGAGTGAATCAGAAAGAAAACAAATTTCCCAGTCTGGGAGATGACCTTACTGCATTTCTTAGCAGAGATCAAAGAGATGGCGATAAGTGGGGCTACCTTCGGTATCCTGTATAACTTAGTACCTAAAGAAATAATAACAGAGTGAGGTCTAGACTCATATACATCATGCCGCTTCCATAAGTATGGTTGTCCTAATAATACATCACAAACTTCAAGAGGAGAAACATCACACAGTACCTCATCCGTGAAGGGCTTGATGTTGTAGGGAAGGCGACACTACTGACTGATGTGAAGATCTCGTCCTTGGTGAAGCCACCTGATGGTGTACGACTATGGATGTGTTGTAGTCGGTAGGCCCAATTGCTCCATGACCTCTGTTGAAATGAGGTTCTTTTGGCTCCCATTGTAGACAATGCACTGCAGCAGAGAGCTCTTCACCCACATCTGTGAGTGGAATAAGCATTCCCCCTCTTCTGGATCTTTAGGCTCAATCTTTTGAATCTTGGTGGTGGCCACAGTGGCACTGGGCTCCACGTCAATGATTTTCTTCCCTTTGTCATTCCCCTTGTCGAGTTCTGACTCAGAGTCAGAACATGCATCAGACTCAGAAGCCTTCATCTCAACCACCAATGACTGCTTGGCCCGACACTTACTTGTGTTGTCAGTGGAGCTTTTATGGAACTCACACCATTTTCCTGTGTCGTTCTTTGTGTTCATGGTGTTGTTATTTGCTTGTGGCTTCATCAGGTTATCCTGGGTCACCCCGCCTTAGCTTTTCCCTTTTCTCTGCAATTTGGGGACGCCTTTCCTTTGCCTCGGATTCTCAAATCCAAAGTCTCATTTTTTCTGTTTAAGCTTTTGCTCAATCTTGACAACATATCGGTACGCCATGCCGAGCGAGGAGATGTCCAGGAACTCCATCTCATCCTTGATGTACTTGTATAGGCATTTGCGGTACTTGAATACCAAATGTTTCTCAGAATCCTTGATACCCAACTTCGTGCGAAGGGTATGAAAAAAATTGGCAAACTTCGGCACGTCTTGGTCCCTTCCTTGTCGTAGCGTGGTCCACTTTATGTATTTATCCTCATAGCTCCCACCAGGGTAGTACTGCTCCTTGATGGTGTCCTGGAACGAATACCAAGTGGGTGCGGCCAAAAACAGTGAGGGCGTACTTTCATCTTTCTTCTCACAGTAGGTTTCCCACTAGTCCTTGACGTTGGGGGCGGCTTTGAGAAGAGCAAAAGTAATCTATCCTTCTATCATATTTAACCATTTATATACGACATCTGCATCTATCTGACCCTCAAATATGGGAATGTCAAAGTTAACTTGTACTTTAAAGGATGTGGCATTTCCAGAGTAGTTGCTGGAAGTAGATGTGTCGCCCTTGTGTAGCTGCTGAAGGATTTGGGTAAAGTTGTCCATCATTGCATTCCTTTATCGCTCGAGGGATTTTTCGAGCAATATTTTGAAAAGATCCCTTACTGCCTCGTCTTTCTTTTCTTCCGCTATAGGAGGTCATCGAGATTTGCAAGGCTAGTCTTGCAAAGGTTCAACCAATTCAAGCCCTAACTCCTTATATCTCGACGTCGTTGGGGACATGCAAAGAAAAACATAGAAAGAACAGACTCCTCTGATACCATTGATCTGAATTTAAACATGAACGCAACAAATTAAAGATATAACCATAAATACAGAGATGCAACATAATTAACACTTCATTTCATTAATATCAAATACTAAAATATGCTTACAAACAGAATGGAAATAAGAATAGCTTGGGCGATGGTAACCTATCTCTAAGAAGAGATGTGGCGGCTACATGCCTTTGAACTGTGTTACAATGAGGCTTAAGGGCCTATTTATTATTGAAAAACATGAGAAAACCCTAAACAATCGAAACCCTAACCCCATGAGATGTAATGCTAGGAGTTTGTGGGCCCCATTGAGTTAGTTGGGTAGCCAACTTCTCGAGGTCATAACTTGGTCATATTATCTCCGTTTGGCGCGTATGATACCTTGTTAGAAAAGTCTCTTTGAGTACTACAAGATTTGCTGTAGGTCCCTACCTTTGGGTACAGGCTTGCAACAGACCTCAAAAAAACGCTATTTAGGGGGTCAAAATTGCTCCGAAAGTTTAGGACCCCAAAAACTGCTAAAAATAGTAAATGCTGAAATAAACAAGAAAAAAAATGAAACTCACTGGAGGTCCAGGTGGAATAAGTGGGTGGCCACCAATATCCACCTGGATCAGCGGAACAACCTCAACTTCTAGCTAGGTTTTTCTCCCAAAAGGGTTTCCTAGGTCATATCTTGTGTCAAATGTATGTGTGAGCGTTTATTTCATTGTTATTTATTTTTTGCATAATTTGAATTCACATGCATACACTATTAACAATAATAATCTACATATTTATAAATCTAAAGAGAAATAACATTGTAATAGTATAGAATTTCATATTTTAAATATTATTTTATCACATCTATTGTGACAAATTGTCTAGTGGAATATCCACGACAGTTTACGAATCAAGGAATCAACCAATCCTACTAGCTGAAATAGGGATTCTAACACTATACCATCTCCACCCACCAGCTATTCTAGGATTCCAGAGACTACTCCATATCCAACTTTCACTCAATACAAAGAGTCCATAGGTTATACCACCTCCACCCTTCAATTAATACAAGGAATCTAAAGCTCACTAGCCTAACACTGAGAATAAACCAGAACCTAGGCTAACAATACCTTGAATGGATCCACCCTAAACTGAGAATCTAAAGCTCACCTAAGTGAATGTTAAGCCTATGAAGAGGAAAACGAAGCCATGAAGGCACTCCTTGACCAAGGATCCAAAGAGCATGATCTCTACCCAAACTAGGAGTCCAAATACTTCTACCCTTCCCCCAAGGGATGCTTAACCAACACTTCCAGTGCTTAAACCAAAAGTATTCTCTTCTCTTCCGCATGTCTAGGAAATGGTGTTGTGCTTCCTCTTTTGAATAAATGATCCTCCTATTACTCCTACCATGTTGCTCCTACAAGCTGCCTTCCTTCAAGTCCACTGCCTTCCACTAATGTGTACTCCTACGTTTTTCCTCCACACTAAACACTTCCTCTCATGAAACCTCCTCCTTATTTTTCCAACTCCCCTGTGATCATCTATGGTCATGGATCTTACCCCCATCAAAGAATTGCCATTTTCCGGTTGGAGGTTCTATTTCCTTGGGTGTGGTCATGGGAATGCTATTATGCTATCTCCCTACGCCACCCCTGCCAGCATCACCCACTCTTAACTTTTTGTCCTCTTTTGCTCATGGGCTTTCTCAATGGAGGTATGGTTATCTTCCTCTTGTTGAATCAATACACAATCAACCTAGTTAAGGCACACCGGTCAGTTTCCCCATAGTTGGCATTGAATACCCAAACTTCCTGTAATTTTCTCAAACAATCTCCTTGCCCAAGCTCTAAAAATTGTGTCCCAATATCTCGGTATGTTAATTAAAAAAACATGATTACAATATTTAAAATAAGGGGGTTAACCAAGGGTTTTCACACAAGACTTGATTATAAGGGCTATGCACAGATCAAAGGAATTAACTTTAAGGAATTTTTTTCTCCAGTTTCCAGATTGGAAGAAATAAGAATGTTCTTGGAATTCGTGTGTTCAAAACGCTTCAAAGTCTATCAAGTGGATGTTAAATTAGCATTTCGAAATGGAGATTTAAAGGAAAAAGTATACATTGAGCAACCCAAGGGTTTTTGATTTGTCACAAAATAAATATTGTATGCAAATTAAAGAAAGCTCTATATGGGTTAAAGCAAGTCCCAAGAGCTTGGTATGTTAGATTAGACAACTACCTTCAAGAAGAAGGTTTCAAAAGAGGAGTTGTTGACAACAATATATACATCAAGATTGAAAAGGACAACTTATTGATTACACTTGTATATGTGGATGATCTTACTTTGGGAAGCAATAATGTTTATATGAGTCATGGATTTGCGTAGGAAATGTCTAAAGAATTTCAAATGTCAATGATTAGAGAATTGTTTTTCTTTGGACCACAGGTCTCTCAAACCAATGTAGGAATATTCATTTCCCAAATCAAATATCTCAAGGAGATGCTCAAGCAGTTTGGAATGGAAGCATGTGCACCTGTTAATACTCTTATGATTACTAGATGCAAGCTAAGCAAGGATGCTGAATCTCCCGAGGTCAATTCAACACTTTATAGATCTATGATTAGGAGTCTATTATAATTGAAGGATTCAAGGCCAAAAATTATGCAGGTAGTTGGTATGGTGGAAATATTCTAGTGGCTCCTAAGGAATCTCATATGAAAGCAACAAAAATGATATTTTGATACTTATATGGCACCCTTGACTTTGGACTATGGTATCCAAAAAGCACTGATTTTACATTAATGACATTACATTGATGTTGATTGGACAAGAAGCATTGATAACAAAAAAGCACCAGTGCAAGTGCATTTTTCTTGGGAGATTACCTTATAGCTTGGTTAAGCAAAAAGCAATCATTAGTTTCTCCTTCCATAATTGAGGCAGAATACATAGTACCAATATACTATTGTACCAAATTCTCTGGATGAAACAAACTCTGCAGGACGTCAAAGTCGAATGTGATCAACTCACTGCTATTTTATGCAACAACATTAGTGCAGTCAACATCTCAAAAAATATGGTCATGCACTAAAAAACAAATCATATTCCAATCAAGTATCATTTCCTTAGAGAACAAGTCACTAAGAAGAATTCCAAGATGGAATATATTTGCACCAAAGAACATGTCACTGAGATTTTTACCAAACCTCTTCCCAAAGAAACCTTTGAGTATCTCAAATATAAGTTGGGAGTGATCTCTCTGTTATCTCTGTTAATTTATAGTGCTAATTAAACAAGCACAATTTTTTGCAATTGATAATTACTTCCAATGATATTTGATATTACTTTAACACACCCCAAAACATCATTAAGTAATTACACTCAGAAAATTCAACTCGTCATACATTCACTGTCTCATAAATTTGACTCCTTAGAAACTTCAGCCTCTTCCCCAGATAACTTCCCACATGTGAGCCATAGAGAAAGATGTGAGTAATGAGCGTATGCAAAATGAGAAGTTCAAGTGTCTTTTTATAGTGATTTGACCAAGATGCATGTCTTTTGCAAATTAAATTAAATTTTCGTTCTTCTAATCTAAAATTTATTTTTTCTTTCTTTTAACTTATGTAGCTAGGGAATACCTCCCACATCTACCCAAAAAAGTAAACACTCCCTCTTAGCTAGGGAGGTATTCAACTGGATTTCCTCAAGATGTCCACTTAACTGAAAAATTCTCCATCCCAAGAAAATATTGAATGAGTCGGCTACATTAATGTATTCATCTACTTCATGTTCCATTCCAAAACCACATGGAAAACATCTTGCATCATCATCATACCAAGGATCTAGTCACCTACTAGCCAAATACCCTTTAGTGATATGGTCAAGTACCCCCTATTTGGGGTGAAAACAAAACTAGTCCCTAGTCAACAACTAACCAAGTCGTCACTTGGAACCTAGTCAATTTTCCTTGAACAATGGTGCAACCCTTGGCCCATTTACCATTTCCCCATGTCGTTGCATAACACTTGAATGGTAAAAATACTTGCACGATGCTTTGAGGCACTCACTCTGCCCACTAGCCTAGTAACCCTTGGTAATATGATCAAAACCTTCTGACTAAAGGAGCACTTCAGACTTTGATTCTATCTGGGCCATTCTCCCTAGCCACATTACATGGCACCTAGTCAATACCCTTGACCTAGGGAGAATGTCTGCCCCGATGCTACAATATCAACACTCCCTCTCAATGAGGGAGGAATTCTCAACCACTCCAAGCTTGTCCCTAAAATATACAAAATTCATCCAAGAGAGGCTTTGTGAGAATGTCAACAACCTGCTCATTTGTAGAAATGTATTGGAGCCTCACTACTCCCTTTTGTACCATGTCTTGGATGTAGTGGTACTTGATCTCAATGTGCTTTGACCTATCATGGAAAATTGGATTTTTCTGAAGCCTTAACACAACTTTGATTGTCACAATGTATCACGGTTGTCTTTAACACCTAATCAAACAATCCAACGAGTAGCTTCTGAAGCCACACTACTTAAAAAATCGCCAAACTAGTTGTAATATAAACAACCCTTGAACTGTTGAGCATGATAGATATCTGCTTCCTTCTCATCCAAGATATCATAGCAAAACCCAACAAAAGCAACATCCTAATGTGCTCTTTTTGTATTTGGCACTTCCTACCCAATCAAAATCTGTGTATCCTCGCAGTTGTAGTTCACCATTTGAGACATATCTCAATCCATAACTAAATGTACCACATAGATATCTCAATGCATGTTTTGCGCAATCCAATGTACATGGGTAGGTTCCACCATGAATTGGGTTAGAGAGTTCACTTCAAAACAAATATCATGTATGGTATTAACCAAACGATGAAAACTTGACTAGACCGAGAGGGGGGGGGGGGGGGGCAATCATTTTAGTATATTCATGAACATTAAATATATTTTCTTTAATCTCATTAACTGAAACATTGCATGAGCAGCTTAACAAATAATGACCAACATATTGAATATGTGAACAATAATTAAAAATCTAATCAAAACATCACATCGCATCATCACATAATAACAACACATATTGAAACCAGATATATGTAGAAACCCATAAAGGAAGAAAACTACAAATTTATTATTGTTGTGATGCAAAGGCAAGCTCCTACTCCTTATTACATTTGATTTTCTGTAGGTTCCAACCTACAGGAGGCTGCTACCTCAATTTTTTGCAAGTTGCAACTGCAAGGAAGCTCCAACTCCCATATGTTTTTTGTAGGCTACAACCCACATGAGGCTCCTACCTCAACAGGCTCCAACCTGATGTTTATCAAGCCACTACTTGAAATGATACTGCAACCCCCTGATGCAAACAAGAAACAAGAATGTGTTGGTTTACCTGGTCATAAATTCTGCATATCTCCACCTTCATTTATGTCTGTTCTTCCATTCAAATCTGCTTCACATAAGCTTCAAATGTGCCAGGTAACTATTGCATAATACCTCAATCAACTCTCACACATTCTCCCACTCTCTAACCTTCCCTCTCTCCAACCTTGCACAAATTTATAAATGAACTTTGATGGTTGTTCGTGTTCTACTCATCAGAATATGAAATGACAAAACTTGTCTCTTTGCATTCTAAGGGTGTCTCTTCAATTCAAAAACAACTTAAACTCTTCAGTATTAAAATATATAAAATGAATTTCATCATACCCAAATTTCATTCATTCATATTCTTCATGTCAATAAAATAAATAAATAACATGCAATAATACAATCTTGAATTCATATTCAAATAGCCCTGCATCACAATATTTTTCCATGTCTTTGCCTTTCCCTTGCATCATGTCTTTGTCTTGCCTTTTCTATCATGGAGTCTTGCCTTTGCCTTGCATCACAACAATGATCATGCTTTTTTATTTCCTTGCATATTTGCATCAACATCTTCAAAGTTGATCTCTACAACATTTATACAAACATTCTCACAAAAGCATCAACATCACCCTAAAGCAACACAATCTAAAACATTTTCCATTTTACTTTGATGCTTCTTTTCCATCACCCTTGTTCTTGTTTATGCATATCAAACATGCCTTGATGCAACTTATTTTCTAGAAGACTTATCTTTCTTGTTTCTCCTTTGCCCTTACTGCTACTCCTTTGCCTTTGCTGCTACTTTGCCATCAATCTCCCCCTTTGGCATTGATGCCAATTATCCTCCCTCTTTCATTGTGAGAAGTGTATTCTTTACCTTTGCTTATCTCCCCCTTTGACATCAATGACACGGGGATTTAGAATTTAGGACATGAAATTATAGCACATCTTTTCTTTGAACAATGTCCCAAATAAAGCCATCATGCTCAAACTTATCTAGTAAAACAATGATTCTATCACGCATAATATAATCACAATTTAAGATCAACTTTGGCATTTGCTACAGCTCCATCAAAGGACTTGTTACCACAAATGAACCCACTAATGTGAACAAATACACAATCAGGGATGACACATTCTCCAGAAAATTCATCATCTCCTAAACCTCTCCATGATTGTGGTAGAGGTTTGCGGCTTTCAACTTTATCTAGTGAAATTGCAATGTACTCTCCATTTCTTAACTCTAGAATCCTCATATAAAACATATGTTATCAAAGGCTCCAACTTTAACTCTCGCTCGCATAATTTCTTTAGAAAAAAATTCAGTGTTGGTTCCATAACATTGTGCATGTAACATATATCATTAAGGAGGCCACAATAATCATTGGAAGAACATTGTTCCAAATACATTTGGAAAATAAACATTGCTGCTCAAATAACATTGACAAATTGAACGTTGTTTGGCAAATAAACACTATTGTTCAAATGAACAATACTCCAAATAGGCTTCAAAATGTATTAACATTGCAAGAACGCATTGGATAGACACATTGCAAAGCATTGTAAGAATTTTGTTGGGAGAACACTTTGTAAGGCATTGCATTGTTGGCTTTATAAGGTTGTTGAAAGCATGTTGGAATATAAGAGGCATAATAATAATAATAATATGTCTGCATATTAATTCAATGTTTGCAATGAAAGTTGGAATATAATAATGCATTATAATAATAATCGTGCAATATTATCACTGCATATTATAATTAATGTTCACAATGAAACACGTTGTTGGCAATAACATGTTAACCTTGCTCCAAGAATGATGTTGTTGGCAATAACATGTTAACTTTGCTCCAAGAATGAATTTGTATTAATGCTGCTCCATCGCTCCATGTATTGTAATGTATCAATCAACAACCCCAACAAATAAGCAACAAATACCAATATGACCCATGTCTATTATCAACCATATACCAACACTATGCACCAACGTATTCACCAAAGCTATTCACCATGATAACCAAGATAATATTCACTATTTACCAACATATTCACCAACTTATTCACAGAGATAATATTCACTATTTACCAACATATTCACAGAGATAATATTCACCAAAGCTTTGCACCAAGATAATATTCACTTGCAATTGAGTGATCATGCTTGACTAATTCCAATAATAATTTATAAATTCAATATATTATAAATGGTTTAATATATATGTTGGTTCCAATATTAACACTCTCCCAACCATAAATGAAATCACTTAATCGATATATTCCAATATTAACACTCTCCAAACAATGAATGAAGGCTCTTGAATCGATATATAAACATTATTCGAAGGATAAAAGCTCTCCAAAACATATATATATATATACACTCTCCAAATTGTGGCTCTCAAATTGTGTCAACCCATATGCTGCTCTCAAATAATAATAGTAACGCTTTGTTATAATACGTTGCGTGTTCATATGCATGAATGCTTGGAATATGCTACCATAATACCATATGCTACTGCGTTAATACCATGAATCCATATTGCGTTAATATATAACGTTATTGTTCCATATGTAAAGTTGTTGCTCCATATATAACACATCGATGGTTGTTGTGTTAATATTGTAATTGGTGAATGAAATAACGTTAATATTGTTGCATTAATCTTTTAATTGCACATCAATATTGTAATATTGAAAGCATTTTCCATTAATTGTTGCGTTAATATTAACTCATATAAACCATATGTTGCGTTAAATTATTGACTTGTTGCATTAAACTATTAAACTATACACTGATTAAACCATTGACTCGCTGCATTGCGTTAACACTCTTGAGTTTATCTCGATTGTTGATTTGCTAGATATTCGCAATCAAACAAACATGGACGTGGTTAATTAATAATTGACCGCGCCCATGTCCGTTTGATTGTCAAATATTCAACGAATCAAGAATCGAGATGAGGATTCCTTGTTAACACCAAGATTTGTTGCGTTAATTGCTTGGAATATTATAACGTTGTAGCGTATATCCTTATGCTTGGAATATCCATAACTTTACTGCATATATCCATATGCTTGGAATATTACAATGTATTCATGATTGCTATTGTGCATCAATAAAGCTATTGTGCAGTGATAATAATAATGCCAATGAATGCTTGATAATGCCATCGAACATTTGATAATGATAATAATGCCATTTAAACAATAATAACCACTAATGCTGCTCCAAGGTAATTAACGCTGAAGGAATCAAATAAACTTCTCCAATAAAAACACTAGATATAATTATTCTACTGCGCATTCATGATATCTTAGAGAATTTTGACGCTGCTCCTAATAAAGCTGCATTAATGATAATGATAATGATAAAAATAACGCTTCCATAAATTAAATCCATACACACTCCAACCTCATAAACTGCATAAAAACGTTGTATACAACTATAATGCTGGCCAAAAATACAATTATAGTGTCGTTTCTGTTACTGGTATGATTGAAAGTAATGGTATTCCGCATTAAGCCGAATTCTTTAATCGACATCTATAATGTTCCCATATGCAAAGGAAAAATCAAATTATCTCTTTATTGTGATAATTGTCGAGTCCATTGATTCGCTGCACTACTTCGACCTTTCTCAATTTTTGATAATGGATGCTCTGCTAAAGCATTCTCAAACAATGCTACAATAGGTTTTCCCACCACAAACTTACAGTAGAATCACAAACTTCATCTCCATTGTATGTGTATTATTTTGTTTATAATCACTGTTTCATTTGGTAACCATCATTGAAGTAGGGATAAGTTCTAAAATTGTGCTACAAAGATCCCTTTTCATTTGAAATGGAGTGCATCCAAATATGGTGCATATCCCCATTGTTCATGTGCAAATAACTTCCATCACTCATCATAGAGATAACACAGTTTCATATGCTTGGAGAGGGCTGCAATGGAATCATTTCTTATTACTCTCATTGAAATTGAAGTTTCTGCTTCATGTTTTGTATGGGACTCTCCTGCTTTATACATTCATTGAGAGGCACTATGAAATTTTATAATTATCATTTGTTGTCTCTTATTTGCTTCTCCTGCCTTTCGAGCTAATGCAACCAATTCTAAAGTATAGAAGGATTTTAATCTTTTAATAATAGATCCAACCATATAATTGAGGTGGTGCCAGAGTTTCTAGATTCTTGTTGTTTGTTTTCCTCTCTTTTTGTATTTATATTTCTTTGATGGTCATTTAGAGACATCTTTCTTTGTTGCAATGTTTTAGACCTTGCACATATGCATCCCATATTGCTATGCCATCCTTCAAAATACACAATGTGCCCATGTATCAGTTCCAAAGATAATTTTGATATCTAGTCTTCTCAAGGAACTTTTAATGAGACATGTTCTTAAAGGAATCATTTAGCAATTTGATTAATCTTCAGCTCAACCACACAACATGCCATATCAACTGCTATCTACTAAGATTTTCCTTGTTGTAGATTGATAAATCAATATTTGTGTCCCTTTCTTCATTCTAACTTTCTTGTTGAATATACTGTGCAACTAGTGTTCATTCTTCTTTGATTTTGTATTTCTTTAACAATTCTTTCAAGACATTCTAAGGGTTTCTCTCCCCCTAAGATGCTGCTTCTTTAACTTGTTATAACCAATATCCTTCATTTCTTTCATGAGCAACTCCCCCTTAGGCAATGACAACTTCATTTTTCTATCTCAAGTTGTTCCTTTTTCTTCCTCTTCCATACCTTTGTTGGCATCCTTCTGTTGTTGTCTGCATTTCTTTTTGATTCACAGTTTGGTCTACTTTGATTTGCTTTCATCATCTTTCTGGAGTTCTTTAGGGCATATGGAAGCCTGTAGTCATTTGCTTTGTGTCCAAGGTTGCTACATAAATAACACCTTATTTGACCAAGGCATGGTGGAAATGGTGTGTGGCTTCTTGTGCTCTTCTTTACAAACAATTTACATTCAACAACTTTATGTCCATATTCATTGCATAGATAACAATAACCATGAAAATGATTTGTGTACAACTTTATGTCCATATTCATTGCATTGTGTATTCGAAGAGATCTTCGGATTTTCTTTCTCCATAGATCAAAGAATATTAGATGAGTACATGTTCAAAGAGATATTTGGATTTGCTTTCTTCATGGATCAAAGAATATTAGCCAAATACATGAGTTAACATAATATACTTTGATGCATAGGACATACATATTTAGATTCATCAAAGGCTGAAGAATTTTGAGAAATTCTAATGATGCAAATATACATTGAGCTAGGCTTATCTCCAACATGTTTTCAACTAGATATGAAAATGTTAAACTAGATTATGTACATTTGAGAATGTTTATTTACATGTTATATATACAATTTTGAATAAAAAAATTTGTATCAAAGAATGGGACTTTGAATGATAAACCCGATCGATGTTTTCTTTTCATAAAGACGATGGCTTGATACTGCGATTGTAGATTGGTTCTTTGTTCCTATTGCTTCTTTGACTACTTCAGAATCTTGACACATTATTATTGTTGTTGTTCATACACTTTTGATTCTTGACACTATTACATGCTTCTTATGGCTCGTATTTACTACTTGCTGCTCCTGCAGAGTACCCCCCTTAGGTAGTGCATTCCTTTTCATATTCTCTACAGTATTTAAGGTTCTTATTTTGAGGTCAAACTAGTGAGAAGAGTGTGCAGGGACTATCCCTAATTTTTTCCTCAAATATTCAAATGGTTCTCTTGCTAGTGACTTAGTAAATATGTCTGCTATCTTCCCTTTTGTCGATATGTATTCAAGCTTCATTGTGTTCTCTACCACCTTTACTCAGAGAAAGTGATACTCTATGGGTATAGGTTTAGTCTTTAAATGAAGTATTGTATTCTTTGAGATTCTTATTGCACTAGTATTGTCGCATTTAATAGATATTGGTTCACTGAAAGTTACCTTCATATCCTATAGACTCGGTTTCATCCACAACACTTGTGTGCAAAAAGCAACAACTACTATGTATTTGGCTTCTGTTGTAGATAGAGATATTGAGGATTGCTTTTTGTTTAACCATGCAACTAATGATTCTCCTAAGTAGAATAGACACCACTCGTACTTTTCATGTCATCCACACTGTTGGCCCAGTCTGCATTTGTGTACACTATCAATGTAAAATTGTTCCCTTTAGGTACCATAGTCCATAGTCTGTAGTCCCTTTCAAGTATCTGAATATCCTTTTTGTTGCTAGTAAATGAATCTGTTTAGGTGTGATTGATAACTTACCACTAATCTCACTGCCAACATTATATCTGGTCTAGAGGTTGCTAGATATAGCAAATTGCTTATCATAGATCTATAAAGATTCTGATCAACATCAAGAGATTCATCATATACACATAACTTGCATCCAATTGCCATGGGGGTTGAGACAAGTTTATAGTATTCCATTTGGAACTTTTCAACATATCTTTTAGGTATTTCTCTTGAGAAATGAATATGTCTCCTAACTTTTATAGGATTTGTAGCCCTAGGTAAAAGGTAAGCTCTCCAAACATTGATATCTCAAACTCAAACTTCATCTCTTCAACAAACCATTTTACTAGATGATCTTTATTACTTCCAAACATAATATCGTCCACATACACAAACACAATTATGAGTTCATCTTTATTGCCCTTTATGTACGGGTTACTATTAGCCACACCTCCCTTGAAACCTTGCTTTTGTAGAAACTTGTCCAACTTAGAGTGCCATGCTTGTGGTGCTTGTTTAAGTCCATAGAGTGCCTTCTTTAACTTGCATACATCATTAGGATTATCTGATAGTAAGAAGCCCTCATATTGTTCTATACATATTTCCTCCCCAAGTTCTCCATTCATAAAAGCAACTTCACATCCATTTGGTACACTTTGAAATATTTATAACATGCAAAGGAAAGAAACATTATTATTGCCTCTAATCATGCCACTGGTGCAAAAGTTTCTTCATAGTCAAGACCTTCTACTTGTGAGTAACCCTTGCATACCAGTCTTGCTTTATTTCTTACAATTTGTCCCTATTCATTCATCTTATTTTTGAATACCCATTTTGTACCTATGACATTCTTTCCTGCTGGTCTTGGTGTCAGTTCCCAGGTCTTGTTCTTTTCAATTTGATATAGCTCCTCGTTGATGGCATCTATCTAATGTTTGTCTTTGTTTTCTTCATCAAAATTTCTTGCTTCAATCTTTGACAGCATGGCAATTTGAGCTTGATCTGCGTTGTCTGCAAGTTTCCTTCTTGTTTGAACTCCTTCAATTTTATCTCCTATAATTTGATTGTCAGGGTGATTCTTTTGTACATGCCTTGAGGGACCCTTTGAATGAGTTTTCGTCTTTTCTGATTCTTCATCCTGTACTTCATTTTCTTCACTGTCATGGCAATGAGTTGGAGGATTGATAAAACTTATGTTCTTGCTCTTGTCAAGAAGTTATTCATTAAATTTTACATCTATATAATCCACAATCAAATGCATTCATTTATTATAACACCTGTAACCCAAAATTATTCCTTCATCTGACCTTAGATTAAAATTTCCTAACTTTTCATCACTGTTTTTGATGTAGCATTTACTTCCAAACACTTTGAAATGTTTGATAGATGTTGGTTTACCGTGCCACAATTTATATGGTGTCTTGTCGTGATTTGGTCTGAGATGAGCCTTATTTAGAATATGAATAGTGGTGTGTACTACTTCTTCCTAATAGGTTTGAGGAATGTTTCTCTCTTGCATAATGGCTCTGGCCATTTGTTGTACAAACTTTTTTTGTCTCTCTACAACTCCATTTTGTTGTGGTGTGTGGTGTGTTTGCAATAACATACTGCCTTTTTATGCCAAGTTCATCACAAAAGTTTGCAAACTCATCTGAAGTAAATTCACCTCCTCTGTCTGACCTTATACACTTTATCTTGCACCTTGTTTGATTTTCTGCTAGTGCCTTGAATATTTTGAATTTCTCAAATGCTTCTAACTTATTTCTAAGAAATTCTATCCATGTCAATCTAGAATAGTCATCGATTATTAGCATGAAATATTTTTCTCTTCCTGGTGCTTCTTTTCTGGAAGGACCACACAAATCCATATATACTCACTGCAAAGGCTTACTACTTGACAACTTATCCTTGACCTTGAATGGAGTTCGACTCTATTTGTGCATTTGACATGACTTGCAAGTAGGGTTTTGAGGTTTCTTTATATTTGGTAGATCTCTAACTACTCTATTTTTACTAACTATGATGATGTGATGAAAATTGAGATGCCCCAATCTCTTATGTCATAGCCAAAACTCATCTTGTTTACTGATGTAGCACTCTTCATTATCTTCCTTCAATATACATGCATTATTTTTTGTTCGAACTAATTTAGGTAACACTTTCCTTCTTGTTATTGATCTGATCTCACAATCTTGAGCTTTGAAGAAAATATCACAACCTATGTCACACATATGACTAACACTCAACATATTATGTTTAAGTCCTTCAACAAACAATACATCCTAAGCCTTTCTTCTACCATTATTTACATTGATTGTACTTTTTCCTCTAATTTTTCCTACTGCATCATTTCCAAATGTTACATTTTCTATTTTGTTTTCATCTAAAGTTCAAACTTAATTTTATCCCCTGTCATATGTCTAGAACATCCACTATCCACATACCCTTGACTATTCTAATTTTGTGCGTACAAAACTAGGACACACTTATCAACTTTCTTTTCTTCTTTCTTCTTTCTCCATTGCTTATTTTCTTTTGTTCTACAATTGTTCTAGGATTGTGAACTATTATTATTGAGCTAACATTCATATGACTTATTCCTGAAATCGTGACAGTAGAAACATTCAATGATATCAAAGAGAGGAGCAAATTGATTCCTATCTAGATTCATGTTTGTTTTGATGTTTGCAGAGCTATTGTTTACTTCACTTCTTCTAGGGTTCCTCATTCCATTTCTTTGGTTGTTTTACAATGCATTACCTTAATAAATTATGATTCACTTAATCCACTAAGAAATGCATTCATAGCTTTTGCATTGGTTGTAAATCCTAGTTTGTCATCTTTGTCACTATCATTTGCTTTGTTTCGTCATAACCTACCAACACAACAACCCAAACTTCTACTCCAAGAGACAAATATATCTTCATTCTCACTTTCTAGAAGGCATAATTTGTGCTAGTAAACAAACGGGATTTATTGTTGAGCATCCTTCCTGACTAGCCATTCTAAGGATTTAGGACCTCCTTCCAATTGTTAAACTGATGCTGAAGGAACCTGCTCTGATACCAATTGATAAATGTTTGGCAATTACTAAGGGAGGGTGGGGGCAGTGAACTAGTGAAGGCGAACAAACTCACATAAACAAATAACATTGAGGAGTTTTGTCAATCATTACAAGTTAGTAAACCAATCCTAAGGCATCACCAAATAAAGAAAGGTCGCTATGCAAACCAACCTTTGCATAATTCCTTGAGTAATCCAAGTGTCAAACCCCCAAGGGTGATCACCCTAGCTATAGATGAGATTATTGTTGCTTTGCTTGAGAGAACAAACCAAAATTCATGGAGCCTTAGATAATTTATCTTTGAGTTTATTAAACCAATTGAAATTTTGTGGGCTTGGGCACAAGCAAGATATTTCAATGTCAATCGTGCCAACTCATGAGAGAACTTTCAAGAGAGGAAGTTGGTGCTCAAGTTTAGAGAGGAACAATTCACAACAAATCTCAAGAAGGATTTATAATAGAGTATCAAATTCATTCGAAAGGCAAGTGACCCTAAGGGTATTACCAACTAAAGGCCAATTACATTACTAAATGTATCTTACAAAATTTGGCCAAAGCATTAATGATGCAAGTTAAGTATATTTTCCCGCAATCATTCAACTAAAGAAAATCATTAAGATGCACAATTGACAAATGTATTTGTAGGAAATTACAGGGTAAGTTCCTTAGATAGAACACCAAAGGACACCACTCACAAACATATCACATATCAGTACACCAATATTATTGACGTTGTTAAAACCCTCAAAGAGGGAGACAGTCCACGGCCTGAGCCAATGTAGCCACTTCAGACAATTTATTAATGTAAAAGAAAGAAAATTTACATAAGCTTCTCTCATGAATGATCATCTAACAAATGAACCTCCATGCTCTTTAAACAGAGAACATGGACCAATTGGGTGTTAAGCCATGGATCAAGCGTCGGTAATACCGAGGAGAGAATGAACCATCAGATCACTTCATGTCTAGAACATATTGTGACCGTCAGATTGTAAGTTACAAAAAGTACATACTAAAGAAACACACTTTACCTAACTATACACTAGACCAAGTTATATTTTATTATTTCCTATGTGTCGGAATATCCTAACATCCCCCCTTAAGAACAACTTGGGATATGATTGAAGGATGTACAAAGATGAAACAATAGGAGAAGGAAAGAGGCATTAGAGCGAATCCCCCCTTAGTGACAACTTCTTGAACTCCAACCATAAATCAAAGTTTAGTAAACTTTGCCTCTGTGCGAGCCTTTGTAAGGATGTCCACAACTTGATCATCAGTTGAACATGGTCATGCATGAGCTTTCTGATGAAGTGCACGTGTAGTTCAATTTGTTTGTTGCGCTGATGTTGGACTAGATCTTTGCATAGTTGAATGGCACTTTGATTATCACACCATAGTCGGATGCTGTTGCTGAAAACCAAACTTTGACTGGATATGGCGAAGCCACATGGCTTCCTTACTAATTTCAACAATGCCATGATACTCTGCTTTTGCTGAAGAAAGAGAAATGACACTTTGTTTCTTGCAAGCCCATGTAATAGGTCGAGAACCAAGAGTGAAGACATAACCTGCAGTAGACTTCCGATCATCAGGGTCACCAGCTCAATTAGAATCAGTGAAACCAACCAATAGAGGAGATGCTTCTACACTGTAATGAATCCTAAACTGAATCGTACCTCGAACATAACGAAGTATTCTTTTCGCTGCTTTCTAATGAATTTCATGTGGGTTGCATAAATCGAGCAAGAGGGCCAACAACAAAGGAAAGGTCAGGACGGGTATGGGTTAGATACAAAAGTTTTCCAACAACTTGATGGTATAAGGTAGCATCAACTTCAGGGGAAGTACAAGTGACTGAAAGTTTGGCTCCAGATTGAAAGGGAAAAGGGGCTGGCTTACAGTGTTCCATGTGAAAGTGGCGTAGAAGATCACATACATACTTAGACTGGGAAAGGGAAATACCTTCTTTGGATTGCAAGACTTGAAGACCAAGAAAATAATGCAAGTGTCCTAAGTTTGTCATTTCAAACTGCTTTTAAGGTTGGACTTCACATGGTTTATAAGGTTGGGATCACTACCAATAAAGATAAGATCATCAACATAAAGAACAAGAATGATAAGCGACTTACCCACTTTCTTGGTGTAGACAATATTGTTAGAATAACACCTAAAAAAACCAGTATCTAAAAGAAAGCTATCGATTTTGGCATACCAAGCCTAAGGGGATTGCTTGAGACCATAAAGGGATTTCTTAAGTCGACATACAAGGCTAGAGTCCGTTTGTATAAAGCCAGGAGGTTTTTCCATATAGATTTCTTCATGCAAGAAAGTTGATTTAACATCCATCTGATGGACTTCCCATTTGAAAGAGACAACAAGGGAAAAAACAAGGCAGATAGAGTTCATTTTCGCAACAAGGGACAAGGTTTCAGTATAGTCAATGCCTTCAACTTGTGAAAAACCCTTAACAACAAGACAAGCTTTATGTTTATCAACCTTTCCATCTAGTCCAAACTTGGTTCTGTAAACTCAATCTAACAAGTTTTCGTCCTTTTGGAAGAGGAACAAGGTCCCATGTATCTTTGCCAATAATGAACGATATTCTTCATTCATAGTTGCATCCTAATTTGGATGTCCTGAAGCTTCTGCAAATGTGTTAGGATCATAATTCATTGAAGCTTGATCCAATAAAGAAGAGGCTCTATCAAACTGAGACTGTGTAAGACGTTGATCTGTAGGATCACTTGCAAGAGCACCTGCTGCATCCCGAGTAGTGCAAACCCATTTTGGAAGCTGAGCTAAAGGAGGATCCCGAGAAGGTGGGGGAGGATTGTCATCCTCACTGTCATCATCTGAAGAAGAAATATTTTCAAAAGTAGAAGAGATAGAGAGAGGTGGCACATCCACCAAACTAGGCTAATAGGCCGATATATTTTTAGCAAACTTTACATCTCTTCTAATGATAACATTTTTGGATTAGGGTTGAAGAAGTCTATATCATTTAACGTCTTCAGAATGTCCAACGAAAATACATTTTTCACTCTTAGGTTCTAAGGCTTTATGTTTCTCATCTGGAATATGGGCCCATGCTTCACTTCCAAAAAACGAAAATGACTTACATCTGGTTTAATTTAGATCCATGCTTCCTCTCGAGTGATATTCTTAAAAACCTTAGTAGGAGTGTGATTTACTATGTAATTTACGCAGTTAATTGCTTCTACCCAAAAATTAATACTAAGTCCTTTATATTGAAGCATACAATTAACCATTTCCTTTAAAAGGTGGAACTCTTCCTTTCAGCTACACCATTTTGCTATGAAGTATATGGAACAATATGTTGCAATTGAATTCCATGTTCAGTGCAAAAGTTGATGAATTTGTTGTTAACAAATTCTCCGTCATTATTAGATCTTAGCTTAAGAATTTGATGTCCAAATTGTTTCTCAACAAAGGCATTAAAGGCCAAGAACATGTTAAAGACTTGATTCTTGAGTTTTAAGAAGTATACCAAAGTGTGTATGGAGAGATCATTAATGAAAGTTAATAAATATTTGTAGCCAAAGAATGAAACAACTAGATGTGGACCACATAAATCACTATGCACAAGCTGTAAAAGGTCTGAGGTGTGCCAAGAGGCATGTTTTTCAAAACTATCACGATGATGTTTTCCGAGTACACATCTGAAACAAACACCATCTCTGCAAAATACCATAGAAATACCCGTCACCATATTTTCTTTACATAGATTTTGAAGGGAGTGATAGTTTAAGTGACCAAATCGCTCATGTTAAAGTTTGCTCACTTCATCATTATGAGCAACAAATAATTTGGGAGGAGTTTATGATCCAAAGTTGTTAAACTTATACAACCTTGTAGAATCATCAACAATGTCTATAGCTAAAATCTGTCTAGGATCTCTTAGGTCCTTAATTACAACATCATGAGGTGAAAATTCAACGGTTTTACCTTCACTTAAATGAATTATCTGATATACAAACAAAAGGTTGGAGGATAAGGTAAGAACACATAATACATTATTAAATTGACCATTGCCTAGATGAATAGTTCTAGTCCCTACAACACTAAGATATCTATCATCACCAACATATATATTTTTGGTGTTACAATCATTTAAAGAAGAAAACATGGCTTTGTTTTTGGCCATGTGATAAGAAGCTCTAGAATCAATGAGCCACTCATGAGAATGAGAAGAAGAAGATTCATTTAATGTATAACCAGACCGAGATGCTTGACAACCACATGCCAAAATTGTTATTCATAAAGATGGAGTTGAAGTTGAAGAGTGCTCCAAATGGATATTATGCTTCTTCATTGTTGCTTCCAAGCCTTCCATCTTCTTAAAGCATTTGGATTCTAAGTGCCATCACGATTACAAATATCAGTCTTCTTCCCTTTGTTTTTAGTTGCCTTATCATTTTGTTGAGTTGATTTTTCATTGTGAGATTGAAATTGCTTAGGACCCTTGTTTGGTTTAAGACCATTCTTTTTAGGATGATGTTTCTTAGGATTCTTTGAACTTGGTTGTTTCTAGGCTGCTAAGGCTTTCTTAGAAGAGTTTTCAGTATTAAGAAGACCAAGATGTAAGAGCTTTTCTTGCTCTCTTGTTAAAGAATCACAAAATGCATCAAAAGAGGGGGACTTGTAGGCTTGTCTTTGAGAAATAAAGACTTCTCCAGTAGAATGGAAGGTGCAAACAAACACAGAGTAGGCTGATCCTAACTTAGTAAGAATGGAATAGATAAGGCTATCATCTTCTTTCTTAACCTTAACACCTTCGAAGACAAGTCTAAGGGTCTTGAACTTAGATAAAAAATCTTCAATGGAAGAAAAATTATTGGGATCCAATGTAAGCAACTCATTTTCCAGTTGATGGGCTATAATTTCATTTTTAATTCAAAAAACATCACTGAACTTTTTCATTGCTTCATCGGGGTATCAATTTCTGTGATATGGAATCTAAGGTATGGAGAAATAGACATCCCTATCAATGCACATGTTTGATCTTGCTTATTTTCCCATTTGGCTTGCTTATCTTCATCTTGAGGTTTAGACTCTTGGCATGAGACTATTCTATAAAGACCTTTACTTCTAAGTAAATCCACCATGTAGGATAGCGATTGGAAGTAGTTGGTCCTATCAAGAATAACTAGGCATGAACTTTCTATTTTAAAAGAAACTGAAGCTATATATGTTGAAACTAATTGTTCAAATGCAAAGATCTCGAAAAATTAAGCTGATTCAAGAAAAGGGCTCTGAAAATGACTTCCAGATAAAGAAGTTATGATTTTTTGAAGAAAATTTTTTGAAGATGCCAACGAACCACGAGAATGTTTGGAAGTTGATGATAATGTTATATTTAAAAAAAAATCCCTCTCTTTCCAAACTTAATCTAATTATCTCACTTAAAAAAAAAAAATACTTTATGTGACTCACTTTTATAAATAAGTGAAAGTCACTTTTACAATGGTACTTTATGAACTATCCACTAAATTGTAACTTAAATAAAAGATAAAGTGACTCATTTTTTATAATGGATGAGAACACTTTTATATAAAGTAACTTTAAAACACAAGTTACAGGGGCTTTTTGAAAAAGTAACTCAATAAAAAAGAAAGACTTGAATCCAAGACCTCTATTATCATAAAGTAACTTTAGATTAAGTGAGCTATTTTAAAAGTATAGTAATTGTTGGAAAGGGTTTTTTTTTGCTCGTTGAAGCTTTGGGGTGCGTGCTTACTCGAGAAAACATTTTTTTGCCTACAAAACAAAAAACAACCACACAAATCAAATGAACAAGCAAAAGCCTTACAAAATCCTTTCTTTCTGTTTCTGGTTTGCCCAGATCGCACAAAATTGCGTGGCAAAGAGCATACACAGAAATGAAAGGTATAGATTCGGTAATATATATATATATATATATATATATATATATTTTTAGAGGACTATAAACTGAAATAAACAGATAGATAAATAACTATAATTGCAAATAAACACTGTATACATCCAGATCTTAAAAATGACGTAGCTAGGGCTACTAGAAACCTTTTCGCGTGAAACGAAAGGGGTTCTTCGCTAGAACAGATGCTCCTAACACAATAGAGTTGTCATCTTGGCTCGAAAGCGGTTAGAAACGATAGATCTAGGAAACGACAGTCAAATGCAGTTGTACAGACTTCAGATTTGGATCACTAACAGATGCGACGCTCGAATAGCTCTGATACCATGTAGGAATTTACAGGGTAAGTTCCTTAGATAGAACACCAAAGGACACCGTTCACAAATAAATCACATATCAGTACATCAATATTCTTGACGTGGTTAAAACCCTCAAAGCGAGAAACAATCCACAGCTTGAGTCAATGCGACTACTTTAGGCAATTTATTAATGTAAAAGAAAGAAAATTTACATAAGCTTCTCTCATGAATGGTCGCCTAACAAATGACCCTCCATGCTCTTTAAGTAGAGAACATGCACCAATCGGGTGTTAAGCCACGGATCAAGTGTTGGTAATACCGAGAAGAGAATGAACCGTTAAATCACTTCATGTCTATAACATATCATGATCGTCAGATTGTAAATTACAAAAAATACATACTAAAGAAACACACTTTACCTAACTATACACTAGACCAAGTTATACTTAATTATTTCCTATGTGTCGGAATATCCTAACAGTGTTACCCATAAGGGATGTATAGTCCAAAGTAGTGCTAGAATACCTTGTTTCTTAAAATTGACTTTAAAAAAGCTTATGATCGAGTTGAATGCATATTAATTTTCATTTTTGTGGGCTTTGAGTTTAGACCCTTCTTACAAGTTGTAGAAACACTTTATGCTAGGAAGGGATGTAATTGCCCATAGTAATGTTAGAACACCTTGTTCTTAAAACCAACTTCGTAAAAGCTTATGGTTGAATTGAATGGCCATTAATTATCATGTTGCAGACTAAGTTTCAACTATTCTTGCAAGTTGTGGATACTATTTCATAACACGTTGAGATGCCTAATCATCAATAGCTTCAAATATGAATAGGTTGATTTTTCCAATCCAAAAAATAGGGAGGTTTGTGTTGAAATTTGGCAACTCAGAGAGAAATTCCCTCCTTGAGGAAGCCATTTTTACCCTAAGGAGACCCTTCTAGCCCTTGGAAAAATTATTATTTTAATGTTGGACCATGTCACATCGAAAAGTACAAATCGACCTGGGAGAGGAAATTCACCCACCTCAACCACATGTAAATACACCTAATGTTACATCACTTGGAGGCATCACATCACATCATCCATTCATCTTCTTTGGTTTGTACAAGTCTGAAAATTGCAAGGTTCGAGCTCATACATGCGAAGAGGAGAGAGAATTCTATTGACTGCGTTGACTTTTTGTTTTGGCACCTTTGACTAGCATTGACTTTGGGCTTTTGAGTATGTTCTTGGACGCTGAATTTAGGAGAGAGAAGGCCAAAATTTTTTGAGCACTTTTACAAACATAGACCATAGGACTAACACAACTTTGACTGTAGGGTTGAATTTGACTTTGACTAATTTCAAAGGAAAATTTGTGACTGTTTTAACTGATTGAAGGAGGCCAAATTCTTCATTGCCTTGACCAAAATTTTATGGTCACTATGACTGTTGACTGGTTAGGGCTGTGTTGATTGTTGTTGACTTTGGCCAAAAATTATAGATTTGAAGTTTGACCAAATTTGACTTTTGAACTCATATTTGATTGATTATTTTATGGCATAGTCAATGCTTTGACATTTGACTTGTTGATGTACTAGGACTATGTATCTCCCTGCTGAACATTTGATGGCAATCCAATAGAAGAAGAATTTGGAAAGAGTTCCCCCCTTGTGCCGTTTTTCCCTAATCTTTAACCAAATCCTTGTGTCCCTATTGTGCATATGGTTTTGTGTTCTATCTACAATCATATATTGTCATTGGATGATTGAAAATATATTAGATAATTGACTGTTATTGGAAGAAGAATTGTCATCAGTGATTCTTACAACATAGAACACAAGAAAATCAATAGTTTGGTCACTAATGAAATGGCATGAAAATAGAGTCTCATGGATTTTTCTTCCAATGGAAAGTTGGTCTTGGAACCATCTATGGAATCTCACTTTTGAGCTAGGAGTTGATGCAGCTAATATAGGTTTTATTTAAATTAAATTTAGATATTATAAATATTAGTAATATATAAGTGTTTTATTTAGATTAGTGACATTATAGATATTATTTATATTAATAATATATTTGTATTATTATAATAATATTATTGCTAATAATGTATAGGTATCATACATAATAGTGATATTAATAGTAATATCATTGTTATTTAACATTATTAAGAATATTTAAAATATAGATAATAATAATAATGTTAATTTTAAATAACAATGGTATGTTCTATGCTTAAGAGCAATTTACTTCAATTTTATTATTAGCCCAATATCAATTTCCAGATTAGCAATCACATTAATACAACAGTAAATGCAGATACAACATAAATAAAAACAGTAGAAGACAAGACAACACAAGAGGACACAAGACGTGGCGCATGCCATGGACAAACCCCAATGTGGGGAAACCCTTTGATCAATTCTTCTTATTATTCTTCAAAAGTTCAACAAAGAGAGAGAGTACAATATGCAAAATTCACTTGCCTAATCAAAGTCAAATATGTCTAGTCAAACAACAACCACAAGACGCCCTAACCAAAAAGTCAACGCTGGTCAACAATGCAAAATTTCTCCTTCAAAGTAACTCGATCAAACCCAGTCAACTCTGCCTCCAGCAATCATTCGAATCAACCCAAAATAGTCCGAAAATGACAGTCAAACTTGGTAAATGCAAAGGTCAAACCTGCAGTCAATTCCCTACAGTCAACACTGGGCAAACAACTATGTTTGCATCGATTTCTGTGCCCAAAAATGCGCCCTGCCCAAACAGAAAATTCCCTAAAAAAACACAATCAAACTTGGTCCACTGCAGCTTGATCAACTCTGGTCAAACCCTTCCTTTAATTCAGTCAACGCCTAAAATAGAAAAAGTAGTCTATCCTTCACATATGTGGAGAGAGAGAACGCTGCCTTGAAGTTGTACACCCAGTCAAATGAGGAGAGAGAGATATAAGTGAGAATGAATGATGTCCAAATGAGGTAGAGACACCTTCTATTTATATGCAACGTTGAGGATGAATAGACGTGTCTTTTGGGCTTCTAAGCCCACATTAGATCACTGGTCGACCTTGACAATTTGTCCATAAACAAAATAAATTCATAATTCCATTTGTACATGTCAGAATGAGATGATCTTTAGATCAATCCTACATCTCTCGGAAATAGAAATCCAATAGAAATATCAACGACATCATATGCACTATCCAAGGTGAAGTTTGGCCCTAGTTGCCAAATTTAACAAATAATTACTAAGAATATGTAGATTATAGATATTTATATCAATTTCACCTTTTCATTATTACCTTAGGATTATCTTTTTTAATAAATTAAATATCTACCTTAATTAATTGAAGATCATTACATTATGGCTTCCATATAATTTAGGGTTGTTTTCTTTCTTTTTCGCCAACCATTCTCCTTTTCTTTTGTTTCTTTGTATTTATACATCATCTTTGCCTCCTCTTTCATTTGACCATTGTCACAAAGATGGACCCTCTTATGGATTTGAAATGTCGACAACTTCCAAATATCACCATGGAAAATCCAAATTCTTTATCTACAAATACGCACCACAAAAGTATAAAATCCAGCGTAATCAATATTCATTTATGTTGATTAATTCCTCAAACTCTTATGAAGACTATAATCCTACAAGAACACAATTTATTTTTTGACATTTCTGCGCAATTTCAAGATCACCATCTAGCAAGGTAAGGCAATATGTTACCACCATTCATCAATCTTGTTCCTCACCACACGAGAGTTATCCATCTCGTTGAGTGATTAGAAAACACAATTTGGATATGGATATGGACTTATATGTGGAAGGCTATTGAATTCAAATGTACTTCGCTTGCCTTACAACTTTCACCTAAATACCTGGGGTAAATGGTAACACATTAAATGTCATAAAAGGTGGCAAAATGAATTACTAAGCTCTTGTGGTTCACAATTAACTACCAAATATACACCAAGGCACTACTAGCTACAACCCATATCTATTATTTTTGTCCACCTCCCTACATTAATTTATGTCATAGGTTAGAGAAACAACTATGTAATTCATCCATTTAGGTCAATTTTAAGGGGCAACTAGTTTTCATAGGGTAAATTGGAATCTTTGATGCACTTCCTAAGATTAAAAGGGCTTGGGAAATATTAGTGTGCATCTAAAGAGATTATCCCATTTGTACAACTAGATTTACCCATTCTCTAAAAATAAATGATGACTAGAAGGTTCCTATATGAATTTGCATATGACCAAGCTCATCTTCTAACAAGCAAGTGGTAGGTTGTAGATCTTCAAAACCTTATTATTACCACAACCAAGGGCTTGTTTGTACCCAATAGCACCTAGACGCCCTAAAGAGATTAAAATATTTTTACATCTAAAGGTAGATATGTTCAAATTATCTCATGTGATGAACAACCACTTGGCAGTCATTGGTCATCACTAATTATTGTAGGCCTCTAGCAAAGAGCCCCAATGTGTTCAAAAAAGGTATTAGAACAACTCTACTCGGCATTTAAACCTTTATAAGAAGCAATTTTTTTATCCACAACACAAGGAGACCTTTTATCCAAATTAGTCTTGTTTTGAATAGCCTATCCTTCAAAATTGATGCCAAACCTTCACATTAATAATCAAAATATTGGGTATAGCACCATTGAAAACCTCATGTTAAAGGCAAGCCACAAGGCTTTTCCCCGGAAGAAATATGAAAGGCAAGAACATTGACTAAAAGGAAAATTGTTGCTCCACCATTTCTCTGTAGAAGCCTTATAGTTGCTTAATGATTGTGTTACATAGGCACAAACTTCCCTCCTTGTGCTTTCAGAAAATGCGCTGAAACACACAAATGCTTTGGTTCTATTAAAAGGGCCCAAGCAACCTGGAACCAAGTCATGTTTCACTATGGTTGTTACAAAAACCTCATAGTTTCCTAATGATTTTGTTAGGCATGTTCTTCCTCGTGCTATCAACAAATGGGTTGAAACACATAAATACTTGCTTTGGTTCTATTAAAAGGGCCAAAGCAACCTGTCACCGAGTCACATATCACTATGGTTGTTTCTATATATTCCTGATAACCTGGATGGTCACGTTGATCCATAAACAATCATGTAATGTCAATTTGGACTCAACATTATAGATAGCCAGACATTCTCTTTCCCCTATTAAATTTTCCTAACAACATGGCAAACTATCAATCATGGATAACCTCTCCTTGCAGATTTAGAATCAAGTAGAAAAACTGTTCCTAGACCTTAACATATAAGCTAATCAATTGAAGATGGGTGAATTGATGATTGGATGGAGTACCCTCAACATATGTGCCAGTTAATTGATGATGGGTGAATTGATGATTGGGATGGAGCACCCTTAACATATGTGCCAATTAATTGATGATGGGTGAATGATGATTGGCATGGAGTACAACGCACCATGACTATGGTCCCAATAAAACCCTCTCCAACTCAATCCCTTGCACAATCTCAGGATCATGGGCATTGTGCAAGAAGCAAGGTAAGAAACTACATAAAAGATGCCAAATTTGACCATGTGGCTGCCACATTGACTATCCACCTCAACCCATGGATGACAAACTGTAATATATCTATTGTATATTGAGTATAATATATAAATAAACCAATAATAAATCACATTAATTCAATATATAAACAAATACACTATATACCAAAATATACTCTTCACATATGCCATGACACGAGGAAGTAATTGTCATTAAGAGGCCTTCATGACACCAAAACCTTTTGATCAGTGACCATTAGTCGTTCCTAATTCCTAATAGGTAACTAAACTTTTGACAAATGACAAAAACACGAGTGAAGAAATGAGAAAGAGTCTGGCAACAAAGATATTCAAGAATCGATTTTTTCTCGACTGTTTTTGGGCATGCTAATGGTTGTAAGGATTACTGTCTTGGATGATATATTAACTGAATTCTTCACTTGGGAAAAACATTATGGAACCTTTACATGTAAAACATAGACATACCACTAGTGTCCATGAGACTTTTTCCCAGTCTCTATCCATTAGAAAATATGCATTTGGCAATAGCTTAAATACATAACAGGAAGAATGCATCCGCCACACAAATTGTGGGGAATCTTTTTCGACATCAACAATGCGTAAAGCCTTTCCATTATTGACTCTACTATGTGAATTAAGCCGAGCTGATTATATGTGAGGAGACAATTGAAAGAGGAAGCAAATCTTATTATGTATTTTACAATATAGGTATATAATATAAAGGTGAAGAGTTCTACAAGGCTTCATTAGCAATAATTTGATTTCGAAAAACGATTATTAATCAAGTCTGAAATCACATGCACATAAATATTTATTACAACCACTGCATATTTGAAAAAACAAGCTTCTTAATTCCATGATTTATGATAATAAGCCAGATTCTAACCACTGAGGTAAACTGTTTGAAATTGGAAATAATAAATCAGAAGACTGGCCAATGAAGATCAAGTAAAAAAATCGAAGACCTTCAAATAAAAATGATGTATAACTTTACAAAGATCAGGGATCACTTCCACAATATGTCGCAATCCAATGGACCAAGATTCCCAATAGAAGAAGCAATATTTCAGAAAATACTCATATAGAATTACCACTGGAACGGTGGAACAAATGCACAAGTACCTACTGTAACCAATGCATAGGAATAGCTACTCTGATATCTACAGGACCTAGCTACTGCCAGGACTTAATCCCATGCTAATTTACGTTGGCATTTCCTGCTACTTTATCGAATGGAGCTATCGGTTGTCCCACCTACATGTTTCTAAGGGTTTTTCTTGGCTTTGTTTACTGGAGTCCCTAGCTTCCCTTCATTTGGTCCCAGATCTACAGTAAACCCCACCCAAAAACCAAGTACCCTCCTTGCCTTAACGGGAAAATAACCGCTAGACTTAAAAAATATTTCAAAAGACCACCATACCACTTGAACAAGCCAACATATTTTGTGTCTCGCAGGACCAGGTTATACCTCGAAAAAGAACAATTGACAAGATTTTATTAGATAAAGGATATTATTTCTCTAGAAAACAATGTCAAACTTTGCTTACCGAAGTCAAACAAGTGAAGTGAAATGAAATATCAAATTCCAAAGGTCCACGAACAGAACATCTGTTGACCTAATTGAATACAGTATGTTTTTAGAAGTTGAAACCACAAATAAAAAGCCCTTTACAGAATCAATCGAAACTTAAAAAAGTGCCACCACTGATGAAACAACGTTGATTATCAACACAAAGCAAAGATGAAGGTTTGAATATGTAAATTAAAAGGAATCTGAGCATACTAAAGTCAAAATCAAGAAGATATAATGATATCTGATTGTTATCCAAATCATAAATAAAAAAAAGTTGCACAGTATTGGCGAACTTCCCAGAGTCAACATTATATTGAACAGAAATGACACTTTCCATACACCAAAAGAGTGAAAAATCCAATACGACTTGGAAATCTAATCAACAAAAGTAAAATCAACAAAGAGACCCAAGAAAACCCACAGAATAGTCTTAATAATACGTGGAGCTTTGAAATTCCTGTCATCTCGTTTCCTCAACCCAGGACAATATCAAATAGTATATCATCAAGTGAAAAACTTCACCGGATGAGGATGCATCTTGAAAAATGGGAGGACTTGTAATATAGCCTAAGTTCTAACATAGGGAATATAATAACAAAGCAGTTAAATATAATATAAACATGTGGGCTGTTGTAAACATCCTCTTATCATATATCAATCATTTACTCAAATACACATCTATACATTTTGCTCAAGAATATTTCATCTCTAAGTTCGTAAGACCAAATTCCCATCGATTTTGTTACTAAGCCATATGTGTCAAGGCTTCTAGATGATGCAAATGATAGGTGAAACCCCCAATAGTAGATGAACCTTGTAATGCACTAAGGTGGCCTCCAAAGCCGAATGACGATGACCATCCACTCTCCATCTTACATATTTATTGTTTATGAAATATGATGATTTGGCTTATCCTACAGGGCCTTTAATTTTAAAATCTAAGATTTTATCCAATTGTACTTTGAAGTGGATCTAACGCCAATTCTGATCTAGTTTTGGTTAGATTTAAGTAATTATGGTCATATGGGTTTTTCATTTACTACACTTACTATAACTTAATGGTTGTGGGTTTTTTCTCCTGATACCCAGTATGCTTTTTGCAAATGCTACATACTTAATTTGTGGTCAATAGATCATCCGAAGCAAGCTTCAAACAAATGTGAGAGATTAAACAACTCCATACATGAAACAGATACAATTCTTGACTTTTAGCACATCTGTTGATTCACTTTTGGATACTCAGGAGCAGAGAACACCCTGTACCTAAATTGAAAAAAAGGAAGTTTGCCTTTACAAGTACGTCTCTAAAGTATCATTTCTTCAATAGTATTCCCTATCTCTAACAAAGATTGGGCAAAATTTCATCTAAACAAAGAGGAAATGATGAAACACAAAGTAATAATAAATAATATAGCACCTCACAGTGATATAATTTTAGTTAGATTTATGTACTTCTGGTCATATGGGCTTTTCATCTATTGCATTTATGATGAATTTAGGGCAGTAACCATTCCTTGATACGCAGTGGCTACATAATTTGTAGTCAACAGATCATTCGAAGCATATGCTTCAAACAATTGTGAGAGACTAAAGCCTGTGTACATGAAATAGACACAATTCTATATTTTCACCACCTCAGTTGATTCATTTTTGGAAACAAGGAAGCAGAGAACACAAAGGAAGATGAACACCCCATAACCAAATTGAAAAAAAGGAATTTTGCCTCCACAACTCTAAGGTCATATTTTGTCAGTAGTATTCCCCATCTGTAAAAAGGGGAAAATTTCACATAAGCAAAGAGGAAATGTTAAAACACAAATTAGTCAAAAATAATCTACCACCTCATTTTATGTTAGCATTTAATGTTAGAAAGTCATACAAGGACATAATGAACATCTCTAACTGTACCCCATATACGTATATAGCAGAGCAAACAGTTACGTACAATGCCGGCCAAAAAGACGCTTCACATGCTTTTGTAATAACTTGAAATTTTATTACAAATAGTCATTGGCAGGTACACACAAATCATACTTTAGGTTATCAACTTATTGAGCTAGAAGCAGTTTCCAAAAGTTTTCAAAAGCCCAATCCTGGCTTGACCATGATGGTATGCCCCCAATCAGTAGCATAAGTTATTTGGCAAGATTCAAAATTGGCAAATGATAAAAGAAAACCTGCAAGTGGTACAACTCTAATTTTCAAACATTTGAATCAGCAAGTTGAGTACAGGCTGCCAAAAATTATACAAGATCTCCAACTAGTAAACACTTTGATGAAGCTGAATAGTATATAAATGATTAGTTTTATGTATCAATGTTTCGGTTGGAAAATCCATTATGTTGGCCAGAGGGCATTGTAACCCCTGGAGCAAGTTGGTTCAAAGGGTTTTTGCATAGAACACTCCATTGGTACCAACTGTGCTGAGAATCAAACTGGGTTAGTGGTGGTGAACCTTCTGTAATTTAGCACTAGACCACAGCCTGACCTATGAATATTTTTGCATACTTCTACCCCGTTCCTGGCCATGAAATGAAAATCTCCTAGATATGTTCTGACAAAATAAAGGAAGATAAATCAAATGTATCCTAAAAGTAAAAGTAACTTTGCTTCTGAGGACAAAATAGCAAATTGGATATTATCATCCCTTTGATATACACAACAAAGAAACAAAAAGTGACCTTCACATCTCCAAGTTTACTCAACAACATTGAGCACTTTATGGAAAATAAAAAAACCACCATAGATGTGAAAGTGTTTACAAAGGTTGAACACATGACAAAATAGGATTGACTCCTATTTGTGAATCATGAATAGTGTCTAACTTATAATGATGTAGACCAAACGGTATTAATTTTCTCAACCTAGCAAACCAGCAAATAGTGAGCAGATTTACGTCTACTGAAAAAAAGCACCTAGCGTATTAACCAAATAAATTTAGCAGAAAGTATATGGTACCAATCTCAATCACAAAAATGACACATAGATTCTCCCCTATCAGAGTTGTTCATTAAATTATGAACTTACTTGGGTTCCCTTCTTGGGAAAATGGTCAAACTGAAAAATTACATACAACATTGGATCCAATCAGTTGATCAAACCCTTCTTGGCTGATTTGGATCTCCTTGTGCCCCTTCCTTAGACCTAACACAATCACTGAGAAACCTCTCTCAATCTTGTGTTGTCTATGGTATCTCCTCTTTCTCCCTAGTATTGCTTTTACAACTTTATATTGAGCTAAATCCCTAAACCTAATTTCCAAAGTAATTGATGGCTGAGATTAGATCTCGCTTCACTTGAGATCAAGGGCTGAGATTAAAACATAATCACTAAAGTGAATAATTTACTTTTTCTAAGTTTTCTTTAGCTCAATAAGCCAACATAATAATAATGTGCTTTTCCAAAGTCTGTCTTAGGCTAGTTACAAATGCAACTTGCTCACACTATAGCAAATGTCTAAGGAGACTTTGGGCGGCTTCTGCATGCCTAGACACTTAGGCGTGTGCAAAAATACCTACCCGAGCTACAAACATCAACAAGCAGAGTGGTCTAAATATGAATCAAAGATGAGAAAAAAAGAAATATAAGTTAGGGATGAGGAGGATCATATAAGAGATTTAAAGAGATATTGTAGAGATAGTTATGCATATGGTTGAACTAAATACATAATTATGATAGCTGTTATTGTCACCTGAAGTTTATAAGGGACCTACTTGTACAATATAAACACACAAGAACGGTATGATTGAATAAAATTTTTGTTAGGATATTCCGACACATAGGAAATAGTTAAGTACAACTTGGTCTAGTATAGAGTTAGGTATAGAGTTAGGTAAAGTGTGTTTCTTTACCTTGTACATTTTGTAACTTACAATCCGACGGTCACGATATGTAGTGATCCGACGGTTCATTCTCTCCTCGGTATTACCGACACTTGATCCGTGGCTTAACACTCGATTGGTCCATGATTTCTATTTAAAGCGCATGGAGGGTCATTTGTAGGGTAATCCGTCTATGAGAGAAGCATATGTAAATTTTCATTCTTTTATTAATAAATTGCCTGAAGTGGCCGCGTTGGCTCAGGCCGTGGACTGTTTCCCTCTTTGAGGGTTTTAACCACGTCAAAATACTGGTCTATTGATCTGTGATCTGTTTGTGAGCGGTGTCCTTTGGTGTTTTGTCTGAGGAACTTACCCTGTAAATTCCTACATGGTATCAGAGCTATTTGAGGGCCGCGTCTGTTGGTGATCCAAATCTGAAGCCGGTAGAACTGCATCCGATTGCCGTTTCCTAGATCTACTGTTTCTGACTGCTTTCGGGTGAGAGGACTGCTCTGTTGTGTTGGGAGCATTTGTTCCAGTGAGGAACCCCTTTCGTTTCACGCGAAAAGGTTTCCGGTAGCCCTAGCTGCGTCATTTTTAAGATCTGGAGGGAAAAAGAACTTTCTCAAAGCAAGCACGCAACCCAAAGCATCAACCCCCCCCTCTCTCTCTCTCTCAAATTTTTTGTATAGCTCACTTGGTGCAAAGCTAATTTATGAGAGTAGAGGTCTTGGGTTCAAGTCTCCATTTTGTGGGGGCGGATTTTTCATTTCCGCACATTCCCGCACTTCGTCGGCGACTTCATCAAATTTTTTTCAAAAAGCCATAACTTCTTCATCCGGAAGCCGTTTTCAGAACCGTTTTTTTTGAAACAGCCTAATTTTTCGAGATCTTTCCATTGGTACACTTAGTTTCAGCATCTACAGCTTCAGTTTCTGTTAAAAATGGAAAGTCCATGCCAAGTCATTCTTGATAGCACTAACTACTTCCAATGGTGGTCCTACATTGTGGATTTACTTAGAAGTAAAGGTCTTTACAGAATAGCCACAGGCCAAGAGACCAAACCGAAAGATGAAGATAAGGCAACTAAATGCGAAAATAGGCAAGACCAAGCACGTGGGTTGATAGGGATGTCTATTTCTCCAGATCTTAGATTCCATATTGCAGAACTTGATACTCCTGATGAAGCACTGCAACAAATTACTAAAGTCTTTGGAATTAAAAATGAACTTAAAGCCCATCAACTTGAAAATGAATTGCTTACATTGGACCCCAATAATTTTTCTTGCATTGAAGATTTTTTGTCCAAGTTCAAGACCCTTAGACTTCTCTTGGAAGGTGTTAAGGTTAAGAAAGAAGATAGTAGCCTTATCTACTCCATTCTTACTAAGTTGGGACCAGCCTATTCTGTGTTTGTTTCCACCTTCCATTCTACAAGAGAAGCCTTCATTTCTCAAGGACAAACCTACAAGTCCCCTTCCTTTGATTCCTTTTGTGATTCTTTAATAAGAGAACAAGAAAAACTCTTACACCTTGGTCTTCTTCATCTTGGAAACTCTTCTAAGAAAACGTTAGCCGCCCAGCAGCAACCAAATCCAAAGAATCCTAAGAAGTTGTATCCTAAAAAGAATGGTCCTAAACCAAACAAGGGTCCTAAGCAATTTCAGCCTCAAAATGAAAAATCATTTCAACAAAATGATAAGACAAATAAAAATTAAGGGAAGAAAACTGATAGACATTGCAACTTTTGTAATCGAGATGGCCACTTACAATCCAAATGCTTTAAGAAGATGGAAGCCTTGGAAGCAGCAATGAAGAAGCATAACATCCATTTGGAGCAATCTTCAACTTCAACTTCATCTTCAGGAATGGCACTTTCTGCATGTGGTTGTCAAGCATCTCGGTCTGGCTATGCACTAAATGTATCTTCTTCTTCTCATTCTCATGAGTGGCTCATTGACTCTGGAGCTTCTTATCACATGGCCAAAAACAAAGCCATGTTTTCTTCTTTAAATGATTGTAACACCAAAAATATATATGTTGGTGATGATAGATCTCTTAGTGTTGTAAGGACTGGAACTGTTCATCTAGACAATGGTCAGTTTAATGATGTATTATGTGTTCCAACCTTATCCTGCAACCTTCTATCTGTATATCAGATAACTCATTCAGGTAAAGGTAAAATCGTTGAATTTTCACCTCATGATGTTGTAATTAAGGATCTAAGAGATCCTAGACAGATTTTAGCTACTGGCATTGCTGATGATTCTACAAGGTTGTATAAGTTTCACAACTTTGGGTCATCAAATCTTCCCTCGGTATTTGTTGCTCATAATGATGAAGTGAGCAAACTTTGGCATGAGCGATTTGGTCACTTAAACTATCGCTCTCTTCAGAATCTATGTAAAGAAAATATGGTGACAGATCTTCCAATGGTATCTTGCAGAGATGGTGTTTGTTCCGGATGTGTACACGGAAAACATCATCGGGACAGTTTTGAAAAACGTGACTCTTGGCACGCCTCAGTGCCTTTACAACTTGTGCATAGTGATTTATGTGGTCCACTTCCAGTTGCTTCATTCTCTGGCTACAAGTATTTCTTAACTTTCATTGATGATTTCTCCAGACGCACTTGGGTATACTTCTTAAAACTCAAGAGTGAAGTATTTAACATGTTCTTGGCCTTTAAGGCCTTTGTTGAAAAACAATCTGGACATCAAATTCTTAAGCTAAGATCTGATAATGGCGGAGAATATGTTAAAAACACATTCATCAACTTTTGCATTGAGAATGGAATTCAAATGCAACATACTGTTCCATATACTCCACAACAAAATGGTGTAGCTGAAAGAAAGAATCGCACCTTAAAGGAAATGGCTAATTGTATGCTTCAATCTAAAGGACTTAGTCTTAATTATTGGGCAGAAGCAATTAACTGTGCAAATTACATAATAAATCGCACTCCTACTAAGGTTTTAAAGAATATCACTCCAGAAGAAGCATGGAGCTCAAACAAACCAGATGTAAGTCACTTTCGTGTTTTTGGAAGTGAAGCATGGGCCCATATTCCAGATGAGAAACATAAAGCTTTAGAACCAAAGAGTGAATATTGTATTTTTGTTGGATATTCTGAAGATGTCAAAGGATATAGACTTATTCCACTTAAGTCCAAAAATGTTATCATTAGAAGAGATGTAAAGTTTGATGAAAATATATCGGCCTGCGAGCCTAGTTCGGCGGATGTGCCACCTCTCCCTATCTCTTCTACTTTTGAAAATATTTCTTCTTCAGATGATGAAAGCGAGGATGAAAATCCTCCCCCACCTTCTCAGGATCCTCCTTCAGCTCCTCAGCTTCCAAAATGGGTCCGTGCTACTCGGGATGCAGCATGTGATCTTGCCGGTGATCCTACAGATCAGCGACGTACACGTTCTCAGTTCGAGAGAGCCTCTTCTTTACTGGCTCAAGCTTCAGTAAATTATGATCCTGACACCTTTGCAGAAGCTTCAGGCCATCCAGATTGGGAAGTAGCTATGAATGAAGAATATCATTCATTATTGGCCAATGATACATGGGATCTTGTTCCTCTACCAAAGGGACGAAAACTTGTTAGATGCAAATGGGTTTACCGAACCAAGTATGGACCAGATGGGAAAGTTGATAAACATAAAGCTCGTCTTGTTGCTAAGGGTTTTTCACAAGTTGAAGGCATTGACTATACTGAAACCTTCTCCCCTGTTGCCAAAATGAACTCTATCCGCCTTGTTCTTTCCCTTGCTGCCTCTTTCAAATGGGAAGTCCATCAGATGGATGTTAAATCCGCCTTCTTGCATGGGGACTTGCATGAAGAAATCTATATGGAACAACCTATTGGCTTTATACAAACAGACTCCAGCCTTGTATGTCGGCTTAAGAAATCCCTTTATGGTCTCAAGCAAGCTCCTCGAGCTTGGTATGCCAAAATGGATAAATTTCTTTTAGAATCTGGCTTCTCTAAGTGTCATTCTGACAATACTGTCTACACCAAGAAAGTGGGCAAGTCTCTTATCATTCTTGTTCTTTATGTTGATGATCTTATCCTGACTGGTAGTGATCCCAACCTTATAAACCATGTGAAGTCTAGCCTTAAAAGGAAGTTTGAAATGATAGACTTAGGACACTTACATTATTTTCTCGGTCTTCAAGTCTTACAATCCAAGGAAGGTATTTCCTTTTCTCAGTCCAAGTATGCCTGTGATATTCTACGCCACTTTCACATGGAAGACTGTAAGCCAGCCCCTTCTCCCTTTCAGTCTGGAGTCAAACTTTCAGTCACTTGTACTTCTCCTGAAGTTGATGCTACCTTATACCGTCAACTTGTAGGAAAACTTTTGTATCTAACCCATACTCGTCCTGACCTTTCCTTTGCCGTTGGCCTTGTTGCTCAGTTTATGCAAAACCCACATGAAAGTCATTGGAAAGCAGCTAAAAGAATACTTCGTTATGTTCGAGGTACAGTTCAGTTTGGGATTCATTACAGTGCCGAAGCATCTCCTCTATTGGTTGGTTTCACTGATTCCGAATGGGCTGGTGACCCTGGTGATCGGAAGTCTACTGCAGGTTATGTGTTCACTCTTGGTTCAGGACCTATTACATGGGCTTGCAAGAAACAAGGTGCCATTTCTCTTTCTTCAGCAGAAGCAGAGTATCGTGGTGCTGTAGAAGCTAGTAAGGAAGCCTTGTGGCTTCGTCAGATCCTGTCAGAGTTTGGCTTTCAGCAGCAGCATCCGACTACACTTTGGTGTGATAATCAAAGTGCCATTCAGCTATGCAAAGATCCAGTCCAACATCAGCGCAGCAAACACATTGAACTGCACATGCACTTCATCAGAAAGCTCATTCACGACCATGTTCTTGAAGTGCAATATTGTTCCACAGATGATCAAGTTGCAGACATCTTTACAAAGACTCTCACAGAGGCGAAGTAAACTAAACTTCGATTTATGGTTGGAGTTCAGGAAGTTGTCACTAAGGGGGGATAGGCTCTAGTGCCTCCTTCCTTCTCCTATTGTGTCATATTTGTAAATCCTTCAATCCTATCCCAAGTTGTTCTTATGGGGGGATGTTAGGATATTCCGACACATAGGAAATAGTTAAGTACAATTTGGTCTAGTATAGAGTTAGGTAAAGTGTGTTTCTTTACCTTGTACATTTTGTAACTTACAATCTGACGGTCACGATATGTAGTGATCCGACAGTTCATTCTCTCCTCGGTATTACCGACACTTGATCCGTGGCTTAACACCCGATTGGTCCATGATTTCTATTTAAAGCGCATGGAGGGTCATTTGTAGGGTAATCCGTCTATGAGAGAAGCATATGTAAATTTTCATTCTTTTATTAATAAATTGCCTGAAGTGGCCGCGTTGGCTCAGGCCGTGGACTGTTTCCCTCTTTGAGGGTTTTAACCACGTCAAAATACTGGTTTATTGATCTGTGATCTGTTTGTGAGCGGTGTCCTTTGGTGTTCTGTCTGAGGAACTTACCCTGTAGATTCCTACAATTTTCCCCTTGGGAGGTTTCCTGAGTGTAAACTCATTGTGTCCCTTGCTTCATACATGTTTGAATGCGATTTTTGATGAATTGTAATATCAACATTTGGTATTAAAGTAACATTCACAGTAAAATTGATTTAAATTGTTGGAATTTCAGAAAAGCACATATGAAAACATGGGGAGAAAGCAGGTGTGATCATGTATAAGGCATGGTTTTCTTTATGCTGTTATGACTGCTGCCAAGCGTGTTAATTGCTGCCACACTATTGTGACAATATTCATTTTAAATTATGTTGGGAGATAACATTTTCAAATTATCGTTCTATTTGTTCACCTAGCTGCTGCCAAAGCTTTAAAGGAATGTGAATGTTGTTGAAAGGCTAATTGAAATGCATGAAAAAATAAAGACAAATAACATGTGTAGAGTATGAAGCACAAAGTTTTTTTGAAAGGATGTTTCATGGTCACTGAATTTTCTTCAACCTACACAACACATGAAACTCCCTCACATGCACTTCAAGCCCTAAGGTTGCTCAATATACACCTCTTCCTCAGTCACCCTATTGAGGGAAGCAAACTTCACATCCATATGATTTATTCTCCACCACATCTCTGAAGCAATGGACATCACTACTCTAATGGATGCATATCTAGTGATAGGTGTGAACGTCTCCTCATAGTCCACTCCCTACTATTGGGAGAACCCTCTCGCCTAACTTCGCTTTGCACTTCTTGACACTACCATTAGCTACATGTTTGATCGTATAGATCCATCATGAAGTGACCACTGATTTTCCCTCGGGCCTCGACACTATGTCCCACACATCATTCCTCATGATGAAGTTATCATGGCATCCCTCCAAACCTGCACATCTGCAGCGTCCTCAAAAGTAGAAGGATTGAACTCATTGATGCTACTCGACAAAGCCAAATAATTGGAAATTCTCACTAGTGGTCTTCTTTGTCTGACTGTGTTGCTAGGAGCCTCCACATACTCCTTAGCATCTCTCAAGGTCTACTTGGCCCATCTCGGGCTCCTCTTGATAGAGCTCGAAGGAACATATCACTCCTCCTCTAGATTTACAAGTTGTGTCTTTGTTGTTGGTGTTGTTATTCCATGTTTATTCTTAGGAACCTCTCGCTCTTGATCATCTACCCTTGCCGGCTCTCTCTCATGAGACCTCCTAAAGGTCCTTCCCTCCTCAAATCCGACATCCCGACTAGCAATAACTCTCCTCTGTCTTGGAATGTAGATTTGGTAGGCCTTTGAGACCTCAGTACAGCCCACAAATATGCCCTTTTCTGATAAGGGCTCTATCTTAGTCCTATTCTCTGTAAGAGTATGAACATAAACTGGACTACCAAAGATGCACAGATGACTTACCTCTGGCTTCACTCCTGTGAAAATCCCTTAAGAAGTCATATCCTCCAACACTTTATGAGGACTCCTATTCCATAGATACAAAGTTGAAGTTGTATTGCAGGCTTCTACCCACAAAAACATAGGCAATTCTTGGACATAAATCATTGCCCTCGCTGCCCCCACTATGGTCTTGTTTTTCCTATCGACAACCCCATTTTGTTGAGGGTTGTAAGGTATCGTGAGCTCCTCTTTGATCCCATTATTCAATCTCAACACCTTAATCCTCTTTATGACCTAGTTCTCTACAAGAGTTTTAAACTCCTGAAACCGACATAAGACCTCACCCTTGTTCTTTAGGAGGTAGACTTCTTGGAAAAATCATCTCTGAATGTCGCAAAATAAAATGACCTTGTGATTGATTCCACCTACATAGGACCACAATGTCTGAATGTACCAAGTTCAACACACACTTGGACCTGGTCTTGCTGTGAGGAAACACAACCTTGGTTTGCTTGCCAAGTGCACGTGCCTTGCACACTCCTTGTTCCACCTTGATCTTCGAAAAACCTATAACCATTTTCCATTACATAGGAAGAGCCATGTAGTGTAGGTGTCCCATCCTCCTCTGCCAAAGGTCACACTGGTTGTCACTCATGTACGACAACCTTCACTGACTATCCTCTCAACAAATAGAGATTCTTCTCCCTTCTTCCAATTACTCGCCTCTTGTTGGGATTAGGTCTTTTCAACCCAACAACCACTTCACCTCCCATGAAGTTGACCTCTAGTCCTTTGTTTCCCATGGCTGAAATTGATAGGGGATTCTTCTCCAAACCCATTACAAACAACACTTCATTCACCTCCATAATACCTCTCAAGTCCATTTGAAACTCAATGTTACCATTGCCCTCTATTGCATACTTGGTATTATCACCAAGCTCTAAATGCATAACTTTGGGCTCCTTGGTCATGTAGGTGAAAATGTCTCAAGATCCCGTCATGTGACGAGATGCACCATTGTCAACAAACCAAACACCTCATGTGACGGTTCCAAAAAGGCATGATACCAAGGCAGATTTCTTCTCCAACCATTCATCTAATTCATCCATCTGTGCAATGGTTGTCATGTCTGTCTTTCCCTTGCCCTTCTTCCTGTTTGGACATTGACTGACAAAATGCCTTAACTTGTGACATGTAAAGAACTTAACTTTACCTTGTGAAGGTCCACCTCCCCTCTGGTTCTGATTGGCCTTCCCTTTGCTCTTTTTTGCTTGTGTAGCAAGAGCAAGCTCCTCTTTCTCCTCACCACTCCTTCATAGATCTCTTTCTAGATTAAATCACCCCACAACTGGCCCCAATCAAGAAGTTGTTGCTGAGCCACAACTAGCACATACTTTTAGAGCCACATTCACAATCTCAGAATCATTCACAACCTCCCCAATAGCTGAAATCTCATCACAATCATGTTGGATCCTTGTAAGGTAAGATGTTATGGTGTTTGATTTGTTCATATTGATGTTGTTTAATTTTTATTGCAACACCATTTTTCTATTTTTGTTTGTGCTCTAAGAAAGACTAGTTAGGAGTCAGGACTACCCACATTTGACATGTCCTACTCGTTTCCTTCCCTAATAAGTGAAGAATTATGTGATCCCTCACACCATCCGAAATTATACCCATCGTCTTCACATCCTTTTAAGTGTGCTCAGCTACTTGGTTTTGATCTAAAGGAACTTGTATATCTGTGCTCACAAAATTCCACAAACCATTCATTTTTAAAACTAACTATGGTTATCTGCTCCTTCCAAAGACTAAAGTTAGTAGCCCTATCCAACATGTCTTCATATCTCAAACTACTCGGTGATGCCATCTCACAAATCAACCTAGTAACTTGGCCACAAAACCCTAGCTACAAAATTTATAATAATTTCGTTGCCATAAAAAGGAGTAATTCATCGCTGCAAACCCTAGTGATCTTGAATCTCTTTCTAAAAGTTTTCTATAGCTTTGATACCATGTTAAATCTACTAATACCAACTCGAATTATTTTCTCACAACAATTTTTATTCCAAACAATCTATTTTATTAACTAAATAAATTATGAATTGTTGAAAAACTAAAATCATTGATATTTTAGCATCCATAAATTTATATGCAGTGAAAATAAAAACAAAGAGAGACCAGTCACACATTACAACAAATAAACACCCACGACAATTCTCCTTCATTAATTTAATCTCAGGAAAAACAGAGTTTTGACCCACAAAGAAATTACAAGGAAATATGCATTTGAGTGGAACTTGTAATTAGGCCCTAATAGATGAATTTGGCCCTAGGAATATCAGCGCACTGGAAATTAGCCTTTGAAGAAATTTGGCCCACCTCTCACCCAAAATTCAGCCCTGCACCTTCCCTTCGAACAACCTTTGCGCCTCAAGAAATTCAGCTCTAGCAAATCAGCCTCCAACAAATCGACCTCCTCCTCGCTTTAGCAATTCGTCCCTGCAATCTCCAACAAATCTGCGTCCTGGAAATGCTCTCAAATCCACTTGCGCTCTCACTCCTCTACACTATAGTCTAGCTGAGCCACTCGCTCTAGATAAAATTGCTTTCTTTTCAGTGTCTTCACCTCTCCCTTAGGCTTATTTTATATTCTTCATCAAGCCCAAATCCCTAACCCTAATTTCCCTTCTAGAAGATCTAGGAGATCAATGGTTGAGCTCAATTCTAAGTCACTTAAATAATTTGAATATCTATTCTTAGAAATTGACTTAATAGTTCACAATAATTAATTGACTTTAATTATTGTACTTTTCTTAAGTTAGACTTAGGAAAAAAAACATATATCACTCACTCCATAAAACAAGCATCTAAAGAGGCAAAAACTCATCTCTTACATGCTAAGGCACCATGTCTATGGAGAAGACCTTCCAAAGCTACCTTAAAGAAAGCATTTAGTTGTGAGAAGGATTTGACATGGCTCAAGAATGGATATAGTGAGATCCTAGCAAAAGAGTTGCCCATGTATAAACACATTTGGTATCAGATGGAAGTGGTGTTTTGTGATGTCCTCAACAAATTGAGGACCAATAGACTTAGTAGCCTATCTGTCCCCGTAGGCTAGTCCTTCAAAAAAGGGGATAAAACCCCAAAACTTCCATTGTGGGCGAGTTTTGGGTAAGTTGGGCGAAAAACCCAAATATGGGGTCTTGAGTAAGACACACTCAACTACTTAAGAAAACAAAGCCCCTCAAGGAAGTCTATAAATAAAGGAGACTTGGATTCATTTTAGGGCATCAAGTGTGGATCAATTCATTTGTTTCTTGAGCATTAGCTCTGAGGGTTTTAAGACCCCAATCTCTCTTACCAATTTCGGTGGTGAAAGATTCCACCTTAGTTGACACCTCTTCCACTCATTCTCTATATTTTGGCACAAGAACATATTTGGCAAGGCGCGAATTTTCTCTTTTGGTTTGGAGTTTAGTTTTGTTAAGTTTAGGTATGTTCTATGCTAGAGCAATTTATTTCTATTTTCACATTCAGCGCAATATCTTTTCCAGGTTAGCAATCACATCAGCATTAAAATAAACTGCAGATAGAACATAAATGTAAATCGCAGAAGACAAGCCAAGACAATAGGACACAAGATGCTGCGCTAGCCAGGGACAAACCCCAATGTGGGGAAACCCTTCGTCAATTCTTCTTATATGATCTTCAATAGTTTAGCGCAGAGAGAGAGAGAGATAGATAGTACATTTACAACAGAAGTCAACACTTTGACTTATCTAGATAAGAGCATAGATCATCTCTAAGAAGATGATACATGAGATCAGTTGAAGACATGTTGCTTCAACTGATTCTCCAAGGTAACTCCTTCACCTATCATTGTGCTGCATCTCGTCATCATGTTGCACCTCACCGTGCTGCACCCATCATCACTATGTTGCATCTCATCATGCTTCATCAATCATGACTGTACCCATCACTGTACTGCATCATGTGCCATTGCTGCACTGTCCTATGTGCTTGCTTGCTGTCCCTTGCATGCTTGTTGTACTATTGCTTGCTTCGTGTACTTGTTGCACCAAGTACCATACTGCTGTCCAATTATTGTTTTGTCTCATCATATGGTTGTCCCAACATCTTGCAGTTGCCCCTTTGACCATTGCAGCATTATATCATTGCTGTCCCATCATCTTACAGCTGTCCCTTTGATCATTGCAACATTATATCATTGCTGAGCTTGCTGTACTATTGCTTGCTTCGTGTACTTGATGCACCAAGTACCATACTGCTGTCCCATTATTGTTTTGTTTCATCATATGGTTGTCCCAACATCTTACAGCTGTCCCTTTGATCATTGCAGCATTATATCATTGCTGTCCCATCATCTTGCAGCTGTCCCTTTGATCATTGCAACATTATATCATTGATGTCCCATCATCTTGCAGCTGTCCCTTTGATCATTGCAACATCATATCATTGCTGTCCCATCATCTTACAGTTGTCCCTTGAATATTGCAGTGCTATATCATCGTTGTCCCAACATCTTACAGCTGTCCCTTTGATCATTGCAGCATTATATCATTGCTGTCCCATCATCTTACAGTTGTCCCTTGAATATTGCAGCACTATATCATTGTTGTCCCAACATCTTACAGCTGCCCCTTGAATATTGCAGCACTACATCATTGCTGTCCAAAAACAAGCCACTGCTTCAGCAATTAACTCAGCCACCAATGAGGAACTCAGGCCTCCTCCACGTTGTCTTAGAGCCTCCCTCTCTTGCTGCGGTTAGGGAAATCCATAGACTGCGTTAAGGTTCTAGGGCATCCATTTAGGGTAGAGACCCTTTTCTAGGCTGTGTTGAGGGCTTACATTGCTGCCCTTCTTGACTGTGTATACCTCTTCATAGGTTATGTTAGGGCTTCTCCATAGGGCAGCGTAGGGCTTCTCTTTTAGACCAGCAATTAGATCTTTCCTTGCTGCGTTATGTAGGCTTCCTTTACTGCATTAAAATCTCCTCCATGATAGCTTTAGGATCTAGGGCATCCTCTAGGGTAGTGTATCCTCATTAGATCTCTCCTCCCACCAAAACCTAAAGACATGTAGAGAGGAAGAGATCACCAAGAGGATGTGTGTACAAATGACTTTCAAGGCACCTCTATTTATACTAAAACTTTGAGCACAAGTGGGGTTTATTTGGTTGCTGGCCGACCTTGATGAATTGTTCCATAACACAAATAAATTCATATCTCCATGAATACTTATCGGAATCGGATATCTTTAGATCAATCCTACACCTCTCGATGAGAGGGATCCAAGAAAAACATCAGCTGCCATTAATAAGATGACCCACATGGAGTTTGGCACTAGTTGCCAATTTTAACAAGTTTCGACAGAGGTTTTCTGGAGGGCAACAAAGTTCTTGCTGTTTTTTTTGGTTCGATGATAACACAGGGATTACACCTCAAAAGGGAAGCGAACTTTGTTCTGCGCAGTGGTTACCTTGACTTTTCATGTCTTGTCTACAAGCCCTTCTGATTTGGGCAGCGAAGTGTTGTAATTCGTCTGAGGTTGGGTATTGAGAAGAGTGGTTCTTGGAGACATCAACAAAGGAACAGGTTGAGTTTGAAAAGCATCCGAATTGAGAGAAATTATAGCATTCTGAGGGTTCCAACGTCACTCTAGACTGAACGCAAGGTAAAATAAAAGGGTTTCGTCCGAAGAGCAGCTTCTTACATTAGTCAGCGTCTCTTAGTGGAAAGAACATCTCCTTGTGCACACACTGAAGTATCTCTGCGGTTAGAACTAGAAGCTCGGGGAAGTGACTCAAGGTATCCGTAGCAACCTTAATCCTGTGTCAATGTTCGCTCTGAATAGTTAGCAGAATAGTCGTGGAGTTTGAAGACTTTGCTTGAAACAAGCATTGTGTAAGGGAAATACGTCATTCGGTCAAAGCACTGTTGCACGACACTGTTCGGGGAATCTAATGATCGCTGTGTAAGTCTAGGGCATTTCCAGGAGGGTTTCCTGTGACAGGAGTCTTCCTGAGAGTTGCACCCCTAACACAAACGGTTGGTGTCGATATTTGAGGAAAACTTCCAGTTGTTAAGACAGGTTATGGTCAATTATATAGACAATTTAATATAGTTAAGCTGGGAATTACGTGTGGATATTTGCGGTCACAATGCGACCGTCGTTTGTTGGATTTGACAACAATGGATGTTTGTTGTTCAGTGGAATTTTATGTTTAATGCTTGGCCATATGTATGGATTGTGGGTCTGCTGCTCGGGAAATTGTACATGTTTTCATACTTTATTGAATACCTTGTTTTATGATTTGATTACCCATTGCATTATTGAGAAATTCAAATTTCAGACAAGGCATACTTTAAGGAAAGCGAAATAGTTTGACTATAACGTCTGGAGAAATTTAAGGTAAAATTATCCTATCTCACTACAGTGGTATGAAAGCCCAAGCATCCTGGTAGCTTATGGTGAATGGTAGTATATGCTTCCTGAAGACACCAACAACGTCACTGTAAGGAGGAATAACCATCATTCTACTACGGGGGAACATGGCCCGGGTATCTTACTACAAGAATTGTTATAGGGCCAGCAACAGTTGCACCAACAAGGGCAACAACATATAGCTCAGGCCTTGACCCAAGGACAACAACAAATTGCGGTGCTAATCGCTCACCTCACCGGCCAGCCAAATCTCGCTACCACTAATAGGACGACAATTGAAGGAAGTGGGAATCATAATCCCGTCAACCAAGCCAACAACAAGACGCATAGCCGACAACTTCTACCTCAATTTACAAACAATCGGATGCCAGCAGCCCAGGAAGTAGTTGAGCCAAATCAACTCCTAAACAGTTATGTTCAGGACTATCCACGTTTGGAAGAGAATACTCGAGCAACTATGTCTTTCAATTAGTATAGTAACTTCCAGTACTGGAATAGACCCCGAGGACAACCTAATGGAGAATTAGCACGTGAGGTAAGTAAACTTCTTTTACCCTCATTTGATGGATCATCTAAATGTACAACAAGGGCTTGGGTGCAAAAATTGGACACCTACTTCAGGCTCACTCCTATGGTTGAGACGAACACAATTCAATTTGCCACATTACACTTACAAAGGGAAGCACATGAGTGGTGTTGCCATGGCCTAGTAACTTTGGGACATGCTAACATTACTTCTTATGAAGATTTTACTCAAAGTCTCATAGAAAGATTTGACTAGAAGAACCGAGAAATCCGCTTCAGAGAATGGGCACTACTTGAACAAACATGATCACATGAAGAGTTTGTTGTAGAATTTGAACGCACCACAGTTATGGTAACAAATATATTTGAAAAGAGATTAGTTATGCTTTTCACTGAAGCATTCGCTGAGCCCCTACAAGGACGGGTCAAAGCCTTCCATCCCACCACTCTTCAAGAAGCCATCAAGAAGACGCGAGACTTGGGTAATGCAACCATGAAAGCTAAGGCTCTGTCCACGCCTTTCATCCCTCCAAAAGATAAGGAGAAGAAGCCTTTCCAATGTGATGGGCCCAAAAAAGACAGATTAGATGAGGAAACTCAAAGCAAACCGAGGAGGAAAAAACTATGTTTTATTTGCAGGGAACCATGGGAACCTGGTCATCATTCACTACATTGAAGTACTCTCTGACAATGAAGAAGAAGAAGAGGCCACTATATGTTCCGATGAAGAGCCACAACAAAAGGAAGCAAAGGATGAAGAAAAGCCTAACAACTCCAAATAAGGACCGCCACAAGAGGGAAGCCTCAGCTAAGAAAAGAAGACAACCACAAGTCGAGATTGTAACTCTTTTAGGCATGCCCAAGTATTACACCTTCAGGGTCAGGGGAGTTGTCAAGGGACAACGCATCACAACACTAATTGATGGAGGAGCCGCACACAACTTCATTGATGCAACACTAGTAGCAAAAAGAGGACTTCCTACTGAAGAGTTCGAGGGCTTGGATGTGATAGTTGCGGACGGATACAACTTGGATTGCACACGAATGATCCTAGGTTTGCGTGTAACTCTTGGTAGCTATACTTTTACGAGTGATTTCTATGTAATAGATCTTGCAGACCTTAACATGGTATCAGGTGTCCAATGGTTATATTCGTTGGGCAAACACACAATGGATTACCAAGCATTGGAAATGGAATTTAGAGCACCAAATGGCAATAAGGTCGTATTAGGAGGCATGTCAAATGGTGGGCCACAAGTTGTTTCAGCCAGAAGGATGGAAGCCCCTTTTTGGCACAAGGATATAGCATACGCAACAGAATGTAAGGTTATGACCCAAAAAACTCTCGACAATGATAAATCGCAATACAGGGTTGATATTCAGCAAGTACTAGACAAGCATGCTCTAGTATTTGATGACATTCTTATTGGATTGCCTCCTAGAAGAGTATTTGAGCATACTATTGAGATTGAAGAAGGAGCTAAGCCTGTGATCACCACACCATACCGACATCAGAAGAAGTTCAAAGACGATACAGAAAAAATTATCCAAGAATTGTTAGCTATGGGACATATCCAACCCAGCTCAATCCCATTTGCATCATTTGTGGTTTTGGTAAAGAAGAAGGATGGCACATGCATAATATGCATTGACTATCGGGCACTTAATAAGAAGACCATCAAAAACAGGTACCCCATTCCTCGAATCGCTGAATTACAAGATGAACTACATGGAGCAACATATTTCTCAAAGATCAATCTATGCTTCGGGTACCACCAAATTCGAGTTCGGGAGGAAGACGTGCCCAGAACAACATTCCATTGCCACTATGGACACTTTGAATTTCTAGTCATACCATTTGGGCTAACCAATGCCTGTGCCACCTTCCAATCATGCATGAATAGCATTTTCAATAAGAAGCTAATAAAGTTTCTGTTGGTATTCCTTGATGACCTCCTCATCTACAGTAAGACGTGGGATGGTCATTGGAGACACCTGGATCAGATTTTGAGCATCATGCAAGAATAGTTCCTTTATGCCAAAGCATCCAAATGCGAGTTTGGGTTGACAAAGATTCTTTATTTAGGGCATATGACCAACGCACAAGGGTTACATGTCCACCAAGAGAAGATCTAGGCAATAGTGGATTGGCCTACACCTAAGACACTAACAGATTTACGAGGCTTTCTTGGGTTCTGCAACTATTATCGACAATTTGTTAAGGGGTTCTCCTAGCAAAGTGCACCCTTGACAGATTTGACAAAAATGGGGCATTCAGGTGAACGATACCAAGTTAGAGAAAAATTCTTCGGCGAAAATCACATGGAATACCATTTGTCAAATGGTATTCCATGTGATTTTCGCCGAAGAATTTTTCTCTAACTTGATATGGATCACAGAAGCCTGAACTCTATTATTGAACGATACCAGTTGACAAGGCATTCAACAAGCTCAAAGAAATAATGAGCTCGTGTCCAATACTTGCCATTTCTGACTTTGGCCAACCATTTATATTAGAGTGCGATGCATCCAGAGAAGGAATAGGAGCCATCCTAATGCAAAAAGGTCATCCGATCGCATTTGAAAGTCAGAAGCTAGAAGATACAGAAAGGATTTACTCCATATATAACAAAGAAATGTTGGCCATTATGCACACATTGGCAAAGTTCATACAACATCGGGTGGGTAATAGGTTCATAGTCAGGACAGACCACAACAACTTGTGACATTTCTTGGGACAATGGGACCTGAACGATTGACAACAGAAATGGGTAAGCAAAATTCAAGCTTATGATTCTGACATCGAATATGTGAAAGGGAAGAAAAATGTGGTGCCTGATGCACTCTCTGTTAAAATTTGAAAGTTCTATGCAAAAAATTAAAAAATATTTGTAGAAACTTGAAAGTTCTATCCAAAAAACTGAATGTACTTTGCAGAAAACTGAATGTACTTTGCAAAAAGTTGAATGTACTTTGCAGAAAACTGAATGTATTTTGTAGAAAACTGAATTTACTTTGCAGAAAACTGAATTACTTTGCAGAAAACTGAATTTTCTATGTTGTTGCAATTATATAGAATGCAAATTTTTCTTCAAAACTTTTCAGATCAACAATTTTAGATAGAACATAAACTTAAGGATCATACGAAGACAACTAAGCACAAATATAAGACACAGAGAGTTAGGTCCAATGACTAGGGCAAAACCCACAGGGGGAAAACCCGAAATGATTCTTTTTCTATTAGAATTCTTCAATTGTTCAACAGAGTACAGAGAGAGAGAGAGAGAGAGAGAGAGAGAATGAAAATGAATAAAGTCGCCAATGCCTAGTCAACTTGCAGCTGAAGTGTTGTTGCTCTTTGCTTGAAGATCTCCTTCTCTTGATCAGATATTATTCTTCACACTTGCTCTAGCTCTTCCCTTGCTCTTACTCTTCACTTGCTCTCACACTTCTCTTGCACACACTCAATACTAGCTCTCATTCTTCAAAATGAACATGCTTCGCTCAACTCTTACTTGCTCTTGCTTAAATAGATGAGAAAGGAGAGAAGTTACAAAATGAATTCATGACTTAATCCAATAATAGGAGAATCGAATTCCATGAGGGAGGAGTTACTTGAGGAAAAGTGTAACTCATCCCAAGAATAGAGGTACACTTGTCTTGAAGAGTTACAATTCGAATTAGGGAGAGAGAGAGTTACACTTAAGCATGAGTTAATATTTGGTGAGAGTTACAAATTGAATTGAATAAAGGAGTTACAAGTGCATTTAATGAGAAGTTACACTTTTGCCATACACTAAATTAGAGAGGGAGAATTACATTCTCTTAAGTGTGGACTTACTATTTTATTCCAAGAGAGAGGTTCCATTTTCCAAGTACGAGATTCTCAATTTAATTTACTTATTCCATGAGAGAATTTGTTTTTATTAATCCATTAAAGGTGAATGACTTTAGACTATTCTATAAATAATAGTATCATAATAATAATAATACTAGAAAGGATAAAAATATTAATTCTTGACTTGTATAATCATGATTGATTTGATTTTAAAGTGGATTACATATGTCGAAATCATCCTTGATAATTTAGACATGACTTTCTATTTTTGAAAAGTCACTTCCAAATTGAGATGTGACTTACTATTTTTGGAAAGTCATATTAGAATTGTTAGAAATGAAATTTTATTATAGGTAGTTCAAATAGAACTAAAAGATATGATTTCTTCTAGGAGAAATTCATCCTTGAGCTGTCAAATTTTAACACTCTCTAGGAAACCAATGGCTTGCACCCTCATGAAGCTCACAGAAGATTGGAAGGGGCACCTCTCTGCCGAATATGCTAAGAACCAGTTTGCTTGCACTCTTTTCGACAGGATTATCTAGGATGATAGGTACAAAATGGTCGATGACGTCACTTACTATAAAGACAGGATATATCTGGTCCCTGAATCTACACTTCAGGAGAAAATTATAAAGGTTACATATGATATTCCTTCGGCTGGACACCAGGGGTTCTTCAAGACATACTGACAGATTTGAGAACGATTCTCATGAAAGGGACTCAAGGAATATGTGATGAAATACGTCAGGGAATGCATGGCATGTCAACAAAATAAGGTTGAGCATACACCTCCCGCATGTCTTCTCCAACCTTTACCCATTCCATAGCAGAAATGGGAAAACATATCGATGGATTTTATCACAGGATTACCCAAAACACAGGGAAAGGATTGCATATACACCGTGGTGGACAGATTGAATAAATTCACATACTTCTTTGCTATCTCAGCAGATTACTTGACCAAGCAAGTGGTAAAATTCTTCTTCAAAGAAGTCTTCAAATTACATGGGTTGTCGAAGAACATAGTCAACCACTGTGATAGCAGATTCATGGGTGCATTCTGGTAAGAACTTTTCAGACTAGTTGGAACTGAATTAACCCCTAGCACTAGCTATCACCTGCAAACTGACAACCAAACGGAAATTGTAAATAAATGGATTGAAGGGTATTTGCACAACTATGTGACAGGTCAGCAGAAGACATGGATCAAGTGGTTGTACCTTGGGGAGCATTGCTACAACACCACCTACCACCTATCTATTAGAATAACACCCTTCAAGGCTTTGTATGGGTATGATGCACCCTCCTTCATCGATAGAATCTTTGGAGATAGCAAGGCACATCTTGCCAAGGATTGGCTACAGGAGAATCAGGACATTCTTAGGGTACTCAAGGAGAATATTTAGGTTGTTCAGAATTGACAAAAGTTGTATGCAAACCAACACCGAATAGAGCGCAGTTTTGAGGCAGGGGATCTTGTTTTCCTGCGATTGCAGCCTTATCGACGATCTACACTCAAGAAAAGTGGGGCAGAGAAGCTGAAGCCAAGGTTTTATGGGCCTTATAAAATTCTTCGAAGAGTGGATGAAGTGGCGTATGAGTTGGAGCTACCGAGTGATAGCAGAATCCACAATGTATTTCAAGGTTTTATGGGCCTTACAAAATTCTCCAAAGAGTGGATGAAGTGGCGTATGAGTTGGAGCTACCGAGTGATAGCAGAATCCACAATGTATTTCATGTATTGTGCCTCAAGAAGGCTATAGGCCAACAAGTCACCACTTTCGTTGAATTGCACCATTATATGAGGAAGGGCAATTGGAATTGATTCCAGAAACGATCATGGCCATTCGAGAAAAGAACTTAAAGAGGAAGGGTAATTCTGGTGTACCTGATTAGATGGAAGAAATTACTGAAGGACGCGATAGAGGAAGGAGAATGAAATCTGCAACACCCAAATTTGCAATTGCTTGAGGGCAAGCAATTTCGGGCAAGGGGGACTATGATGTCCTCAACAAATTGAGGACCAATGGACTTAGTAGCCTTTCTGTCCCTGTAGGCTATAGTCCTTCAAAAAAGGGGTTAAAACCCCAAAACTCCCATTGTGGGCGAGGTTTTGGGTAAGTTGGGCGAAAAACCCAGATCTGGGGTTTTGAGTAAGACACACTCAACCACTTAAGAAAATGAAACCCCTTAAGGAAGTCTATAAATAAAGGAGACATGGATTCATTTTAGGGCATCATGTGTGGATCAATTCATTTGTTTCTTGAGCATTAGCTCTGAGGGTTTTAAGACCCCAATATCTCTTATCAATTTCGGTGGTGAAAGATTCCACCCTAGTTGACACCTCTTCCATTCACTCTCTGTTTTGGCACAAGAACATATTTGGCAAGGCAATGATTTTTCTCTTCTGGTTTGGAGTTTGGTTTGGGCACAAGTTTTCTGGAGGGCAGGAAAGTTCCTGTTGATTTTTTGGTTCGGTGATAACACAGGAATTACACCTCAAAACGGAAGCGAACTCTGTTCTACGCAGTTGTTACCTTGACTTTTCCTGTCTTGTCTGTGAACCCTTCTGATTTGGGTAGCAAAGTGTTGTAATTCATCTGAGGTCAGGTATTGAGAAGAGTGGTTCTTGGAGACATCAGCAAAAGGAACATGACGAGTCTGAGGAGCATCTGAATTGAGAGAACTTATACCATTCTGAGGGTTCCAGCGTCACTCTGGACTGAATACACACTGAAGTATCTCTGCGGTTAGAACCAGAAGCTCGGGGAAGTGACTCAAGATATCTGTAGCAAACCTTAATCCTGTGTCAACGTTTACTTTGAATAGTTAGCAGAATAATCGTGGAGGCCTAACACTTTGCCTGACACAAGCATTGTCACTTATTCGCAAGGGAAATACGTCATTCGGTCGAAGCACTGTTGCACGACACCGTTCGGGGAATCTAACAGTCACTGTGTAAATCTGGAGTATTCGCAGGAGGGTTTCCTGTGACAGGAGTCATCCTAAGAGTTGCCCGCCTATCACAGATGACTGGTGTCAATATTTGAGGAAAACTTCCAGTTGTTAACTTAGGTTATGTTCAATTATCTAGACAATTTAATATAATTAAGCTGGGAATTATGTATGGATATTTGTGGTCGCCATGGGTCCGCCATTTGTTGGATTTGACAACAATGGATGTTTGTTGTTCAGTGAAACTTTATGTTTAACGGTTGTCCATATGTATGCATTGTGGGTCCGCTGCTTGGTAAATTTATCTTATCTCACTACATGTTTTGAATGATTTTCCATGTTTATTAATAACAGGCAAATAAAATGGGAACTGGTGCAGCACACTACATATACAGAGAGAGAAAAGAGCAGGTTGCATATGTTGATTAGCCCATGTGGATTTCAAAGATGCTAATTTAAGGGGAATGTTGAATATACCCTATGAGCACAGATTCAAATTGCAGAAATATGGGAGGAGCACTCAAAAAAGGAGCTAAATTTCTAACTGTTTCCTGTAGGAAAGGTTAATTTCTTTATAAGAATGCTCACAAAACAAATTAGCTAATGAAGATGGACAATAAAGCACTACTTGGGATTTTGATTTCAAAGTAATGTCGTCAACACATTTTAGTCACTGCAATCACATTCACATGAAGTATTTGTTGGAGATAGAAATGGTAAATGTTACAGGTAAAAGGTGCATGGAGGACATATTGTTGTTCACATGGTAAAATGGATTCTTTTATAAGTTGAGAGTTGAGAGCTATTCAAAACAAAGAATAATCTCATATTTTAGAAGCCACTACTTCTGCTGTGAATGTATTGTTCAAGTTATTTGTGATTATGAATGGCAACTCATTTAAAGATTGCAAAATAAGGAGAAAGAATTGTCCCAATTAGTGAACACATTTTGTTTTAACAACCAAAAAATAAATCATCAAACTCTGAGCATATTGGAATAATTTGCAAGTAAAATTAAGTCAAGGCTGGAGTCACAGTTGAAATTTGAGGTTGAAGTTCAAGTTCAGAATCAAGTCAAGCCAAGCCAATTTCACTGAAAATGTCTAAGTTATAAGTCAGGTCCAAATGTGAGACAAAAAATTCTGGTTATGTAATGAAGCCTTTGTACAGTGATATTGAATGTCAAAGTCAAAGTCAATATTTAAGTCATGTACAGTCATGACATTGGTACACCAATTAAGTTTCCCAATCCATTGTCATAGGTTATCTTGTTAGACATTGTGCACACTGCAACAACAGCTATCGGGAGTATCGCATATGCCAAGAGTATAACGGAGGAGTACAAAGAGCGGAGGAGTATATATATATATATATATGCGATATAATAACACGGACCCGCCGCTCCATTATAAACCGCCTTAATGTAATATCGCATCCGCTGTGTCGCTAGTCTCAAAGGGCTGTCACCCCCGAAACCTCCGATTGCGATATACAGTTGCGGACCCGATGGTCCTATTATATCTGTCAACCACTGAAACCTATGAGCAAGGTGATGACCGGTCTTCTTCTACGGAGGTTGAGGCACAGCAGAGGCCTCGTAGGGGAGGCAAAGGTGATCATCACAAAAGAGAGCAGCAAACTCAAGAAATTTTGAGAGTTTTGAGGCATTTTGGGCATTTTTGAGAAGTTTACAGGTTTTGGCCGTTGGAGTGGTCTCACCCTGCGCGCGACCACTCATGGGGGCAACTCAGAACGGGGAAAACTCTACATTTTTGGAATTTTCATGCAAAAATACACTTGCCTATGGATGGACTTCAAATTTTATGGAGATTTGGACTTCCAAAAGCTCAAAATACATGCAAATTTTGACTTTCTGCCCCTTTTTTGAGTTGCAGAAAGCTGCCTTGGGAGAAATGACTTTTGAGGGGTCAAATCAACTCCAAATTCAGAAATTCCAGTGGGGTTGGAAAGTAGACTCATAGACCTTTCCAACAAGCTATCTTGCACTTGATTTGGACACCAGGAAGGCCCTCAAACACAGCTGCCAATGTGCGCGACCACTCCAAGGAGGGGCGCGACCACTCAGGGAAATTTCACCATTTTGACTATTTCGGCCTGCAAAACACTGTTTTTACTTTGGTTGACTCTTAATGCATGTAAATGATGGATTGTTGGGTAATTTTCATGGCACATGGATACATTTACTCTCCTTTAACACTTCTAGAAGTTTCCTTGATGTAAATAGTGAATATTAAATGCATGAATGGGTTACCTAAGTTTTAGAGGCAAGTTGTTTTGACTGCCTATGATATCGCCCCCTTATGATATATCGCATCCGTCATATTAGGGGTTATGTATCGCAGTGTTTAAGCCTTGTCACGTTAAAACTGCGATAGCGATATGCATGCGGACCCGACTACACTATTGCAATATAGCTTAATATAATATCGCGTCCTCAGGAGAATCGGCCATCGGCCATCGGTGATGCCATGGTCTCGATGTGTAAAGGACCCCCAGAAGCCGCGATTGCCGATTGCGATAAGCATGTGGACTTGACGGGCATATAAATTATGGTTTAATACCATATCACATCCGGTCCATCGGAGCAGTGGAGGATTGGTCGTCGGCCATCGGCGGAGTCATGGGTGCTGATATATAAAGGACCTCACGAATTGCCGATTGCGATTTAAGCTGCGGACCCGATACAGTATAGTTGCGGGTGAATTAATATTGAAGTCCGCCCTTTAGCCATTTTGCCTGTGTTTCCTGTGTAAATGAATTTTTTGGCTTACGCGGCGTTTAGAGGCAGAAATACATTAAGGAACGGTCCCGATAAGTTCAGGAGGTTGAAATAATGTCAATGGCAATTGCGATCAGGACGTGGCAGGTCCGTTAAATAATGCCATCCCTGTGTATGCCTGCTATCATGAGAAAATAGGAGCATTGTTACAGTTTTCTGAATATGTGTCCTCTGCGTATGACTCAGTTCTTGCCATTGATTCAACGTGTCCTGTGAGCACGAATAGACAGAGGAAACCGAAAGATGGGAAGCTGAAGAAGCAAGCGAGCACAGAGGAAATGACAGCGAGCGTTGAGGAAGTCTAAGAGGCGGTGTAAGAGGAAACGAATGGACAGAAGAATGAGGAATGCATAAAACAGTAAAAACACAGGACTGTGGTGACCGTTGGAGTGGTGAATGCTGTTGAACATTTTTGTGGAAAATAAGCTAGAGGAGACAGAGGGAGCGAGATGATCCAGTAGAACAGAAAGAGGGCCAAAGGGCCAACAGGACAACAGACAGTCGAAGGGGAGAAGTAGCCAGCAGAGAACATAAGCTTGAACAGAAAGTTGTTCTTTATGCAGAGCTTAGTGCAGCTAACAGTAGACTGACTAGAGCTGTGTGAAGACATTATCAGAGAGCATGAAGGCTATTGGAGACTATGCGTGGGCAGTGTGCAGAGTTGTAAAGACTCATTCATAAGAAGACTGGTTGTCATTGATACTGTAGTTTGGAGACTACAGTGAAGCTGTAAATAGACAGAACTCAGCAGAGAAGAGTTCTGAGAGTAGAACATTACTATCAAATGAATCTTGACAAGCAAGAAGGATAGGAGTCCTTGGGGCTGGTGCCTCAAAAGCAAGAAGGATAGGAGTCCTTGGGGCTGGTGTCTCAGAAGTAAGTAGGATTGGAGTCCTTGGGGTTGATGCCTCAAAAGTAGGAAGGATTGAAGTCCTTGGGAGTTGGTGCTCCTAAGTCCAAGATTGGTGTCTTGGCAAAATAGAGTTGGTGCTCTGGAGGTTGGAGCCTCACCAAAGTCCAAGTTGGAGCTTGGCAACTGATTGTAACCATCTATATATTGTATCTATTTTACTGCACAGTTTATATTAATAAAAGCATTTATTCTTGTTGTTCATCTTGTGTTCTGAATATATATGTTTTAACTGGTGAAACAATATTGGGAAAAAGAAACACTGATTCACCCCCCCTCTCAGTGTTTCCAACAATTGGTATCAGAGCAAGTACCTTCATTCAAAGCTTAACAGCTTGAAAGTCGACATTTAGAACACAAATGGCGAGGTCGAGGAAGAAAGTCTCCAATCCTCCTAAGGATGTGTCTCCCTCTACTACTAAAATAGAAGACAATCAATTTGATGAAGCTCCAAGGCTCAATGGGAACTTTAATATATGGGAAGCAAGAATGAGGAATTTCTTACAGACTCAAGGCATTGAAATCTGGAAATTAGTGATTGATGATAGCAGGATGGATAGAGAATCCAAGGAGTAAAATGTAAAAGCAGTAAAGGCAATCTTGAATGGGCTACCTGATTCTGTAAAGAACAATCTAGGAAAATATTTGTCAGCAAAGGATATATGGGACAAACTTCATGACCTTCACTCAAAAGGAGCACTAACCATGACCATCAATCAAGAAGGAGATCCTGAAACCATCATAGAAGCTGAAAATGAGAATGATGACATCAAGGCTAAAGCAGACCTAGAAGATGAAGAGAATGAAAAAGACTTTGTAGAAGAACTCCTCGCTCAACTTATGACTGCCATGGAAGAGATTAACAATTTGAAAAAGGAAAATGAGGCACTTAAGAAGATAGCTCCAGTTGGTGACCAAGATCAAACAAGAAAGAAAGTTGACCTCATCAAGCTTCAAGTACAAGAAAGGGATGAAGAGCTTGCCAAGGTTAAGAAGGAATTTGAACAATGTAAAAGAAAGCATCATGAAGAAGTCATATCCATGACAAATCAATAGAATAAAGCAAAGAAGCAGGAAGATACCTTGTCAAGTCAACTTGAATAAAGGCACAAGAGCTTGAACAAACTTGAAGAAGAGATTGGTCAGTACAAGGTAGAGGTCTCCTCCCTTAAGTCTCAATTACAAGAAGCCAGGAAACAGGCACAAGGAGCTGAGAAGAGAATGGAGAGAAGTCAAGCAAAGAATGAAGAAATCTTCAAAATGAAGTCAGATATCATCTCCCTTAAAATAGAAGCAGATGAAGCTACTCGTAGCAAGGAAGAAACTGAGAAACAACTTGCCAAGAAGAATAATGAGTGAGAAAGATTGGAAGAAGAGATTGTCTCCCTCAGAACAAAGGTTGAAGGAATGAACAAAATCTTGAAGAGCTCTCAAGCCTTGGATGACATGCTCAGCTATCACAGATTTCCATCTGATAAATCAGGTCTCGGGTATGCAGGTGAATCCTCAAACAAGAATGAAAATGCTTTAAACAAAAGAGATGTGAAGAAGCCAGAAAGAAATGGTGATGCTCCCAGTTCTAGCAAATGCAAGGAGAAAAATCAAGGCTACAATAGAAGAAATCCTATTCCAAGAAGAAATCCTGCTCCAAGAAGAAAACCAGCTCCAAAAAGAAATGTAGATGATGTCAAAGAGGCGAGAGGCAATGGTTATCATCAAAGGATCTCAAGGCAGAAAGGCTTCAGAAGTACATCAAGGAAACCTCCATCTCCCAGGTACCAAAGTTCATTTTTTGGTTATTGTTATTCTTGTTCAAACTTTGGTCACATGGCAAAAGACTGTAAAGCATATCATAAAGATAGATGTTATGGTCCCCAACCATCTCATAGAGATAGATGTTATAGTCTCTGACAACCTCCAAGAAACAATTTTGCAGTAAAAATCATGAATTGTTATTCATGAACAATGTAGAATGCTACAAGTGTCATAACATTGGTCATATGGCACGTGATTGTAACTTAACATGGGCTCGTACACAAGCTAGAACCATGCAAAAGAAGAAAGTTACACAAGTATGGAGAAGGAAGGAAATACAATCCAAAAGTCCCTTGAGCTCTTCAGCCAACAACATATGTCATTGGCTTGAATTTTGACAATCTAAGCATTTGATGGGAAGACTCTGCCAAAAGGAGATGATGCATACAGTTAGGGGGAGCCTGTGATTCTTGATCATTATTGTTGAAGCTATTAGTGAAAGGGTCCTTATGAAATCCTTGCTGAACTATATTAACAGTCATTCTTTGATGAAGATCATGTCTCAGGAGCACTCCATTGAAGCATATGATCCTATAACCATTCTTTGGACTGTTGTTAAAGAAATAGGGCAAACAACCATGGTGCTGTTATCATAGAAGTTTATGTATTAACTCAGGAATTAAATGTGAGAACAGATAAATTCTGGACACTGATAGAGGCAGTCTTCAAACAAACAGATACATCTGGAATGGAGTCTGAAGTAAGAGCAGCTGGCAGCATATAACAAACTGAAGCATTGCAAAAAGATGCAGATCAGCAATTGTATTTAAAAGACAGTCACAAATTGGATATCTGAATCTGCAGAGATATGTACAAGAACACAAGGAAAAGATGGCTCATAGGAAGGAGAATGTTGTGCAGTCAAGCATAACTTAAGCTGATACAGATCACTTAAGAAATATAGCAACAGTAAGGCACAACCCCTCACATTTTTGTCCAAATGCAATGATGATTGAATACTAGATGGCAGTAACTTAAGAAGAAGCACAAAGACACAAAGGAACTCAGATCTGAAGAAAGATAGCAAGAAAGACAATCTCAAGGGCATTTTCTCTTGATTCGGACTATGAAGGTCTCTCAATTCTGCCTATGGAGACATCAATATGGATTGAAGCATGAAAGCCTGGACTTGGACACTTGGTGTATGGCCGTTTGCAATCTAAATGAAAGCATTAAAGTAGAGCATCCTTAAGCATTGTTGAAGCCATGATAAAGCAGTTCTGAGACATGAAGAGGGAATAATGTGCAAATTGATGATAAAATATCAATTCCTCTATCTTGAGTAAAAAGAAGAAGAGCACTATGACAGGGGGAGTCACAGACCTGTGAAGATCTACCATTCATGAAGAACAGAAGCAGTTTGATAGGGGGAGTCCCAGAGCACTCCTTTGCCATTGATGTCAAAGGGGGAGAGAAGAAGAATATTGCCATCAATAACAAAGGGGGAGAGAAGAAGAATATTGCCATCATTAACAAAGGGGGAGATTGTTGATCTAGGTTGTCATTGATGTCAATATGGCAATATTCTGGATACTAGAGGATGACATGAAGCCAAGGGGATGCAGAGCAGATTCATGAAGAAACAGGAGCAAGGCCATCAGGATAGCCAAGCCATAAGCAAAGAGGAGTTACCTAAAGAAGCAGATCAAAGCATATCACAGGATATTAGAGCAAGAGAGGCATTCATATATGCAAGGAGGTCTTTGAAAGACATTGCCAAGGCAGAGGAGCCACATTGGAGCAAGAGGAGCTACAAGAGGACCCACACATATATATATGCCAAAATAGAGCCATCAGAGGAAGCAGATTACACAATCGGGAGCTATCGGAGGCAAAACCCATATATATATATATATATATATATATATATGCGTTAACAGCTATCGGAGCAACAATGCCAAAGGAAGAACTATTGGGAGTATTGCATATGCCAAGAGTATAACGGAGGAGTACAAAGAGCGGAGGAGTATATATATATATATATATATATATATATATATATATAGATATATAGATGCGATATAATAACATGGACCCGTGGCTCCATTATAAACCGCCTTAATGTAATATCGCATCCACTGTGTCGCTAGTCTCAAAGGGTTGTCACCCTCAAAACCTCCGATTGCGATATACAGTTGCAGACCCGATGGTCCTATTATATTGCCCCCTTATGATATATCGCGTCCGTCATATCGGGAGTTATGTATCGCAGTGTTTAAGCCTTGTCACGTTAAAACTGCGATAGCGATATGCATGCGGACCCGACTACACCATTGCAATATAGCTTAATATAATATCGCGTCCGCAGGAGAATCGGCCATCGGCCATCGGCGATGCCATGGTCTCGATGTGTAAAGGACCCCCAGAAGCCGCGATTGCCGATTGCGATAAAGCATGTGGACCCGACGGGCATATAAATTATGGTTTAATACCATATCGCATCCGGTCCATCGGAGCAGTGGAGGATCGGCCGTCGGCCATCGGCGGAGTCATGGGTGCTGATATATAAAGGACCTCACGAATTGCCGATTGCGATTTAAGCTGCGGACCCGATACAGTATAGTTGTGAGTGAATTAATATTGAAGTCCGCCCTTTAGCCATTTTGCCTGTGTTTCCTGTGTAAATGAATTTTTTGGCTTACGCGGCGTTTAGAGGCAGAAATACATTAAGGAACGGTCCCGATAAGTTCAGGAGGCTGAAATAATGTCGATGGCGATTGCGATCAGGACGTGGCAGGTCCGTTAAATAATGCCATCCCTGTGTATGCCTACTATCATGAGAAAACAGGAGCATTGTTACAGTTTTCTGAATATGTGTCCTCTACGTATGACTCAGTTCTTTCCATTGATTCAACGTGTCCTGTGAGCATGAATAGACAGAGGAAACCGAAAGATGGGAAGCTGAAGAAGCAAGCGAGCACAGAGGAAATGACAGTGAGCGTTGAGGAAGTCTAAGAGGCGGTGTAAGAGGAAATGAATGGATAGAAGAATGAGGAATGCATAAAACAGTAAAAACACAGGACTGTGGTGACCGTTGGAGTGGTGAATGTTGTTGAACGCTGTTGAACATTTTTGTGGAAAATAAGCTGGAGGAGACAGAGGGAGCGAGAGGATCCAGCAGAACAGAAAGAGGGCCGAAGGGCCAACAGGACAACAAACAGTCAAAGGGGAGAAGTAGCCAGCAGAGAACATAAGCTTGAACAGAAAGTTGTTCTTTATGCAAAGCTTAGTGCAGCTAACAGTAGACTGACTAGAGCTGTGTGAAGACATTATCAGAGAGCATGAAGGCTATTGGAGACTATGCGTGGGCAGTGTGCAAAGTTGTAAAGACTCATTCATAAGAAGACTGGTTGTCCTTGATGCTGTAGTTTGGAGACTACAGTGAAGCTGTAAATAGACAGAACTCAGCAGAGAAGAGTTCTGAGAGCAGAACATTACTATCAAATGAATCTTGATAAGCAAGAAGGATAGGAGTCCTTGGGGCTGGTGTCTTGGGGTTGATGCCTCAAAAGTAGGAAGGATTGAAGTCCTTGGGAGTTGGTGTTCCTAAGTCCAAGATTGGTGTCTTGGCAAAATAGAGTTGGTGCTCTGGAGGTTGGAGCTTCACCAAAGTCCAAGTTGGAGCTTGGCAACTGATTGTAACCATCTATATATTGTATCTATTTTACTGCACAGTTTATATTAATAAAAGCATTTATTCTTGTTGTTCATCTTGTATTCTGAATATATATGTTTTAACTGGTGAAACAATATTGGGAAAAAGAAACACTGATTCACCCCCTCTCTCAGTGTTTCCAACAAGAAGAGGAAATAGACAACAAAGATGGCAAAAGATAGTGAAAGATGATGATAAAGAATGAAGAAGACATTCCTAGGCATGAGCAAAAAGAGGCACGATTTGACAAAAAAGATGAAGCAATGAAAGCAGAATGAAATAAGAACATAAGAGAAATGAATGAAGATGATAGAAAATAGTAGAGGATGGTGAAAGAAGGAAGAAGATGGAAGAATGGACACAAAAACCTACGATGCGGTGACAAAGGACAATAAAAGGAACATGAAGGAAAAATTACCGCTTATAAAAAATAAAAAATAAAAATAAAAAGAACCAATAGAAGCAAGGAAAAGTGAGTAGTGGAAAATACCATGTGTCAATTATTAAGATGCAAATGTCATTGAAGTAAATCCATAGAAAATGACATCACTGAGGTGTTTGATGATCCTCCTTGATAACATTGTTTTGATGGAAAAGAAGCGGTCATGGTCCTACGTTTAGCCTGAAATGAGATTATATTTGAAGTTTTACACACCTCAGTCCAATGGTGACATAAAACATGATAAAGAAAATATGCCCCATAAATGTTTTTGGATGGTTTATGGTAAACAAAAAAATACACTTGTCATCACAAATGAAAGTTAGGGATCAGTAAAAACCATTTGATGTAATGAATGATTCATGGTAAGCCAAAACCACTTGATAATTGTAATGATTATGGATTAAACCGATGTGGAACCCCAAGGATGTAATGGATGAGGGTAATCCACAAAAGCCCAGAGAAGGTGTAAAAGATACAGTATGAATGATTAATGAACTGTGTATGAGAAGAAATTTCCTACAGAAATAACATATACAGTGAATGGTGACCCATAAATTCTAATGGATGGTGACTTTTTTATTTGTACTTCAACAAATATCAATATTATATTTTGCAGGTACATGATAAACATTAAAAAATATTGAAGATTAAGAATGAAGAAGACCAAAGATGAAGATTGCAGAAGATAGAGAATAGCTGAAGAAGACTGACTATGAAGAGTATCAAAGAAGAAAATGAAGATTGGAATAGTTCAAAGGACCAGTAAAGAAAAAAAAAATGATTGGATCACAAGTATTCATTACAAGGGTGTATAGAGGGTTAACTCCTACTTGTGAAGCATGAATAATAGCTAAACTACAATGATGTAGACTAAGCACAAAAGTCAATGTAAGAATCGAAGATAGGGAGAAAAGAGAGAAGTTAGAAATGCAGATCATTTAAAGAGATATTCATGGAGATATTGTGGAGATAGTTAAGCATATGGTTGAACTAAACATCTAGTTATCACCATAGTTTTAAAAACCGGCCAAACAATCTGGTTAGACACCTGAGCTTGCTAACCAGAGCAATAAACCCGATTCATGGCTGGTTAGGTACTAAACTGGCTAGTTTGGCACCTAACTAGTCCTAACTGGCCGGGTTTGTAAAAAACTGGCCACAATGGAATAAGCATGCACTAGTTATGTAATTCTAAAGCAAATGACTTGCTATTGGTGAAAAGGATAGCAAGTCTAAATTGTCCACTCCTAAGGTGCTCCCTTGATGCTCCCTAATGGTAATGTTAAATTCTTAAAGTAAAAGTGACCTTTTACTTAAAGTTTTAACTTTACCATGAAATGACTCAGGATGTCTAAGAGTGGTTCCAACCTCATCGGACTTCATATGGAGATAATATAATTTTACATCCTATTCAAAATTCAGCAGACTTAACAATTTTCAAGATTTCAAGATCAGTGGGAATGTGTCATTTCATTAGATTATATCAAGGGTATGTGATTGGCATTTAATCAAGAGCACCAAACCCTATATATACCCCAGTGTTGGTGGTGTTGATTGTTGAACTCGTTTGTCATAGCCTTAGCAAAAATGTTATTATAGGGAAACTCAATGAGTTAATTCTAAAGCAAAAGACTTGCTATTGGTGAAAAGGATAGCAAGTCTAAATTGTCCACTCCTAAGGTGCTCCCTTGATGCTCCCTAATGGTAATGTTAAATTCTTAAAGTAAAAGTGACCTTTTACTTAAATTTTTAACTTTACCATGAAATGACTCAGGATATTTGACAGTGGTTCCAACCTCATCGGACTTCATATGGAGATAATATAATTTTATATCCTATTCAAAATTCAGCAGACTTAACAATTTTCAAGATTTCCAGATCGATGGGATTGTGGCATTTCATTAGAGTATATCAAGGGTATGTGATTAGCATTTAATCAAGAGCACCAAGCCCTATATATACCCCAGTGTTGGTGGTGTTGATTGTTGAACTCCTTTGTCATGGCCTTAGCAAAAATGTTACTATAGGGAAACTCAATGAGTTAATACTTAATTCTAAATCAAAAGACTTGCTGTTGGTGAAAAGGATAGCAAGTCTAAATTGTCCACTCCTAAGGTGCTCCCTTGATGCTCCCTAATGGTAATGTTAAATTCTTGAAGTAAAAGTGACCTTTTACTTAAATTTTTAACTTTACCATGAAATGACTCAGGATGTTTGAGAGTGGTTCCAACCTCATCAGCCTTCATATGGAGAAAATATAATTTTATATCCTATTCAAAATTCAGCAGACTTAACAATTTTCAAGATTTCAAGATCAATGGGATTGCGGCTCATTAGATTATATCAAGGGTATGTGATTGGCATTTAATCAAGAGCACCAAGCCCTATATATACCCCAGTGTTGGTGGTGTTGATTGTTGAACTCCTTTGTCATGGCCTTAGCAAAAATGTTATTATAGGGAAACTCAATGAGTTATTATCAACCAATCAAGTTAATGTGGAACCCTGAGCTTGATGAGTGACCATGTTGTCAGCTAAGTCACATGACACGAGGACACGAGACACGGAGGACACGTAAATACGAGTATTCAATACGAAACACAGCAACCTGGAAACAGGACACGAGGGACACGTTTTATATATATATATACCGAAATATAGTTTTTTATCCATATTAAATTGCAGGTTGCAGCTTATCTAATCAAATTAAAATATAATTACTTCTCAAAGTTCATAGTTCACTTTAAAAAAAAAATAGAATCAAAATTTACTATTTAGAAATTAGAATGTGATATGCTTGGTCTTGATTCTTGAATATTCAATGTTCATTGTTCATGTACAACTTACAAGCACATGAGAAGGTAACTAAAGTCTAATCCTATTGATTTCCTCTGCCCCTCTTGCGAGAAAATGCCACAGCTTTCCGTTTCCCTCTAGATGTAGATGCTGGTGCTGGTGGAGTTGGTAGCAGAGTTTGCTATGCTCTAGAAGCTGAAGAACTAGAAGTAGGAGCTATAGGAGGTAGACCACGTCCTCTATTGGTGGCAGGGGTAGCCCGGGCAGGTGGTGTCACCTGGAAACATTACAATCTCCCAATCCTGAAATCCTGAAAAATTGATAAGTCTGCTGCATTTTGAATGAAATCTAAAATTCTACTTTCTCCATATGAAATCCAATGAGGCCGGAACTACTCTCAAACATCCTTAGTCATTTCATGGTAATGTTAAAGATTTAAGTAAAAGGATGAAAATGAAGATTAAGGAGAATGTCACTTTTACTTTAAGAATTTAACATTACCATGAATAGCATATCAATACTAGGGCCTAGACTTGATCATTACACTGCCCCACTCAAAAATTATTTGTTTCTCTCAAAAAAAAATTGCAGTTGATGCAGGCAATATTTTCTATCAACGGAATACGCGTTTTCCAAATGCAGGACACGACGAAAACTGGCGAATACGTTTTACATTTTACAGGACACGATGAAAAACGTTTTCGACACTTTTTAGGGCCGTTTTCGTGTCCGACACGTAAAATACGAGACACGGGACCTTGGAGGACGTGTCCTGTGACTTAGGTTGTCAGTGATTTGTAGTAGGCTAGTGGCCTAGCAGCTTGAGTTATAGCATTGTTTTGGGACTCTAGAGGCCATTTAGAGCCTCATTGCTTATGTATTTTGTTGTTGATATGTAATGCACTTGGTGCCATTTTGATATATGCACCCTTACATAATATATAGATAAGTAGACTTTACATATTTTGTCTCTATTGGTTTGGAATCCTGGTTTGTAATCTTAAAAATATTTTTTTCATTAAAAATTAATTATTTTATGCATTTTTTTGAATTCTGGTTTATTGAATCTGGTTCAATCAGGTTTGATCTGGTTCTGTTCGAATCACGGCTAGATAGGCAGCTGGTTTGAAACCCAGTTCCAGTTTTTAAGAATATGGTTAACACCTAGCTATAATGTTTAACTAAAGTTATATGAAAAGACTTAGTTACACAATAGAAACAAACACAAGAATGTTGTGATTGCATAGAGGTTTCCTCTTCAGGGGTTTCTTGAGTGTAAACTCTTTATGTCCCTTGCTTCATATGTGTGTGAATGCAATTGCCACTGAATTGTAATCCCAAGAGACAGCACTTCGAATAAAGGATTAAGAGTTAAAGGGTTAACTCTTAATTGTGAAGCATGAATAATATCTAAATTACAATGATGTAGATTAAGCACAGAAGTCTATGTAAGAATCAAAGATAGGGAGAAAAGAGAGAAGTTAGAAATGAAGATCATTTAAAGAGATATCTGTGGAGGTATTGTGGAGATAGTTATGCATATGGTTGAACTAAGAATCTGGTTATGACATAGTTATTATATTCACCTAAAGTTACATAAAAGGACTTATTTGCACAATACAAACACACACGGGAATGGTATGATTGTAGTGGTTTCCCTTCAGGGGCTTCTTGATTGTAAACTCCTTATGTCCCTTGCTTCATATGTGTCTGAATGTAATTGCCGCTGAATTGTAATCCCAACACACAGCACTTTGAATAAAGTCAGCTTTGGTCTTAAAAGTAAAGGTCAGTCCTTATGTTCTTTATATTTAAAATGTTTCTGCAAAGAACTGATGACATTAAATTAAAATTATTTAAAGCATCCATCAACTGAACCAATTGTTACACATTCTTCATCAACTACAAGAATTATTGTAATAATCTTGTATATCAGAACAGATCAACGTGTATAGATCATGCATAAAAAGCTGCCATTATAAGCCCCTCCAATTAACCTCTATTAAAGCCATGCAAACTGATGTCTTTAACTACAAATGATCTACTATCTGAATGTCAGACATAAAAGAGATAAAAGGTCATTCCAAACAGATGAAAAAGCGGAAACTGATCTGTAATATTTGCCACTGTGTCCTGCAAACCCCGACTGCTATTTCTTGCCTAAACAATAATCCCATGAACATCTCCAAAGCTTTCAACAATAATTCCAAATATCAGAAATTATATATAAGTGTACACTTCTAAGTATATCCAGTGTTTTCCATCATTCCACGTTGACAGTAGCATAATCTGGATAGAAACAAATGTTCATAATAACATTGAAACATCGGAATAGTAAATCTCAGTTTAAGTGCAGCGCAAGTGTTCATATTTTACTTGTGTTGCACAGGACAAAAACAAGTGGAAACTATCACAATTTGTAATACATGCATATACTTATTTAAGAAAATGAATAAAATGATTAATGTACAAACCATAGAAGAAAACAATACCTAACAATTAAAACATTACGCTAGACTCTGCAATTGGCAGAAGGTTGGTTAGTAGCCACATCCCTAGCCTTGTTGCTCGGTTATTGATAAAAATGCAGAAACAGCCTTGACTACATTGACTCTGAAAATAGACTTTACATGAATCCAAATTTTACCACTTCCCACCTGAAAGGAGCCGTCACAAAGAGAACTTCTGGTGGTCCCTTCAGAAGAAGGGTCACACAAACACAGACAGTTGCAATAGCCATCATAGAAAGCATTGCAGGCCTGTATATAAGGGTTCTTGATCTGTATTTTCTTAGTTGTTGCTGGTCACAGAGTTTGCAATGAGATGGCAAAGACTTTATCTTACCTTGGTCTGAGCGGAGACCACCAGGCCATCTAATCTTCTGACACAACTCTGTGTCAGCTTTATTCCCTTGTATGTTACCTTCACCTATTTTCTCTGCCTGTGAAGTTGAATGTGGTGCAGAAACTGACATTTTTATGATGCTCTGTTCCTGGGACAAAGGCTCAGGAATGTCAAGGCTAACATGTTCAGGCATCACATTTTTTACAAATTTTCCACGAACCAGTTCAATGTAAAAACGGTGGCCTCTGAGCAATGCATAGTCTTCAGGAGTCATGCCAGTTTTATCACGAACAATGGTCCATGCTTTTACTCCAATCTGGAAAACAGTTACATCCAATGTAAAGCTTATAGACATTTTCCAGTTTTGTGGACACTTAACCAGACAAAAATTCTAAAACACCAATCCATGAGTGGGAAGATGGAGCTCATTATTGGATAAATCTATCTGCTCTTATGGCCTATGTTGTGCATGTGGAAGTAACTCCAATCTTTAGATCACTTGCTCTTAGTGAAGAGCAAAAACCCAGGTCTTAACGGAATGGACTTAACCATCATATTTCGACGAGAACTAACAGAAGATGACTTCCTTATGTATACTTAATTCATTTATGGAATCTCGTATTTATGCAATGGAAGGAATCTTGGAGCAAGACTTAGTAACTTGTATCTAGTGCTAGACTTGCTCGACTGGGGACATTTTAGGCAATTGTAAGCAAAATCCATCTGGATAGATACATGACTGCATATAAAGATTTGATTGTCTGACTAATTTGACTTGGGACATATAATCACCTCTGGTTTTGACTCATTGAGACATTAGTTCAGGGACGACCAAACCATTAATAGTGAACTCCTTGGATATTAAACATTTCGTCTTGGCATGTAACTTCGTTTATAATTAAACATGCCTAATTTTCCAAATCTCATGATGTGTGTATCCGTGCAACTAGGATAAAAATATTATATAATATAGCATAAACATTTTTAATTACCTGGTCTGGATCATTGGTGAGTGCATCCAGCACACCTTCTGCATTCTCCATACTAGCTGCAATATGAAGAGGTGTAAGGCCTGCAGGTCCAGGCATGTCAGGCTTGAAAACAAAGCCATTACTACTAAGTTCTGCCTGTCCTTGTCCAGCTGTCAACATTGTCTCCTCTGCCACACACTCTGGTACATAAGTCAATAGAAACTCAACCATTTCCCTGCAATTTCTGCGCACAGCTATATGTAGAATACCAACTTCAATCAACATGGTGATGGCCGACCAATTAGCACCATTTACATTGCTACTGAATAGAATGTTCAGAAGTTTCCGCACCACTGAGCACCAGTCATGTTCAGTTGAATACTCAAGAAGCCATTTCAATCGAGTAGGTGAAAATCTAGTCAGGGGCAAGATGCCAAGGTTCGATTGAGATGAGCAGCTTCTCTGAAATAGCCAACCTAGTTCATGCAAGAATTTTATTGCCTGTCTCTTTATCTTCAGTTGCAAATCATGATTTTGGCTTGTGACATCTTGATTGCTATTAAAAGGCATATCAATATACCTTTCTAGCGTGCGAATTTCAGCACAAACATCTGCTTCTGCCACTATGACTGGAAAGAAATTACCACTCATATCATGGCCTTCAACCTGAAAGAGCCATGACAAAGCATAAGTCAAACAGATTGCATTTGTTGCATAAATACTGCAAGAAAAAAAACTGCTGAAAAACCAATGCTTTCAACCAAATTTTCCACCTCAATGAAGCATCTGCCAATGACATTATGTGGGGACCAGGAAAAACTCCGACATAGGATCTGTGTGCATCCTTCAAAATCATCACTTCCGTCAATAAATGGAACACCAACATCTTGTACATATTCGGTTGAAGCTTTTTGGACTGTGTGCTTCCCTTGAAAGGCACAAATAATCCTGCAGAGAAAAAGCAAAATGATAAGATGACATTTACCCTTCCAGATCTTGTTGAATGACAAATGAAGATTACATAAACTATACTAGCAAAATGTTCAAGCTAGTCTCTGTTTTGACAAGATAAGCATTAATCTATTGAATACTTATCATGTCCTCTTCTGTCATAATATTCTCAGCTGAGTATAGACAAGAAACATGTCTCAATCATTGTTTCCAAAAGAGCCATATCTGGAAAAAACCAAATACCGGAGTATACATCTCACATATATGAAAAAAAAAATTTCAAAATTTCAAAATAAGAAATATATATATATATGTATGCTCAACTGGTTGTTGCCAATATTGCTGGGTATTTGTCTATTTCCATGCCAACACGTGCCCAGTTCAAATCCCCTGGGCTAAGTGAAATAGTCTAGACTCTACACCAAAAGGTTTACTAGGAATCCCATCCATGAATGTGGGGAAGCATCCCTTGGGTTTCCCTGTGAGGTTTTCAATCTATACATACATACATAAACATATACATATGTATCTACATATACATATACATATATGCATGCTCAACTACTTGTCGCCATGGTGCTGGGTATTTGTCTATTTCAATGTCAGCAGGTTCCCAGCTCAAATCCCCTGGGCTAAGTGAAATAGTCTACACCAACAGGTTTACCATGAATGTGGCGAAGCATCCCTTGGGTTTCCCTTAGAAGCAATGTGTGTGTGCGTGTAATATATATTGTATTCTAAAATTATGAAAATATTGCATGTTTTTCATACATAAGAGAGGTATACTCCCATATTTGGCCTTATTTCATTTTTCCAGATAAGGTTTTTCTCTCATATCATATCATGTCCATGTCCAAATAACTATGATTGACACATTATTCAAAGTCTATACTCAGCTGAGAATACTATGGCAGAAGAATCAGAAAACATTAATCCACTCACACAGTAGAAAAATCACTGTGAAAAACTGTGAGCAGAAATCAAGCACAAAATCCAGAGACGAAAAGAGACAAGGCAATATGAGTCACTGTAAACAGAAATCAAGCATGAAATTGAGGGAGGAAAATGGAAAAGGCACTGTGAGTTGTAGACAGCTGCAGAAACAGTGCAACTTTTTCAATGAAAAAATTCCCCAGGGGTGCAGTTCGATTGGCGATCACCGTGATATGAAGACATTGTACAAGCTTGAGGTTCAAGCTTCAAATCCTCTGATTTATCACATGGGAATACATGGGGGCATGTATGGGTTCACCTAGAGGTTATAGTGGTAGCAGTTGGAATCAACCCCATGTTACATGACTCTGTCAGTAAAAGCCCGACCCAGTTGCCAATTCTTCTAGATACAGATATAAAAAAAAAAAAAAAATCTGCAAAAAAAAAATCCATAAAAGGGAGACAGGAAAATTTTTAATCTGGAGTAGAGAAGCAGACTGTAAATATGGAGCAGGCATGGAGTATCTCTGGAGTGGGGCAGGTCACAGGAGAGAAAAGGTGAGAAAATTACACTATTGAGGGATTTTTTACATAATAAAAAAGGCTTTACTATATAATCTGTAAGATACAACCGTATCCATATCTGAGCTGTATTTTATTAACACTGGCCCAGATACCGCTGTTGATTTGTGGTAGCATCAGATGTGCTCTAGCCATGAAAATTGGTGGAGAGGCTAAGACACATAAGATCTCCAAGACCTAGAAATGTTTTGGGGAAATTCCACCCGGTTGGAGAGATATTAAAATAATTAATATTTTCAATGGGGTCCCTAAGTCTAAACTTAGGAAAATTAAAATATTAATGGGTATTAATATAAAACTGGGTGAGAATGTTCTAAATGAAATGGATCAAGCCAAATTCAATCTTAGCCATTGATTAGGGACTTAATCTTGGTCGTTGAAGACTCAACATGAAAAGTATAAGAAAAGGCTTGAGGGTCAATTGGAGATACACAAAATTGATCAGTTAGTTCGATTTTTGGGAGCGGGGTTTTGCTGAGAGAATCGAACTAGTGATCTATTGCAGCGAGGGGCAGTTCGGCACGAGGCCGAGAATACATAGCAGAGAGGCAGAGATAGTGCCAGAGAGACAACGCAGAGCTTGGAGAGGCTAACGCAGAGGCAGCTAGGAGCTACGCAGAGGCTGAAGAGGCTAACACAGAGGCTTTAGTAGCTGTGCAGAGGCTAGCAAAGCTGACGTTTGGCCAAGAGGCAGCGGTGGGAGAATTTTCGTGGGGAAAATTGAGTGCTGGTGAGACGGGAAGGGTGACGTAGCCCCTTCAGAGTGACGCAGAGCAGCAGAGAAGCTTGGAGCAGCTTTTGTTGTCGAGCTAAGAAGTTGCCATTGTTGTTGTGGGATCGTTCATCCGGTGATTGATTAGCCGGAATATCTGTCTTTGGGGAGAGGTACTACTGCCGAGGGCATTCTCTGTTGGGTGAGCCATTTCTGGCACCCTAGTTGTATTCAAAAACTGCATAATAATAAAACCCTCATATCTGCTGCACCGGTTTTCCTGCAATGGGTCTTTCCGTGGACGATTGTCCAAAAATAACGTGTCCCTTGTGCGTTTGTCTCTGTTATTTCAGTTGTTGACTTGTATATGAGTTAAGGTTGCATTTGTGTTTATTTTTATAAATAACTTGTTAATGAAAAGAACTAGTAAGAGAAAATGAACCAGATAATACAATAGGGATTTCTAACGTGTCAAACTTCGAAATTTCAACGTGGTATCACAGCATTGCAGATCACAGGAGAATTGAAGGCACCAACAATAATCTAAAAAATTTGCAGCAATAGCAGTTGTCTCGAGAGACGGCGTTGTTTTAGAGCAGAAGCAACAGAGAAGAAGTGACGCAGAGGGCCTCCGTCATCATTTCGAGCCAGAAGGAGGGTCAACGCAATGGCGAAGAGGGGCAAATTAGACCTACGCAGTGCCCGATCATCTTTCTCAGCCAAGAAGGATCGACGTTGTGATCAGGAGGAGCAGATTTTGCCATTGTCGGGATTGCGCAGAGCCTAAAAGGCTCAGTTTCTTCAGTTGCTGGGGCTTGGGGAGTTGTCGGCAAATTATGATTGAGAAGTTGGTGGGGTGTTGTTTCTGTCGGTGCAGAACAGTACCTAAGGGGACAAAACCAAGGTAGAGGGAGTCACTACCTTGACGGATTTCTAGCCAAGAAATCCAGATCCGAGTTGCAATTGCAAGAAGGATTAGAAAGGAGCGGTTCGACATTTGGCGGGATGATTTCCACCAGGGAAATCAGGACTTAGAGGGAGATTTCCAGGAGGGAAGTCGAAACTCAGAAGGAGTCCAGAGGAGGAGCTGAAATGGCCGTGAACAGACTGAGGGATCAAGACAGGTTGGACAAGGCTTCCAACTTTGTCATCTAAAAGGCCAGGACCCTGGCAGTCTTGGATCGACATCGCATCAAGGACTTTGCCTTGAGAGTCGTGGCTATCCCCGTCGACCCTGCTAAGAACGAGAAGTATGAGGATGCAATGGCGAGGGTGAAGTGCATGATCCTAGACAGGGTCAAAGATCATGTCATACCACATATTACTGAAAAGAACACAACAAAGGAGATGTCAGATACTTTGACGACCTTGTATTAGGGCACTTCCGTACAATGGAAGATGCTATTGGAAAATTAGTTGCAGTTGTTTCAGATGCAGAAGGGAGACCAGATAGATCCATTCCTTCTCAGGTTACAAGAGATTCACGACCAGCTTACTTTCATGGGGTCTACACCGGATCCAAAATTTATGGTTAGGATTGCCCTGAATGCAGTCTCCGAGGAGTGGGAGACATTTGTCCAGAGTATTTTGGGCAAGGCTACTCTTCCAGGTTGGGAGGAGATGTGGGCAGCTCTTTGCCAAGAAGAGATCAGGAGGTTGACCAAGGCGAGGAATAGTGGCAAGGGAAGTTGAATCAAGAAAGAGGAGGCGGATGCGGCTCTAGCATCTGCAAGACAACAAGGAAAAAGAAATAAGGATATCTCCAAGGTGAAGTGCTTCCATTGTGGGGAGCTGGGACATTATAGATCCCGGTGTCCCAGGAAGATAAACAAGGGAGAGGCTTCTGATTCTAAGGCAGCTCCAGCTAAGGCAGAGAAAGAGGTTGAGACCAGTGTTCCACAGGGACGCGTCCCCCAGGGTCGAGTGCGCGCACCCCTCGCACCCCACGCACCCGGGACGGGGGGACGTCTGGGGAAACGTTTCCCCACGTCCCCCTTTTGGGGAGATGCGGGGAGACGCAGGGGGGACGTTACCACAGTGTGGGGGACGCGACTCCCTAAAAAGGGGACGCCTGGGCGTCCCCCCTCAATATGGGCTATGCGTCCCCCATTAAATTTGCTCGTAAACAATGATTTATGACAAGGAAAACCTAGTATTTGACCATATTTCCATACTAATGCTATGCAATTCATGGTAATGTTTAAGAATTTATCTTTCTCCTTTATCTTTCATTTTCATCCTTTTACTTAAATTTTTAACATTACCATGAAATGACTCAGGATGTTTGAGAGTGGTTCCGACCTCATTGGATTTCATATGGAGAAAGTAGAATTTTAGATCTCACTCAAAATCCAGCAGACTTAACAGTTTTTCAGGAATTCAGGATTCGATGGATTCCAATGTTTCGGTTGCATTTTGTCATGTACAAGGGTATGGAATTAGTATTTAATCAAGAGCACCGAACCCTCTTTATACTTTAGAGTGACTTTTAGACTCATCACTCCACTGTTTTTGAGTTTTAGTTATATCAATTTACTATTTCAGTATTCAGATTTCAATATCTATTATAGTCTATTATGCTTAGTACTAATTAGATTCTAGAATGATGAATGATGAATTCTAATTTTAAATCAATTTAGAATCTAGAATGATGAATTTAATTTTTAAATCAATGTAGATTCTAGAATGGTGAATAATGAATAATGAATATGGATTGGAGTATTTCATTATTGAATCTCGTGATCTATGGATGAATCATGTATGTATTAGTAAGGATGATGAGTATGGATCAATGTATTTCATTATTTAATTCAATTATGTATGTATCATTGTATTTATGCTTTCATTATTCAATATGAGTTTTGAAATATATATATATATATATATATATATATATATATATATATATATATATACCCCGACGTCCCCCCTAAATTTCCCTAAAATTTGAGGGTACTCCCACACGTCCCCCTTGTGCGTCTCCCCGCACCCGCGTCTCCCCGTCCCGGAGTCTTGGTGGAACATTGGTTGAGACTGATGACGACTATGCCATGAGTGCTCATGCACCTCTAGAGAAGAGGTGGGGAGACATCGAGTTATAGTCAGGAGGACTACAAACTAGGGGCAGTAGCCTTGAGGTGCCCAAACTCTTGGATCATATCCGGCTACGGGAGCCCTTAACGACAGTAGCAGAATGACAGATATCGAGTGGAGCAAAGTGCAGTGGAGCAGCAAGGTAGTGCTTGGGTGCAGAAATCTAAGGCTACGCAGTGGAGGTTGCAGTAGTGCGAGAGGCACAAAGGTGTATGCAACAACGCAGTGGAGGTTGCAGTAGTGCGAGAGGCACAGAGGTGTATGCAACAACACAGTGGCAGCAGAGGGAGCACAGAATAGCAGCAGAGGCATCGTTAGTTTAGCGAGGCTTTCAGACTGACTGGGATGTCAGTATTTGGAAGAAGTCAGTTACCTACTTCTCGGTAACTGAGTTGTAGTACAGCAGTTAGCAGTGGTAGTTCTAGGGGCATCATATTGAGAGGGAGCTGCAGTACAGATGTAGCAGTGGCAATGGCAGTGTGATGGGCAGCAGTATAGGAAGTCGCAGTGCAGTTGATGTGAGGCAGCAGGCCAAGCATCAGCACAGGTATTGGTGCAGAGGATCAGTGTGATGTTTCCATGGTGAAACATTACTAGAGCACATTCCTCGCTAAGAGAGAATGTTAATTTGTGGTAACATGAGATGTGCTCTAGACATGAAAATTGGTGGAGAGGCTAAGGCACATATGATCTCCAAGACCCAGAAATGGTTTGGGGAAATTCCACCCGGTTGGAGAGAGATTAAAATAATTAAGATTTTTGATGGGGTTCCTAAGTCTAAACTTAGGAAAATTAAATATTAATGGGTATCAATATAAAACTGGGTGAGAATGTTCTAAATGACATGGATCAAGCCAAATTCAATCTTAGTCGTTGATTAGGGACTTAATCTCAGTCGTTGAAGACTCAACAGCAAAAGTATAAGAGGAGGCTTGAGGGTAAGTTGGAGATACACAAAATTGATCAATCAGTTCGATTTTCTGGAGCAGGGTTTTGCTGAGAGAATCGAGCTAGTGATCTGTTGCAACAAGGGGCAGTTCGGCACGACGCCGAGAATACATAACAAAGAGGCAGAGATAGCGCCAAAGAGACAGTGCAGAGCCTGGAGAGGCTAACGCAGAGGCAGCTGGGAGCTACGCAGAGGCTGAAGAGGCCAACGTGGGTGACGCAGAGGGTCTGAGGGCGGACGCAGAGGCTTCAGTAGCTGCACAGAGGCTAGCAGAGCTGATGCTGGGCCAAGAGGCAGAGCTGGGAGAATTTTTGTGGGGCAGACTGAATGTTGGTGAGCCGGGAAGGGTGACGCAGCCCCTTCAGAGTGACGTGAAGCAGCAGAGAAGCTTGGAGCAGCCTTCGTTGTCCAACTAAGGAGTTGCCATTGTTGTTGTGGGATCGTTCATCCGGTGATTGATTAGCCGAAATATCTGTCTCCGAGGAGAGGTACTATTGCCGAGGGCATTCTCTGTTGGGTGAGCCATTTCTGGCACCCTAGTTGTATTCAGAAACTGCATAATAATAAAACCCTCATATCTGTTGCACCTGTTTTCCCGCATTGGGTTTTTCTGGGCACGATTGTCCAAAAATAATGGTGTCCCTTGTGTGTTTGTCTCAATTATTTCAGTTGTTGATCTATATATGAGTTAAGGTTGTATTTGTGTTTATTTTCGGTATTTATTTTTATAAATAACTTGTTAATGAAAAGAACAAGTCGGAGAAAATGAACCAGATAATGCAGTAGGGATATCTAATGTGTCAAACTTAGAAATTTCAACAACCGTTGTATCTTGTAACTATGGTCTCAATAAAATGCTGCATAAAATAAGGTGCATTTCTTCAGATCTCCCCAACCAAGGGAAAGAATATATCCACACAGGGTCATGAAAGTGAGATGCAATACCTTGAGGTTGAACTGGTAAGATTACGGCCTTTAACCACAATATGTGCTTTCTCGCCAGCAGGAACAGCTATGGGCGTAACACTTAAAAGTAGTGGAGCATTAGCAAAATTTGAGGATATGTCCAACAAAACCTGACCTGAACCAAACAGCAGGAACACATTAGTTCAATGAATTGGTGAGATATACTAAAAAGTAAAACTGAGCTCAAGGGAAAGAAGACATCCAAAACAACCACCAAAAGAGTTCTTCAGTGTTCATTAAATATTCTACAATTTATAAGTTAGTAGCAGACAGTTCACTTAAGGAAGATGAAGTATATAAGCAAAAAGGAATCAACTTCTCCCTTTTCAATCTGGCTCTCTATACAAAGAAACTATAAGGATTACTTCTGCCCATGCAAGAACTCTCTAGTAGGAAGTACAAAGATTTTCGAAAATAGAATTGGATCAACGTACAAGCAAGAGTGATATAGTGTTCTACAGTTTTCCACCTACAGAATGGCAATAAAATTAAGCATTACCATTATAAATGAATGCAATTTGATGATCCAGTTGGGCAAATATCCATCCTGTCTTCCAGAAATCACTATTTGAGACCCCAAGAAGCCTCTCTAAGCTAATTTTGAAGCCCCTAGCAAACTGTGAAGGAAGAAAAAGATCAAAACAAATTCACAACGAATACATAAAAGCTAAACAGAAAATTGCAATTAAAATGGCATACCTCCTCCCACAGAGACTCAGATAAGCATAAATAAATTGTCAGTATGACACAACCAGGCCTGATATAGCTCTCTATATCTGAAGGGCTGTGAGCAAGCCAATCTAGGATCTGATGCATACCACAGCTTTGTATAAGAGATCTAATACAATTAACTTGAAACGAAGAAACCAGTATTTGCAACAAATCCAAAATATCCTCAAAAGAGAGATTTGAATAGATTGAAATAATATTAAACTTTTGAAGAGATGTTAAGGAACTTAGAAACACAGCTTTTAAATTAGAAAGGATGCATATATTATACAAGGCCAAGCAACTGTCTCTATCTATCGCTTAGGAGTGAGGTACCTGCGAACGCAAAACTTGAGGAATTTCACTTGGATTTTTGCCAAAGAGTTTGAAAACTATTCGCCCAGTACGATCCTGTGTCAAAAGCATCACATGTCAAGGAAGAATGGACATCATAAGACAACCAGAATTCAAGCTCAGTACAGCACTTTAGCTTTCCCAGTAAACTAACCATATCATCTTATAGCCTTGACTTAAAGATTAAAATCAATTTCCCTAGTTCAACAAAGAATAAACAAGAAAGAATGTATTTTTATATGCCTCCAAATTGTGAAAAACCCGCAACTGTTTACATGTATACAGTCTTTTCAAATCCCCTGGATTATGCCCTGGGAGATTGGCACATTAAAGGAATATTGAACAATAACAAAAAATTTAGTTATATATTTTGAAATTTATTTAAAATATTTTGACAAATCCTTGTTTGATTGCCAACATTTAGTACTTGACCAGATCTAAATTCAGAATCCAAACTGACAATAAATTGTGTAATGCTATTCTCAGTTTGTGTAACGCTAAGATTATTGTACTTTATTAGCTATTTATTTTGTACTGGATTGGAAGAGGTGGGACTGCTTCAATCCCTTTCCCAAGGTTGTCCGTCGGCACCACGTTTGTAAGTGATGGTCATTGAAGCACTCAGACATCTTACAGCACAAAGTGTTGAGCAGGGCAGGGCCTTATTCAAAGCATTCTTCTCCAGGAACCCAAATCTTTCCAGCTCATTTTGTGGATAGCTCCTTTCTTACCATTCAGAAAGATTGCAAAGCAATGGAAACACCATGCACTACTAGAAGTTTTATGTAATGCCTCAGCTCTATTATTCAATGGCCCAAGGCAATGATACAAAGTGTCAAGGTATCACCAGATTGTTTTTTGAAACAGGGTTGGTCCTAGATTGAGTCAGGCCAGTTTAAATTTCTGGGAATTTCTTTTGCAGTCTACACCTCCCGAGAGAATTCTAGGACATGGTTATTTTAAGGTGGAAAAGAAAGTCGATAATTAGATAACCTGGAACCATGCCCATGTCCATGGTTGCATTCTTCCAGAAACAAACCAAATTGCTGGCTGTCATGCATGTATATTACTTTTCATGTTAGGATCCATCCTTTGGTGCATACAAAAGGCTATGGAAGTCTCCCAAGTCTTTTGTATGGGCCAACTTCAAAGGTTGGAAACACTTCCACATAATCATTTGGAGCACATGTTGTACCCAAAGGGATTGGGAATGTGTGGGTATTCTTAACATCTATATTCAAGTCCAAGCCATATGTGTGAAATGGATCCCTAAAAACCTTGGAGGACTGCGATATCTAGTAACTGTCATATATCAGGAATTGCATTCATCACATGTATCTCTATGCTGAGACTTCTCAAGGTTGACTCTGCAGGACCTCATCATCACCTCTACTTCAAGGTACATTTGTTTCCCAGAGTATTTGGGAGGGCATGGGAAGCCAATAAACACTTTCTGAAATGGAAGGGACACAGTGTTCAAGAAGGATTATTATATAACCACAAGTCAGATGTTCTCCAGTGCTATTGCTTGACGAGAAGCCTCTTGTTAGAACCATCCTGACATCTTTGATGTGGACACAATGGCGTTAAATAGATTGTACCCAACTCCCTCCTCTTTAAATTGGGCATTAAACCACCAAGCAAGTGGTGGAGACACTGGAAACAGAATATTCAACAGCTTTCAAAAATACAAGCATGTTAATTGGTATCGACAGTTCTCTTCAACACTTGTATTGGATATACAATTAAACAACCTTTGGCACCTAAAATCAAAGCAGACTACCTAGCTCTTCTAGTAAAGGAATATCTAGAGATCTCTAATTTATTCCAAGCTTGCCTTCCTTGTGTAGTCTCTTATTTTAGACAAATTATTGTTGGTTGTCACATTATCTACAACTGTATTCCTTCACATGAATTCCTTTGAACAACAGACTCACTAGTACCTCAAACATCTCTTCTGGTTTTTCCCTTTCACTAACTCAGCATGGAAGTGGGTCTCAACCTTCTGTTGTTATCTTTCCTTAGCCCTATTCCCTGGTAAAAAGCACGTCTAGGTGATAAACACCAATAGCTTGTTGAGTTCCACTCAACATGGCAGCTTGTCAAGATACATGTTCTTTTATCTCAACTGGAAGAAAAAAATGATGGTATTTTTAATCAAGGTCATGTAGATAAACTCTTTCTGCAGGCTAATGAAGTGGACTGTGGAACTCGATGTTAACTTATCTATGTGGAACTATATGCACAATATTCACCTAAAAAATGGTCTTAAGGACAAATATAAATTTTGCCACTTAACCACGTGCCAATATTAGTAACTCGATCTCTGTCCAAAAGTTATTCAATAAGCCTATCAAATTTAGGCATACATAAGCTTGGAGGCAACAATACCTATCTTGAAACAAGTATGAGGCTGGAGTTCAAGAAATTCACTGGGTCATTCCTCCACAAGCTTCTTTAAATCACCCAAATATCAATACACCAACCATCAAAGTTACCACCCTTCACACCTTCGTTTGATGATACAAAGGCATAAAAGTCTTGTTCTTTGTGCCCAACAACATTTGTCGACATCTTTCGACCCCTTACAAGATCGCGGCCCTTTCTTGTGTTGCTCATCCCACAACCATTTTGTAAGCACTTTACTCATATGATCAATTTTTTCCTCAATAAAAATAATTTATCTACCCACCCACTTATTTTCACTTGAAGAGTTGTTTGCATATTTCAGTTTGTCATACGTTCTCTTACCCTAAAACATGGCTGCAACAACACTCATTGAAGCTCCTTTGACTATGCCAATATGAAATTGCTTCTTCCACCTATATTTCCAAAGCGATTTATTGTACAGTTGCTCAAAAGTAGGATTGGTAGACTCTGATGTGGCATTCAATGTTCCAAAAAAAGGTCAACGTGATAACCACAAGGTCTTCTTTATCTACTTGTCTACTATTGGCTAGTAACTAATCTCTAATGTCTTTGAGTTTTGAAAAGTTTTTCAAAAGGAAATCTCATTGTTCCAAAATTATTGAAAACATATTTATTAAGGATGAAACATCTACATTTATCTAAATACTTTGTGCATCTCTCGCGATTGCTTCCAAAACTACGCAGTAGTCCTCATCATCCTAAACTTTCAATAAAATATCGTAAATCACAAAGAATTTAATGAGCATGACCAATTCACAATTCTTTGCATCAAGTGTCTCTTGCTCCAACATCAGTGTGCTTGCCAATGCTTCTAGTTCCTTCTCAATGGATTCTCATTATTTTCCTGTGACAACTCCGAATCAGTTTTTATATTCAAAATGGCTATCATTCTTTGTGTCCATGAACTAAAATTATGACCATTAAACTTTTGACTAGACAAGAGCATGATAATAGATATATTGGGCATTTAAAAAAAAGTATGAGCAACCCTTAATCATTTTTTATGCTAAAAATGGCTATCATTATTTGTGTCCATAAGCTAAAACTACCACCATTAAACTTTTGACTTGATATGTACGCTGTCATCGATATTCAATGGACAACTAGTCACAACAAATCTAATAAAATTATGCTTAAAAGTCCAAAATCTCCACTATGAGGGTTTATTTCTCTTTAGATTTCTGGATCTATAAATTATTGTTGATTGTGTATGCATGAAAAAATTATAAGCATGCAAAAAATAGAGAATAGTGAAATAAAAACTCACAAACCACAATTGACACAAGATATATCCTGGGAAATCCTTTTAGGAGAAAACCCAATTGGAAGGTGAGGTTGCTCTGCTCTATTTCTCTGAATAGAAAATGGATGCAAGTACAAAGAAGTAAGGCCTACGGCCCGCGGGTTACTACAATGCACAAATCCTCTCTGTGTGCTCTCTCACTATCCCTCTCAACTACTTTGTTTGTATATGGAACAAAATGCACTCGAAAAGAATGGAACCCATTTTCCTCCTAATGGCCTAGTTCTAACACATCCCAATAGCCTACTAGTGGTTAGGTTTGGTTCCTTCAACTCTTAACTAAAGTTACAATATGGACTCCTCTAGAGTCTTCTTCATCATGATCTCGTCGCTAGCCCCTTTTCCATGAGTAATGCGGGCTAACATGGCATCCTCTCAAATTATGGTGGTCAAAACAAGAAGGTCAACTTCTGAGTGGCAAAACTTTTGCATACAAACTCCAAGGCAGTTCTTGTGCTGTTGGAAAGGTCCTTATGCGTAGAATACAAAAAAAAAAGGTGTGGCGCTAAGGCAACAAAGCTTTACCCCCAAAAAGCATCATTCAATGCCTCAAAATGCTCCCAAAAGGTTTCATACCTCAATTTGCCAAAACTGGGTCCCACTGGTAATAATGGTCTTGTGAGCTAATTCCTCCACTTTCTCTACACTGAAAGCATCAAGATGGATGACAAACAATACAACGATCCAACCCAGATCATGACTAGACAAGATCATGGTAATGATAGACTGGCTATTTAAAACAAACTATGAGCACCAAATTCTAATAAAGCCCCCACTTCTTAAAAAAACAACATTAAATAAGGTTCCCTATGTTATGTTGTTATGATTCATCACTACACATTGCTTGAATCCAAATTCCACACAATCCTCATTCTATAACATTTATCCAACAATCCCACATAGAATTTTCTACCTTCCTTACTCATATCCAGATTTTACAAAAAAACAACTCTAGCCTGAAAAAAACACTTCAACAATTGAAAAACAAATTTATTATTCACATCTTTGCTATTGTCTATGGACCAATTTTCAAGGTTCGTGCACATTGTTTCTCAAGATTTGTGCCCTATGTTTCTTGAGGCATGCTCTTGCTTCAACACTCCACAATAAACATACCTCTAAACCCACCCCAGCTTGCACTAATGCATATCCATCCTTAGTTTACCATGTTTGGAACATGGTTGTGTATAGGATATTTTGGCCTTACAGCACCCAATTTTGAGTTGTCTTTTAGTTTTTGTCACTCTGTATCTATCCTTTTTTTTTATTTGGCCTACTTTTCACCATCTTATGCTCTATGCACCCTATGTGGGGCCTCCTTGCTTGTTCACACAACTTTTGTGTGTTTTATTACAAACCTACCGCATGTTGCACTCATGCATTTATATATGATTTTCTTGTTTGCAACGCCAACAACCCTTTATGTCCTACATCTCTATGGTCTATGCCTTTGATATGCTTGAATCAATCTACAGGTCTTCTGTATGTGCCAGCAATGCCCACATGATTAACTCTCCATAATCCACAAACTAGTATTCAATATTCATATGGATTCTTATTCTCTATGATTATAAAATACTTGAAACTGAAGCACTTATCTTTTCCTTTATGTCAATTTACCTCTTCAAGAATTGCATGTCATAATTCTTAACTCCTTCCTCATACCTCTCACAATCCCTCGGATTCTTTCACTACGATTCCTTGGATTGTTGCCTTTGTGCCTTTCATACAATGACAATGTTTCGCGTAACTACAACAATACAATACTAAGCAAAAAGGAAAGAGAAAACATACTCAGATAGTTTATTGCATTTTTGTAATGTCATAATTAGTGTTGTCAGAACCAGACCAAAATTGGTGGAACCAGCCAGTCCAACTAGTTTGCTAAGATGAATGCTTTCACCTAATTCCAGCTCAATGGATGTTTTCCCAACGCCTTTTACTATATAATTGTTCTTGTCTCCAAGTTCTACCTTTTGAGCTAATCTTCTTTCCATTAGACTTGTGAGGTTGTCATGATCTTCTGTCATGTGTCTTGAGGCACCACTATCTACTAGCAACAAATCATCGCTATCTGCAATAGTACCTGTAAGAGCAGAAAAATAAAAGAAATATTTGTCACCTAAATCTTCATTCTTGGGTCTCTTTGGAAGTTCTTCAAACTCTGTTGTGATGGCATGTTGCTTTTCCTTTCTCTTTCTATCATTTGATCTCTTAAGAGAATCGTGTCTATAGTGACCAAATTTGTGACAACAATAACAATGGACTTTTGACATATCTCTCTTTCCTTGAGGAGCATATCTTCTTCCTTCAGGTCTTCATCCTTCATTTCTTCTTTGGAAACCAAACTTCTTTCTACCTCCAGCCTTCTTGAAACATGTTGCATATGCTTGAGAGTCATCTTCTTCAGATAACTGAATCTTTCCTTTTGACATTAGCCTAGACTTCTTGAGTACATGCAGTCTATAGTTCTTCAAACCTTGGAGCTTCGTTTCTAGCACAGATACTTGATGCAAATGAGTCCCAAGAGTTGGGTAAACCATTAAGCGTTGTAGTTACTAGTTCTCTTTCAAAAATGATTTCATCAATTGCTTGAAGTTGATCCCTTAATTGAGAAATCTTCATGAAATATGAGGCTATGGTGTCATTTCTTGTCATTCTAACATCATGAAGCTCATTCTTCAAACTCATTACTTGACCAATGTTCTTTATAGTGTATAATCCAATGAGGGCATCATAAATCTGCTTTGAAGATTCAAGACTTGCAATATAAGGAATCAAACGATCTTTGATAGAGTCTACAATGATGCTCATAGTTGTGATGTCATCCTTCTCATATTTTCTTTTTCCTTCAGTGTCTGAAGGTTCAGTGACCTTGCCCTTCACAATACCCAAGAGATCATTTTTTGCAAGAATAAGGTCAATACTCGTCTTCCAAGCCTTGAAGTTGACACCAAGGGGGAGATTGTTGAGTGGTGTTGTCATTGATGCCAACATCAGTCTTCAAACACTCTTAATATACTTTGTAGATTGCATCAGTTGGAAGCTCTAATGGATAAGTACCAGAAGATAGCTAGCCCCTATAGTGTACCCTACGTTTCATGAAGATTTTGGCTAAGCAAATCAGTGAAATTGCAAGTAAAACTACCATAAGATGACGGTTCTCATCATGTTGATTCCAATAGTATGTGGCTTCTCACGAGGTTCCTCACGATTTGAGAGATATGCCTAATCAAAGTTGGTGCCCCCCTTCATGTGGTCAAAATCCCCAAAAGCTAGATGATGTGGCAAGTTGCGTTTGGTCTAAAAAGTAACGATGAACCTAATCCTCTCAAGCTCATTCATAAAGATGGTCAAAGGAATTTTCTGGCTCCTAATTAATGTTGGCCTCCAAGAAGACGTTGATTTTTAGCTTCAAATCAAGTCAACCTCAACTCTATTGGCTCCAATTGAAATTTCAAAATAAAATTTGAAATTCAAAATTCTCCCTCCATTTCTAATCAAGTCAACCCCCTAGATGCTTCCACAATCACTATAAAAAGGTAATGCATCTTCTCTCAATTATGATTAACTTGCAAATCTTTGTAATATCATCTGAGGTTTTGGAGGTCATAAATTGTCATGCAAATCCTTGAGGAAGGTAGAGCTTTATCTAAGCTTTGTGGAGTTACTCTTCACTAAATACAAACACAGCCTCTGAGATTGTTTTAAGGTTATTTGGTGGTTGAAAAGGCAAGTTCTGAGATGATTGCGTGCCCTTAAGGAGCTTATTTTCATTGGACACAAGCTATTCTAAGGCAAACTCTTTTGTACGAAGGGTTATTTGTATTTCTCCCACAAAGCTTTATGGACTAAGGATTCTTGGGATTATTTCTCGTTCTTTTATGAGGGGTTTTACATTTGGTCGTAGCTTCGATTGAAGGCATTCAAACCAACGATGAAACAGGTGTCATGCAACTTGCTTTGGCTACAACATATCATTGGTTGTGCAAGTAATCTAGCATATTGTAATATGTTGTGAATGGACATTGATTCAATTGGCATACAAATTGTAAACCAAGTTTTTGTTGAGAAATCTAAGGGCAGCAAGTATAGGTGATTTCTCTTTTATGATAATTGCTTGTAATGTATTTTTACTTTTCTTACTTAGCTTCTTCTTTCACTTTATTATTATTGTGTTTTTATTCATCAAAAAATTACCAAAACATAAAGAACAATGAGACAAAGGACACAAGATATAGGCGATCAGCCAGGGCCAAAACCTCTCCAATTTGAGAGGAAAACCCACAAGAAATCTTCTTCTTATAGAATCTTCAATTGACGAATTCCAAGACCTAGACCCTTGACAAAGTCTTCTAGTCAAAGACACCTCCAAGACCAAGTCCAATTTCTTCCTTGTAGAATTTTCTCCTCATAATGAGAACCCATGTCAAGCCTGCAATGATGACTACAACTTCGGCCCTCTAAGTCTGCAATTATTGACTAGACTGCAACTACTGCAATTCTTCCACGTGTAGATGACTTATGGTTAGAATGATCTCTTATTCCCTTCGCTTGGTGATCTCCCTTCTCTTCATCAATTCAACCTCCAGATAAGGTTATAGCAAGCCCAAACCTTGATTGTAGATTGTGAACTTTTTGAAATTGTATGAAGCCCTAATTGCCTCGCATGTGTGAAGAGAATGACCTAGAAGCAAACTTGAAATGATGCTTCCTCTTATTCGCTTTTGTCTTCTCTTTTCTTTGTTGCTTTTTGTGCTCCTTGGATGAGTTTCTTGTATCTTACTGATGCCTTGACAAATGAGGTCGAGCTCTCATTTTATGGTCTTCATGTCACTGACTTTTGAGTTGACTTCTTGTTGTTCTTAGGTCGACTTTACCTTCTAGATAGGCTGACTTGTAGCTTGCATTTTGACTTGGTCTTGGAGGGTCATTTGACTCTATTTGACTCAAATAAAATCTTCTATGCAATATGTAACATGCCCAAGTGGGTCTTACATACTTGACAATGACTCAATTGACTTTATGACAAACCTAAGAGCTCACAATGGGACTTTGACCTAAAATAAATTTCCTTGGGCATGAAACCTATGCCTCGAGATCACCAATAATAAATTTATATTATCAATTTGAAGAATTCTCAAGAAGAGTCGGATTGGTAACCCATCTGTATAACATCATATCATCCAACATTGTCACATAGCAAGGCCTTGACTAACAACTCTATCTCTCCACAAGATCAGAGCACAATGCTGGCGAGACTAATGATTTATAGACACCTTCATCATTGTCTCTCAAGGAACATACCCCACCCGGGTGTTCACAGGGTATGTCCTTCCAAGACTATTCTTATTTTGGATTCCCAGTCGTCAAAGAATATCAGCCCTCCACAACTACTCTTATCTTGGATGCCCTACCACATCCTCAAAGAGTATCAGATGCTAGATGCTTACCCAATCCTCCATTCTTTCTTCCCAAGTGAAGACAAGAATGATGTGTCTATCTCTCCCTCTCAACTAGGGAGGATATACCCATTCCAATGAAGGAATGTACCCATTCCTATAAAAGGAATGTACCCAAGCTCCCTCTTAACCAAGGGCTTGTCCAAGCTCCCTCCTAGATTAGTGACTTGCTTCCAAGTTTCTTCTTAATTAGAAACTTGCTTCCAAGCTCCCTCTTAACTAGGGACCTGTTTCTAGCATAAGTTCTTCCTTCATTGGTGGAGATCATGGGACCTTCAGCTACTTGTATAGTTCCTCCATTCGATGTCATGAATTTCATTCTTAATATTATAGAGCCTTCATCTTTGGGATTTCTATGTAGGGCATCGACCATCCATCACTTTCCTTCTTGAATCAAGGCAGTCATGTCATCCTTCCTTTTCTCGGAGAGTGATCCATTGGACCATATCTGGATTTTGCTCATACAGCTACCTTTTTCACATCATGTCTCCTTTGGGATCTTCCATCCTTCCACATGACATCAATTGTAGATGACATCCACACTTCTCCTTAGGTAGCCTTGTATTAGCCCATCCATATATTATTCAAAAATAAAAAAGAACATCAAATCAAAGATTACCTTTTGTGATGGCCCTTCATCATGACATTTGTTTGTTGCAACATCAACATCCTGCATTCATATTGACACATATCCAAGATATTCATCAGTTAAGGGTCTTCTTTCTTTTCAAACTTTTCCAAGGTCTTCATATCTTTCCCATTAAGATATCATAGTCAAATCTTCTAGTCATTGGATATTGATTGCCTTCTCCATAGTTGCATCTTTCACAATCTCTTCTTTTCTCTTTATTCACATATTACTTCCCAGGAACTCCCAATCATAGTTCCTTCAATTTTTGTCAACCACCTCATATTCCATATGAGGACATATTATGTTGATTTCATCTAGTTAATATGTGACCCATGCCTTCATGCATCCTTTTAATGAAAGAGATCCTTTTCCCTTGCTCATGCTCATGAGATAGAGCATGCATCCTTACTATTTGCAACTATATAACAACATGACTTGACTCATTGAACATATGCATACATACCTCTTTTCTTCTTTGGTCATCTAGACTTCCTTCGGCAATATTCTGTCCTTGATTGAGAGTGCTTCAATCATCTTTGCCATGCTGCATTCCCTTATCATCATACCATCATTCTTCCAAATAGTGAATCCCATCCAAGGTGGTATTCTCAACGAGACACTTGTTTCTTTCAAGAGATGAACCTTCTAATGAAGATTCCTATGAAGGATCTTGAACATCCTTGCCCTGCAAATGCTCCCTTCTAATGATGTACGGTGAGATCTATATTAGATGACTTCCTTCTTCCATAAATGTTATTTATGCTTCTAATGAGGTCACCAAGGGCTACTTTTTCCTATGATTACTACTATAATTATGTAGATTTTTACTTCAGCTATGACATGAGCTTTTGCTTCAATTCTATGCTTATTATGATGCCTTCTTACTAAGATGCATCCTATCATTCTTTAACCATGGCAGAGGTCTTTCATCTTTTATTTTTCCTTGTTATCCATCTACATCATGAATAGAGTCTAAGGGTCTGTATAGTTCCCTTCTTCCATCATGCCTCTCAAAGGATCAACCCATCCATTTTTTACTTCTTGTACCTGCAATACTAATTAACAAGTACCCCAAGCAAAATACGATAACAACATGATGTCAAGTTATCCTTCTAGGGTTTTTATGCAAGCAAGTGGTCATCCTACACACTAGGGTTTCTATCATGCCCTAGAATCCTAACAAACCCTAGAAGTCAAATCATAGGAACAAGAACTATAAGATTCGGGTTTCTAAGTACTAGGGTTTCTTATGAGTCATCTATACAAACCTTGAGTCATAACTTCAACCCTATAACATTTTATGATGGGCCCTTAACAATAACAAAAATATCATACATACCTTATGGATACCTACCTGTGATGCCATGTTTTCTTCACAAAGGTATCTATGTTGTCCTTTTTGCTATCTTTCTGACTTTCTTTTACTGCTCTCTTGATGTAACCTACTCCTTCATGCATTTCTTTAACACATGAAATGATTGTAGCTCCTTTCTACTACCTTGATGGCTATAGTTCTTTTGTGCAACTGAACTTCATATTAGCGATCCTTTTCGTTGCACTCATGTTCTGTTTGTAGATCAATTGATTTTAAAATGATTATCAACCCCTTTGAATGACTAATCGTGTTACAAGATTGGTGCCTGAACTTTTTAGTGATGTAGGAATACCACTTTTAATGATTTTCTTGAGGAGTTCGTTGATGCCCAAAAAATTGGTTCTGCTTCTTGAGGAGATATAAGCAACCCTTTTCTTCAATGCCCAGAGATTCGTTTTTCTTGCCAAAGGACTCGGATTGCTTTTGAATATTTAAGCTATGCCTTCAACTTCTTGAAACAGTGATATAATGTTCTTCAAAAGTTATTCCTTTATGCATATAGTTGGGATGTCTATTCTCTTTATGAAGAGTTAATATTGTAGCCCAAAACTTTGCTTATCCTTGAAGAGAGATCGGTTCCTTTCAATACTTTGAGAAAGATTCTTATGACAGAGATATATTTCATTGTAATTTCTTCATTATTTTGAGGTCATAGGTTGAGAATCCAGAACTTGACCAAACCTTGAAACCTTGATGATGATGACAATGATTTTCTTGCTTCTCTTTAGACGAGTAGACTTCAAGGTACTTCGATTTGAAGATCTCTTTTATTTGAGCAGGGGTAGGGTCTTTTGAGACTTTCTTAGTGACTCCCTTCAAGATGATTATGTAATCCTTAATGGTCTTCTATTGTCTTTATTAGAATCCGAAGAACCCACAGTAAAAACCATTATTTTTGTCAACGTTTCAAATCCCAACAGGGTCTTCTATTGCTTTCAAATCTTGAATGTCCTTTCTTAGAGCTTCCCTTCCTTGACTGGTCACCTTAGCTCTAATATCATGTTGAAAAATCTAGGGGCAACAAGTGTAGGTGATTTCTCTTCTATGATAACTACTTGTTATGTATTTTTACTTTTCTTACTTAGATTCTTCTTTCACTTTATTATTATTGTGTTTTTCTTCATCAAACAATTACCAAAACATAAAGAACAATGAGACAGAGGACACAAGATATAGGCGATCAGCCAAGGCCAAAACCTCTCCAATCTGAGAGGAAAACCGACGAGAAATCTTCCTCTTATAGAATCTTCAATTGACGAATTCCATGACCTAAACCCTTGACAAAGTCTTCGAGTCAAAGACACCTCCAAGACCAAGTCCAATTTCTTCCTTGTAGAATTTTCTCCTCACAATGAGAACCCAAGTCAAACCTACAATGATGACTGCAACTTCGGCCCTCTAAGTCTGCAATTCTTGACTAGACTGCAACATTTCTTGCACGTGTGGATGACTTATGGTTAGAATGATCTCTTATTCCCTTCGCTTGGTGATCTCCCTTCTCTTCATCAATTCGGCCTCTAGATCAGGTTATACTGAGCCCAAAACTTGACTATAGATTGTAATCTTTCTGCAATTGTATGAAGCCCTAATTGCCTCGCATGTGTGAAGAGAATAACCTAGAAACAAACTTGAAATGATGCTTCCTTTTATTCGTTTTTGTCTTCTCTTTTCTTCGTTGCTTTCTATGCTCCTTGGACGAGTTTCTTGTATCTGATTGATGCCTTGACAAATGAGGTTGAGCTGTCCTTTTATAGTCTTCATATCACTGCCTTTTGAGCCGACTTCTTGTTGTCTTTATGTCGACTTTACCTTCCCTACTTAAGAGGGAGTGTTGGAAAATGTAACTAGTTTCGGTCTTCATAATGTAATTGTACTCATGTCATTATGTATATCTTATGTTGCAAGAAAAAGAAGAAAGAAAAATATTATTTTTAAGCATGGGTTTCATGCTCCATTTTGATGCTCTTTTACATCAAGCATGTTCTTCATGCTTCTAGGGTTTGTCATGTCAAAAGAATATTTTTCTTGAGTCAAGAGAGTCCTTGTCAATTGTATAAGACCCTATTGGGCAAGTTGTAACATGTAAAATATATTGATTTTGAGTCTAGAAAGTTCTACAAGCCTCCTAGCACAAGTCGGCCCTACCAGCAAGAAGTCGGCCTAAAGGAGGGTACTTGAACCCCTCAGATATGTATAAATAGAAGCAACATCGACCTCATTTAGCACCAATTCGATCTCTCAAAAGAAGAAGTTCAATCTAAAGCTAGGAACAAGCAAAATGCAAGAGAGGAGGTCTAGGAAGCAAGGAGAAATCAAGAAAAGAAAAAAGTTCGTTTTTGAGCTCCATTCTCTCACACGTGCGATGGTTAGGGTTTCCACAGCTTCTGGAAGGCCGAAAATTGCAAGTCCAAATTGCAGGTCAATGTTGTAGGTTGAAGATGGGGCCAAAGTTGTAGTTAAAAGTTGGTTGAAGCAAAATTGATCCTCGTTGATTTGGTTGATCTCTAACCTAAATAGAAGGGCTTCTTGGAGGGCTGACTTGGTGCTTGGAGGAGGCCTTGGTCTAGGTTTTGGGTCTTGTTTTTCTCATTTGGAATAGATTCTATAAAGAAGAGGAGATTTATTGGGTTTCCCCGTGGAGGCGTTTTGCCCTGGCTTGGAGCCTAATTTTTGTGTCCATTGTCTTTACTATTTTTGTTCTTGATAATTGTTTTATGAGAAGATCTAACAAAGAAACACAAAAAGATAAATAAAGTTCACAAACAATTATTAAGGTTAAGGAGAAATTGAATTGATAGCTGCCCTATTTCATTTTCCAACATACCCTAGGAAAAGTTCAATAATTAGTTATTGAGAACTATTAAACTTAAGACTAATGATACGTAAGTTACTTTATTTGACTTATTTTAAGTGACTTAGATGATATAATCTCAACCGTTGATTTCTAGTGATCTTAGGATTTAATCCTAGCCACTGATCACTCAAGAGATTAGAGTTAGGGACTTGGCCTAATGATGAGGTGGAAGACACATTAATTGGATGAGCACTTGAGTGAGTGATTTTTTCCAAGAGGTTGGCTCAACTTGACTAAGGAGAGAGAGAGAAAATCATATGTAAGCTGCTTGGAAGCAGAGGCGGAAGCAAGGAGCGACAGCGGAGGCGAAAGCAAGGAGCGACAGCAAAAGCAGAAGCAGGGAGCAACAGTGAAAGCGGGAGCGGGAAGCAACCATTTTCAGAAGTTTCCAGATCATAAGCGAATCTGGAGTAAATTTTATATAATATATATTTTTATATATTTTGATGCATATATGTCAACAAAAGCATGTAAAATGATAAACTAGTTATCAAAAGCATAAAAACATGGATTAAACCATATAACATCAATCCTTTGGTAGACATGGGATCATCAACATGAGCTACATAAACATCCTCTGGCTCAAAGTCGAAGAATTCCTCAGTCTCCTTTGCAACCTTAGTAGTAGTAGTAGCAATAGCAAAACTAGATATCAAAACTAGAGATCACTGATCAACATGATCACTCATGAAACTCATCATTGATTAAGCACTACTAGAAATGGGACCATCAATAAGAGCTACATAAACATCATCTAGCTCAAAGTTTTCAGACTTGGATTGCTCAACCTTGTAATATGGTAGAAATTGAAAATTTTAACATGCCTAACCAATGATTTTGGTTTGAGTGAAGGGTTCATCTCCTCGACCTTATAATATGGTAGAAAAAGCTTAGCATGCCTAACCAATTATTTTCCTTTGAGTGAAGGGTACATTTTAGTTAAGGCCATTGTAGATGAGTTCAACAAGCAATAGCACCAACATCAACAAAGTTCAACAATCAATGACACCAACATCAAGGTACTTAAAGGGATTCATGCTCTTAATCAAATGCCGATCTCGCACCCTCACGCATGACAGAATCAATTGGAAACATTGCAATCCCCTAAATCTTGAAATGTTGAAAACCATGAAGTATGTTGGATTTTGAGTGATATGTAAAATCCTATTTTCTCCATATGAAATCCAATGAAGTCAAAACCATTCTCAAACATCCTGAGTCATTTCATGGTAATGTTAAAAATTTAAGTAAAATAATGAAAATGAAAGATAAAGGAAATGTCACTTTTACTTTAAGAATTTAACATTACCATTGATTGTCAACATTGCTAGGGTTGAATCTTAACCACCTACGAAAGCACTAGGGAGGGAGATTTTTTTTTTGCAAGAGCGCACTCCTTAAATTTGCTCCCAAACGAGAATGAATCAAGAGCGCGCTCCCCTAGTGCTTCCAAGTGGAGTGCATTTCAGGAGTGGATTCGAGGGGGGAGGGGGAGGAGTTGCTCCTTGCATCATTGATTCATTTTGTCGAGTTGGAGAGACAGGGAAGCCAAGACAGCAAAGAAGAGGTCCTGGCTCACGCCTTGGTCTAGGAAGAGGTTGCAGCTCATGTGCAACAGTAGAGGTAGGTTACAGCTCACATGTGCAGTTGAGACAGGCCGTACAATAGTGCAGGGGTCAAGTTTGGGTAACAAACTGAGTTTTCTCGGTGGATTTCTCCTCGGGAAACGTGCCATAGGTTTTCTGAACAACTAGTAATTTCTCTATGTATTTCTATGTGGGTCTTACCTATTATTTTCCAAATTTAATTTAAGTGAAGGAAAAGTGTTGTGGGTAAACTTCTCTGATGTTGCATGTCATTGATTTCTCATTTTTATTTCGCTGCAAATTAATTTACTAGGTTGGAATATCAGTATATTTATTTTACAACAATTTTAGAATTCGTAAGTGAGAAATATTTTTGGGTTTTGCATTATTTGCTAAGATAAAACAAATGAGGATTGATAATTGCATGCCAAGAACCTTGCCTTATACTTTGCGACACTGTCATTTGTTGCATGCTTGATTTGATAGATCCATCAAGAAGTGACCACTGACTTCCCCTCACGCCTCGACACAATGTCCCATACATCATTCCTCATGATGCAACCATAGTCCTCCAACATGGCATCCCTCCAGACCTGTTGATTTGTTGCCTCCTCAAAAATGGTGCTTGTGATAATAACTTGTTCGTAACTCACTTGGCCTCTCATTGGTGACAATATCTTGCTATGAATATCGAGCCTGTGATTAATGTTATAATTGCATGTGGTTCTAGCTTCAAAGGCCCTAGTTTTCACAATATCAAGGGGACATTTTAACAAAATGAGGTTGAAAGAATAGATGAGTACCTCACAAAGCTCAAGCAATCACGAATCAAAACAAGGTGCACAATTATGTCCAATGGATGGACTGATGGAAAATACTACACAATTTTAAATTTCTTAATCGCTTGCCCGAAAGGTATCATGTTTCTGTTGGAAATACTAAGAGGGGGGTGATTCAGTGTTTCACTTATAATTAGTCGATTATAAAAATTTTAGAGCAAGAACAATAAAGTAGTAATCAACAACACATCACAAGAGTCGTACACAACAAAATTCTTAGGTGGAAACCCTTTCAAGAGAAAAACCACCAAACATTTTTCTAATATTTTTGTGAGTACAACAATGCTTCTATTCCAACTGAAAGGGAAGCCCCAACTCCCTAGTACTCTAGAAAAGCATTCAAGTTTATCAAGTAGCTTCAACTCTTGAAAGGATGTTCTTGCAACCTGGTTCTACCAGCGCCTACAAGAAGGACGCTCCAACGCCCTGGTTTTATCAACTATAATTGATTGGATGCTCCAACACCCTACAAGCTCCGACTTGCCCTAGCACAACCATACCACCCTGAAGTATTTTTACGCTACAACTTGAAGGAGACTTCACTCTCCTGCTTTGCACCATCCAACCACCCTGAAAATATAAATATAAGAAACAATGTGTGGGTCGTTGTACCAAGAAAATGACCCATTGACAAGGATCTTCAATAAGAAACTTTTATGCTAATCGTGTAACAATAATAACCTTCACTTCAGTACAACTTATTTGATTACTAAACGCCTTTAATCAATCGGCCACTTTCATACCTACTGATGCAAGATGTCCCACGAAGGTACCCGAAGATGTTTGTTAAAGCAAGAAGCCTTTGAATTTGATGATGCCATGAATATACCAGAGGATGTCTTTTGCAACATTGGTTCACCATCACTGCCCTTGTTTTCTATTTCAATGTCAGAATATGAATGTTGCCCTTGTGTGATGATAACGATAGAGCCCTCCCTAATTGAGAGGGACCTCCTCCCTGGTTGAGAGGGAGTGACGGATATGGTTTTCTGCTTCATGTGTCATGCACCAGACTAGGACTAACAACCATCGGTCTTAGTGAAGGCCATGAGGAGAGAATGGCATTTAGGGATTGGGTAAGCATATGAGACAGATACTCCTTAAGGATTTGGAATCCGAGATAGGAAGTAATCTGGTGACTGATACTCTTTGAGGATGAGGTAGGGCATCCAATAGGTAAGAGTAGTCAAAGAGGAAATTCCTTGAGGATGTGTAAATCCAAGACAGGAATGGTCCTAGAAGGACATACCTTGTGAACATCCGGATGGGGTATGTGCCTTAAGAGGTAGTGTGGTGTCCCACGTAAAACCTCCCAACATTGTACTCTAATCTATTGAGAGATAGAGCGTGTTATTCAAGGCCTTGCTATGTTTACAATGTTGGTTGTATATTGATCATAAGTTAATGATTAAGATGGCATACCAATCTGAATCTTCTTATGAAAATAATTCAATGGAAGTATTGTCCTTGTACCTATGGCCAATTATGAATACCTCCTTAGTTAAGAGGGAGTGTTGAAATGTAACTAGTGTCAGTCTTCATAATTGTACTAGAGTCATGACTTGATGTAATTATTGATGTACTTGTCAAAAGAAAAAGAAAAGAAAAAATTATTTGTATAAAGAAAAATTATTTTTATTGAAATGGATTTCTTGCCCATCATGTTGTGGTCCTAGGTCAACACACCTATTGAGTGCTCTAGGGGTCATGTTATCAAGTCAAAGGGTCAAAGCTAGGTTGAACAAAACGGGGAAACGGGTACGAGTTTCCGAAACGGGAAGCAATACGAAACGCGACCTCCGCAAATTTTGGAAACGGGGAAACGCGAATATATATATATAAGGACATTTAAGAAATATGTGCAATCATAAAGCATATATGATACATTCTAATTTATTACACTATCATAAAATTGTCAATTGTCAATGCATAAACTATAAGTCTCTAAATTTACATTACATTTACTCATGAATGATCACATAATGAAAATAGAAATATCCAAAATCAGCCACGAGAAGTTTCTAATTTCTTGTCTCGAGCTTGATTGGGAGTCTCCCCCTACATAGTCGAACGACCTTAGTGCTCTTGATTAAATACAAGTTTCATACCCTAGTACCCTACATGCTCTTCATTATTGGGAGTCTCCCCTGCATAGAGGGCTTGGTTCTCTTGATTAAATACAAGTTCCATACCCTAGTACATGATAAAATCCAATGGAAACATTGCAATCCCCCCAATCCTGAAATCCTGAAAAACAGATAAGTCTGCTGGATTTTGAGTGAGATCTAAAATTCTACTTTCTCCATATGAAATCCAATGAGGGCGAAACCACTCTCAAACATCCTGAGTCATAATGAAAAATAAAGGAGAATATCACTTTTACTTTAAGAATTTAACATTACCATGAACTGCATATCAACACTAGGGCAAAAGTTCACTTCTATAACTTTAGACAAGCATCTAGAAGTCACTAGGATAACCTAAAAATAAATTAGAAAACAAATTTTAAAAAATTAAAAAAAAAACACACACAAGTAAAAAGTTGAAAGGTGAGTTGTACGGCCATGAAACGCATTTCAGGTCGTACTGGCCACGTTTCAGTTTCGTGAAACGTGGCAATACGGCCTGAAACGCATTTCAGGACCGTACCACACGCGTTTCAGTGTTTCGTACCCATTTCCATATGGAAACACCCCCTTGCCCTACGTTTCCTGCAACATAGGGTCAAAGTCATGATGTACTAGCCCTTGAAGGGCCCATGTAACAAGAAGAAAAATATTTGATGTAAAATGTCATGTCTAAAAGCCTTGAAGTGATGGGTCGACCAACCGTCTTCATGTCGGCCTAAAGAGGCCTAATTCACCTCCTAAAAAGCCTATGAAAAGAATTGTTAAAGTTGGCAACTAGGGCCAAATTCCACCTTGGGACAACTCATTTGATGGAGATGATGATTGCATCAAATTCCTCTTTTCGAGAAGACCAAAATTGATATAAAGGTCATCTAATTTGGACAAGCAGAAGTGTGTTTTTGAATTTATGCCCACACATGTTCAGGTCAGCCACATCATCATGTAGGCTCATGAAGCCCAATGGACGTTGTTGACACTGGAGTGGCCCCTGATGATTATCTAAAGACTCCATGCCCAAGGACGTACCAAAGGATGCTTGTACCATCAGTCATCATCATATTACCAGACTTTTTAAACTCTACTTCTTCTTCAATCCTCGGATTCCACAGCCCTACGGGATATTGTATAAATGTCACTAACATGATGAATAGAGCCATGTCACAGGCTTAGGGTGTTGGGACTCGATTGGCAAGCGAGTACACCTTGGAGTGTCCTTTTTACTTACTTAATTATTCCTGCGTTTTAGCGGCGATTACTTTTCTAGGTTTTTTCACTCACTGCATTACCCCAAAGCCGGGGTGACGGCTTGAAAGTTGATCCCCTAATGCATCTTAGTGTCTAATGTCAATGTATATTACCATGCTAGGTCATGTCAGAAATTTCGTGAAATTTGACTAAGTTTAAGTAGGATTTTTTAATAATTAGAATTTCCCACAAAACGAGATTTTTTAATTATTTTCCATGTAATGATGTAAATAAGTGGTCTTGGGAAATTTCTGGGACGTGTGACTACTTGAAATTCATCCTCAGAGACCTAGCATTATCTTAGGACCCACTTTGGGGGTCAAAACACGACTTCTAGTCTCTCAAAAGCCGATTTTCCTAATGACAGTAGCAAAAATGAAAAAAAAAAATAAAACAAATGAATAATTGGAAAAATAATAAATTTTTCCAAAAGTCAAAATAAGTCAAATTTTGACATGAAAATCACATGGAGAAGCAAGAGATAACCATGTGGGGGCCCACCACATAAGGTACAACAAGTCAAAGTCAAAATTTCATGTCAACTAGCATAAGATGGCACACGAGTTGCAAAACCATGTGGGGGCCCACCACATAAGGTACAACAAGTCAAAGTCAAAATTTCACGTCAACTAGCATAAGATGGCCCACAAGTTGCAAAGTACGTACAAGCAAATGTTTGAAATGACTTTGACTTAATTCCAGTGTTCCACGGGGACTCGCCCCCCCACCCCTAGGGGTCTAGTTTCCTCGCTCCCCCGCGCTCCAGGGACTTGGGGACGAGTAGGGGACGTTTCCCCATGCCCCCAAAAATGAGAAAACTCAGGGGGACGTGCCAGAGAGTCGCTTCCCTTTCCTGAGGGGGCGTTTCCGAAAAAGGGGACGTGAGGGGACATGGGGGGGCGAGGGGGGACGAGAGGGGGCAAGGGGGGGCGTGGGGGGACGTGGCACACGTTTATGCAAAAAAAACGATTTTAATTAACTTAACCCTAAAACTAATCTTTAATTAACAGTTAAACTAAGCGTAGGGTTTTGGAATTTAGCTGTTTCATGTTATAAAAACGGCAGGGTGAACACATAACAACACACACAGCCTTCGCACGCTGTGTGTGTTGTTATTACTAGATCTGATCACTCCCATGCATGGAACCTCGATGGCATCTGTTGGAACATTGCAGATTGCAGAATGGACCCTTGATATGGCTATCACATTGGTAATGTGATTTGGTTATTTGCAGGAATTCTGGAGTGCACATATTAGACAGAATTGAAGAAAGATCTTGAGGATTTCTATCACTATGAACTGTCGGCCCTCTGATTAGACAAATTCTGAGTTTGATCCAAACAAATTCATTTATCTGTGGTTGCTGCTCAATATTACCCTACACATTCTGTGAGGAGATCATCCCTGAAGTGGTTACTCATCAATGCTTCTCTGCTTCTCTCAAAGCTCGGCTCTTCAAGATTCACTATGGATGATCAACATCAGAGGCTCCCTCTTGTGAAGAATTCAGTTTGTGACAATAAGAAATATTAGAAGGCAAAGAAGTTCAGCATCAAATTAACTTAACTTTTGTGTGGCAGTGCTTGCTTTCTAAAAGACACACCGATCACGTTGAAGTATTTTTTATTTCTTTGAGTAACCCTAACTGGTGCCTTACAAGTATCTGTATAATCAAGTTACAATCCTTGAGGTCATTGTAATTTGAATTTAAACAAGAGTTTCAAAGTAAAGGAGCAGAAGCTGTAATACATATAGCCAAATTGTCAGATACGGAAGCTACAGGTTTAGATTGCAGAATTTTGGAGTTATGATAGAAGTATGAGTAATGTTCTAGACACAAATGTGCATCAGTGGACAGAGGCATTAGCATCTTGTTATGCCATCAGGAGTCTGCACAACAGTCACTCTTCAACAAGGATACAATTGACAATATAATTCACACGATCATAACACAACACTGTTGTTTTGTATATCCTTGTAATTGATACTATGTATAGATGGGCAAAACTCACCAATGATTATAGCAGTTTGGCCTAGAACTGAACAGAGTTGCCTTGATAACATATTGTTGAAGTTGCAGAGGACAGAAGTGTTAAGATTTTGAGATTAAGATCTTTTATTGATAACAGAGATGCAGGAAGAATAGATCTACAGTGATCTTCTACAACGACATTGTTGAGGTTTGCTGTGTATTATCAGAATGCTGAAGATGGCAGTATTGCTGTCTTTGTATTTTGTTATAATGTATGGTCATTGATGTATGATTATAAATTAGAATTTTAAATTTATTATTTTCTATGATATTAGAAATTTAGATAATGATATTCATATCAATGATCATGCTTTGCAGCTTTTCAATTCAAACCAAATTGTCATAGTGGACTCAATTAATAAATTATATTTTATATTTATAAGTTTTTAAGACCCTGACGCTCCCCCACGTTTCCTAAAAAATGGTGGGGAGCTTTTGCATAGGTCGCTCCCGCGCCCCCTCGCTCCCTCGCCCCCTCGTCCCGGAACCTTGGTGTAACATTGCTTAATTCAAATCAAATGTTATTAACATCTAAGGTGAAAAGTTCAAAAAGAAATTGAGGGGACCCACTTCAACTCATTCCTTTGAATACGTATAAATCAACAAGGAAATAAATATGCACATGCCATAAACAAGGATCCACACTGCCATAAATCAAAGGTTTATAATTAAAGTTTCACATGTTACGCTGCCAACAAGGAAATCAGTGCAGGTGTGAATATTGACTTTGTAATCTAGTTGAGATATGTGTGGAGTATTCCACCATACACATGTACGCATCCCTTGATTTCAGATATACACACAGCTGCCCACCTTTGCCATACGCACAGCAGATCAGCCAGTTATATAGTCAACACAGCAGTTTGTTGGTTCAAATTGCAAGGTGTCACAACATGGTTTTTGATTGGAAATTCATTGGAATACACTAGAGTTTACAACAGTTGATTAAGGAGTGGTCTCCCCATTCCACCAACGTTCATACACTTGGCAGCAGTGAGCGTATATGCACAGGCCAGCAAAGGAGGAAAACTAAGACACCTACAACAGTGATCTCGAACACCTTTTACACTTGGACAGTTCTTGTGCCACTTGTACAAATTCTTTTTTGCATTGGAAATCATGTAATATGAGCTATTGGGCTTGAGGTCACATTGTTGGATTGTACACGCATTTGCAATATAATACAACGGACTTTGGGGTTACTTGTGAGGTGTCATTCTCCTTGCATCTGGTAAATTCTTAACATGTTTGTTATGATGTTTCTATTTACTTTTTTCTTTATGCTATTATTTTCTTCATGCTTTGGAGTTACGTTGATATGCAGCTATCACATATTAGCATAAGAATTGTTTAATTGTTTTAGGAAGAGAAATATTTTAGTGATGTCAAATATATCTCTAGAAATTCTCTCCATTGCATTTATTTAATTTCATGTGGATTTAATTGGTTTTGGTGAAGTTTTGTAGAAGAATCTTTCTTCGGTCAAGTTTCAAACGTGAGGGGAAGTTCTCAGAGGAACCAATCCACTCTTGAAATATTCAAGTAGAACGCACGTGTGTTAAATTCCAAAGTCTCATCAATTTCAATTTATCTTGCAGGGGTTTCTTTATATTTTAAGCTCTTATTTATTGCATCAAAATCAATTAAAAATTTACTCTTCAAATATCATGCTTTGTTTATTTATATCTTGCTATTTCAAAAAGCTAAACCATGGCTAGTCAAAGAGAAGAGTTTACCCGTACTTTTTGGCTTAGCCTTTTGTAGATTAATTTGTAAAATATTTTGTAATTTATTGAGCTAATACTTATGGAGTTTTGTAGCCCATTTCTAACTTGTTTTCTTGTAGCAATTTGTGGGATTCATCTCCAAACTACTTACAAGTTTGCATGTAGGACCTTGGGGCTCTAATTTCGAGACTATTCTATCTCTAAGCTGAGTTCCTCTTGGACAAGGCCGAGTTTATCTTGGTCTTCTCTCTCTCTCTCTCTTGGCCATGGGCATTGAAGAGGCTTCGCTTCTCTTCTCCTCCTATACAATCTGAATTTTGTTGAGCCTTTCTTGGGCCTCAAATTGCAAAACAAATTCAGCAAAGAAAGGTCTACGGCTTAAAGCTCAATTGTGAGGACTTTCCATGGGTTTTGGAGGAGGCTTCATGGGCCTTTCCCTCTTGTAACAACTAATAAAATTTCTAATTTTGGGAGCATGGGTTTTACCCATTGGTATCTCTATCTCTCCACCTTTTGGGAGAGGACTTGTGGTTTGATTTGTTGATCTCTTTCACTTGCATGCATCTCATCTAATTGGCCAATTAACACAACCATGCATTACACTCATTTTGCATGCTATTTAGTTTGATTTGCCACAAGTTTTAAGTTCATTTACTTTCATAGCAAATTCAATTTTTTACATGCAAACAACTTTAACTTGATTTTAATTGGCTTGAATATTGTTCTAAGCTTACTTATGCTTCACCATTGAGTACACTTTACATGCATCAAATATTTGGGCAAATTCTAATTAAAAAGCAACATTTTATTTCATGTCAAGCAAATATATTTCAAGTTAAAGTTTAGCTCCTTCATTTTGTTCATTTAATTTTAGAGAGCTTACATGCCTCAAGCATCACTAAAACTTACCTCCAATTTAAGTTGGTTGACTAGACTTTTAAGGACCCTCTACTTCTATCGACTCCTCACTATGAGATCTAAATCTTTGGGCGAGGGTGAGGTTTAAGGATTAGAATTCAATTTATACTTTGATTTTAGAGTCTAACCAATAAAATAAACCAAGAGCATTTTACGTCACATTTTACTTTACTTGTAAATTCTCAAGTTTTTGATATCTTGATGGTTTAAAGTTTCACATGCAAATATCATTTCCCATTTCAAGGAGCACTTTTGACGCAAGTATTGTGATCTCTTTAATTTTGCAACAATTTAATTCTCTAGTACTTGGAATATTGTTTACTATTGCAACTCCATTTTGATGGCCACTATGCTCATGAATGATTGATGTATCTTGTTTCATTTTCAAGTACTATTTACTTTAGGTTGTTTATTTAATTTCATGTCATGATCTTGGTCTAACATCCAAATTCTCCATCACTTGTATCTTAGTCTCATTTTGGACAAGCTATTTGTTTCCTTGAAGGCAGTAGTCTCATCTTGAATATTTATTTCAAGTTTGCTTATAAGCTTGTTTAATGCTTGAAGGCAAGTTACTTTTGATAGTCATTGACTAGAATCATCTCATTTACATTCTTCAAGTATATTACTATTTTTTTTTTTTATTTGAGCAAGATACCTTTGCATGTTTTGATTTGTAAATGGTTCATATATCTTAAAGGCATCCTTATATCTTGCGCTAACAATTTCTTGTTTCATTTTCAGGATTACTTTTGCTTTTCAACTTGAAAGCATTTCATTTCATTTAAGCAAAAATAGTTTCAATCTAGAGCAATATTTTGAAGGCACTAGTTGTTCATATGCTTATGTTTATCTTACGTATTGATGATTGTTAATGCTTATTTCTCATATCATATTTGCTTATAAATCTTTATTAGCTAATCCATCCCACTTTAACATTCTCTTAGAAACCTCACATCTTTAACTTAGTTTTCCTTTAGGGACCACGCCCCATAGCTAACCTAAGAGATAGCTTAAACAAAGAGAGTTGGGAATAGGTGGCAGCCCCTTCTCTTAGTTCCTTGCCACCAACCACACCTTGTGGGGTTAAAGGCTTTTCTCACTAATTGTAGGTAGGTGTAGGCAACAAGGTCAACAAACGTGACTCTTTGCCCTCAATGACTTGTATAAATACAAGTGCCCTCTCACCTCATTTGGCATCATCATCACATATATTTCTTCTCTCTCCTTCTCTCATTGGTTCGTATACTGGGTAGATCTTCTCTTTCTCACATGTGGCAGAAGGACGAATTTTCTAGGCAAATTGCAGGTTCGAATTTCAAGACTATTGCAGAAGTTTGATGAGCGTTGACCAAGCAATTTGACTCATCCTTTGACTACGATTTTTGTGGGAAATCTTCGTTTTTGGAAAGTCGCACAGTTTGGCATAGGGATCAAGAATTTCTTGGGACTTTGACCATAGGGCTAACTGCAGGGTTGACCACAAAATTGACCGCAGAGTTGACATTATCAGTCCGAATTTGACTGAGTTTGACCAAGCTTCAAGAGGATTGCTTGACAGTTGCGTTGATCATCTTTGACTTTCTGGTTAGGGCCGAGTTTGGCTACGGTTGACTGCAGATTTGACAGGGTTGTTTTGACTTTGATACGGCAAGTCAACTTTGACTTTTGTACTGTCTCTCTTTGTTGAACAATTGATCAAAGGGTTTTCCCCACATTGCGGTGTTTCCCTGGCATCCGCCAAATTTGGTGTCCTCTTGTCTTGGCTTGTCTTCTGCATTTTGTTTTATGTTCTATCTACAGTGACTGTCGATGTAATTTATGGTTAATGTGATTACTATTGGAAAACTAAAATGAAATTGTCATTGTGCTACTAAAGGAACATTGAAGTAATTGTGCTAAGCATAGAACATACCATTGTTAACTAAAATTAAAATGGTATCAGAGCCCAGGAGAAGACAAAGCAATCACCAAGAAAGGTTATTGGACAAAGTTTCAATGGCTTCTTCATCTTACTTCAACATTGAGGACAAACTCAATGACAAATCTGATTATCATGCATGGAAAATGACTTTGGAGGGGATGAAGTATTGAACTATGTGCAGGGAAAAGTGGTGGAGCCTCCTTCAAATGCACGAGTTGCTGCTAAGACAAAGTATAGAAAAGGTGAGGTCAAATAAAAGAAAATTTTGGTTGATTCTATTCAAAAGCATTTCTTTGCCTATATTTCTGATTTCGGAACTTTTAAGGAAATATATGATAAGTTGGTCGAGATCTTTCAAAGTGAACAATGCAAATAAAATTCTCTTTCTCAAAATCAAGTTGAAGAACATCAAGATGGATAAAGGGGAGTCCATCCAATCCTACTTCATGACGATCACACAAATCAAGAATGACATTTTATCTATTGGAGAAGTTATTACTGACAGGGAACTCACTCTCATTGCACTTGGGGGTCTTTCAAGAGCATGGGATGTGTTTAACACCACCATTTTCAACAATGACAATATTCCTAGTTTCGATGAATTATTGGCTAGATGCACTCAAGAGGAGACAAAGATGATGGAGAGAGACAAGCCTTCAAATGGAAATGAACCCACTGCTTACTCTGCTCATGCAAAGAAGAAAAATAATGTTGGTCCAAGGAGACAAGATCAAGGGTTCAAGCAGGGATTCAAAGAAGGAAGAAAAGGAAGGTGTTTCAATTGTAACAGGTTCAACCACTATGCTAGAGAGTGTCCTCACAAGAAGAACTCTCCAAGGGATGACGACAACAACAACAACAAAGGCCATGGAAATCAAAGGAACAAAAGGTTGAATAATAAAGGAAAAATGAATGCTCCTGCTGCTTAATATGGAAACGGTCAACCTCCCAAAAGGACAAGAAACATCAGGTATGAGGAAAGTAATGTTGTAAAAAAACAAAAGGAATTTTATCTTAATTCCACTCTATCTACTGGCTCTCCTCCAGACACTTTGGATCATGGGTTGATTGATAGTGGAGCCTCAAAGCACTTCACTGGGTATAAGAAGTCCCTCTCAAATTTGGTTGAAAAGAAAACTAATTTGGAGATCATACTTGGAGATAATGTCACCTATCCCGTGAAAGGAATAGGTATTGTCACTCTTCACCTAAATCAAGGTCGAACTATTCATCTACAAGAAGTATTGTATGTAACTGATTTGAAGAAGAACCTAGTGTCTATTTCTGCGATGGAAGATAAAGGCTTCAAGGTAGCGTTCATTGATGGAAAGGTACGTATTTGGCAAAGAAACCCTAAAGACGCATTTACACTTGGATTTAGGGTTGAAGGTCTTTATCAAGTTGAAAGAAATCCTTTGGGAGCCTTTACGTGTGATGCTTCACTTCAATCTAAGCTATGGCACCGAAGGTTCGCCCACTTACATTAAAAAGCCTTACCTGAGCTAAGGAATATGGTCACAAGTGTGCCCAATTCAACATGAATCATGAAGGAGTTTGTCTGGATTGTGTCTCTAGGAAACACACAAGGGGACCATTCCCTTCAAGTGAAGGCCAAACTACTGATATTCTTCAATTGGTCCATTCTGACCTATCTGGTATGTTGCCCATAACATCATTGGGAGGATACTTATACTATGCAATTTTTGTGGATGACTTCTCTCGTAAAACATGGATCTATTTCTCTCATAAAACATGGATCTATTTCTTGAAGAAGAAGGATGAAGTGTTCAAATGGTTCCGTTCTTTCAAATCCTTGGTGGAGAATCAAACAAGGAAGAAGATCAAGATATTAAGGATCGACAATGTACTTGAATATGAATCAAATGAATTCAATGACTTCTGCAAAGAGGCTGGCATTAAGAGAGAGACAATCGTTCCATACACTCCTAAGCAAAATGGAGATGCTGAAAGGAAGAATCGAACAATCATGGTGTTAATAATTTTAGTGCAAAGCAATTAGGAGATTTCTCTTCTAATGATCATTGTTTGTGAATGCTTTTTACTTCTTTAGATTAGGATCTTCTCTTTACTTAGATTATTATTGAGTTCTTCTTCATCAAACAACTACCAATACATAGAAAATAAAGAGACAAGAGACACAAAATGTAGGCGATCATCTCAGGCCAAAACCTCTTCAACTTGAGAGGAAAACACAAACGAATTATTCTTCTTATAGAGACTTCAATTGACGAATACCAAGACCACGACCCTTGACACAACCTCTCTAAGACCAAGTCGCAAACTCTCCTTTCCAACTTCTTCATCTTGACCAAGCCCACACTAGTCAACTGTCAAATTGCTAACTTCGCTCTCCTTCTCGGCTACCCTTCAGATTTTGGCCCGCTGCAATTCTCAGCCTATTTCAGAAGCCCTAGTTGTAGCACACGGGAAGTGTCACCACCAAGATTGATCCCTTCGTTTAGGATGGAGACTTCTTCTCCTTCAAATCGACTTGCATTCTTGAGTAGACTTCTTCCTTAATTCAACCTCCTTTGATGACTGAGATAACTTCGGCTTTCCCTGCAACAAATGATACTTCTCCTCACACATGTGCTGGTGATCAAGCCTAAAACAAATCCGAAATAGTTCGTATATCTTCCTTTATTCTTTGCTTGGAGATGAGACTTCCTTCTTGAGATTTTCACCTTCTTTCTTACTTCAGACCTTCATCGAAATTATGTCTCTCAAATGAGGCCGAGCTGCCCTATTTATAGTGGTTTGCCCATCCAAAATAAGTGAATTTGAATAGGTGCCTAGGCCGACATGTCCTACTAGAAACATCTTTAGGTCAACTTGAAAGAGGTGCTTGAGCTTGGGTCTTCAAACTTTGACATTGACTCAATAAGCTTTATGACTTAATGACTAACCCTAAAGGCTCACAATGGGAGCCTTAACTAAAAATAAAATTCCTTGCTCATGAAACCCATGAGACAAGCATTACAAAAATAATTTTATTTTCTTCTTTACATCAATTACATAAAATCATAATTACACATGTCATTGTGAAGACTAAACCTAGTTACACCTTTCAACACTCTCTCTTAACTAGGGAGGTATTCATAATCCATAAATGGTACTTAGACATACTCAATCTGAAGAATTCTCATAAGAAGAGTCAGATTGGTAACCCATCTGTATAACATCATATCAACCAGCATTGTCACATAGCAAAGCCTTGTCTAACCGCTCTCCCTCTCTCCAAAAGATCAAAGCACAACGCTGGTGAGACCAATGGTGTATAGACACCCTCATTATTGTCTCTCTCGAAACATTCTCCACCCGGGTTCTCTTAGAGTATGTTTCACCAAGACTATTCTTCTCTTGGATTCCCTATAGCAGATGATACGTCTCCTCACACGTGTGATGGCTATTAGCCCTAATACAGATCCGATATACCCCGTATATCTTTCTTTATTCTTCACTTGGAGATGAGACTTCCTTCTTGAGATTTTCACCTTCTTTCTTACTTCAAACCTTCACCGAAATTTTTTCTCTCAAATGAGGCAGAGTTGCCCTATTTATAATGGTTGCCCATCCAAAATAAGTCGCCTTGAATAGGTGCCTAGGTCGACATGTCCTACTAGAAACATCTTTAGGTCGACTAGAAGGCGGTGCCTAAGCTTGGTCTTGGAGGGTTTCTCAATGAATCATTTACATATGTAACATGCCCAACAAGGGTCTTCAAAATTTGACATTGACTCAATGAGCTTTATGACTTGATGACTAACCCTAAAGGCTTACAATGGGAGCCTTAACTAAAAATAAAATTCCTTTCTCATGAAACCCATGAGATAAGCATTACAAAAATAATTTTATTTTCTTCTTTACATCAATTAAACATGTCATTATGAAGACTGAACGTAGTTACACCTTTCAACACTCTCTCTTAACTAGGGAGGTATTCATAATCCATATAAGGTACTTGAACATTCTCAATCTCAAGAATTCTCATAAGAAGAGTCATATTGGTAACCCATTTGTATAACATCATATCAATCAACATTGTCACGTAGCAAGGCCTTGACTAACCGTTCTATCTCTCCACAAGATCAAAGCACAATACTAGCGAGACCAATGGATTATAGACACCCTCATCATTGTCTCTCGGAACAGACTCCACCCGGGTTCTATCAGGGTATGTTTCACCAAGACTATTCTTATCATGGATTCCCAATCCTTAAAGAATATTGATCCTCTACGACTACTCTTATCTTGGATGCTCCAACTCATTCTCAAAGAGTATCAGATCCCAGATGTTTACCCAATCCTCCATTTTGTATTCCCAAGTGAAGACAAGAATGATGTGTCTTTCTCTCCCTCTTGATTAGGGAGGATATATCTATTCCAATGAAGGAATGTACTCATTCCTACAGAAGGAATGTACCTAAGCTCCCCCTTGGATTAGGAATTTGCTTCCATGTTTCTACCAAGTTAGAAACTTGTTTTCCAAACTAGGGACCTACAGCAGCTCCTTAGGTGGAGATAATGGGACAACCAACTACTTGAAAAACTCCTCCTCACAATGTCATGAACTTCTTTTCTTTATTCAGGTGTCTTCATGTTTTGGGATTTCTTCGTAGGGCACAACCCATCCATCACTTTCATCGATGAGTCAGTGATGTCATTATTCCTCTCATCAGAAAGTGATCCATCAATTCATATCTGGTAGACCTTCATGCCATGTTATCTTTCATCCTTATACATGGACATCATGGGTGGAAGATATCCATAAATCTTCCCTTGGCAACCCTGCATAAGCCTATCCAGATATTATTCAAAAATAAGAAATGAATCATTAAATCAAAATTACCTTTGTCACTGTCTTTCACCATGTCATCTTCTAGTTCGCATCAGCATCCTGCATATCCATTGACACATCTCCAAAAGATATACACTGTCAAGGGTCTCTTTCTTTTTCGGACTTCATCTGAGTCTTCATATCTTTCATGGAGATATACTAGTCAAATCTCTTGGTCCTTGGACGTTGATTGCCTTTTCCATAGTTGCATATTTCATGATCTCTTCCTTTCACACATTTCCTTCTAGGAACTTCCAGTCATAGTTCCTTCAATTTGTCAACCACCTCATATATCATATGAGGATATATTATGTTGATTTCATCTAGACAATGTGTGACACATGCCTTCCTACATCCTTTCAAAGAAATAGATCCTTTCTTTTGATCATGCTCTCGAGATAGAGTATTTATCCATGTTACGTGCAACCATATGACATGACTCTACAATATCGAATACACACAGACATACCTCATTTTCCTTTATGTCATCCACACTCCTTCAACAACTTCCTCGATTGAAAGAACTTAAATCCCTCGATCTGCTTTACCTCTTTTGTCATTATACCATGAATTCCCACAAGTTGGAATTCTTGATGAAACACTTGCTTCCTTTTGATTAGTGAACCTTCTGATGAAGATTCCAATAGAGGATCTTGAGTATCCTCATCCAGCAGATGTTTCCTTTTAACTGATGTATGATGAGCTCTTCTACTAGATGACCTTTATTTTTCCCATAAGTACCACTTATGCTTCTAATGAGGTTACCAAGAGCTATATCCTTCCAAGGGTGACTAACATAGACTTCTATTTCAGCTATTTTTCTCTATGATCACGAGCTATTGCTTTTAATGCTTCGATGATTCCATGATGCATCCTATCACTTTCCTTAGTGAATCATGATAGCCATATCTTGCAATAGAAAAACTTGAAAACATGAACTTGAAAAGAACTGGGTGAGGAAGACTATCTCAATCATAGTAGAGATCTCTTACTTCCTCTTTCTTGGACTTCTTCTTTTCAGCTTCCTCCACTTCTTCGTTGATATGGGCTTCTTCTCTACCTCTCTTGTTATTGTCCTTCTTTAGCTTAGGACAATCTCTTTTATAATGCCGATATTCTTGATATCCAAAGCATTGAACCTTAGCCATGTTGCTTTTCTTTTTATGAGGACCAAATTTCCCAAATTTTCCTCTTCTCCTTGTCATAGCAGCATATGCTTGATTTTGCTCACTTGATCCCCCATCAGTTTTAACCTTCAACCTAGTTTCTTCAATCTTGCATAGTGATCATAGATCTTGGAATCGAGTAGCTTCTTTCTTCCCATAAATACTTGAAGTAAAGTTATCCCATTCCTTTGGTAGTGCATTTAGCACTACAGTGGTCATCTCCTTGTCAGACATTTCTTCTCTCAGATCTTGAAGTTGATCCCTTATCTCAAATATCCTCAACGCATGATGCTATTCCTTCTTCTTTCGATATCCTTAGCTTATAGAGTTCTTGTCTTAGAGAGATATCTTCTCTTGTAGTGCTTACAGAGAACAAATCTACCAATTTGTCATATACTTCTTTTGAGGTGTCGAGTTTAGATACATATGGAATGAGGGGATCCTTGATGGATTCTATGAGAATCCTTTGAGCCCTCACTTCCTCTTTCATAAACTTTGCAAGTGCTTGAGCATCTTCTTTCGTTGGTTTGGTGATAGATCCTTTGACATGATCCATAACCTCATTTTCAATGAGATTCAAATTTGTCCTCTTCTTCCATGCAAGATAGTTTGAAGCCCCGACCAATTTGTTGCTTTCCTTGTAGAAAGACATTTTGACAGATTCAAACATAAATATACTTACTTGAGAAGATGTTTATTCCACTTGATGCCTCCTTGAACTTTGATGATTATATATTTAATAGAGAGCTTCTCCTTGATGATGATAGTTCTCTTCAAGAATGATCCTTGACCTTACAAACAGGAAGATCACTTTAAATCCCTTGATGGTGATGTCCTTGTTGATGATGACTTCTTGATGCTTCTTAGATGATCTTCTTCAATGGTAAGGACCTTGCTTCAACGAGAGGAAGATTACCTTTTGATGACAATCCAAGATAAGAATAGTCCGGGTGGAACACACTCTGAGAACCTGCGTAGAGTATGCTCCAAGAGAGACAATGACGAGGGTGTTTATACATCATTAGTCTTGCCAACATTGAGCACTATTATTGTGGAGAGATAGAGTTGTTAGTCAAGACCTTGTTATGTGACAATGTTGGATGATATGATGTTATATAGATGGGTTACCAATCCGACTCTTCTTATGAGAATTCTTCAGCTTGAGAATGTCCAAGTACCTTATCAATACCTCCCTAGTTAAAAGGGAGTGTTGAAATATGTAACTAGGTTCGGTCTTCATAATGATGTGTGTAATTATGATTTTATGTAATTGATGTAAAGAATAAAATAAAATTATTTTTGTAATGCTTGAATCATGGGTTTCATGATCAAGGAATTTTATTTTAAATTAATGCTCCCATTGTGAGCCTTTAGGGTTGGTCATCATGTCATGAAGTCTATTAAGTCAATGTCAAAGTTTCAAGACCCATTTGGGCATATTATACATTGTAAAAACTAAAAAGCAAATTTAATTGTGTCACAAACCCTCCAAGACCTTATCACAAGCTCTCCCTCATGTCAACCTTCAAAAGGATAAAAGGATGCTTCTAGGATGGCAAGTCGGCTTCCCCATGGCACAAGTCGGCCTATTTTGATGGATGGTCCACTATATATAGAGAGGACTCGACCTCCATTAAGACACAATTTGATCAAGCACAAGAAGGATAGAAAATGAGAGAGATGATCACAAGAAGAGCTATCTCATTCAACAAAGCAAGAAGGAAAGAAAGCCGAGTTGTTTTTGGGTCAGTTTAGGGCGAAATACCTCCACACATGTGAGGAAAGAAGTGCCACTTACTGCAGAAAAGGGTTGAAGGTATCATTGTTGTCCAGAGGTCGAATCAAGGAGGAATCTAAGCAAGCTTACAAGCCGAATTATAGTAGGAAGTCATAACATCCAAGCAAAGGGAAAACAAGGTACAAATGTTGGTCAAGCATCCATCACACGTGTTGCAACTATGATTTCTGAAGAGGCCGAGGGTTGCAGGTATGACCTAAGAAGACAAAATTTGAAGGATAGCCAAGAAGGAGGGAGAAGCAAGTAGTTTGACCATCATTGACTGAAGGAAGAAAGAGTTAAACTAGGAAGGCTTGTGACTTGGTCTTGGAGAGGTTGTTGTGTCAAGGGTCTTGGTCTTGGTATTCGTCAATTGAAGTCTCTATAAGAAGAAGAATTTGTTTTGGGTTTTCCTCTCAAGTTGGAGAGGTTTTGGCCCTGGATGATCACCTACATTCTGTGTCTCTTGTCTCTTTATTGTTCATGCTTTGGTAGTTGTTTGATGAAGAAGAACAATATAATAATCTAAGAAAAGAAAAGATCCTAATATAAAGAAGTAAAAAGCATTCAGAAGCAGTTATCATACAGGAGAAAGGTCCTTCTTTGACTTGTGCCTTAGTCAAAGAGACCAAAACCATTTTTCCTTAGCATGCATAAGTTCTTAAAAATTAATTCAAGTTCCTAAAAACTAGGGTGAATTCCTATAAATTAGGACAGTTCATGAAGCAGTTAAACTAATGCGCAAAAGTGGAAGGCTCAGTTTGTTTTCTTCTAGTGCAAGTTATTTTCTGGAAAAAAACAAGCGAGTGAGCTTCAGTGTTGATTTGATTAGACTCAATTAACAAATCAATCACCAATTCGACTTTCCAAAAATACAACTTACCAAATTTAGCGCATTTGAATTGCGTATAATGAGATCAAAAGGCACAATTGTATTCATTGTTTTGTGAGCACGAGTTGGTGAGACAAGGCAATAGAGAGCACAAGTTTGTGTGTTGGTGAGCTTGTGAGAGGAAGAGTTTTAAAGAGAAGCTTGTGCACAAATTGGTAGAGGCTATTTTGCCCTGCGAATTGTGCTAGTAACTAGGAGGTTATTCCTAGTTAATAGGAGTAGCCTATGCGCATAGATTGAGGAGGAATGAGCTAGGAAATAGGGCTCCAGGAGTGCGCAAAGGATAAGGGAAACAAATCAGCGATCTTGCAAGTGTTTCAAGCTTAGGACATGCAAAGAAAACCAGATTAGTTTCCAGTGAAACAAAGTTGTATTGTAAGAGATATGTTACTCTTTTTTTCTATCAATAAAATTCTCAAACAAGTAGAGGGTTTTCCCAATTGGGTTGCCCAGAAAAATTGCGTTTTTGATATTGTGTGACTTTGTTTATTTATGTTCCTATTCCGCTGGAAATAAGTAGAGAAAATTTGTGTCCTAATGAAAAGAAACTAGCTTTCAGATTGTTCATTAGAGCAGTTGCATATTTTCAAGGATTTTCTACATGGTATCAGAGGAGTCAACAAAATCAAGACCAACCCTATTTGATGCAAGCATCATAAGAAAACAACTTTTGAAGCAGCCACAACCTCTAGGAGCCTTATCATTTGAGAAGGAACCAAGTTTATTTTGTCTCTCTGTGATTTGGTACAGGACGATTTTTAGGGCAGTCTGTGGCTAAGCTTGAGGGTAGTTTTGTGCTTCTTTTTCTGTATGTAATTCTTTGTGTATTGGGCCAAGATTTTTTGTGTGCCTTAGAAGGAGCGCTAAGCCCTTGTAGTCTTAGTCTTGGAGGGTCAGAAGGCCTAGCAAGTCACTGAAACATTCCTTAAGGTCAGCGCATGAAGGAGGGTTACATAGGTTTTTGTAGAGGTTTAGAGGCACTGGTACATTGTGTTCAGGTGCACTAACCAGAGGCCAAGGAATCTTAGAGGAACAACCCCAAACCATGACCGAAAAAGAGAAAAAGAAGTCTGCTATTTGAGGTATGTTTTGTGCTCTTCAGTGACTGATGTAATGCTAGGTTGTGTAGGGTTGTTCTACAGTCTGTTTGAGCAGCAGTTGGTTGGCAGCTTAACTACAACATTGGGGGGTTGTTAGAAGTTGCCTTTTGTGCCTAAAGTACAACCTCTTCTGAAGGACTACAAGGTTGTTAGTGGGCAAGTGTTGGAGAGCTCTCTAGGGGAAGCAGAACGACATACCAAGGATTGAGAGCAAACCACTGTTTAGAGGGAGCCTCTAACTTTGTCTCTTGGAAAGGGAGGATCACGATAGTGTTGGAAGATAATGGGGTGGGAGAGTTCATCAAGCAAGCGATAGCGCCACCTCAAGATCCCCAACAATTGGCCCAGCATAATAAAAATGATATCAAGGCAAGGAGGATTATTCTAGAAGGGATCAGAGATCATATAATACTTCATATCCCTAAGAAGAAGACAACATAAGAGATGTTCGATGCCGTTTTAAAAACTATATCAAAGTACCAATGATACCAGGAAGCTTGTTCTTAAGGAGAAGTTGAGTATTCGGATGAGCAACAATGAGCCCATCATCACATATTTGTCAAAATTCACCAAGGTAAGAGATGAATTGGGTGGTGTGGTCGTGATTGTATCTGATCATGACCTTGTGAGTTTTAACTTACTTGAACTTCACAAGTCTTGGTAAGGCTTCTAGGATGTTGTTAGTGGGAGAGAAAAATTTTCCAATTGGGGAAGTTTTTGGACTCACTACATTCAAGAATAGATCCAGAGAGGGACTAGAGATGGTAGATCAGTTACGACAATGGACGAGGAGAACCTTGCACTGGCAGGCAACGCCAAGGTCAAGAAGTGCCAAGGAGAGGTCGAGCCCATCAGAAGGGCAACAAGAAGGACCTAAGCAAGATCAAGTGCTTCCATTGCCATGAGTTTGGACACTATGCCACTAAGTGTCGTAAGTGGAGGAAGCAATGCAGTAAGGATCATGTAGTTGCATCAATAGAGCTAGATGCATTTTCTGCGTAGTTCGAGAAATAATTCTCAATGAATGCTTGCATGACAAGCTCAACAAATAGCAGTATATGGTATATTGATTTAGGTACATCTGTTAGACTTAGCAACTAGGGCCAACTTCCACTTTGGACATCTCATTTGATGATGATGATGATTGCATTTAACTACTCTTTTCGAGAGGACCAAAATCGACCTAAAGATCATCAAATTTGGACAAGCAGAAGTGTGTTTTTTAATTTATACCCACACATGTAAATTGACAAAGTCAGCCGCATCACCTTGTAGGATCATGAAGCCTAATGGACATGTCTTTTGATACCAACGATTTATATAAATAGAGGTGGTCTCCAACATCATTAGACACATTCTCGTGCACCATTCTTGTGATAATTCTTCTTTGTGGCAACGAAGTTGGTTGGAGGACAAGCCAGGGTTATTCTGGCCACATCGATCCTCTTCTATTTCAACTCCGAGTTATCTCCAGGCTAACCACAGGCATAGGAAGACCTGAAGTGATTGGGTATGTTTCTATGATATGGGATCTCTCTTCCAGGTATACCGCAGCCTCAAAGAAGTCTTCTCAAGCAGGCCGCAGTCTTGTTGACCAATTGGGCAAGTAACATGTGAGGGTTTTGTCTCTGTTATAAGGCTGCAGGAAGGAGTTGTACCCTAGCCGCAGGCGGAGGCTATTTTATCTACCTCATGTATCATCTTCTTAGAGATGATCTATGCTCTTATTTAGATAAGTCAAAGTGTTGACCTCTGTTGTAAGTGTACTGTCTCTCTCTCTACTTGACTATTGAAGAACATATAAAAGAATTGATCAAGGGTTTCCCCACATTGGGATTTGTCCCTAGCTAGCACCACATCTTGTATCCTCTTGTATTGGCTTGTCTTTTGCGACTTATGTTTATGTTCTATCTGCAATCTACTATTATGCTGATGTGTTTGCTAATGTGGAAAAGATATTGAGCTAACTATGAAAATTGAAATAAATTGCTCTAAGCATAGAACATACCTAAAATTAATAGGGTTGAGTTTCCATAGTCTCTTGTTGGGTATTGGAACAAGAATATTCTTTTGCATGGTGGTTGAGACAACTTGCTAAGAAGATCGAGTCTTGTCATTATCTTGAGGCTGAGTTCCATCTTTCTATGGGCTGAGTTTTGTTACATAGAGGTCGAGTTTCACTTGTAAAATGGGTCGAGTTTGCCCTCTGTGTTTGCTGGGCTACCACTCAAATCTAAGCACATCTGTCATCTATTGAAGGTCGAGTCTGAGTCTTTTGGAGTGTCTAAATCTGATAAAAGAGTTTGAGTAGCTATTTGAAGGAGGCCAAGTTCCTCCCTTTGGTACCTATTCGAGCTGCCAAAGGTACCTGTTTTTACTGGTTGAGGTTGTGTTGGAAGAGTTGAAGGTGTTCTCTGTTTATCAGAGCAACATATCTACTTGAGTCGAGTATCCAAATTTATTCACCTGAATGTTGAAAATTGTAGCCATGGTTGGTATTTCCCTCAACGAAAATAAAAAGAAGAAATTGTGAAATTTAATATTTGAATTTTCCCTCCAAAATCTTCAAGTCAACGTCATGTAAATTCAAGTCGGCTGGGCCCCAAAAGGCATCCATTCCACCCCCCTTGGAAGTCAATATAAAGGAGAGGGTTCCTCCTCATTTGGTACATCGAAATTTTGTCTTGTGCATCTCTGATCTAGTGAATTTCAGGAGGAGATAAGGAGGCCGAAATTCTAAGCGAGGGCAATGGGACTTGGCTTGGCATATTACTTATTCTTGGGCATTGGTTTGGATATTCTCTTGATGTTGTTTTTTATGTATTGTTGAACTATGAACTCTCTCTCACTCATAAGGAAGAATTTCTAGGTTTTCCCCTTGTGGGTTTTGCTTTGGCCTCAGGCCTGATTTCTATGTCTTGTCTCATGGTTTCTTGGTTATTTCTTTTGTATCTATGGCAATTTGCTACTCCTCTTTCATGCTTTTGAATGAATTTTCTTATAACTACTTAATGATGTAAAATGTTAATGCTAATATTGATTGTTTGAAGTTGTTATATGTATAAGAAATTTGTTGTAGCATTGCTTTTGTAAAATCAACACTAAACTGTTATATTACAGCCTCTCTGTCGGTACAAATTTGTGGCCATTTATTAACTCATTCCTCTCTATTATTGTTGTGCGAGCATCTATCCATGGTATGTAAAATCTTTGAGTTGTATATGAATGATATAATGCTGTTTTGAAGTGTTTTATAGTGTTTGTTTGGTACTGGGCACATTCAATTTGAATAATTTATACAAAAAATACACCTACAGCTCTATGCATGCAAATTGTTTGACAATATATCTCAGTGACAATCAAGTAAACTTAGAAAATAAATTTTGTGAGAAATTTCAAGATATTCCATATTGGTAATATTAAATTCTCCTTTATCTTACTTTTTTTATTCTTTTACTTAAATTTTTAACCTTACCATTAATTGTTTCAGGATGTTTGAAAGTGGTTCCAACCTCATCAGATTTCACATGTTGAAAGCACTGTTTTTAAAAACGACCGACTCAGAACCGACTCGGCCGAGTTGGTCCGAGCCAGACCTCCCAACACTGACCCGGCCTAGGAAATTGTTCAGTCGGTCGGGTTAATACCGAGCCGGCCGAGTTGCCAGCTCGGTATTAACCCAGCCAGCTCGGCCAAGTCCGTATTAACTCGGTTGGGTTGCGTACAGCAGCCCAACAACCCCAAAAAACTGCGATTTTTTTAAATGTCGAGTGTGGGGGACTCCAAAGCAATTTGTTTTTTGTTTATTTGGTCTTTGAGGTCCATTCCCCTCTCCTAAACCTTATTTAACTCACCCAACCCCTCTCATTTCCTCACAGCCATCTCATGCATTTGAGTGAGAATTTCAGTGAGAGTTTGTGAAGAGTTGTTGAGTTTCTTTTTGGAGCAGCAGCGAGAAGTCTTAGACAAGCATTGTAGCTGGAGTGAGGAGCTTCTTGGGCAGCCATTTGGAGCAGCATTGAGGAGTTGGTTTCTTGGAGCAAGCTTGAGGAGGCAATTTGTGCCTGGAGGTATTTTTTTTCACTTGTAGAACTCTGTTTTTGCTTATTAAATTTTATGTGCAAATCTTGAAATCCTAAAGAGTGTTTTTTGTGAAAGAAATGAACATTGAATCAATGTTTTTTTTTTTCATTTTCAAATTTTTTGATTTCATTTCCAATTCGAAAAATCTAGATCACCGGATTCGCCCTAAAGGCCCCTCGAATCGCGAATCCGACACGATTCGGTATGGATTCGTGTCCAATTTTTATGACACGTCGTGTCCTGGCACGTGTCACAATTTGGCTGAGCGTGTCACGATTTTGAAAAACGAGTCCTGCTTCCAGGACTCGCTAAGCGCCCAGCGCGGGTTAAAAGGGTGTGTTTGCTGCTTGATAGTCTCATTTTGCAAGTGATTAGCAAGCGATTGTGCTGTAGCAGCAAGGAGCAGACTCTCAGACCATCGTTGCATTGTCCACAGTCCACCAGGTAAGTTGGTATTGTTCACTGTTTACCTACGTAACCTACCTATTACGCTACACTGCTACAGCAAGGATGTCCCTTTCTATTACATCTGAAACGGACGCCGTAACTTATGTATCAGTATTATACATGTTGGGAGTTCATAATGTGTGCAGCTGTGCCTATTTTATGTGTTAATAACTTAATAATATATCTGCTTCTCATATATTCTCACCCTAAGTTAGCAATAGCATGTGAATATTGTATATGTAGCAGAACAGTGTCATAAAACGGACTGACAGGTAACTCATAAAACGGAGTGAGTCAGTGACAAACACGCTTCATTCTTGTGGTACTGTGTGTAATACATTGAAATAAATACAAGAAGAGCACCTACAGCAGTGTGTTTATAAACTGTTTGATGAAATGATTATTGACGTGCGTAGTAATACAACGGGTCCTGAATAATAATGTTTTGCAGTTACATTCATCTCTATCTTGAAAATATACCCCTTCTTCTTTTGAATATTTACATAAACTGATAAACCTCTTTATGTGGCCTTGCTTTTCTCAACTTATCATTCTTCTACCTTGGTCCTTCATTGAACTTCATCTTTGGAATTTCATCTCAAGGAAGAACGTAGTTTATTCAGAGTTTCATAGATGACAGATGTCTATCCAATGTCCATCCTTCCATTGACAAGATTACATGGAGTTGGTTGAACTTCATCAGTTGGACTCTTAGGAGATGGAGCTTGCTTGCCTGTTTGATTTAATTTTTAAAGCATAAATTTATGTTTATTGGTACTAGACTTTCAAATTAGTGTTCACTGTTCACTGTTGAAGGTTGGAGAAACCGTGGAACTGGAAGCTATTTCAGTTAGTAACCCCAGATGTAACTGATTCTGATGCTGATTGATGGCTTGAGGCTTGTATACCTGTAGGCTGTAGTTGTTTTATATTTTCTATTTCTATTTGCCATTGGCGTTGCACCAACACTACCTATGTAACACATTTTGATTTGATGACTTAATGAGAAAACTATAGTTGTCAGTGTGTTTATCTTACTATCTTGTAGTTGTAAGTTGTCTTTCAGTTATGAATTCTGAATCATGATTTAAATTTTTAATAGATTTATCATTTATGTGACCAGTACCACTGACATTTATTTGAATTTTGTATGTACTATGCATGCTAATAGCTATAGATGAAGATCTATGTTTGAAATCAATAAATTTGTATCATTAATTAAAATTTAAGTAAGAAATATGATAATATCTCATTTTTAATATATATATATATATATATATATATATATATATATATATATATATTTTTAATAAAATAATATATAACGTGTCCTGTTTCGGGGGGTCAGCGTGTCCGAATTCGACACCACGAATCTCGAATCCTACATGTCCCGAATCCCCGTGTCAGGTGACTTAGCAAAAAATGGCACCTAGAGTGAAAGATGTTGCTTGGGCATATGCTGAAATGGTTGATAGTCAAATACATTGCAAATTTCGCCATAGGAAAATTAAGAAAGGTTCTGGGGCATTAATAGGCTAAACAACACTTGACGAGGATTAGAGGCCAAATTACTCCATGTACCTCACCAGAATTGGGGAGAGTTGGAAGGATTTGTTCGCGAGCTTTGAGAAGTTTAAAGAAGATAAGGCTAGGCAAAAAGAGTTAGAGGCTGAAATTGGGAGGAAGAAGAATATACAAAAAATGTTGGCTACCAACCCCCATTTTGATTTTGAGGGTTCTTCCTCTATCCCTTATACTGATGCATCCAACCCCTTCAGATATGTTCCTCCCTCTTTTGAGTCTATTCAAGAAAAGGGAAAGGGTAGAATGAAAAAGGGTGATATGAATATCAAAAGTTATTTCACTCCCTCCTCTCCATCAGATGCACATGGTCCTCAAGCTAGTAGAAGTCAAATGCAGCCCACTTTAGATGACCATTGGAAGAAAGAATTGAGGGAGACTGCTTGTGATTACATAGCTAGATGGTGGTATGATGTTGATATCCCCTTCAATGCTTCCGGTTCCCCATATTATGAGCCTATGTTTAATGCCATACATGCTGCTGGAAAAGGCTTCAAAGGCCCTACTATGCATGAGCCAAGGGGGTATCGTTTGCAGAAAGAAATTTTATCCATTAATGACTATTTGAAATATTTCAAGGACTCATGGGCAAGAACAAGATGTATCATCATGTCAGATGGATGGACTGATCAAAAAAACCCTACCATCATAAACTTTCTTATCTTCTGCCCACGAGGAACCATGTTTCTAAAATCAGTTGATGCATCTGATAAGGTAGAAGATGGGCAATTGTTTTTTCAGCTATTGGATGAGGTTGTTGAGGAGGTGGGGGTGGCTAATGTTGTTTAAGTCATCACAAATAATGCCTCTAACTATGTTCTCGCTGGTAAACTGTTAAGAGGAAAAACACAAGACCATCTTTTGGACCCCATGTGTTGCACATTGCATAGACCTCATGCTTGAGGATATTGGAAAATTAGATTGGGTCAAAAACATTGTAGATCATGCCAAAAGCATAACAAAATTTATCTACAATCATTCATGGATTTTGAGCCTCATGAGGAAACACACAGGGGGCAAGGATATTATTAGGCCTGCCATCACTAGATTTTCTACTCATTTTTTGACATTGCAATCTATGCTTTCACAACAAAGAAACTTGCAAAAGATTTGTTCCAGTGAACAATGGAATCTAAGCCAGTGGTCTCACAAACTGGGAGGCAAAGAATTGAAAAATAAAGTTAATGAAGAAATATTTTGAAGAAAGGCAGTAGAGATTGTGAAGCTTGTTGAGCCACTGGTTAAGGTGTTGCGGTTGGTGGATGGGGAAGATTGGCTATGGGCTTCATTTATGAGGCTATGGATCAAGCAAAGAAGCAAATAAAGAAGGCATACAAGGATAAAGTGGCTAAGTATGGGCGCATTTGGGCAATCATTGATGAAAGATGGAACAATCAACTCCATCGCCCTATACATGCAGCTGAGTATTTTTTTGAACCCACGATATCATTATAAAGCTAAGGCGACAGGAGCTTTGAGGGGGGAGGTTAGTGATGGACTGATTGACTGCATTGGTTGCATGATCCCATTAGAGTGTGATCAGCTGCAGATACACCGATAGGTCACAACCTTCACCAATGCCTCAGGTACCTTTGGGAAGAACCTAGCAAAAGATTGCAAGGGAAGCAAATGAGCCAGGTAAACAAAAATTTCAATTTTCAAATTCTTAATACTTATTTCGTTAAATCGTTTATAAATTGAAAGTTGGATATAATTTGTAATTTTGTTGAGCTAACTCATTACACTCCTATGTTTTTTGCAGCACAATGATGGGAGGCTTTTGGTAGCCATTGTGCTGAATTGCAGAAGTTTGCAATCCGTATTTTGAGTAAAACTTGCAGTGCTACTGGGTCTGAGCGCAATTGGTTTGTCTTTGAGAAGATTCACACAAAGAAGAGAAACTGTTTGGATCAAAAACGGTTAAATGATCTAGTCTATGTCCATTACAACCTCCGGCTCAGGCACAACCAATTGCTGAACAAAAGACCTAATTCAAATCCCATTGTGTTGGAAGACATTGATCCAACATCAGATTGGGTAGTGGAGAGTCATCCAACAGAGTTTGCTTCTAATGAGGATATAAATTATAAATTACAGACGATAGCATCACTTGAATGTAATGTTCAGTTGAATGCAAATCCTGATCCATTTGTACCAGCGTCAGCCTCACAGCGAGCAAGTCCTCCAGTTGCAAGCGTTTCCTTTGCTCAGGGACGACAAAAGCACATATATCGTCTATCTCAGCTTGCATCTACTGCACAGCCTGCTAGTGCTACCACTTCTACAGTTGCAGTTGGAGATGATGATGAGGAGGAGCCATGGGGCCCCCTGTCTGACTCTGATGATGATCCAGAGATTGATCCACATGATCTTGGCTCCTCTGGTAGTAGCCAGTAGTACTGGTCACAGTTTACTTTTGTTGTAAAGGCCATGTCTAGCCTCCTTGGTTATGTGTTTTTGTTTTGATCTCTATATCATGATTCACGATCATGTATGTATTAGACAGCGCACTGGGTGCCATTTTGATATAATGGATATATTCATGAGCCTACTTTGATCATATGTTGTCTTCTATCTATATTCTAATGCTATGTGTTTGGAAACATGAATGAAAATCTTTAAAATTATGATTTTTTAATAAAAAATAAATATTTAATGCAATCTTTACAACGACCGAGTCATTGAAATTGAGCTGATCGAGTCGATACCGAGTCGGAGTCGAAGTCGACCCTCGGCCGAGTCGGAGTTTTAAAACATTGGTTCAGAGGGAGCAACTGCAGCAATAGAGAACATGGTAGTATTGGAGATAGATCTAGGTGGACGAGGTTTTTCTAAAAGGACCTTCCTCGCTAAGAGGGAGTGTTAAAAATATAAGCGAGAAAGGTCCTTCTTTGATTTGTGCCTTAGTGAAAGAGACTAGAAGAAGTTTTCCTTAGCATGCATGAGTTCCTAAAAGTTAGGATGAGTTCCTAAAAATTGGGATGAATTCCTATAGATTAGGACAGTTCATGACGCAGTTAGACTAATGCGCAAAAGTGGAAGGCTCAGTTTGTTGTCTTTTAGTGCGAGTTATTTTTTTAAAAAGGACAAGCGAGTGAGCTTCAGTGTCTATTTGAGGCAAGACGAGTTACATGAGTCAGCTAGACTCAGATAACATATCAATCACCAATTCAACTTTCCAAAAATACAACTTGCCAGATTTAGCCTATTCGAATTGCTTATAAGGAGATCGAAAGGCACAATTGTATTCATTGTTTCGTGAGCACGAGTTGGTGAGACAAGGCAATAAAGAGCACAAGTTTGTGTGTGTGTGAGCTTGTGACAAGAAGAGTGTGCAAGAGAAGCTTGTGCATAGATTGGTAGAGGCTATTTTCCCTTGGGAATTGAACTAGGAATTAGGAGGTAGTTCCTAGTTAATAGGAGTGACCTATGTGCATAGATTGAGGATGAATGAGCTAGGAAACAAGGCCCCATGAGTGTGCAAAGGATAAGGGAAGCAGATCAAGGGTCTTGTAGGCATTTCAAGCTTGGGACAAGCAGAGAAAACCATATTGGTTTCCAGTGAAACCAAGTTATACTGTAAGAGATATGTTGCTCATCTTTTTTGTCAATAAAATTCTCAAACAAGCAGAGGGTTTTCCCAGTTGGGTTACTTAGAAAAATTGTGTTTTACTATTACATCACTGTGTTTATTTATGTTCCTATTCCGCTGCAAATAAGTAGAGAAAATTTGTGTCCTAATGAAAAGAAACTAGCTTTCAGATTGTTTGTTAGAGCAGTTGCATATTTCAAGGATTTTCTACAAATGCCAATGCACTTCATAATTCTAGTACAAATTGTGAAAATTCGGCTAACCCCGAATCCTATTGTAGCAACTGATGTTATTTCTTATATTTGTTAATTTAATTAAACAAATTATTTGTTGTGTGCTACGGCAGATATCGAAACAAATACATTGTAACCTTCACAAAATAAACACTGCGAAAGAAATAAAAACGTTGGAAGAAATAGATGCACACATACAAAATACACTGTTATTTTTGGACTAAGTCCCCAAAAAAACCCAACTCAGGAAAACCAGTGTAGCAACTAAGGGTTTTGATATTATGTAGTAGAGAAAATCTAAGTACAAACTATGGATGCTTAAACTAGCAATCCAAACAGAGAAATAACTGGCAATAATAACTAGTGAGAAAAATTTCTCACTCCACAAGCGATCCAACACTGACCTCAGCTCGAATTGAGCTGCTCTTTGCTCCCTCTGCGTAGTCCTTGCGTCAACCTACTCAGTTACTGCGTCCCACAAGATCAAAACTGCATCTCCTCTCACTGTCTCATCAGCTCTTGTCTGGGAAACTGATACTCTTTGCCTCCAAACCCTCTGCCCAGCTTTTGCCTCGGAGTTTCTTCTTCTCCCCAGCGAAATGTAAATCTCCCCAAGAGGGCTTTGCATTGCCTCTGCACTGCCTCTCTGCAATGTACTCGCCAGAACTGGAAAAGCTTCCTCTAGTCGCACTATCTATGCCCCTCTCTCATTGCTTTAGTCTCACTGAATCACCTCCGGCAACACACAACTGCTACTCTGGAAATTGATTTCTTAGCAGAATCAAACTCTGCAAATGTATTCTCCAAGCCCCATCGACTTTCTTCTTATAACCCTCTATTGAGACTCCAATGGCCAAGATTAGATCTTAATCTATGGCTACGATTAACTAGAAGTCGATCTGTGTAAATTTCTAGAAGATTCACACCATAACTTAATTAATTCTAATTAATTAGTCATACTTCCTAAGTTTAGACTCAGGAAATGTTTAAAAAACGACTAATAATCTAATTAAGTCATCTCTAGGTGGAATTTTCAGAAACAATTTTTGGGTTTTGGAGATCTCATGTATTCTAGCGTCTCCACAAAATTTCGTGGCTAGAACACATCCGATGCTACAAAAACTAACACAAATAAATTCCAAACTCAATATAGTTCTAACTACTTTGGGCTCAACACAAGGTGATATGACAAGAGTGTCACTTAATCTTAACATTTCTCACCTACTTTCTAAGCACTTTACACTTTTGGTTCACATAATGTGAAAAACCCTCCCACACCTAGAGGGAGAGATGTATTGGATACACTATTGGGAATCTACAATCCACAAAACTATTAAATTCATCCAAGGATAACAACGTAAGGTTGCTTGTAATAGGAAGCATAACAAGAAACAAACTTGACATGATCTTGGAGAGAATAGGACCATTCTCGACAAGGATTGATTTAATTCCTTATTCTTGGAGCAGACACTAGGTTAGAGAATCTAATCTATTGTGAGGAGGAATATACACCTAAATGTGCTAGAATAGAGCTCATCTACAGTGGTTTGATGGGGTGAAGCATCCAAGTTCTATTTTGACTTCCATATGAGATAATTCTTTTGAGAAAAATTGGGGTTGTAAAATCCATATGAGATTTTGGAAGAAAATTTGAACATAATTAGAAGCATGTTTCATTTTCACTTTCAAAATATTTTCGCTTCATATCCTCCTTCGAATCAAGAATTGCATGCAAGAAGGGAATGTTGAAAAGTGGTCCCCACTAAAGTTATTGTTACTGAAAGAGACACACTTGCAAGAAAATATTTGAATAGGATCTCTTAGTTGCCTTCACCAAAATGAATAATGGAAAATCACTAGGGTTAGATCTTCTTCGGTAGAGCTATTACCCACCCTAGTTGATTAAAATAACGAGTCTTCGGTGCTGAAAGACTCCACACTCGCTAGTCTTGAAGGAGAAGCCGTGCAGGTTTCTCATTCAGCATCAACAAATTCATTGGAGAGGTCATTCTCAGCCATTTATACCTTCAACCATCTGTTCAATTTTGCCATTGCCAGTGTCTTAGCAGGTTCTCATGTATATTCCAATTCACATTAATATAACAAGGCTGATTTTGTTGCTTGTGCTTCGCGTCAAACAAGGGTTCCATGTTAAATTGTATGTGATATGTCCTTACATTAACAATTAGCAGAAAATCAATGGAAATGTCATTTTTGTAAAGCGTTGGTTAAAAATATCTCGATAGTAATTGTGAAGGTTAATGCAAAATCTGGTTTGGAACATTACAGTCAAGAGGCCATGTCATTGCTAGAAGAAAAAGTAGATATGAATAATTGTCTCTTTTTTTGTTGCTTTACTTTAATATACATTAGCAACTAAACGATGCTTACTGTTTTAGTCTCTAGACTTGAATTAATCTAGAACTTATGCAAATCACCTATTTGTAAAGATAACTCTTTTTGTCATGACGGCAAATAGCCAATTTCATTCCATAAAATCATAGTCTACTCCCTAATGATTTAAGTATTCATCTACAAGTACCAAAAATATGCATGTTTTCGTATTTTGTGCAACTATTTTGGCAGTTTGCATGTTTTCTTTAATATATATGTATTGTAATTATATTAAAAATGTTCTCAACATTCTTTGGTCCTAGTTTTCTCTCTCTCGTTTTTCTTTTTTCTTTTTTTATAATGGCACTCCCACTTCCCTTTGCGCGTTGACAACGATCCTCAAGATAGTTTATACCATCTTCAAGGAACTCAACCTTCAAGCTTTCCTCATTAGTGTCTTGGCAAGTACTCATAATCTTGAAAACCTTCCCAATGTAACCTTGAGAGAATATATGACAAGCATAGAGGGGGAAAGCATGCACATTAAAGGCCGCCCATGAACACCACAAAGAGAGGCCAAATGAAAGAACATGAACTATGAATCTAAATTGGGTGGGAGACCAGATTGTCTAGGGAAAAATTATGCCAAAAGCCTTTAGGTGAATTTAAGATGGCTTCTTGAAGCTCATGTCCCCTAATGAAAAGGAACTCTTTTTACAATAATGGAGACATCAATAAGCTTTTCAAACATAGAGAGAAGGGGGTCATGAGAAAGAGCACAAATGTACTTCCTATGGAGGAGTTTGCATTCCTCATTATACTAGCAATTCATATGAGAGAGGCCAAATTTGGGGGCACAAGAGAGGTATCTAGTCATGAGGGGGTAAGAGTCAAGGGTAGACTCCCATATGACATTGGAGAGGATCTCATACTTTGTCATAGTCATGTGAAAGAAGGAGAAATGTTGAAGGGATGGGGCCAACTCAAGCAAGCAATAAGTATAAATCATAAATGTCAATGAACCCTCACTGAAATGTTATGGTAGTACAATGTGCATAAAAAATGGATGCAATAAGGGGGGCAAAGAGAGGAACCAATAAGGGTTAGGCTAATGACAACGATGATATACAAGTAGGAGGAATACCGTAAGGTATCGAATGTAGTGGAACAATTACTGATAGGGCAAGAAATAGTCGACCATAGTGGTACCACCATCATGGAAGAAACATGTGAAGTCGAAGTCTAGAAAACATGGGAGACCATTCAAAAGAAGAAGGTTGTGGCATTCGCCAAATTGGAGAAGGTGTCTCTCATATACTATGAGGTGGCCCAAACCACCATCTTGCTATGGAGACCACAAAAGTTGAATCAATCACTGGAAGACAAAAGGCATCCTTAGATCTATCATGCATCAATATCTATAACACATCGGGTAGGCATAGAGATCCCACAATAAATGAGAATGTCCAACTACAAGTCCAAGAATAGGTCCCCATCAAACTTATTATGAATTGCAAAGTTTGTGGAAGCTACAGGGAATAGGAAACCACAATTAAAATACCCCCCTAGGAATGCAATGTGCACTTGAATTCAAACTCGCATAAATCTAATGTGTTCATCTAATGCAACCATTGAAAGTCTAACCCAACGGGAATCACGGATAGCAAAGGTTACCCCACCTAACAACCTAACATCATTAAAAGGAGAAGTTTCAAGTACATGTTGACGCTCAAGGATAACCTACAATAAATGGAATCCCTTATTTGGGACTGTTAAAATTGGCAACTAGGGCCAAACTCCATGCGGGTCATCTTATTTATGGCAGCTGATATTTTTCTTGGATCCCTCTCATCGAGAGGTGTAGGATTGATCTAAAGATCATCCGATTCCGATAAGTATTCATGGAGTTATGAATTTATTTGCGTTATAAGACAATTCGTCAAGGTCAGCCAGCAACCAAAGAAACCCCACATGTGTTCAACATTTTAGTATAAATAGAGGTGGCCTTCAAGTCATTTCAACACACTTGGAATCTCTTCCTCTCTCTACTTGTATTTGGGTTTCAGTGGGAGTAGAAATCCTAAGAAATAATGTTGCCCTGATCCAGAGGGTAGAAAGCCAGCACTGCCGGAAAAGCCAAAAAAGCTAGAACTGCCGGAAATGCCGAAACTGCCAGAAAAGTCGGAAAAGCCGGAACTACCAGAAAAAACTGCACTGCCAGAAAAGCCGGAACTGCTGGAAAAGCCGGAACTGTTGGAAAAGCTGGAAATGCCGGAAAAGATGGAACCACCGGAAGAGCCGGAAACGCCGGAAATGCCGAAACTACAGGAATTGCCGAAAAATCCGGAAATGCGGAAAGGCCAGAACTGCCAAAAAAGCCGGAAAAGTTGGAATTGCCGGAAAAGCCGGAACTGCCGGAAAAGCCGAAAATGTTGGAAAAGTCGGAACTGCCAGAAAAGCAGGAAGAGCCAGAAAAGCCGAAAATGCCGGAAAAGACGGAACTGTCGGGACTGCTGGAATTGCCGGGAACAACTGGAACTGTCGAAATTGCCGGGAACAGCGGGAACTGCCAGAACTGCCGGACCATCTGTCTACGAAGGAGAGCAGCATGCAAGGGACAGCTAACTAACATTGGGACAGTTGTATGGTACTTAGCAGCAAATACACCAAGCATGCAATGTTACAGCTAGCATGCAAGGGACAACTAGCATGCAACAACAAGCAAGCAAGGTGCAGCCAACACATAGGTCAGGATGGCAACATGGTGCAGCAATGGCACATAATGCAGTACAGTGATGGGTACAGTCATGATTAATGAAGCATGATGAGATGCAGCATAGTGATGATGGGTGCAACATGGTGTAGCGCGGTGAGGTGCAGCATGATGACGAAATGCAGCACAACGATAGGTGAAGGAGTCACCTTGGAGAATTAGTTGAAGCAGCATGTCTTCAACTAATCTCATGTATCATCTTCTTAGAGATGATCTATGCTCTTATCTAGATAAGTCAAAGTGTTGATTTCTGTTGTAAACGTATTATCTCTCTCACTCTCCCTGTGCTGAACTATTGAAGAACATATAAGAAGAATTGATCAAGGGTTTCCCCACATTGGGGTTTGTCCCTGGCTAGCACCACATCTTGTGTCCTCTTGTCTTGGCTTGTCTTCTGCGATTTATGTTTATGTTCTATCTGCAGTTTACTTTAATGCTGATGTGATTGCTAATCTGGAAAAGATATGGAGCTAACTGTGAAAATTGAAATAAATTGCTCTAAGCATAGAACATACCTAAAATTAACATACCCCTAGGAATGCAGTGTGCACTTGAATTCAAATTCGCATAAATCTAGTGTGTTCATCTAATGCAACCATTGAAAGTCTAACCCAAAGGGAATCACAGATAGCAAAGGTTACCCCACCTAACAACCTAACATCATTAAAAGGACAAGTTTCAAGTACATGTTGACGCTCAAGGATAACCTACAATAAATGGAATCCCTTATTTGGGACTCACATGCGTCTCAATGCCAGAGGCCTTAAGACACTAGCTCATCATAAATTGTGCTTGAAGAAGACCAAAATACACCTTTCTAGTTGCAATATGCAATGGGGAAAGAGGCCAACACCCCATCATCTTGATAGGGGCATCATTTGGATGACCTAGGATAGGACCACCCAAGGGAGGAATGATCCAAATAGCACATAGAGGTCAGATATAATAGCTAATTTCTACTCTTTCCTAGCTACCCAAACCTACTCCCAAGTTGACTTAAACTCTATAATCAAGATCTTGCAAGGGAAATCTCGTATGGTAGGGAGATGAGTCCTCTCTTAGTCCAAAGGTCATTAAGACAATCTCCTAGCAACCAAAATCAAAGGAATGGTGTCAAGTTAGCTCAAACCCAAGCTAGCTCTAGGGTAAGGTATAACGAAGAAATAGAAGGCATACCTAAAAGGGATCCAAAGAGAAGAAAATGGGCAGCCCCCAAAATCTCAAATTCAACATTCGCCTTCTCATGGCAATCCACATTAATTCTGGTTCATAAAATTGCTTCAACCTCTAGGAGTTGCGGAGCCTACTTCTCCCCCTTAATAAGATGAATCCAAGAATTCAAGTTTTGATGTTATATTCAATCTCTTGTTGTAACGATGTTTGTTAAGTTTGCATTTCTTCATTTGTGTTTTTAATATCATAAATTTTCAATCACCAGAATGTGGCCCTGTTAATTTTAGATAACAATGGTATGTTCTATGCCTAAGAGCAATTTACTTCATTTTTTCTTATTAGCCCAATATCAATTTCTAGTTTAGCAATCACATTAACATGATAGTAAATGCAGATAGAACATAAATAAAAAGCAGAAGACAAGCAAAGACAAGAGCACACAATATTTCGCGAATGCCAGGAAAAAACCCCAATGTGGGGAAACCCTTTGATCAAGTCTTCATATTATTCTTCAAAAGTTCAGTAGACATAGAAAGTACAATATACAAAATTCACTTGCCCAACACAGTTAAATCTGAACACTCAAACTACAGTCAACAGGATGCCCTAACCACAAAGTCAACGTTGATCAACTTAGCAGAATTACTCCTCCAAATCAGCTCGGTCAAACCCAGTCAATTCGGCCTACAAGAACAGTCTGAAGTAGCCCAAAACAGTCCAAAAAAAGTCGATCAAACTCAGTCAACGCAGAGTGAAACCTGTGGTCAACGCTGGTCAAACAGCCCATAAAACCTTGAAATTTGTGGCAAGAAATGCAGGTTACCCAAACAGAATTTCTCCCAAGAAAAATGCAGTCAAACAATGTAAATTGTCCCCTGGTCAATGCTGGTCAAACTTCCTATAACTTGGTCAACACAGAAAAGTACAATCAGCCATTCGAACGTGTGGAGGAGAGAAGTTGCCTAGAAATTTGTACGACCTAATCAGAGGAGGAGAGAGGGAGATATGTGAGTGATGATGAGTGTCCAAATAAGGTAGATGTTCCTTCTATTTATAGACAATGTTGAGGGTGAAGAGACACGTTTGTTGGGCTTCATGAGCCTAAATTAGACTTCTGGCCAACCTTGACAATTTATCCATAAAAGAAATAAATTCATAATTCCATTTGTACATGTTAGAATGAGATGATCTTTAGATCAATCCTACACCTCTCGAAAAGAGGAATCCAATAAAAATGTCAACTTCATCATATGAGCTGTCCAAAGTGGAGTTTCGCCCTAGTTGCCAATTCTAACGCTCCCTCTCAACTAGGGAGAACTCCACCTGCCAAATTATTTGTCAATCTGTACCATCTCTGAGATCCATATTATACTCTGCTCTGTTGAACCATGAAGAAATAACGAAGAAGAAATGATCGAGAGTGTGTCATACCACTCTCCATTGACCTGAAGTCAGTCTCCAATGATCGAGAGTGTATCATACCACTCTTCATTGACCAAAGTCAATCTCCATTGATCCCAGATCAATATCAAACATCCTAGCATCGGGAGTACGGTAGTACACAATGTGTCCATCGGTAGTACTATGGTCCCTATCCTCATTTCCCTACTCATTGGCCAGATGAGAGGTACTTCCCATGAGTCCCGGACTGCATGGGTAGGATGTATCGGCAAGAGAAGGTGAACCACTCATCCTGCTCATATGCCATAGGAGAAGGTGAGCCACTCATCCTATGCATATCTTGACCATCATGGGGTATCACAGGGGAAGGTGAACCACTCACCCTGTACACAGCGCACCACTAGGGGAAGTTGAACCACTCACCCTATGGTCGCTCATTGCTCTAAGAAGTACCCCAAGCCCCCCAAAGCTCCCAAAGCTCAATATCCAACTCAAACTGGACCCTCATAAGAGGGTCTCTCCACGACTCCAAGTCGTTCACGAAAGGTTAAGAATTTGACCTTTGCCCAAGGGCTTCGTAAGAATATTTGCGACCTGATCATCAATCCCAATATGACAGAGCCTTATTGCTCCTTGTTTTACCATATCCCAGATAAAGTGATACCTGATATCAATATGCTTGGAGTGGTCATGAAACACGAGATTCTCAGAAAGACGAATCCCACTTTGGTTGTCTTAGAAGATCATGGTGGTATCCAACACATGTCCAAACAGCTCACTAAAGAGCTTCCTCAACCAAACAGCCTCATAGAAGGCCATACTAACAGCAATTTATTCGGCCTCGGTGGTGCTCAAAGCAACCAATTTCTACTTCCTGCTCATCTAGGATATCAAAGCAGAGCCTAGTGAGAAGCAACATCCCGATGTGCTCTTACAATCCACCACACTGCCAACCCAGTCAACATCAGAATAACCATGGAGCCTCACATCCCCAGCAATGTATCTCAGTCCATAGGTGATTGTGCCCCTAAGATATCTCAGAAGTTTCTTGGCAGCAATACAATGTATGTGATGAGGTTCGACCATAACTTGACTCAATGTATTCACTGCAAAGCATATGACCGAACTGGAGTTCACCAAGAACATGAGGGCCCCCATGAGTTGACAATACTCAGAAGGATTTCCTAAATCGGGCCCAGCAACACTTCCGCATAACTTCTTGAAGTTAAGTTCCATCGGAGTAGTCACAGACTTACAATCCACCATCCCAAATCTTTCAAGTAACTTCACAATGTATTTTCCTTAAGAAAAGAAAATCTCACCTGGCTTTTGCCAAACCTCCAATCCTAGGAAATAATGCATCAGTCCTAGGTCCTTCATTTCGAACTTGGAAGCCAACTCCCTCTTACATTGACAAATAAGAGGGTCTACACCTGTCAGAAAGAGATTGTCCACATAAAGTACCAAGACGACAGGTCTATCATTCTCAACCTTAAAGTAAAGGTTCGGATCAACTTCACTTCTTGTAAAACCCAGCTTCATCAGATAGCTGTCGATCCTCTCATACCAAGCCCGAGGAGCTTGCTTCAACCCATAGAGAGCTTTCTTCAACCTACATACATGTGTCTTACGATCTTGACCTTCGAACCCCTCGGGTCATTCTAAATAGACTTCCTCCTCAATTGAACCATGCAAGAAGGCAGTTTTGACATCCATCTGGTGTAGGTTCCATCCTTGCGAGGCAACAAGGGCTATAATCGAACGGATGGTGGTATATCGGGCAACTGGTGCAAATATCTCATCATAGTCCACACCTTCCTTTTGAGAGAAGCCTCCAGCAACAAATCTGACCTTGAAATTTTCAACACTTCCATCAGCTCCATGCTTGATCTTGTAGAGCCATTTCGAAGTGAAAATGGATTTGTCCTTGGGCCTAGGGACCACATCCCAGACATCATTCTTCATAATCGACTCATACTCTTCATTCATAGCATCCTTCCAAACTTGGTGCTTCACAACTTCTTTGAATGTGCAAGGCTCAAATTGAATAATGGTGCTCATGGCAGTTAAGTACCCTTGGCACCTATTCGGCTTCTTACTTTCACAAAAAGTTCCCAAGGAGCAATATCATTCTTAGCATCTTCAAGAGTTTCCCTAAGCCATGAGGGCCTCCTTTTTTAGGAGGAGGGCTCAGGAGGAGGAGGATCAATGGGATCCATTGGTCCTTCAACATCGGGCATTGGTTCATCCTGCGGTTCTCCTTGTTTTCCTGTATCTGCTTCTTTGTCCTTCCTTGGAATAGGAAGGTTACTAATCTTCCCAAGGGTAGCATCTTCATCGAAGGTGGCATCATGACTTATCTCCACTTCTCTTTGACCAGGAACATAGATTCTATATGCCTTAGAAGTTTCGTTGGAGCCCACAAATGTTCCTCTCTTCCTAGATGCATCCAATTTGCTTCTCTTTTCTTTCGGCACATGAAAATACACAGCGCTACCAAAAATTCTAAAGTGAGAAACATCAGGGTTCTTACCAGTGAATACTTCTTCCAGAGTTTTCAAGTCCAATGCTTGATGAGGGCATCTATTTTGAACATACACGACAATGTTGGCAGCTTCGGCCCATAGAAACTTCGGAAGACTTTGATCATGAAGCATGGCACAAGTGGCTTCTATAATAGAACGATTCTTCCTTTCAACAACACCATTTTGCTCAAGAGTATATGCAGTAGTAATCTCCCTCTTAATGCCAACTTCTCTACAATAGTCATTGAACTCATTTGATTCATATTCGGTTCCATTATCGGTCCTTAATATTTTGATCTTCTTCCCTGTTTGATTTTCGACCAAGGCTTTGAAAAAACGAAACCATGTGAACACTTCGTCCTTCTTCTTCAAGAAATAAATCCAAGTTTTGCGAGAGAAGTCATTCACAAAGATAGCATAATATAAATATACTCCCAAGATGTCACAGGCAACATACCAGACAAATAGAATGAACCAATTGCAAAATGTCGGTAGTCTTACTATCACTTGAGGTGAATGGTCCCCTTGTATGTTTTCCTTCGACACATCCCTGACAAACACCTTCATCTTATACTTTAAATTTAGGCATACCTATCACCATCTTCCTTACATCGGGTAGAGCCTTATAATGTAAATGAGCAAACCTTCGGTGCCATAATTCGGATTGAAGTGATGTGTCGCAAGACATAGCTCCCAATGGGCTTCCTCCAACTTGATATAGGCTATCGACCCTGAATCCAAGAGTAAATGCTTCTTTGAAATTTCTTTTCCAAACACGTACCTTTCCATCAATGAATGCCACCTTGAATCCTTTGCCTTCCATCGCCGAGTTAGATACCAAGTTCTTCTTTAGATCAAGTACATATAGTACTTGTTGTAGATGGATTGTGTTACCTTGATTCAATTGAAGAGTAACATTCCCAACTCCCTTTATGGGATAGGTGACATTGTCTCCAAGAATGATTTCCAAATTTGTATCATTTTCTATCAAATTTGAAAGAGCTTCCTTATACCCAGTAAAGTGCCTTGAGGTATCAATCAACCAATTTCCCAAGGTATTTGGTGGAGAGGCAATAGAAAGGGCAGATATAAGACAAAATTATTTTTGCTTGTTATCTACAACATTAGATTCATCATACCTGGAGTTTTTGGATCTTTTAGGAGGTTGACCATTTCCATGTTGAGTAGCGGGAGCATTCCTTTTTCCTTTGTTGTTGAATCTGCCATTCCTTTGATTGTTGTTGCCCCTGAAATTGTTGTGGTTGTTGTCATCATCCCATGGTGTACCCCTTCTATTAGGACACTCCCTAGCATAGTGCTCAAACCTATTACAAATGAAGCATCTTCCCTTCCTTCCATCTTTGAATCCCGGTCCTCCTTGACATTGCTTCTTTGAACTTGGATTGTTCTTCTTTTAGCATGAGCGGAGAAGGCATTAGGTTCATTCCTATTTGAAGGCATGTCTCTCTCCATCATCTTTGTTTCTTCTTGAGTACATCTAGTCAACAATTCATCAAAACCTGGAATCCTGTCATTGTTGAGGATAGTAGTGTTGAACACATGCCATTCACGAGGGAGACCTCCAAGGGCAATGAGAGTGAGCTCCCTATCAGCAATAACTTCTCCAATTGAAAGAAGATCATTTTTTATCTCAGTAATCCTCATGAAGTAGGATTGGATATCTTCACCTCTTCCCTTCTTTATGTCCTTCAACTTGTTTTTGAGAAAGAGGAATTGATTTGCATTGTTAACTTTGAACGTGCCAACCAACCTGTCATACATTTCCTTATATGTGTTCAAATCGGAGATGTATGCAACCAAATACTTGTTAATAGAATCCCTGAAAATCTTCTTTGCTTTGACTTCACCTTTCTTGTACTTTGTCCAACCAATCTCAATGATTTCTCTTCTAGTGATTGCTCTTTTCACTCTTGCTTGGGCTTTGTCTTCACCTCAACTCTGATACCATGTTAATTTTAGATAGCAATGGTATGTTTTATGCTTAAGAGCAATTTACTTCAATTTTTCTTATTAGCCCAATATCAATTTCCAGTTTAGTAATCACATTAACATGATAGTAAATGCAGATAGAACATAAATAAAAAGCAGAAGACAAGCAAAGACGAGGAAAGAATATTTGGCAGATGTCGGGGAAAACCCCCAACGTGGAGAAACACTTTGATCAAGTCTTCTTATTACTCTTCAAAAGTTCAGCAGAGAGAGAGTACAATATACAAAATTCACTTGCCCAAACACAGTCAAATCTGTCTAGTCAAACTGCAATCAATAGGGTGCCCTAACCAGAAAGTCAACACTGGTCAACTTAGCAGAATTACTCCTCCAAATCAGCTCGACCAAAGCCAGCCAATTCGACCTCCAAGAACAATCTGAATTAGCCCAAAACAGTCTAGAAAAAGTAGGTCAAACTCGGTCAATGCAGAGTCAAACCTACAGTCAACACTAGTCAAACAACCCAGAAAACCTTGAAATCTGTGCCAAGAAATGCGGCCTGCCCAAATAGAATTTCTCCCAAGAAAAACACAATCAAACAAGGTCAACTGATGCCCGGTCAACGCTGGTCAAACTTGCTACAACTTGGTCAACGCAGAAAATAGAAAAGCACAGTCAGCCCTTCGCACGTGTGGAGGAAAGAAGCTGCCCAGACATCCGTACAACCCAATCAGATGAGGGGAGAGAGAGATATGTGAGTGATGATGAGTGTCCAAATGAGGTAGATGCTCCTTCTATTTATAGTGTATACACAATGTTGAGGGCGAAGAGACATGTCTATTGGGCTTCATGAGCCTACATTAGACTTCTGGCCGACCTTGACAATTTGTCCATAAAAGAAATAAGTTCATAATTCCATTTGTACATGTCAAAATGAGATGATCTTTAGAACAATCCTACACCTCTCGGAAAGAGAAATCCAATAAAAATATCAGTTTCATCATATGAGTTGTCCAAAGTGGAGTTTGACCCTAGTTGCCAATTTTAACAAGCCTTGTTAAGAGATGGCTGATGAGGTATGTTTCCATTATTCTTCATTTATGTGACCAAAAGCTTCAGATTAAGATTTTCAAATTCAACTTCAAGTATTTTGCTTGTGAGGTCATCAACTAAGGAGTGCAGTGTACTATTTTCGAATTTGATCCTCTCTAGTCTTTGTCAGAATTGTTTTAAATTGGGATGCCCAAAAGAAGATGTAATCATTGTCAAGGACAAAGACCTGCAACACAATCTTTGCTAAAGCTCCATGTAAACCCCAAAAAAATCCAACACAAATTTCTTTGTTGTTTCTTTCTAGCAGTGGACAGAGGGTTGAGCTAGAAGGAGCAAAGAAAATAGATAAATTAATGGAGGTAGTAAAATCTAGGGGAACTTTGGAAAATAAGAGGTTTAAAAAGTCACACGAAGGCGGTAGGGTTAAGGGGAAGACAAGTGTCGTCGAGAAAGAACAAAGATAGGCCATGAGAAGCGAAATGGGGCGAATAAAAGCACAAGGAGGCTGAAGAAAATGGAAGGGATCCTGATTTGACAAAGGGTTGAGCTAGAAGGAGCAAAGAAAATAGAAAAATGAATGGAGGAGGCAGTAAAATCTAGGGGAACTTTGGAAAATAAGAGGGGAAAAAGTCACATGAAGGCGGTAGGGTTAATGGGAAGACAAGTGTGGTTGAGAAAGAATAAATATGGGACATGAGAAGCTAAATGGGGCAAATAAAACCACAAGGAGGCTGAAGAAAATGGAGGGGATCCTGATTCAGTGCTGCAAGAAAAGGTGGAAGACGAAGAGAGAGGCCAAGGAGATAGCAATAGTTAAGATAGGGAGTGAGTGGAAGTAGGAGGAGAAGAAGATCACGGAGTTGGGAAAGAGCAAGGAGAAGATGTGAGCGCTGAGACAAAGTGAGGGACAAGAGGGTTGAAATAAAATCAGTCCTTATCAAAATGGATGTAGGCCAGTCAAGCCATGGAACCAAAGATCACTGCGCTAAATTTGTGTCAACCTTCAAGGAAAACCAAAATGCTTGAAAAAACCAAAAGCTTCTGGATTCATATCGCAGATCATAAAAGAGAAGAAAAAATTCCATTCTAAAAAAGATAACAATACAGGTTTGTTAGAAAATTATATATTACAGAGCAATGGAACACATAAAATATTGCAGAAATATAAATACAGAAAACGCATAAAACAAGAGAGACACAGATATATGTGGTTCACCCAGTTTGGGCTACGTCCACCCCGAACAGCCAGTCCTTCCTTTCTATTATCCAGCAAAATGAAGAGACACAACCTACAGCAGATCCGCTATAATATCCTATGTTTTCTCTCACAGCCTCACCTCACTGCTTCTCGCTCGAAGAATACACATATATTACATAGACTCAATACAATGCCCTCATACAAAGAGAGGGGTTGTCTTCTAAGGCAAAAAACCCTAAACTAAACATAAGTTCTACCGTCAGATCATCCGCCTAATAAACGGCCCAGATTGACTAGAAATTACTATACTTTTACAAGGCAATTTTACATTTGTTTTTAAACCCCCCGCCAAGGGGGGGCTCCCCAAAGGTCGCAGTCGTCCCCTTGGACCCCCCCTGCAACGAATATTTTATGGGCGGCGTTGCCGCCCCATTTCGCACTGGGGTCCAATGTGGCGATACCTTTGAATACAGAAGATAATCAGGCTCCACACCCAACAATCTCCCACTTGGAGACTGATTATAGCAACTCCACCGCTGCTTCATTTGCTGGACAATGACTCCTCTTTGGACCTGGCTGTTTCTCATCTTCATCATCATCCTTGAAGACCAATTGAAAATGAGCATATTCTCAGTTTCTCCCTGGTTACAACTTTTGTTAGCATATCTGCAGGATTCTGGCTAGTGTGTATCTTTTCCAGCTTCAACTCTCCATCTTCCAACACTGATCGTATGAAATGGTACTTGAGCTGTATGTGTTTAGTCTTGGAATGAAATGTTGAGTTCTTTGCAAGATGAATGGCACTTTGGCTATCACTGTATAACGTGCACATATCATGCTCCTTACCCAATTCACCCATAAACCTTTGTAACCAAATCATTTCTTTACTAGTCTCTGTAGCAGCAACATAGTCTGTTTCTGTTGTTGAAAGTGCAACAACATTTTGGATTTTTGAAACCCAACTGACAGCTGTTCCACCAACAGTAAATACATATCTTGTAATGCTCCTACTGTTATCTATGTCACCGCCATATCTGCATCAACATATCCCTGTAGAGAAATGTTTGAACCACCAAAGCATAATGCTTGATTTGTGGTACCTTTCAAACATCTGAGAATCCATTTCACTGCCATCCAATGTTCCTTTCCTGGATTTTTCATGTACCTGCTTACAACTCCCACTGCATGTGCAATATCAAGCCTTGTGCAAACCATTGCATACATTAAGCTTCCAACTGCTGATACATATGGAACTTTAGACATATAATCCATGTCTTCTTGGGTCTTTGGGCACATTTCCTTACTAGTTTGAAATGGCTAGCAAAAAGTGTACTAACTTGTTTTGCATTGTGCATATTAAATCTTTTCAACACCTTTTGTATGTACTCATTCTGAGACAATGTTAATTTACGATTTTTCCTGTCTCTAGTTATTCTCATACCAAGGATTTGTTTTGCAGCTCCCAAATACTTCATTGCAAATGAATTTGCCAATTTTCTTTTGAGCACATTTATTTCCTGCATGTTACACCCTGCAACAAGCATGTCATCTACATACAATAACAATATAATATAGTTGCCATCATTTTGCTTTTTCGGATAAACACAATGATCAGAATGACATCTAGTATAACCTTGTTTAGACATAAACTTGTCAAATTTTAGATACCACTGCCTTGGAGCCTGTTTTAAGCCATACAAGCTCTTCTTCAACCTGCACACTAGTTTCTCCTTCCCTTTCACTTCATATCCTTGTGGCTGCTGCATATATATCTCTTCCTCCAAATCCCCATGGAGAAAGGTTGTCTTTACATCTAACTGCTCAAGATGCAAATCTTCAACTGCTATTAGACTTAAAATAGTTCTGATTGAAGTCATTTTAACAACAGGAGAAATATTTCATCAAAATCAATACCTTTCTTCTGTGCAAACCCCTTCACCACAAGTCTAGCTTTGTACCTCTGTTTTCCTCCATCTTCTTCCTTCAACCTGTAAACCCATTTATTCTCCAATGTAGTTTTTCCTACAGGCAACCTGACTAAGTCCCAACTCTGGTTATGCATTAAGGAGTCTATCTCTTCTTCCATGGCTACCTCCCACTTCTTCTTGCTTTCAACCTGCATTGCTTCTTCATAACATTCGGGTTCACCAGAATCAGTCAACAATAAATAATATAATGAAGGAGAGTATCGTTCAGGGGGTCTACTTATCCTAGTAGATCTTCTAACACCACTTTCAGGTGTTTGGGGTGCCTGTTGCTATTGTTGTGGTTGTTGATTATTATTATTTTCAGGCACCTTTACTTTTTCAGTGATTTCATCAAGAACTGCGTATTTCTTGTTTTCTTTTTCCTGTTTCTTTTCCTGCAATTGATTCTTATACAAGACCTTTTCATTGAATATTACATCTCTCCTCCTCATGATTTTGTGATTTTCGTAATCATATAAGCGATAACCAAAATCATTAACACCATATCCAATAAAGGTACATTACTTTGACTTTGCCTCAAGCTTTGTTCTATTTTCTTTATCAATATGGACAAAGGCCTCACAACCAAAAGGCTTTAAAAAAGAATAGTTTACCTTTTTACCTGTCCATGCTTCCTCTGGAACACCACCATCCAAGGAACTTGAAGGCCCTCTGTTTATTAGATAAACAGCAGTATTTACAGCATCTGCCCAAAATTGTAAAGGCAATCCTGCATGCAATCTCATGCACCTTGCACACTGCATGATTGTTCTGTTCATCCTTTCTGACACACCATTTTCTTGTGGTGTTCTTGGAACTGTCTTCTCTCTGCGAATTCCATGCTCTGAACAGTACCTATCAAACTCTTTGCTGCAATATTCACCTCCATTGTCTAATCTGAGACACTTTAATTTCTTTCATGTCTCAATCTCAACCAAAGCTTTCCATTTCTTGAAAGTATCAAATACATTAGATTTATTCTTAATACAATAAATCCAAGTTTTTCTAGTTGCATCATCAATAAAAGTAACATAATAACGAGAGCCACCGAGAGATGATACCTAAGCAGGTCCCCATACATCTGTATGCACAAGCTCTAATTTTTCGCTCTTCTTTTCTTTCCCAACTCTAAGAAATCTGACTTTCTTCTGTTTTCCATAAATGCAATTCTCACAGAAATGCAAATCAACATTCTTCAAACCCGGCAACAAATTCCTTGAGTGAAGAATCTTCATCCCCTTTTCACTCATGTGTCCGAGCCTATGATGCCATAATGCTGCATCTCCTCCTTTGGAAGTTGAAGCATTAACAGAGTTAGAAATACCATTGCATAAATACAATGTACCAACCTTTTTGCCTCTTGCTATTACCAGGGCTCCTTTGGTAACCTTCCAAGCTTTATTTGTGAAAGATGTCACACAACCTTCACCGCCTAACTGCCCTGTTGAAATCAGATTTTTCTTTAGATCTGGAACATGCCTTACGTCCTTTAGTAGCCATTGGTTTCCATTCTGTTGTTTTACAAGAACCTTACCCATTCTAACAATTTTACAGGGTTTATCATCACCCAAACAAACTTGTCCAAAATCTCCTTGAACATAGTCATGAAAGTATTTCTTATCAGGTGTGGCATGGAATGAGGCCCCTGAATCTACCACCCAGGAATCAGTAATATTTTCGAAAAAAAGAATCAAAGCATCTTGTAACACCTCACCTATCACATTTGCTTCATGATTGTTTTCTTGTTGTGCATCTCCTTCTTTTCCCTTCCGAGATCTACAGTCTTTCTTTAGGTGTCCTTTCGTTCAGCATTTCCAGCACACTATCCCCGATCTAGACTTAGATCTACCTTTCCTTGACTTACTGCGATATCCTGAGCTCTTTCCTCTTTCCATTTTTCTTCCCCTAGACTCTGCACTCAAAGCATTACCCGATGTCTCACCGGAGCTTTTCCGTCGCATTTCCTCGCTAAGGATAGCACCAACAACATCATCAAACTTTAAAGTACTAGATCCAGAAACAGAGTTACTAATGGCCATTACTAAACCATTCCAACTTTCTGGTAATGAACACAAGAATAACATAGCTCTAACTTCATCATCAAAGTTTACCCCTACAGAACATCACTGACTTGTAACAGTATTAAAATCATTTAAATGGTCTACAACAGATCCACCTTCCGACATCTTCATATTAAATAACCATTTCATAAGAAATACCTTGTTTGAGGCTGAGGGTTTTTCATATAGTTTCTCCAACGCCTTAATCAAACCCTCTGTCGTTGTTTCCTTCGAAATGTTGAAGGTGACCGACGCTGCGAGGCACAACCGTACTATTCCGAGTGCCTTTCTATCGAGAAGGTTCCATTCTTTATCTGTCATTCCCGTTGGCATCTTTGTTTTTCCGCCCAATGGTAGGTACAGATCTTTCTGATACAAATAATCTTCCATCTGCATCTTCCACAACGAGAAGTTTTGGCCACTAAATTTCTTGACCCTAAACTTACCATCTTCCGCCATTGCTCCCACTCAAACGAGGAACCCTTCTTTCCTGCGAGTTTATCAACCAAATAGACCTTCGGCTCTGATACCAGTGGTTAGAAAATTATATATTACAGAGCAATGGAACACATAAAATATTGCAGAAATATAAACACAGAAAACGCATAATGATAAAACAAGAGAGACACAGATATACGTGGTTCACCCAGTTTGGGCTACGTCCACCCCAAACAGCCAGTCCTTCCTTTCTATTATCCAGCAAAATGAAGAGATACAACCTACAACAAATCCGCTGTAATATCTTATGTTTTCTCTCATAGTCTCACCTCACTGCTTCTCGCTCGGAGAATACACATATATTACACAGACTCAATACAATGCCCTCATACAAAGAGAGGGGTTGCCTTCTAGGGCAAAAAACACTAAACTAAACATAAGTTCTACCGTCAGATCATCCGCCTAATGAACAGCCCAGATTGACTAGAAATTACTATACTTTTACAAGGCAATTTTACATTTGTTTTTAGCTTCGAGTGCGCTGCCCCCGAACCCCCCGCTAGGGGGGGGGGGGGGCTCCCCAAAGGTCGCAACGGCTCCCCCCTGGACCCCCCCCCCCCCCTTGCAGCAAAATTTTACAGGCGGCAACGAACTGGGGTCCAATGTGGCGATACCTTTGAATACAGAAGATAATCAGGCTCCACACCCAACAAGGTCAACATATTAGTCTGCTTTTGAAAAGAGTATTAGTAATGCATCTTTACAACACATAGTAGCATTAGCATCTACGATAGACGTCCCTTTTAGATAAACAATACTTGGCTGTAAAAACTGCTTATGTTGCTTTTCTGATGAATGATAATGATTATCAACCACTGAGACTAAAGTTGGTCTGTGTAGCAGATAGGCCTGATATTATCCATAATCAAATAATTAGCTTCATTAACATGAAAGACATCAGCCCTTGCTAACTAGGAACAAATAAATTTCAGATATTTTAAGATTAAATCTGTATGAATGTAAAATTTAAATACACCTCTCCCCCGCCTCACACATACACCCCAAAAAGAAAATTGCTAAATAGAGTGCAATATAGAGATGAGGGTTTCACCTAACAAATTTTGCTACAAATATTATATACAATATTCTACTTTAAGAAAAAGGGATAAAGCTCAACCCCACCATGTGATTAAACATTAATGTGCTACACATCAAAATGGATAGAATATAATAAATGAGAATTAACAAGTGGAAGAAAGTCTTGGCAAGGAAAGAGAGGCACCGAATCAAGATCGGCAGCAGTAAGAGAAACATGGATGCTTAACCTCTCAAAAATGTTTAACATATTCACAATTTCATCAGCATAAAAATAATGCTGAAAGACATGTGCACTAAAAAAAGCTTGGTAATGTTCACAATGCATAATTCTTCATTCATCAAAAAGGAAAAGCAAATACCAGTATACAGCAATATAAAACAAAAGTGGAGTTCTAAATTTATATTCTGTTTACCTGGCCATCTCCTTGTGAACTTGATGGTGACTGGTCAGACACTGATTCTGAGTTGTCACTTATTTGAGGTGGACTTGTTTGGTAAGTGTCTAATGCTGCCCATGAACTGCAGAGAGGAGCATTCTGCCTGCTAACACTGTCAAGTCCTCCTAGCACCAATAATGTTGAAGGACCATCTGATCGAGGAACTAATTCTTCAGGTCCATTGTAAACGTTATTTAAATCAAATCCGTTTGATATGGGAGACTTTCTCTTATCAGTAGATTCTATTGATAAAGACTGTGGTACAGATCCCGCTAGAACATGTTGTTCCTGAATACCTTCTCGTCTCTGCCAAAAGTTATGAGAATATTGAGGTACAACTGACACAACAGTTTTCTGTGTAGAGTCATGTGGAAAAAGTACATTTCGCGTTTGAGTTGAAACAAAAGACTGTTCACGTGCACAGATAGCAGGCTCTGTACTCTTTCTGAATGCATTTGAATGAGAGTCAAGAGTTCCTACAGAAAATGAACCAATGGTTGACATATTTGGCATGCTACATTGCACTTGCTGAGGTCTGACTAAATCATGTGGTCTTTGGTTTTCGGCAGTGGCATTGCAAACAAGAAAATTGTTTTGCAATGGAACTGTGTTTTCTGAAGGGCCACCAAGAGAGACTTTATTATTTGGCTGATCTGCTGTGGACTGTTTTGCAGCTGCTGTATTGGTTTCCTCAGGCATGCTAGCAGAGCTTGCAAGTTTTTTCAGAAGTTGGAGTACAGTATCCTGGTTACTTGCCTGGTCAGAATTATTAGATGCTGCAAGTTTAAAAATCCAGTGTCAAATCATGCCAGGAACACTGCACATTTTCTATAGGACACAAAGGATTATATTTGAGAAGCCTTTCCCTGATACACATAAATCTGGCATAGCATAAAAGAATTTTAAAAACTTACATCACCAGAAAGAGATTTGAACTGTAAACAAACTGTTAATAGTGATTTCCTTTAGTCACTTGGAAGCAACCTTTGGGATGATTATACATAATACTAGAAAAGAACTTTAGTGTATTTTTACATGTCACTGTTCAGCATTGGACAATGAAATTGCAATGAGCCTACACAAATTGACATTTTAATCTATACAACAATAATGATAAAATTGCTCAATAATTATGCCAGGCAAGAAGACACTTTTAGGGTAATGCCTCACAAATGAGTCAATGACACTATTCAAATTAGGAAAGATTGTCATATAAACCTGAACAAAGTATCTGATATCTTAGAGAGATTTCAGAAAACAGACCTGAGTTAAGGGAAGAAGTTGGTCATGTGGGGGACTCTTGTTGCAAGACTCAAATCCAGCCATGTCAGTATCTCAGATAAGGAGGATAGGCTTGTCTGGTCAAAAAACCCCATTGGCGAATATACTCAGAACGCTCGATATATTGATTTGAGTACTCAAGAGGGGCAAGGAGACCCTCTGTGGTGGTGAAGGAAAATTTGGAAATTCAAGTGTGCATACAAACCTCGTATTTTTATGTGGCTGGTCTTAAACAATAAAGCCTTGATCTGGAATAACCTTCAAAAGAGAAATTTGTGACGTGGAGATACTGTGGAAGAGGATTTGAAAGGTTGGTGTGGTAATTCAAATTTGAAAAAATATAAAGTACTAGCAGTGATTTTACCTGGCCATTTCGCTGGCTAGGAACGTCAGCCTTTTTGAGGATAAGGATATCCCTCCAATTCAGTGTGCTTCTCAGGGTCTTGGCATGTTAAAGAGTTAGCCTTGGATGACAAGAGAATCCCTCCTTGCAAATTGTGGTGGAGGTGGTGGATAAATCAGGTACATGGACCTATTTTCATATGTTTGGTTTCCTATTTTCATAAGTACCTTACTCCTTGTCTTATTTTTTATGTTTGGTTTCCCTCTCATATCAAGATTTGTTTATATTATATGCTAATAACCTTTTATTTTATATTTTCCTTGGTTAGGAAAGCTTACTAAATGCTCAAGATTATTGAGGAGACTTCCAAGGATAGACTTGAAGCATGGAAAAAGTTCTATTGAAGCCCGTCAAGATTTGATGTCCTAGAAGGTTTGTTAAAGAAATTCAAGGTATGTCTTAGACTACAAACTTTGTTATAAAGTTAACTTCATGTAAAAGGTACAATCATTCTTCTTTTATTTGCTTTACATTACTCACATCATTATGTCTAGGGTTTTGAATCTTAAAGATTCTTGTTTGGGTAATTAATCATTAGATTGAATCTATTCCTCGTGATATTATTTGATCATTCTTGTGTAACCCTAACCTTTAGGGTTAACTATAAAAGCCTAGCCTCTTGATGCTAAGGGTATGTCTATAATGTTGAAACCCTAGTCCTCTTAGGGTTGTTGATAAAGTCTAGAAATCCTATTCTTTTGATGTTTAGGGTTTTGGTATTGTTATAGTAGAAAACCTAGTTCTTTAGGGTTTGACATTAATGTCTAAATTATATATTAAAACTCTAGTTCTTTAGGGTTTACTGAATTAAGGTTTATGAACAAATCCTTTATAATAGTTATAGTAAGATCCTAGAAATATAGCCCTAGGTGTATATTCGTCTGTCTAATCGAAACACTAGTCCAATCATAATTGTTATATATCTAACTTTGATATATTAATGTTTGTGTCTTGAGTTTACCTAGTAGATATTGTTGTAAGATGCTAGTTCACAGTGATGAAATCCTAGATATATGTCAGTATGCTAACTTAATTATTGATGCTCATGTTTTATTTTGTAAAATCTTTGGTTTATAGCAAAACCCTAGTAGAGATTGATGTTCTAGGATATGATGATATTGTTTTCGATTGTTTAGCTTTTGATATAAATCAGGTGTTTGCAATAAATCCTAATAGAGTATGCCATATAACTCTGAAAGTAATATTGAAGCCCTGGATTTATAAGTGTTATAACAAGATTGATATCTTGATTGAGTTACTTTAAGTCTTGATGATGACGTCTAAGGTTTTCTGTTAGTTTTTGTAGCATCAAATGTGTTCTAGCTTTGAAATTTTGTGGAGAGGCTAGAATACACGGGATCTCCAAAATCTAGAAATCGTTTCTGTAAATTCCGCCTAGAAATGACTTAATTAGATTATTAATCAGTTTTTAAATATTTCCTAAGTCTAAACTTAGGAAATATCACTAAGTAATCAGAATTAATTAAGTCAAGGTGTGAATGTTCTAGAAACTCACACGGATCGACTTCAAGTTAATCCTAGCCATCGATTAAGATCTAATCTTGGTCATTGAAGTCACAACAAAATATTATAAGAAGAAGCGATGGGGCTTTGAGAAATCACTTGGGAAGATCGATTTTCATGAGAAAATCGATTTCCTGAGTAGCAGCAATTAGTTGCCGGAGAGACAGCTAGTGAGATCGAAGCAGTGAGAGAGCGGCAGGGACAGTGAAGCCAAAGGAAGGATTTCAATGCCAGTGAGTGCATTTGCAGGGAGGCAAGTGAGCCACAATGAGGCTGACGCAAAGCAGCGCAATAGCCTCTAGAGGCAATTTCGAATCTGCTACGAAAAGCCAAGTTTCAGTGCCAGAAGCTGGACAGAGGTTCCAGACGCCAAGAGAGACATTTTCCCAAACAGCAGCAGACCAGACGGCTTAAGGAGAAGTTGGTTTGAGCTGTGTGTTGAAGTGACTGCGCTAGGGTAACACAGTAGCTGCGCAGCGCCAGATTGGACGGCTCAATTTAAGCTGAGCTCAGAGCCCGAATTTGCCTGCAGAGTGAGGAAATTCCTCACTAGATTTTTCTTGCCAGTTTTTCTCTGTAGGATTGCCAGTTTCGGCATCCAATTGTACTCAGATTATTTCACTGCTGCATAGTAATCAAAACCCTCACTGTTGCACTGGTTTTCCCAAGTTGGGTTTTTCTGGGGACATTGGTCCAAAAATAACTATGTAACTTTATGTGTGTATGCTAGCATTTCTTCTAACGTTTATTTCTTCTGCAGTTTTATTTGGGTATGTTGTGTTACCCACCATTTTGTGGGTGATATCCCTAGGAGAAATTTTCCTCCAAGATGGTCCTCAGACGACATCCATGCAGTCCCTCACCCATCTATCATGATTGTATGTTTGAACTTTGAAGGTGGGCATCTCGAACCTAAAGGTATGCCGTGTCATTTGGTAATTGAGTATTGTAGTTTGCTTATCATGGACACTTCTGGGCATGGATTAATGGGGGGATTAGGCGAAAAGAATGGGTTAGGTTTGTGCTCTTGTCCCCTAGCCCCCTTTTGGATATTAACCTTGGATTCTAGTCCCATGGGATCTCTTTTACCAACCATTTGGCTTTAGGAATGGTATTTCACGGGAAACCTTGATTTTGATTGCATGGTCCCGCTCCCTCATCCACATATATTGCCCCTTTTCCACTCATTATAACCCCATTCATCATTTCTCCCACCTGGGTCCACATTCCTCCACTAGGTCCACATAGGGCTAACTCTCCCCTTCCCCTTGCCCACACCTTGGGTCGAGCCTGGAATGATACCCTGAAGGTTGATGCAACTAAAAAGAAAAGTAAAAGCATAATTGGCCACATTCAACGGGAAAATGTACCACAAAATGCAAAAGATGCATGGGACAAACACATTTAGCATGTAGGAAAAAGCCAATACATGAGCTCTACCCCATCATCATGACCATCCCCCTAGTTCCTACAAGCTCTATGAGCCCCCTTCATCAAATAGTAACCCATGATTGTCCCAACCCCTAGTGAGCAATGAACCGCCCTACTTTAAAAGAGGGTGTCCACTGCTATATCTCACACATCATGCTCTTACACCTTGAACCCCAAGCAGTTAATTGAATAAAAATTATAAAAATGCAAAAGGCATATAAAGAAGGGTGGAAAAATCAAGTTTGTGGCACCTCATGTACCACGGTTGCTCCCTCCTATACATTATATACCAAAATGTGGGCTTCCCTTTTACTAGCTACCCTTGTACCCCAGCGTGTGGCCCAGGGCTGCCCCTTCTCATCCTCTACTCCATTCACCTCTTTATCACATACCACCACCTTTTAAAGGATATACATTGGACATATTATTCCCTTTAGAAGCAGAAACCACCTAATGGGATATTTGGTTAACCCCATTTGGAGTTTGGAGACATTAGCATATGCCAAAGCCCATTATGGAAGGGCAGGCCATTATGAAGTCCTCACTTGTGGTCCATAGTTTGTAAGCTCTTTTACTCAATTTCCTTGATGACTTCTTGTACTGGAAGGCTATGGGACGCATTGTATCTTATGCAGGATTACAAATGGTCTCCATCTTGGGTTTGGTCTCCTTATACGGGGTCCTAACCCTCCAGAGGGCTACATTGACACATGTAGGGTGTGTGTTGAGAGACATGGGCCTCCACAGCGTTAGACAACACTCCATGGATCCCCAGAGATGTTCAGAGATTGCTCGAGATTCACTTATTAGACGAGGAAGATGCACCTGATTCACCTTTGCCCAACGAGCCCCACAGATGTACCATGCACTTGGCAACTGACCTAGGACTTGTAGGATGATGTGGTATCACCTACACCATCATCTGAGACCTTACAAATGGTCTACAAGGATCTTTGACTTACTTGGAGACCCATGAGGTCACTTGTGTGCCCTCACAGCCATTGGGAGCACCAAAAGTTTATTGTTTGGAGAACAAGGGGCCACCCCCTTGTCCATCACTTTTGAGGGTCCTATTCTTCATTACGGCACCTATGGACCTCATCAGGCCTCTTGGAGGGCCCTATGACATGTATTTTTTATCATTCGACCTCTTGGGAGGCTTATTATTTTATTTGTGAGCTAGTTTGGTGGGTTTGTCACCAATAGATAGTTATTTGCACATTATTTAAGTTGATGGGCTAATGTAGGCCCAAATTAGGTAATTCAAACTTCGAATGACTGTATAAATAGGAGAGACATGAATTCATTTGTATCATCGCTTGGATTGGATCATATCTTTTTGTAAAATTTTCGCTATCTTTTGAGGATGAGACTTTTTGGATGAATGGATGAATTTCGATGTTTGGTTATTCTTCTTTTTCTTGGAGCTTCTATGATTGGCATATCTTGATGATTGGATATATTCTTCTTACATGTAAGTACTATTCATGATATTGGGATTTTCGCTATTCTAGGGTTAATTTGTTGCTTTTCTTATAACGAAATTGTGGCATTTAAATCTCTAAATAGTGTTGTATCATGATTGGGCCATGTTTGAATGAAAGAATGTTCCTAGAGACATCCTTGTCTTGACAAGTCACCAAATATTGTTGACCGAAGTATAAATGACCTTGAAGCTACTTCCATTAAGCCCCAATGCCCAACGAAGTTGTCTTTTAGGCCTCCTTGACAAGTGGAAACCAATCCAAACTTTAAATCTTTAATGACTCCATCTCTCCCAAAGGACAAAGCACTAGTCCTCCTCTCGTGATCACTTTAAAGCTTATTTCTTTCACCTTCCCCTCTTTTGCTAGGCCTAGCCTACATAGGCCACCTAGGGCATCAATTATCTCACAATCTAGCCATCCAAATACTTCAATTTTTGGTCTGTGTCCTCCAAAAGCCCTCCAAATTTCATGAGATTCTGACGGCGGGATCTTGAGATATCGCAAGCCCCAGCGCGAAGACCAATTCTTACGCTTGGTTTCCCTTAGGCTAGAAACCTCATTGGGATCCTTGCATTGCCTTTCATTGAAAATTCATTCCTTGATCCCTTTCTCCTCCCTACTTAGGTCAAGCATATCATTGGTTGCTAAACCCTATCCTCTTGACCTAACCTCATGTCCACTTGGTCCCATGTGGTCCCATGCACTATCAAGGTTAATACTTCAAAGATCACCTAGAACCCAAGTTTCCACAAGAATTCAAGGGCTTAGGGATCCCCTTTACAAGACATGTACTCAAAACCTAACCCTTGAATTCTCACCAAGCCCTTCCTGGAGAGCCTTCCATCTTGTCTTCCAAGACAAGCAAGCCACAATCTTGAGCCTCTCTTGTGAATAGGCTTCTAGTATCACCCTTCATCCTATCTTTGATCTATTCATCTTTGTGATCCTTATCATATCAGGTCTCCTCCTATCGGTGAAAGTCTGTAAAGAGTAAGGAGCTTTAGCTGAGGTGATAATGGGTTATTTATCCATTGTTTCCCTTGACCTAGCAATTGTTCCTTTAGGATTCCCTCCTAGTAAACCCGCTAATTTGCACGGTAACAAGTTGCATTGTAATTGATTCAGTATTTGTTGCAGCAAACAGTAAATAAATTGTTAAAAAATTGTTTAACAATTAGGAGAATTATTTCCAGTTGTTGCAATAAGATTCGGGTTTCCAAATTTTCAGATGGTATCAGAGCGCAAATGATCAGCCGGAGAGCTCAATAGCGAAGGAAGAGGGAATTTCGTTGTTCAGTAAAGGCAACAGATCGAAACCTCAGAGGCAGCGCACTCACCTTAGCCAAGGGGTCGAATTTCTTGAGGAGAATTGACTTTTCTGAGAGAGTGATAGAAAATTCAATCTCTCTAGATCGAGGGGTTCCAGTGGCAGAGGGACTAGCCAGTATTTTTCGCAGAGCAGATCTCTAGTTGGACGCAGTAGTTTTACAGCAGTTTGCAAGAGCAGTACTCGCGTCAAGTGGAAGAAGAGCACACACTGAGGGAAATTTTTCCTCAGGGAACTTCTAGTCTCAAGAAGTTTGATTTCCCTTGCAGATCAGCAATCGTTGTATTCGGAGTTTCTCACTCCAGAAGGGAGTGCGAATAGCTGAGCAACAGTTGAGCAAAACGAAAGAGGAGATTTTTGATATTGTTTGAGATGGCCACTGCTGGACTTCGAGATCAGGAGAGGTTGGATGGTGCTTCCAACTATGGCATCTGGAAGGCAAGGATGTCCTTCCTTATGGATGAATATGGATTGAAGCCATTTACAGATGCAATGGTAGCTATCCCCACGAATGCAGATCAGCTGAAGGAGTATAGAATGGAGATGGTGCAGGCAAAGAGGTTGATCCTTGATGGTGTTCATGATCACGTTGTTTCACACATAGTTGGCAAAGGGACTGCCATAGAACTATGGGAAGCTCTCACCACGTTGTACCTAGGCACTTCCGAGCAAAGAAAGATGTACTTAGAGGAGAAGTTGAGGCTCATCAAGACGCAGAAGGGGGAAGGCATAGACCCCTTCCTCACCAGGATTCAGGAGATCCAAAATCATCTTGCAGTTGTTGGCGCAGCGCCTCAACCCACAAAGCTAGTGTGATTGACACTCAACAGTGTCTCAGAGGAGTGGCAGGTGTTTGTCCAAAGTATCTTGGGCAGAGACACCTTGCCAAGGTGGGACAGGATGTGGGCCGATTTGCAGCAAGAGGAGTTGAGACGAGCTCTAGTAAAGAGCTCCATCAGTGGCAGCAGTAGTGGATCGAAGCAGGTGAAGGAGGAGCAGAAGGTGGCCCTTGCATTGAAGGGTCCCAGTCAGGGACAAGGGGCGTAGCGAAAGAAGAAGGACCAGTCAACGGTCAAGTGCTCCAAATCTGGTGAGCTTGATCACTACAGTACCCAGTGTCCTCTCAGAAAGAAGAACAAGGAGGAGAAGCAGGACCCGCAGGAAGCATCAGCAGAGATCGATAAGTTGTCCTCAAGGTTGGAGGAAGACTTCGCCATGTTTGCTGGCATACCCCCAAGAGTGAAGTGGGGTGACTTGGTGTTGTAGCCCCAGAGTGATACAGATGGGCAAGATCCTGAGGAGGTCCACCTCTTCGATTAGTACATTGTTGTGGGAGCTCGCAATATGCAGTAGCAGGATGGATCAGTGGCAATAGACGCAATCAGATGCCAGAGTGACAGAAGTAGAGTCTAGTTGCAGTCAGATGTTGGGGAGCACAGTGCAAAATTGGCAGTAATGCAGTTGGCACAGTGAGTAGCAGTGTATATGCCTCAGTGACAATGCAGATACTAGCAGCAGTCAGAGACTCGAGTGATAGATGCATCATATTGATCACAATTGATTCAATATTTAGGGTGTTTTTCAGTTGCAACAGCAACAGATGGAGAGGGAGTTGCAGTGCAGATGCAGTGTTGGCGCCAATTCAACAGGGTTAGCAGCAGCACAAATGCAACATACATCCAAGTTGCACAGTGGTTGGTGGGCAGTAGCAGCTAGACATCAGCATCATGAGAGAAGATGGTGCAGAGACAGAGTGTTGTCACATCATGTGCAATACAGCACTAGAACACATTCCTCACTAAGAGGGAGTGTTAGTTTTTGTAGCATCGAATGTGTTGTAGCCTTGAAATTTGTGGAGATGCTAGAATACATGGGATCTCCAAAACCCAGAAATCATTTCTGGAAATTCCACCTAGAAATGATTTAATTAGATTATTAGTTAGTTTTTAAATATTTCCTAAGTCTAAACTTAGAAAATATGACTAATTAATCATAATTAATTAAGTCAAGGTGTGAATCTTCTAGAAACTCGCACAGATCGACTTCAAATTAATCCTAGCCATCGATTAAGATCTAATCTTGGTCGTTGAAGTCTCAATAGAGCATTATAAGAATAAGTTGACGGAGCTTGCAAAAATCACTTGAGAAGCTCGATTTTCATGAGCAGATTGATTTCCTGAGTAGCAGCAACGAATTTCCAGAGAGAGAGCCAGTGAGATCAAAGTAGTGAGAGAGGGGCAAGGACAAAGAAGCCAGAGGAAGGATTCCAGTTCCGATGAGTGCATTTGCATAGAGGCAAGTGAGCCACAGTGAGGCTAACACAGAGCAACACAGTAGCCTCTAGAGGCAATTTCAAATTTGTTGGGGAAAGTTGAGTTTCAGTGCCAAAAGTTGGGCAGAGGTTCCGAAGGCCAGGAGAGACATTTTCCCAGACAGCAACAAACCAGACGGCTTGAGGAGAAGTTGGTTCGAGCTGAGTATTGAAGTGACTGTGCTAGGGTGACCCAATAGCTGCGCAGAGCCAGTTTGGACAGATTCCAGTTCCGATGAGTGCATTTGCATAAAGGCAAGTGAGCCACAGTGAGGCTAACACAGAGCAACACAGTAGCCTCTAGAGGCAATTTCAAATTTGTTGGGGAAAGTTGAGTTTCAGTGCCAAAAGTTGGGCAGAGGTTCCGGAGGCCAGGAGAGACATTTTCCCAGACAGCAACAGACCAGATGTCTTGAGGAGAAGTTGGTTCGAGCTGAGTATTGAAGTGACTGCGCTAGGGTGACCCAGTAGCTGCGCAGAGCCAGTTTGGACAACTCAATTTGAGTTGAGGTCGGATCTTGAATTTGCTTGTGGAGTGAGGAAATTCCTCACAAGATTTTTCTTGCTAGTTTTTCTCTGTAGAATTTGCATAATAATAAAAACCCTCACTGCTACACTGATTTTCCCAAGTTGGGTTTTTCCAAGGACATTGGTCCAAAAATAACTATGTAAATTTATGTGTGTGCGCTAACATTTCTTCCAACGTTTATTTCTTCCGTAGTTTTATTTGTGTAGGTTGCAGTGTGATTGATTCAATATTTGCTGCAGCAAACAGTAAATAAATTGTTAAAATTTAATTTAACAATTAGGAGAATTATTTCCGGTTGCTGCAATAGGATTCAGGATTTCGAATTTTCAAATTTGTAACACCCTAGCAAAAAAAAGTTGAAGTCTAGTATGTAAAGATATAACACTTTTGTTGATTATGAACCTAACTAGGTTTAGGTGTTTAATGTCTAAAGTCAAAATGCCTCCATATGATTCTGATATAGTTAACTTCACGTTTTTGTATATTTGTATTTGGTTGTACTTGCAATTAAAGTTTTGCAGGTACCTCATCTTCAAGATGTTGAAGATGTTCGAGATTGAAGAAGTTCATAATAATGAGCATGATGAAAGGAATCTATAAGCATAATGATCAAGATGACCTTGATGCCATAAGAAAGATAAAGCCTTGAAAGAATGAAGTGTCTCTGACGTTATGAAGTTGTCGATCTCCCCAAGTTGAGAGGGAGCCAAAATAAAAGAAAGAATACATCTCCCCAGTTAAGAGGGAGAGCATGTTATAATAAATACCTTGAAGAAAAGAATGAAACTAGTGAATGAAAGCACTACAAATAGATTTCCAATATACTGAGGATGTCTTGTTGTTGTTGAAGAAATGAAAGACGAAAAGCTTCCAATATGAATAACTTGATATAAGTGGCATCAGGATGATTAAGGATGTCGAAGGTTTGTGTTTACTTGTATGTATAATTGAAAGTTTATTTTTGATTGTGTTTATTTGGAGTCTGGACAAACAGATATATCTAGTTTATTAGGGAGTGATGAAGCATCTAATGGTGGATGCTCGAGAGGACATTTGGTCGGCCTATATGTTGACGTCTAGATCCCGAAGAGGGAGGGTGGCGTTGGTCATGGAGCTCTAATCTTGGATATGCACCTAGATCCGTGGGTTGATGCTTAGCAAATAATCCTGGTGGTACCTAGACTGGCTGAAAGCTTGAGTCCACCTTAGTCCCGCCCAGATAGATTATCTTGGTCAGGAATCTAGTCCACGGCACTGAGAGCGCTAGAACTCTTCGTAGTTCATTTTGGAGATCTTCCATGTACCTCTATATATTTGTAATTATGAATACCTCCCTAGTTAAGAGGGAGTTTAGAAGAATGTAACTAGTGTCGGTCTTCATAACTATATTTGAGTCATGATGTAATGTATTTATCAAAAGAAAGAAAAAAGAAATTTTTATTATTAAAGAAATTGACTTATTAAAACATGGGTTTCATGCTTGGGCCAATTGTTTATAGGTCAAAGCCTCCATTGCAGGCTTCTAGGGTTTATGTCAAGTGTCCTTGTCCATATCATAATGTAAAGAACCCTTATTGGGATTTATTTGTCAAGAAAGAAATTTATTTTAATGTAAAATAAGTCAATTAGGCCTCCTCCACCAAGTCGGTCTCAAACTGGACAAGTCAGCCTAAACTGAGGGGTAGAAATACTATATAAAGGCAGCGACTCGACCTCATATGTCCCTCACACTCACAAGTTCGATCTGCCACTTCTGGGGCTAGAAAAAGTGTGAATTTCTAAGGAAAGAAGAGGAAATCGCTAGTGAAGAAGGAGGAGGTCTCTCTCAAGCATAAGAAGCTAAAACTCTCTCTCTCTCTCTCATGTGTGAAGCTGTTAAGCTGCTGGAGGGGTCGAAAACTGCAGAGCTGAAGCTAGGCTGAAATTTTGTAGCTAGAGGTCAAAATTCTGTAGCTGGGAAGTCAAAGTTCTGGATTGTTGCTAGGCTGAAGCTGCCGGATAGGAAGAGACTACTAAATTATCTTGGAAGGCTGACGTGGTGGAGGAGGAAGGTTTGTTGGTCTAGGGTCTTGGTCTATCTCATTTTGAATTACTAAAGGGAGAGTTCTTGCTTGGGTTTTCCCCTCTATAGGGATTTTAGCCCTGGCTGAGTGCCTACATCTGGTGTCCTTGATCTTCGTGTTTTGGTTTTGGTAATTGTTTGATGAACTACAATAATAATATAACATAAGAAAGATAATAGGAACTCAAAGATATCACAAGTAATTAGCAGCTAGAGAAAAAAATTCTGCCTTTCTGATTTTCTAACAAAAATAGCATGAATTTGAAAATAGAAAACTTCATATTTGCCCATTTGCTATTGCTGAAGATGCCATTGTCAATTTTGAAGAATGTGGAGAAATCTGCAAATATGATCTTGTAACTATATCAATGTGGAGAAAATGAAGCAGTTCAGAAGAAGGGTCAAAACCATATTTTCTAGGGACAATAACTATCAGCATCGTAGACATATTTCAGATTTAATACACAAATCAACATAACAAAGAAAGATCAATGGTATTTAGAGTATTGTTGCCAACAATAAGCATCATTGATATGGACTATATTGGTCCATTGAAAATAATTTTTGCCCGAGGAGGGGACAATGAACTCAACAACAGCTGTTACCTCAAAGTTCTTAAAAACATCATGTATTTCAGAATTTGTGTAAAACACTTGTCACTTTCTAAAAGACTAAAGCAGCCATTGTTAGTTACACAGATAGGCACTGAAGTGCTTTCATAAAAATATTAGTAACTCTCATATTATGTTTCTTATCACGTAAGCTAAGATGAACTAACAAAGTAATTATAAGTCATCTACTCGAGTCAATAAGAATAGAAAGCACTTCTCTGTATCTCTATACCCCTCAGGGTGCCTCAAATGTTTTAGAAATAGTTTTTTAATGTTGTTAAGAAAATCTCATTAACTCACAGCATTTCACCAATCAAAACCTCTGAACTATGGCCAACACTTGCTAAACGTAGTAACATTAACCAAATGAATGTTTTATTGTATCATATCCTCCTCACTCACATAGAACACCAGTCTATATGAATGCCCTCAGAAATACCTAGAAATGGTTAAAAGTGCAATTTAGAAAGAAGCTATAAATGCATGATTCATTGCCAATCAAAAGCAATTTCCAAAAACCAACACAACACATTCAAAAGAAGAATTCAACTTTTAGAATAAGATTATTGAAAGGACTCAAAACCACTATTTTTGTTTTGTTTCAGTGAAGCAAAAAGGAGAAGAGCAGAAATTTACTCTGTAACTGAGCTAGAACCTTCAACAGATTTACAATTAGAGAGTAACTGCCACGATCATCATTCAGACAAGTCCCAGCCATAATGCCATCGGGGTGAGTTTTCCTCCGCCGCCTATTATGACCAGCTAAGCGTCTTCGGCAACTTCTTTTCCCCTCATCAAATTCTTGAAGAAGATGAAACCTGCTCCCAGGTCCATAAACAATGCATGTTCTCAAATGAGTGACCTTGATGCACAAATCATTTGGTCTTTACATAATGTCATTTACATTATAAAAGAGCTATTCCTTTCTATCTTATTTATGTAGATTGTCATGTTATATCTTCAAAACAAATAACATGTGGTAGTACTGGATAATATCTTCAGAAAGAGATCCAAAAGCTAAACCATTCACACTTCCACAGGGATGTTGGTTTGCAAGGATTGAGAATATCGTCAAACATAGCCCTCAGGGTCACTGACTGATGTCATCTTGAAACAGAAAGACATTTAAAAATGATAGAAGACAGAACAGAAATTTAGCATTTGCAAAGTCATTGCGGCAAAAAGGTGTAGGGAGCATTATAGCACCTCTCCAATATGAAGTAAAAAACAAAAAACACTTCTCCAGTTACAAGAGACATTCACTTCTCAGAATATGACTGGAATGTGGATCCAGAATTGTGCTGACACTACAGAACAGGCTTACTACCATAGCATCATCTAGTGTCTTTAAAAGAAAGGCCATGATCATCCAATTGAAACAACAATTTTTGCTTCTATTATAAGCATGAAAAGAAAATGCACCATAAAGCTTCAAAGCCTAAAACTCAAAAGCCTGTCCTAGAAATCATGCCAATTCTACTACACAGAAGGACTCAACATAAATTTCCATCCACCAAATTGCCTCTAAGGCTAGAGAGAGTGTGCCAGATGAAGGGCAGACTATAAAACTCCAAAAGATAAGAGGGTGCCACCCAAAGCAACCAATGCCAAGCTAGAAGAGGGGAGTGTAATAAGAGATCGCAGAGGAAATGTGATTCTGACTTTTAGCCATGGACTTGGACAGGCTTCCAATGATAAGGAAAAAAGCTTAGCTCTGATCACAAGGCTTAAGTTTGTTTAAAAATTCAAAAAAATAGAGGAGAGAGGCTTGAAAATTATATGAAATCATTTATTTTATAAAAAATGTCTGTGAGATCATCTCTCTATGGGACAAAAGGATTACAGAGTGAGACAGTTCTTTACTGTTCTAGATACAGAATTCTAAGAGGAAACATGAATCTAAAATCAAAGCTAAATAACAACTGGTATTACAGAGAGGGAGATCACCCTATTTGTTTAAGAATTCAAATAAAAAAATAGAGAGGTTTGAAAATGATATGAAATGATTGATTGCATAAAACTGTCCATGAGATCATCAATCTATGGGATGGGAAGATTACAGCATGAGACAGTTCATCTTTGAAATGTAGATGCAGAAATCTAATAGGAAACACGAATCTAAAATCAGAGGTAAATGACAACTGGCATTACAGATAGGGAGAACCCCACTACTCAGGGATCAGTTCAGTAATGTGTGCCTACCTACAAAAGTAAGCATCTGAGGTGCATCATTGACACAACTCTGCTTGCAACCTCCTCCAGATCACCGTCATGGAACAGGCTGAATCATCTTTCCTCTTCTCACATTGATCCCTTCCTAATTGTGCTATAAGTTGTGCAGTTAAGAACGAAATGTTCTTTGGTCTCTACCTCCTCGAAGTCAAAAACTTGTTAAGCTTTGTGATTCCAATCTCCCTTAGGCTCCTTCGATCTTCATAACCCACACTTTAGCCTATACAAATTTGCCCTCAGTTGAGACAAGAGGTGTTTTCCTCTCCAAGGCATGTTGAGTTTGAGGTATTCTTGCACTTTGATCTCTCATGTGTGTAGAAATGCTCAATGTAATGCCGTTCAAATTTTTTTGGTGCCTTCTTTTTCCACATTGCCCTCCAGTATCCATCATGTATGTGTCAAATCAAGGCTGTCCTATCTCGAGGACAATAATAATTTTCTTCATGGTTCTTCCCATTCTTCCAACCATCCTCTGCACTAAACCTCCCAAGCGTGGAAAAAAAAATAGTGTTGCTTATTTCAAATACTTCAGATGTGGAGGTGCTCTACTACGTTTTGGGGGTGGAAGTATTCCCACGCAGTCTTATCAAACTCTTACCACCTTTATCGTACCTCTGTGTCACATGATCTCACCTACCATACAATTAGTTAATTGGGAACATCATGGGCCTTTCCTGCCAAGGTGGGGGGCTCCTAATGGCCAACATTCCCACAGATGTACGTTCCATTACAATGACTAGGGAGAACAATGGCCCCCAAGAAGGTTGGCAAGTTTGTTCAGAGGTCTTCCACAAGGCAATACTCTCAATCGACATCTTAATTCCTTTGAAGCTCTTGTAAAGATTTCCAGTGTTGAATATGAAGATGCTTGTTGGGAATATAGTGTGCATGCTTTTGTGTATACTTTTTGGGCATATCCAATTACAGAACAGGATCCAAGCTTGAATCATGAGCCTTGAGAGCCATATGACTAGCATGTCACTAATATCAAAAGAGCCTGACTAAGAGTTTCTTTATGTTTCAATTTAGAGATCCCAATGGTTGTATTGCTATCATATAATGTGGTGGTCCCTGGCTCTCTAGTAACACCTTGGTGATCTCCCTTGTTGGAGACAAGACTTCTTCATAAAAGTCTTTCCTTAGCTTCCTTGTCCTATGTGGACTGAGTTTCTTGGCCTTCTTCCTCAGTTCTAGTGCTTTCTAAAGTGTCCGGCCCAACCCCTTGGCAAATGTGTTTACCACCAACGTAGATCCATCTTAAGCCCAAATCTATAAAGCACCAAGAGGGATCAAATTTCCTAAGCTGTAAACTGTTTTATCATTTAATTCCATGTCATGTGTTGGTTTGTTTCTTAGATGTTGGCATGAAAACATGAACATACATTTATTTATATATATATAGATATACAAGTATATTTTTTTATATAGAGAAATACATAAATATATATATACATATATATATATACTCCTAGTCCGAGCACGATTTTAGAAGGACTGGTTTTGCATGTTTAATTCAGGCTCTTCCACCATAGACCCACCATGCTCAGTGCCTCTGCTTTATCAGCTTGATGATGAATTTAAATGCTTTAGCCCAACCATGAAGGTTTTGGTGCCTTTACCAATGCTTACCTGCACCAGCTGCATATATGCATATTCTCGGTGTCTGCGGCACTAAAATGAAAGTAAGTCTTTTTGCATACGGGCTTTAGGGCAAATCCCAATCTCAGGACTCAATGACAGGATCTCATCCCTTCTTAATTTAACACTGTAATTCCTGCATTGTTTTACACATTCAGTGCCTACAGCACTGATATTGATACGTATATCTATATCCTATATAGATATTTCTTCCTACATTCAAGGCATTTAAAGCAAAATCACAGTCTTCAAAATTATTTTAACCGACACGTTCTTTTTAATTTACCCCTGTACACCACACATAGTTCAAGCAATTCGGTGCAGTATTTAATTTCAACAGCCAACATATACCAATGTCTTTAACCAGGGTTCTCTGTTCAAGACAGATTATAGTGAAATGTAAATAGAATAACACAACCATTCCTCAACTATTGATGCCATCATTCAACCAGAAAAGAGACATTCATTCATTAAAAAGGGAAACCACAGACAGTTGCAGCCACTCAGTGACCATATGCACACATACCTGTGCATAATGTTCCCTTACATCATGAGCAGAAACATAGTGACAGATATGGCTCTCAGCCCTGTGAGGTTCATAGCAAGGAATGCATAGCAAAGGTGAAATCTTGTGTGAAGTGCAGGAATATCAGTTCGGGTAGTTATAGCTAATGAGGCCACGCCTTACACGAGACAGAATATAGATCTGTGGGACTGACATGTAAATAAAACGAATGTGTTGACCCAACACCAGAGTCTACACTACTAAGACTTGGAGAAGACCCACACACAAGTCAATAAGAGTAGAAGAGGAAATCCTCCATATTACTCCATTATAACACAACAATGAAATACAAACATGTAACCCACATAGCCAGCATTCTTCAATAAGAAGGAAGTACTCATGCTAATAGATCGGTGTCTAACGATTATTCTCATGCACTACCTCAGCTCCTTCAAGCATTAACACAGCACGTTAATCACTCCTATATATAATAATAATGCAGACATGCCTTCTGCAGCAATAGCATCATTTAAGCCAGAAATGTGAACATGTTTTATTATGAATAACAAATATAAGAGCACTTATCTTAAACAGTGCAGAAATGTTCCAACTGAGAATAGGACTCTAACTCTCCACCCAACCATAGACAAGCTACAACTATTATTACTTGTAGTTGCCACCCCTGACCCAAATTCCAAAGCTTGAGGTGGAGTGTCGGGAGAAAACCTTCAATGAATACACAGTTGAACCAGAACATCACCAAGTCACCCTACCTTCGTCCTCAAGGCAAGCCACTGCTCTTTGTAATGCTCATGCCCAACAAGTTTCAATAGGGTCTTTAGTTCGTTTATTACTCTCCTCTGAGCTCAGTAACGTAGCTCCAAGTCCTGCTTTCTCTCCCGTTGCTCTCTTGCTAATTGTTGAATGTTGATCGAGTGTGTGAAGGCCTAAGTTAGTGAATGAGGTCGAACTCCCTTCTCTTTTCCTCTGCACTGCTCCCTTGCTCCATGAGAGTCGAATAAGAGGATCCCCTTTTCTTTCCTCCACCTTCTCTTTTGTCTCCTGCGCAGTGAATTCCTCCTACTGTCCTTGCTGCCAGCACAGTCAAATCTTCATAGCTTTTGTTCTCCTTGCCTTGTAATGTTATGCAAGGTAGCATAGGCCTGCCCACTTCTCTTGCAACCCAATTTAATTCTAAGAACCAGTCCATTAAAACACTCCAACCAGCCTTTAATCGCTGACATAACCAGTTCAAGTTTTCCTGCAGCAAGGAAACCTTGAACATCCCAAGGAAGCAACCTCCTCAGCCAGCCAAGCACTGATATTTAAATCAGCAATTCCCTCAAGCAATCTCCTACCTCAAGCAATGGAATTTTTGTCCCTCTCTCAGCCTTTTAATTTATGAAAGAATTACATTGCGTACATGAGGATAGGCAATTTGGGTTGTCGCAAACCCCTCCCTCTTGGGGGGACACCGTCCTCGATGTTCAATGACACATATATAATGAACATATTTGATAACATATAATGATAATGAGTTCAGGTTTTCCTGCAACAAGGAAGCCTTGAACATCCCAAGCAAGCAACCTCCTCAACAAACCAAGCACTAATATTTAAATCGGCAATTCCCTCAAGCAATCTCCTACCTCAAGCAACGGAATTTTTGTCCCTCTCTCAGCCTTTTAATTTATAAAAGTATTTACATTGCGCATATGAGGTTAGGCAATTTGGGTTGTTACAAACCCCTCCCTCTTGGGGGAACACCGTCCTCGATGTTCAATGACACATATATAATGAACATATTTGAAAAACAAACATGTTTCATGGAGCTTTATAGACTCAAGTCTTTACAGTATTCATGGTGCTTTATGCATTTGCTTCAACCAGCAAACAAGGTATGATTATCATCCAGTTAGAAAGTATGATAGACTTTAAGTCATAATTCAACCATTTTCCCAATGGTCCTTTGGAGTCTTTTGATGTCATTAGAGGTGTTCAATCCAACTTAGATTGTTCTCTTTGCTGTTATGTTGAGCCTTTCGCTCCCTCAATGAACAGTTTGCAGCGCATTGTTTCTGGGCACACCCCAATGTGTTCCTAACCCCAATCATCCATGCTCATGACCAAGAAACCCAAATTTTATATTTCGGCCTTCCCTTCCCGGCTTCTCAATCCCTCGAGAAATTTGGTTACTCACATTTTGTGCAGTCACTCACCTTCCAAGTTCAGGCACCCCCTTCTCTGCTTCTCGGTCCCTCGGGCGATCCATCCATTGGCAAGGCTTCCTCACATTGGAAGGAGTTCAAATCCAAGGCGCATCCTTGGCTTCAAAACTATCATATGGTCATAACATGCTTCATGGTCCCACAATGGCTTTGTTCTCAACATATTTCACCGGTGTACTACTGCATGCTTCAATTCTTTTTCTGTTGCTGCCATCAATCTTGCAGCCAACTCCAACCACCTAACTAGGGCTAATTCTATGCTTTCCTACATCATAACACATAAACTCCATCAGATTCATCATAATGGCTTGCAATAAATTTGAATCATACCTCAATAGCAGTCTACTGATGTGGTGATTCGGAATTCTCCTTCAATTCCTATCATAGCAAACCAAGTTAGCTCATAACCCAAACCATCATAAATCAGAATATTGTATTTAGATTTGTAATTTTCAGGTTTAAAAATCAATAAAAATAATTACTTATCTTAATTTGCTCCTTGTTGCTTCCTTTACATAGATTGGTAACCCGTCTATCAAGCACCCAGTGCCTTCTCTTCTCTTTAACCACGTACACACACAGAATTTGTTGCCAATCTCGCAAGCACCCAGTGCCTTCTCTTCTCTATGACCACATACACACACCGAATTGGTTGAAAGTCTGGTAAGCACCCAAAGCCTTCTCTTCTCGTCTCCTTGACTTCACTTCAGGGTGGATATTATATATATAAGCCCTTTCGCTACCTTGCAAATACAAGCACTACATCCAGGTAGTATCCTGTCGACAAGAGGTGTACTTGTTACCATTCATAGGTTCCTTTCCACCAAAACAGGGACAGACAATCCCATATCTGCCTTGCCCGAACACAGGCCTACACTGGCCCACACATAACACTTTACACATACACAACACACAAGCCCAGACAGTCTCATACCTGCTTCCCTGAACATTTTGCACATACACAACACACAGGTCCAGATAGTCCCATACCTGCCTGTCCTGAACACATTGCACAACACACACTTATACACATGGTACGACGCAACACATGTAATATAGATTTACCCTATTCTCAAGCACAAGACATGCACATATACAACAGAAACACATACACACATAACATATCACTTTACACAATATCACAATAACTCCAGAGACCACCTTGTCTCCATGCATGTGAATGAGGCCATACTGCCACATTTATTTTTCCCATGTTCTTAACCTTGACATAGGTACAATGTAAGAGTCATGTTCACATAATTATAAATCAGCAAAAATTTCCTTCCTGCCCAATAAACTTCTCGTCACATTAGGAATCTTTTCGTGCCATCCATATCATCAATTTTTTTTTTGAGCAATCATCTTTTCATTTGAATGACCTTTGACAACCCTGTCAAACACAATGGCCTTTTCATATATATATATATATATATATATATATATATATATATATATATCAACATGATCATGTATGCAATATACAAATATCCATTAGCATAATCATGTATGCAATATATAAGTACATGTGCAAATATAGTCAAGGGTTAAGAGAACTCCCTTCTTGCCATTTTCCTGGCTACACATATCTTTGTCCATTATTCTCATGGACTCAACCAGCCCATTAGGCTTTTTCATTACTTAATCATGGCCACAACAGCCATTAGCTTGTGCCAAATAAATCTAGGGTTTAGATGACTCCTTGATTGTGGTCAAGCATGCATTATATAACCTTTTCACATTGTTATTGCTTTCATTTTTACTTGTTATTCTATTCATGTCCATTGCCTAATAGCATTCCATTTTACCTAGAACTTTACTTGGCATGTTTTCCTTCATGTCTATCAAGCACTGCCCTTTTTTCAAGATTTTGTGGCCTTCCTGCCACTCCAACCTCCTTATTCCAAGATCCCTAAGCATGCAATTCGAAATTTGAAAATCAAAGGCCAATGCAAGAGGAAGAACAAAGGAAATTATTAAGAAAGGACATGAAATTCACAACAATAGTCATACACAAAACCACAAGCAAAACAGCATGATAACCAAGACCAAAAACCAACATGGCCATGCACAAGTCTAAAATCAAAATGATATCAATCCACAAAGTCAAGAAATTAAAGCCACAACACATAAGCATTAAATAAAGCAGTACCCAAAAATCAACTCAATCTCCATGAGTCTAGCATTCATGGCACTTTCAGCCATCATACAAGCGTGCATATGCATACATATACACGTATATTCATACACCACATTAGTTCAAGACTTCTTTACAAGGCTAGCAACAACCTTAAAGTCTTATATTCCCCAAAGTTCACAGGGAATCTTTCCAACACATATGTGTGTGTCAAGGAGCTTGCGGGAGTACCCCCTCCTCCTCCTCAATGTCCTGCATTGTTGACTCGTGTCCCCGTGGCTCATAGAGGCTATTGTCTTCCTTTTTCTTCTTCTTGTGGGGACAATCCCTTTTATGATGTTCTTCTCCACAGTTCCAATAGGAGAACATCTTCTTCTCCCTTTCAGCCTCACGAGGCCTCTTCCTACTATTACCATTCTTCCTTTTTGAGGATTCAGCTTGGTATGTCATCTCTCGCAACTACTTTTGTAGCACAACCTCCCACTCAGCCAGTTCTTGTTGTTTCCTAGTGAGTTTTCTAAGTTCTGCCCTGTAGATCTTCAGCTCATCTTCCAAGTCTTTGAGCTCAACCTCCAGATTCCTGAAGGTTCTTTTCCTTTGGAGGGATGTCCCTCTTCCTCGTTCTTGATGGACTTGGTCCATATCCTGTTGCACCATGCCACGATACATGTTTCCTTTCACTACCACCAAGTCTTGCTATGTGTTGCCACATACACTTAGCTATTAGTTCATAAAATAAATTAACAACACATATGCTAGTTGTCATCTTTACCATGTTAGGCCAAGTATGTAATCCTACAGCTATCACACATCCTTAAGATCATCATCAACCACGTATCATAAACCAGGGCACCAATTATCACATACATAAGCTTGTTTTCAAAATTTAGCAATGCATGTGTATTAATATTATTCATAATCATCATCATGCCAAAGCAAAAATTAGAGTTCAATCTTTGACCCATACTAACAACACTATTTAATATCATCCTCTCTTCTGAGGCCACACTATTGTTTTAATCAACTTTTGAACACAAGAAGAATTTGGCCCTCTTATCAAGGTCAACAGCAGCCATGGCATCTGCAACTTCAAAGGTTCAATTAGAAAAATCCCATGTTATATTAACATTTATCATACTTATAATTGTCATATTCACACAAATGCATTATAGGGCCTGCATACAACTCAAGTTAGCACATTTCATAACACTGTCCCAGTCAGCATGCACTCTACTCATGCAACTAGTCAATAACTAACCATGATCTTTGTTGCTATAACAAATACCTGCAACCAAGTATTTATCAATCACTTGGCTCCCTAAAAGTTGTGCAACATCATACCTCTAATCTCTTGAGGCACTATATCATATACGGGCCATTGGATGTTCCCATCCAATTAGTGTATATGTATATAAAGTCAATAGTAACAAGCATGTTATGCAACACAAGCATTCACATGCACACATATCTCAATTTAAACGTTAGTCACACGTCTCATTCATATATATATATATATATATATATATATAGAGAGAGAGAGAGAGGGAGAGGGAGATCGGCTTGTTTACAATCATGTCTTTACAAGTACGAAGGAATCAATCTTTTACCCAAACTTATTAGCATTAATTAAAGTTAGTCACCATTACCCAACCATATTCTGCATGAACACCTGCCATCTTATAATCAACAATTATCATATTTACAAATGCATCTTGGGTATCCGTGCAATCTTCAATCATCACATAATCCATCCATCATAATGCTACACCTAGCATTCACTTGCACAAGTAAGCAACCAACATAAGCAAACAATCATCAAGCACATCACTCTCTAGCAAGCTACAGATCATGCATCTATAAGGTCCACAAGACCTCTACCTTTGAGTTCATCCAGTTCCAGTATGACAAGAAAGGCATTAACCCCTGATGACCAAACACCCCTAATAAACATAATAACCATTTCATCATATAGAAATAGTCAACCTCCATCGGGGTCCTTGCCATATGCCAACTAGGCCATGGAACTCTCACATCCCAATTAGCTAGCATACACATAAATACAAAATTTCATAAATATACATAATGCAAGCAACACAGGGAGTTTTCCTAAGGTTCCTTGCATCATATTAATAGTCACATACATATTCTCCCTGTTGAAGAATCTAGGGAAAATTAAGTTAACAAAATTCTTCTTTCCATGATAATTATTTGTGAGGTATTTTTAACTTTTCCTTAACAACACAATCTTCTCTTGATATTATTAGAGTATGTCTTCTTAGTTCATCAAATAGTTACCAAACCAAAAGAGACAAGAACACAAAAGTTAGCTTTCTGCCAGGGCCAAAACCTCTCACTCTTTGAGAGGAAAACCTGCACAAAATTCTTCTTATAGAGATTCCAATTAACGAATACCAAGACCATGACCCTTGACCTATTAGGCCACTTCAAGACCAAGACACCAATCCTCTTCTTTGTCACAGCTAAGATCATCATCATCACTGCTGCTACACCAAAGTCATCACCATTGCACCACTGAGGTCATTACAGCTGCACCATTGTTGCACCTTCATCGAGACCTTTACCATAACAACGAGATCTCTATACTGAGATATATATATATATATGAGAGTTGCAACGAGATCTTCATCGTGACTTTGTCTTCATCAAGACTATGACCGAGTCAATGATTACCACAATGTCGTGATCATGACTATGCCTAGTATGCCTAGGGTGTATTATTGTGGGATCACTGAAATCCTTCTCATCTCAACTATGTTGAGACTGTGACTATGTCTTCTCCCTGCACTGATATCTTCATCATCACAACTATGCTGAGGCTGTGATCATCATGATTGTGAGGATGTCGAGACATCATCCCTATTCTATACCTATCCAAAAACAAAGAGATGTTGTCCACCCGAAAATTTGAACCTCACTGTAATGAGAAGAATCTCAGACCTGTACCCATCCAGAAATTACAAAGAATTCGAGTTTTGTGCCTTGTCCTTTTGCGCAAACCCTAGCTGGGTATTTATAGTAGTTTGTCCTCCATAAATTAGCCAACTTGACAGAGGGAACCGTTGTGTCTCTTTAGATGAGCCGACATGACTCATTTTTATCTCGTTTGGAAGCTGACTTCTTCAAGAGGGGGATTGTACTGGTTTTTGGAGGGCTTTTAGACATTTCTATAGACTTGTATACATTGAACATAGGCTCAAGAAGAGCTCTTCATACATGACATTAATTCTGGACTCTAAATGACAAATCCTATTATTCTAAAATCACTTGCTCATGAAACTCATGAAGCGAGTTTACAATAATATTTTTTGTTCTCTTTATTACATCATTTACATCAGTAATAATTACATGCCATTATGAAGACCAAACCTAATTAACCTTTCTTCAACACTCCCAAGCATGCAAGGGCTCCCCATATGACCAACAATGATGATACACTAAAGCAATCATATACTCAACCATGCCACATAACTGGAGCACCATGTAAATGCATCAATCACGCATGCCATAATCATTTACAATCGACTTTTAGCACCTAAACATTTGTTTAATTAATTTTCTAATGAAAATCCTTTTTTGTGGGACTTTTGTTGTCACTTGCTCATGATAGAACCCATCCACTCCAAGTGTTGAGCCTGGATGTGTTGGAAATGTAACTAGTTTCGATATTCATAATTGTTGTTGTATTCATTTTAATATGTATCTTATGTAGAAAACAAAAGAATAAAAGAAAAAGTTATTATTATAAAACATGGGTTTCATGCTCATTGTTGATGGTCTTCTAGGTAAAAGCACGTTTTTCATGCTTCTAGGGTTTGTTAGGTCATAAGATATATTCTCATGAGTCAGGAGAGTCAACATCATGTTTATAAGACCCTTCAAGGCAAAATATATCTTGTAAAAGAATTTATTTCGAGTTTAAAAAGTCCAAGAACCTCCAAAACTACAAGTCAACCTAAAGGAGAGAATTCAACCCCTTGGAAAGGCTATATAAAGGAGCAATTTGACCTCATTTGGCACTCACTCACCAAGAAGTTTGATCTCAAGGAAAAAGTTTGATTTGTAGTTGGGGAGCAAGAAGACGAGAAGAGCGAAGGTCTAGAAGAAAAAGAAGACTTGTTTTTAGGATATCTCTCTCTCACACGTGCGAAAAGCTAAGGTTTTTGTAGCTTCAAAGGAGGCTGAAATTACAAGTCTGAGTTGTTGTAGGTCAAAGTGCTGGATTGAGTTGCTGGGAGAAGGAATACTCTGTCGTGACTTCGTAGACCTTGGAAGGATCTGTCTTTGCTTCAAGAAGGATCTCTTGAAGAAACTGAGTTAGGGTTTCTGCAGCAGCTACAAGGCCGAATTTGCAGGTCAAAACTATGGTTGAAGTTACAGCTAGAAGTTGGTTGATGCAAGATTATGTTGTGTTGATCTGATTCTCTTAGAACGGCTGACTTGGTACTTGGAGGAGGACTTGTTCTATGGTTTGGGTCTTTGTTGTCTCATTTGAAGCAGATTTTGTAAGAAGAGAAGAGATTTTTGGGTTTTCCCCTTGGAGGGGTTTTGCCCTGGCTAAGAGCCTAATTTTTGCGTCCTTTGTTGCTACTATATTAGTCTTAGAATTTGTTAGATGAAAAGATCTAATTAAAGAACACAAGAAGGCTAACAAATTTCACAAGAAAATATTAAGGTTAAGGAAAATTGAAATTAATAGTTGCCACACTTTGCATTTTCCAACAGGATGCTCTGGTACCACCTATAACAACCTTACCCCACCTACCCCGGTGGAGCGGTTGTTACTCTCTAATTGTTAATTTTAGATAACAATGGTATGTTCTATGCTTAAGAGCAATTTTACTTCAATTTTCTTATTAGCCCAATATCAATATCAAGATTAGCAATCACATCAACATGACAGTAAAATACAGATAGAACATAAACAATAACAGTAGAAGACAAGCCAAGACAAGAGGACACAAGATATGGCACCAGCCAGGGACAAACCCCAATGTCGGGAAACCCTTAATCAATTCTTCTTATTATTCTTCAAAAGTTCAGCAGAGAGAGAGTACAATATACAATATTCACTTGCCCAATCAAAGTGAAATCTGACTAGTCAAACAACAGTAACAGAAAGCCCTAACCAGAAAGTCAACATTGGTCAACAGGGCAAATTTTGACCTCCAAAACAGCTTGGTCAAACTTAGTCAACTCGGCCTCCAACAGAGAGTCAAATCAGCCCAAAAATAGTCTGAAAATGTCTAGTCAAATATGGTCAACCAAAGTCAACACCACAGTAAACCCTTCTGCAGTCACGTTGCTCAAACAACCTCGATTTTTGTACCTAGAAATGCGACCTACCCAAACAGAGATATCCCTCATAAAAACGAGTCAAAACAGGTCAACGTTGGTCAAAACAACCTTCTTGCAACTTCGGTCAACATTGGTCAACGCAGGGACAGAAACCCTTCCTTCTTCGCACATGTGGAGAGCTGCCTCAGAAATCCGTACCCAATCAACGAAGGAGAGAGAAGAATGTGAGTGAGTGAAGTGTCTAAATGAGGAGGAGGCACCTTGTATTTATATGCAAACGTTGAGGATGAATAGACATGGCTGTTGGGCTTCTGAGCCTACATTAGTTTGCTAGCCGACCTTGACAATTTGTCCATAAACAAAATAAATTCATAATTCCATTTGTACATGTCAGAATGGGATGATCTTTAGATCAATCCTACACCTCTCAGAGAGAGGAATCCAATAAAAATATCAGTTGCGTCATATGAGTTGTCCAAGTTGAAGTTTGGCCCTAGTTGCCAAACTTAACACTAATCCAACTCCTCTTGTGGTGTCAGAATAATGGGATTATATATATATATATATATAGTCCTCTTCCTTCCCCTTTTTTTGTCCATTTTAATCACCAATTCACATTCTAGGATTTGGGATTATTTAGCTAAGATTTACAACTCTTCCCTAGAGTCTCCCAACCAGAGTCTCCCAACCTTGACCCATATATATATATATATATATATATATATATATATATAGTCCTTTCCCTTACCCTTTTTTTTTACCATTTTAATCACCAATTCACATTCTAGGATTTGGGATTATTTAACTAAGATTTACAACTCTTCCTTAGAGTCTCCCAACCTTGACCCATATCTATATATATATATATATATATAAGTGATATGTAGGTCTAGCCTTCTTAATATTTAAATACACACACGTACACACATATATATAATGGTTGGTGGACATGCATCATGGACAATATATGTCGCGCATCTATAGTCGACGAGTCCCACTGTGCATTACCCCCCACCCCAAGCCCAGTGTTACTTCGGAGCGGGAGCGAAAGCGGGGAGCGGGAGCGAAAGCGGGGAGCGGGAGCGAAAGCGGGTGCGGGAGCGACATTTTCAAAAGCTCCCGGTTTGGGAACGAATCCCGAAGCGTTTTTTATATAATATATATTTTTTATGTTTTGATACATATATGTCAACAAAAACATGTAGAATTATGAATTAGATATAAAAAAACATAGATTGAACCATATAACAACAATCATCTAGAAGTTATAATCTTCATCAACCACGTCCACAAGTTAGTAACATAGTAACATACAACATATTGAGTCTCGTGATTCATCAATCTTAAAGTTTCAAGCTTTCAAAATTCAATATATAACATTTATCATCATTGATCACCAAAGTTGTACTTGTAAGCTAAGTGTAACCATTACAACAAATAATATCTAACATGAAATGAAATTGTTATAAAATGAAATGAAACAACTTTCAACTTTCATGAAGTATCATATTCATAATTCATTACAAATGAGTTATAATTGCCAACTTCAAACTTAAATTGTCATGTATTGTTTTTAAAAAAATCTTAATAGATATGAAAGAGTCAATAGTTATAAAAACTACTAGAAACTAGAAAAGACAAGTAAATCTATTATCTATTGCTTATGCTTGGGCCTCTTGCCACCATGAGAAATGTCTAGTTTTTTAGTCTTGTTGGAAAATCAAGATCTTTGTCATTAATATCACCCTCTAAGCATTAACATAAGATAGAAAAAGCATAGCATGTCAAGTCAAGGTTTTGTTTGAGTGATGCGTACATTTTTAGGAGGGTCATGATAGAGGGAGTTCGACAACCAATGTCACTAACATCAAGTTACATAGAGGGATTGGTGCTCTTGATTAAATACGAGTTCCATACCCTAATACATGACAAAATTCAATGGAAACATTGCAATCCTGAAACCCTGAAAAATTGATAAGTCTGCTGGATTTTGAATGAAATCTAAAATTCTACTTTCTCCATATCAAATCCAATGAGGTCAGAACCACTCTCAAGCATCCTGAGTCATTTCATGGTAATGTTAAAAATTTAAGTAAAAGGAGAATGTCACTTTTACTTTAAGAATTTAACATTACCATGAATCGCATGTCAATACTAGGGCCACAGGCTTGATCATTAAGTTGCCCCACTCAAAATTTATTTGTTTCTTTGAAAAAAAATTGCATTTGGAACATTACTGCAAAAAAAAATTTGCAAAAAAGGCTAAACGCTCCCAAAAAGGCAGGGAGCGTTTTTTTTTTTTTAGTGAGCGCACTCCCGACCCGCCCCCGAGTCGTTCCTGCCCGGAGCGGGATCGGGGGGGGCGCTCCCCCGCAAGACTGCCCAAGCCAATAAGAACTTGCCACACAATCCTGCTTCAACAATCCATACCAACATCATCCAGTCCAACAGTCACTGGTCAGCAGGAGAATCGCAACGAGTCCATGTGCAACCCCGAAACACTCACGGTTCGGTTGTGGGTTCCAACGCCCCCATCCGACATTCCACAACCACTCCACCCATTGGATGACTCGCATTAGTTGCACCACCCCCACCTTTTTCCGTTGACGTCATAGCGAGGGTGTCACAAACCACTCCTGCGATCGAATCTCCAGCGACCTTCGCCATCCGATTGAGGTGGGGCCCAGTTCTAGTAACACCTATGCAACCTCCACGTCAGCGCAACACCTTATCCCGGTGCTTCCCAAGTCTGCTCCTCTTCGTGTCTCCGAGGTAGGACCTCTGGGACACGTGGGGCAGTGGGCCACACCTCTGCTCCTCCTTGCTTTTGGTTAGTCCATGAGGTGGCAATGCCACGTCACCCCACACTAAATCATCTTGGCACCACCCGAACTGGTACCACCAAGGTGGGGAGCACTAGGACATGTAATCCTTGTCCCTTCACCCCAGCAACCCTCATGTGACTACTCCCTTTTTCGTCAAGATGGGACTACCAGGAAAAGTCATCCCGATCCCATCTTCTTAGTGATTCCTTGCTTGCTATCTTTATAACCATCTGGGTGGGTACCTCTAAGACACGTCACCCCTATCCCTTTACCCAAGCGCCTCTAAGCGACTGTTCCATTATTGCGCCGAGATGGGACCACCAGGACACGTCATCTTGGTCCCATTGTCCCAGCACTCTTCAACATGCACTTCTTGGGGCCTACAGGGGTGAACCTCCAGGACACGTCATCCCGACCCCAACACTGTAATATATATATATATATATATATATATATATATATATAAGTATATTTATTTATATGTAGACAATTACATACGTATATACTCTTAGCTCGAGCACGATTTCAGAAGGATTGGTTTTGCATGTTTAATTCAGGGTCTTCCTCCATAGACCCGCCATGCTCAGTGCCTCCGCTTTATCAGCTCAATCATGAATTTAAATGCTTTAACCCAACCACGAAGGTTTTGGTGCCTTTACCAATGCTTACCTACACCAGCTGCATATCTATATATTCAAGGTGCCTGCGACACTAAAATGAAAGTAAGTCTTTCTGCCTACGAGCTTTAGGAAAAATCCCAGTCTCAGGACTCACTGATGAAATCTCATCCCTTCTCAATTTAACATTGTAAGCCCTGCATTGTTTTACACATTTAGTGCCTACAACTCGATCATGAATATAAATGCTTTAGCCCAACCACGAAGGTTTTGGTGCCTTTACCAATGCTTAGCTACACCAATTGCATATTTGCATATTTTCAGTGCCTGGGGCACTAAAATGAACGTGAGCAAATCCCAATCTCAAGACTCATTGACGAAATCTCATCCCTTATCAATTTAACATTGTAAGCCCTGCATTGCTTTACACATTCAGTGCCTACAACACTAGTATCAATACACATATGTATATCCTATATAGATATTTCTTCCTGCATTCAAGGCATTCAGAGCAAAATCACAGTCTTCAAAATTATTTTAACAATTTCTTTCTCTTTAATTTACCCTTGTACACTAAACATAATTCAAGCAATTTGGTGCAATATTTAAATTCAACAGCCAACATATACCCATGTCTTTAACCAGGGTTCTTTGTTCAAGCCAAATTACAGTGAAATGTAAATAGAATAACACAAGCATTCCTCAGTTATTGATGCCATCATTCAACCAGAAAAGAGACATTCATTCATTAAAAAGGGCCAGTGGCCATATATATGCACACATACGTGTGCATACGTTCCCTTACATCACGAGAAAAAACATAGTGACAGATATGGATCTCAACCCTGTGAGGTTCATAGCAAGGAATGCATAACAAAGGTGAAATGTTGTGTGAAGTGCAGGAATATCAATTCAAGTAGCTATAGCTAATGAGGCCATGCCTTACATGACACAGAATATAGATCTGTGGGACTGAGATCTAAATAAAATGAATGTGTTGACCCAACATCAGAGTCTACACTACTAAGACTTGGAGAAGACCCACATATAGGTCAATAAGAGTAGAAGAGGAAATCCTCCATATTACTCCATTATAACACAACAATGAAATGCAAACATGTAACCCACATAGCCAGCGTTCTTTAATAAGAAGGAAGTACTCATGCTAATAGATCGGTGTCTAACGATTATTCTCATGCACTACCTCAGCTCCTTCAAGCATTAACACAGCACATTAGTCACTCTTGTATATAATAATAATGCAGACATGCCTCCTGCGGCAATAGCATCATTTAAACCAGAAATGCAAACATGTTTTATTATGAATAACAAACATAAGAGCACTTATCTTAAACAGTGCAGAAATGTTCCAACTGAGAATGGGTCTCCAACTCTCAACCCAACCATAGACAAGCTACAAACACTATTACTTGTAGTTGTCACCTTGAGCCAGATTCAAAAGCTTGAGGTGGAGTGCCTTCAAAGGGAAACCTTCAATGAATACACAACATCACCAGGCCACCCAACCTTTGTCCTCAAGGCAAGCCACTGCTCTTTGTAATGCACATGCCCAGCAAGTTTCAATAGGGCCTTTAGCTGGTTTATTACTCTCCTCATACCTCAGTAACGTAGCTCCAAGTCTTGCTTTCTCTCCCTCTGCTCTCTTGCTAATTGTTGAATGTTGATCAAGTGTGTGAATGCCTAAGTCAGTGAATCAGGTCGAACTCCCTCCTCTTTTCCTCTGCTCTGCTCCCTTGCTCCATGAGAGTCAAATAGGAGAATCAAATGATAGGATCGCCTTTCCTTTCCTTCACCTTCTCTTTTCTCTCCTGTGCAATGATTTCCTCCTACCTTCCTAGCTACCAGCACAGTCAAATCTTCATAACTTATATCCTCCTTGCCTTGTAATGTTTTCCAAGGCAACATGGGCCTGTGTACTTCTCTTGCAACACAATTTAATTCTGCGAACCAGTCCATTAAAACACACCAACTAGCCTTTAATGGATGACATATCCAGTTCAGGTTTTCCTGCAACAAGGAAACCTTGAACATCCCAAGCAAGTAACCTCCTCAGCCAACCAAGGACTGATATTTAAATCAGCAATTCCCTGAAGCAATCTCCTACCTCAAGCAATGGAATCTGTGTCCCTCTCTCAACCTTCTAATTTATAATAGTAATTACATCGCGTACATGAGGATAGGCAATTTGGGTTGTTATAGCTTGCAAGTTTATTTAAAGGTCTTCCACAAAAAAGTACTCTCAATCCACAAGTACTTTGAAGCTCCTATCAAGATTTATGACATTTAATATTAAGATGATAGCTGGGAATGCACTGTCCATATTTTTGTCGGATACTTTGTTAGGCATATCCTATCATAGATGACCCAATCCTGAATCGTGAGCCTTGTCAACCACATGGATAGCATGTTGTGGGTATCAAAAACTTGAAAGAGGGTTTCTTTACGTTTCCATTTAGAGATCCCATGGTTTATTGCTACCATATAGTGTGGTCCCTAGCTCTCGATAAAAGCACTTTGGCGATCTGCCATGCTGGGGACAAGACTTCTCCATAGAGGTCTCTATTCAGCGTTATTGTGCTACCTAGTAGATTGAGCTTCTTGGCCTCCTCAATTCTAGTGCTTTCAAAAGTGTCTGGCCCAACCCCTTGGCATATGTATTAGCCATAAGCCTAAAAGAACCTTTTAGTTGTATCCAAATAAGAGGATTTTCTTGCAAGTTAATGCAAGGCAACCAAGTGGGCAATAAGACAAGTCACCAACTTATGTGGTATAGCAATCTATCAAACACACATTGCAAATGACAAAGTCCAACACACAAATTTAAGGATTATCTATTGATGGACAAGTCATCAGTGGACTCTTCAACTCTCGAAGCACCCCAAGTTAATCTGACTCCTTCAGCATCCTTCGCTAACCATGAAAGTTGGAGCACAATAACCAAAAATACAAAAGTAACTTAGGAAAACAATTGTTGCCTACCTTACTTGCTACTTTGTCTACATTAGGCCCTAACAGCCAAGGCCCATCTTAGCCATTTTCTCCCAATGCCCGAAGTTTTCAAGCTGCCCTCAGGTTTCTTAGCCTCATGGATTAACTCTTAGAAGCACAAAGTCACAATTGGCTTTCTCGAATGCCAGAAGCCATGACCAAATGCAAAAGAGTAAGGGTCCTTCACAAAAACCTGAAACTTTGGAACAGTGTTTCTCTTTTATTATCTCCAAAGTCTTGAATCCCATCAATTTTAGATAAGAAGGATGGCATGGAAATTAGTAATGGAATTGGTGATGGAGCAATTATTTCCCTCTCCCCATTGGAGAAAAGTTTTCTTGTACAATGTGAGAAGTCTCATCAACCCAGCCAAAAAGGCACAATAAGAAGAATCTGTTAATCACTTAGAGATGAAATTATGTGTTTGCAAAAAGTTAAATTGCTTGTTTCCTGTTGAGAACAGTCCTCAATTACATAGAATTTGTTTACTTATGTGTCTAGTAATGAGGATAATAAAGACCGCACGACGGGTGTCCCAACACAAGTATGATAGTGTTAATGGTTTGTCAACAAGGGAGGAGGAGGACGCAAACAACACCCTCCAAGTGGCACAGAACCAGCAAACTTGATATGCAAGGGGTTGCTACCACACCTCGCCATACCACCCTATGCATTCATGGTGTTTGCAGTGAGAGTGCAGGTATGATTACACATTGGAGAATTGACAATTGCATAGAGGCTTTGAGATACTGGTCTATTATCGAGGATGCAGGGGTGGATTACAGGAAGGATACAGGCATTAGTGTAGGGACAGGAAGTCCAGAGATCAAGAAAAGCTTTGAAGGTCAAGGATTTGACCAGAGTCATTGTCTTGCCACTCACTATTAAACTAGGTGTTTCCATTCCACCCTCGGTTGCTTCCTGTTAATTTTGTTTGCTCCAATCTTAGTAATTCCTCAGTTCTGTTTCTTTTTCTTTGGCAGTGGGCTATCCTACATTGGCATGCTTTGCATGTTCTGGAATGTTTTTCAAAGAAAGGCAGGTTCCCTTTGTATAAACTGGCATTGGAAATTCTGGAATGGATACAGTATGCTACTCTAAGCTCTTTTCAGTCACGATTTCCTAGAGATTATTTTTCTCTCTGCCCGTGTGGATAGACCAATAAAATAGACTCAAGTCCACTTGGTTTTGTTCTCTGTCCCGATTTGAACTATCCTCAAGTAAGAACTCGGGAATGTTGATTTTTGTAGCTACCATCAGTATTCAAAGAGAAAGAAAAATAAATTTTTTTCTCGAGTTCATGTCAGCTCCAGGAGGATAGGTTGACCCCACCAATGAATGGGCTTGGCCCTTGGTCAAAAACCCACATGGTTTGACCACTATATATAGATCATTCGACCTCCCTCATTGGCATCAAATAAATTTGGATCATCAAGTCAAAGAGTATTCTGTTCACACGTGCAAAGGAGGAAGGAGATCTGAAGTTGGCCAGCATTGCACATATCCTATTCTGATCTGTTTGACTAAATCTTTAACTGTCATGTTTTGACAAAACTTCTGAGAGTTGACCAAACTTCATTCTGGATGAGTTGACCACAGAGTTGACCAAACTTTTGAGGCAGATTGTTGACCGAATTTTCTAAGTTGGCTGCACACAGTCTGAGGCTGTTTGACCAGACCTTCTGAGGCATAATTGACCGCAGTTGACCAAGATTTTCTGAGGCTGAGTTGACCGAGATTTCTGGGAACTGTTTGACCAAATATTGGGCAGAGTTGACCGAGTTTTCTTGGGCAGAAGTTTGACTGATATTCTGAGCAGTTTTGGATAGGGTTTGACCTAGCTAGTTTGTGTGGTCAGATTGACCAAGTTTGACTGAAAAATCAGATTGTACCATTTGTTTCATTGAACTATAATTTTTCCTAGAAAAAACTGTTGGGTTTTCTCCCAAGGTTGGGTTTCCCAGGTGAAAAAATTTGTGGTGTCTATTCTGCTATTGCGATATCTACTATTCTACTGTTCTGTTGCATTTATAGCTAAGTTTTTCTGAACTGTAATTGTTTAATGATAATATGGAAAGTGGAAAATATCATTAGAAACAATTATCAGTAGCAGAAAATTATACTAATCAACATGGTATCAGAGCTTTGGTGAAAGAAAAGGGCACTTAAATCACTTTTGAAGACACCTACTTCTGCAATCTAATTTTGTGATCAGATCTTTGACCATGGTTTTATCTACTAAGGCAGAGAATAAGTTGGAAGGTGCTTCAAATTTTAGGGCATGGAAGACAAGGATTGACCTCATCCTTGAAGAAAATGATGTTATGGACCATGTGAAAGGCAAGATTACTGAACCATGGGGCAATGAAGGAAAAGCTAGGTACAATTAGTCTAAAATCAAAGCTAAGAGGATTTTTGTTGAAACCATCAGAGATCACTTGATTCCATATGTTTCAAGGCTGGACGCTTCAAAGCAGATGTATGATACCCTAGTAGGATTGTTTAACATCAAAAAAATTGGTTGGCAAATGAGCTTGAGGAACCATCTTCGTGATGTTAAGATGACTAGAGATGATACAGTGGCTTCCTACTTCATGAGGATCTCTCAATTAAGAGATCAACTTCAGGCTATTAGAGAAAGCATTGAAGAAACAGAACTTGTGACTACAGCTCTTAATGGTCTATCTGATTCATGGGATTCATTTGCATCTAGCATTTGTGGTAGAACAGATATTCCTAAGTTTTATCAGCTATGGACCTCATGCACTCAAGAAAAATCTAGATTAATATCAATAGGGAAAATTCAGAGACCTCAAGATGGTGAATCTCAAGCATTTGCAGCTCATGCAAAGAATAGTAAAGAAAGAGGAAACTTTGGAAGATTTCAGAAAAAGAATACAGGTAGAGGACCTACTCCCAATCATGATTCAAAGAAGAAGGATTTGTCAAATATTCAAAGTTTTGTTGTCACAAATTTGGTCACTATAAAAGCTAATGCACTGAAAAGAAGAATGACAAGAAGAGGAAAGACAAGCAGCATGCTTCAACAGCAGCCACTGATGATGATGAACATCCAAATCAAAAGAAATTCAAGAATGAAAGTGGAGAAGATTTTGTTTTCTTTTCTGCTCTTTCAAGTACTATTGCAGATCACAGTGACATCCGGTTAGTAGACAGTGGTGCCTCTAGACATATGACAGGTAACCGTAACAGTGTCAAAAAATTGGTGGAGAAGAAGTCAACACTAAAAGTGGAGCTTGGTGACAATGGCAAATATCAAGTCAAAGGTGTTGGGTCTGTTAGTTTTTGTAGTATTGGATGTGTTCTAGCCACGAAATTTTGCGGAGAGGCTAGAATATATGAAATATCCAAAACCCATAAATCATTTCTGAAAATTCCACCTAGAAGTGTCTCAATTAGATTATTAACCAATTTTTAAATATTTCCTAAGTCTAAACTTTGGGAATATGGTTAACTAATCAGTATTAATCGAGATAAGACGTGAATCATCTAGAAATTCACACGAATCGACCCAACAATTATCCTAGCCATTTATTAAGTTTTAATCTTGGTTGTTGGTGCTCCAACATTGGATTATAAAAGAAAGTCGATGTGGTGATGGAGATCATATAGTGCAAATACTCAGTTGCCCAGGCAATTCGATTTTCTCAATAGCAACAGCTCAGCAGAGAAGATAGAGCCAGAGGGTGAGTAGCAGTTGGAAGAGGAGAGCAACAACATTCCAGGAGGAAGATTTTCAGTTCCCAGAAGAGTCGAAAGAGGGAAGGCCAAAATCTTCAGAGGGCTAGCGTAGGCACTACGCAGAGGGTGACAAAGGCATCTCAGCGCAAAGGCTGGGGAAGCTATTTTGGAGGCAAAAATAGTTGTGGGGTGAGAGAAAATTCTCATTATTTCTACCAGTATTTTCTTCAAATTATATTGCTAGCTGAGCATCTAAATTATTGTACTCAGAATTGTTGTTGAACATTAATAATAAAACCCTCATCTACTGCACCGTTTTTCCCAAGTTGGGTTTTTCCGGGGACAATTGTCCAAAAATAACTGTCAAATTTATTGTGTGCTAGAATTTCTCAGTTTCCAGTATTTTATTTTCTGCGGTATTTTTATGGTGAAAATTGTAGCTGTGATTTTATTCGTTATTTGTCGTAGCAAATAAACTGCATAATTAATTTTTGAGTTAGAAGAATAATTTCCAGTAACTGCAATAAATAGAATTTCACATGGTATCGGAGCCAAGTTGATCAGTCGGGAAGCTCAGAAGCAGAGAAAGGAATTTTGCTGTTTAGAGGAAACAGCACATCAAAATTCTCAGAGAAACTGCACAGAGCCCAAAACAGGTAGTTCGAGTTGCTAGGGCAATAGTTCGATTTTTCAGTTGAAAGGAGGCAAGAAAATCGAATTGCCCAGATTAGTGATTCCAGCAGTCAGAGGGAGCAGTTGCAGCTCAAATTTTTGTTGAGCAGAATCTTGGTTAGACGCGGAGAGTTTTTGATACAGGTTGTAGAGCAAAATTCGTGTCGGGAGAAAAAGAGGAATAGCACACTAAATTTGTTCAAGTATAACATTCAGGAGACTTCATATTTGTCTTCCAGATTGGAAGACGAATTTGCTTGCTTAGCAGGATCAACTTCACAGGGAGTCTAGTATATAGACAGTGGAGCTTCAGCTCACATGACTGGGGTTAGAGAATATTTCTCTAGCTACAAAGAGGAGCAGATGGATTTCTAGATTACTATGGGAAACAGAACGAAATGTACTCCAATAGGGAGAGGTACCATATAATTTTTTGGGGAGTCAAGAGCAAGCACCAACGCTTTAGATGTATTGCATGTGTAGGGATTGGGTATGAACTTGATTTCAATATCCCAGTTACAGGATAAGGGGTATGATATTCACTTCATGGGGAAGAAAGTGTATGTAAAACACCCGAGCTAGAAAAAAGGTAAGACAGATTGGAGTTTGAAGTAACAGGTTGTACCAGTTACAAATCGATTCTCCAATGGCACTGATAGGCAGTAATAGTAGCAGTGTGAAGGAGTTGAATGAATTATGGCACAAGAGAATGGGACATCTACACCATGGAGCACTCAAGATGCTCAAAGAAACCGTAACAAGGGTTCATGAACTTGGAACTGAACACGATAATGTGTGCAGAGGTTGCGTACATGGGAAGTATGTTAAGGTGGCATTTCCAAGAAGTGACAACAGAGTTGATGGTGTGTTAGGACTTATACACTCAGATATTTGTGACCAGATGTCCACTAGAGCTCTCAGCAGTGCCAAATATTCTGTCACCTTTATTAATGATCATTCCAGGAAAACTTGGATCTACTTCTTTAAGAACAAGGATGAGGTCTTCGAACGTTTCAAAGAGTTTAAAGCTCTCGTGGAGAATGTGACAGGGAAGAAGATCAAGGTGCTTCGCTCAAATAATGGTGGAGAATATATTGATAAAGACTTCATAGATTTATGTGTGAAAAAAGGCATCAAGAGAGAATGGACAACTCCATATAATCCACGGCAGAATGGTGTAGAGGAGCGAAAAAACAAAACCATCGTTGGAGCTGTAAAGGCCATGTTATATGACAAGGATCTACCCAGATTTCTATGGGTAGAAGCATGTAACACGGCAATGTATATTCAGAATAGGACTCCTCATAGAGCATTGGGGAAGAAAACACCAAAAGGAGTCTTCACAAGGAAGAATCCAGAAGTCAGCCACCTCAGAATTTTTGGCAGCATTGCTTATTGTCACGTGCCAGATGATAAAAGGACCAAACTAGATCAAACTGCAAAGAAGGGGTTTTTTGTTGGGTACAGCGAAACCTCAAAGGCATTCAAAATCTACATTCCTAGCAATAGGAAGATAGTAGTAAGGCGAGACGTGAAGTTCATGGAGGACCGAGCTTTCAAGAGGTCTCGTGAGATGCCTGTAGGTGATCAAAATCAGTCAGCAGAAGCTCCTTTAGTCCAGCAGCAAGGGCAGAGAGTGGGAAAAGCAAGGGGGTAGTCACAAGGGTTAAGTACTGTGACCAGTACCAGTACTTCCTCAGGTGCAGGAAATCCAGGGAGTTCTCAACAGATGGAGCAATAGAGATAATATGAGGAGGAGCTGGCAAAACCTCCCACAATTAGTGGTCGAGCCAGCAAAGATGTTCGTCAGACATTAATAGATGTAAAGGAGTTTATTGGAACTCCTAAGACGAACAAGAGACAGCGCAGACAGCCTGATAGGTACCAAGCATTGGTAGCTCAAGTTGCAGAACCTTCCAGCTTTCAGGAGACCGCACAGCACCAGGTGTGGATAGATGTCATGGTAGAAGAGTATAGCTCTATCATCATGGATGATGTTTAGGAGGTAGTGCCCAGGCCAAAAAACAAATCAGTTGTATGTTTGAGGCGGATCTATAAGATCAAATATGCGGCAGACGACAGTGTGGAAAAGTACAAGGCTATGTTCATGGCAAAGGGGTATGCACAAAAGGAAGGGATAGATTATGAGGAAACCTTCGCCCCAGTTGCCAGATACACTTCTATCTGGTCAGTTATATCTCTAGCAACTCAGATGGGATGGCAGATTCACCAGATGGACGTCAAGACAGCCTTCTTGAACGGAGTGATAGAGGAGGAAGTGTACATAGAATAGCCAGAGGGCTTTAAGACTCAAGAGAGACGCACACATGTGTGCAAATTGAAGAAGGCTCTATACGGGCTCAAGCAAGCTCCCGGGGCATGGTATGGTAGAATTGAAACCTACTTGCACCAGATGGGGTTCGTCAAGAGTGACGCAAATCCTAACCTTTACTATTTGATGGTAGAGGATGAGCCCCTCATTCTAGTTTTGTATGTGGATGATCTATTCTTGACAAGATCATCAAGGCTCATGTAGGATTGCACGAGGAACCTTGCAGCAGAATTTGACATGAAGGATTTGGGGTTGATGCACTATTTCCTAGGATTGGAGGTGTGGCAGAAGAATGGGGAGATCTATTAGAAAATGTAACTATGTTCGGTCTTCAATAATGTACTTGAGTTATTATGTAATGTACTTGTCAAAAGAATAAAGAAAAGAATTTTTATTATTGTAAAAATGACTTATTAAAGCATGGGTTTCATGCTTGGGTCATCATTATATTAGTCAAAGTCCCCATTGTGGACTCCTAGGATTAATATTGAGTTTATAGAGTCATTGTATATTCGAAGAGACCCTTCTTGGGCTTTTGAACCATGTAAAAAGGTTTTGTATCAAGTCAAATATGAATTATGTACCCTCCACATCATGTTGGCCTAAGGAAGATCAAGTCGGCCTAAGGATCCCCATTCGACCCACAAGAAGCCCATATATTGAAGGAGGTCGAAGTCATTTGGATCACTCACTCTCAAGCAAGTTCGATATCTCAAGAAGAGTTAGAGAAGTGCGAAGTCTATTTGCAGGAGGACAAAAGAAGTGTGAGTTTGGGGGAGTCTCTAGAAAAGAAGAAAATCGAACTTTTGGTGCCTCTCTCTCTCTGTTTCATGGTCTGGGTTGGAAGATCGAAGTCTCCTAAGATTTCACCGTTGTTGAAAGTTGCTGCGTAGTCGAAGTTGCTAGAAGGGGTCGAAGATCTTAGAAGCTGACATGGTGTGGAGGGAAAGTTTGGTCTTGGTCTAGGGTAAAGAGTCTCAAAGAATACTATTGAAAGGAAGAATTCACTTGACTGGGTTTTCCCCTCGAAGGGGGTTTTTCCCTAACATGTGCCTATATCTTGTGTCTCTTATTTTGTGATCTTCATACATGTATAATTGCTTGATAAAAGATAAGATAATAAAGAAGTAAAAAAATCCAACACACTCACAAGTAATTATCAAGAAAGGAGAATCAAACCCTAATATAAGATCTTTGATTTTGCAACAAGATCTTCCTTGGGCAAGGAAGATACTCTACAAATATTCTGAAGAGGTTAAGAATGCGAGATTGCAGACCCATGTCCACGCCCATGATTACTAACTGGAAGAAGATAGAGGCATTAGATGACAAGGATGTCGACCCCACCTTGTATAGACAGCTCATTGGATCTCTCATGTATCTGGTCAACACTAGGCCAGATATTTGCTTCGCAGTGAATACCCTTAGTCATTTCATGGTGGAACCGAAAAGGGCACATTGGGCAGTAGCGAGGCATATTATGAGGTATATTCGCAGCACAGTCGAGTATGGGTTCAAATATACTTGAGAGGATAACGTCAGACTTTGTGCGTACATAGATGCAGATTGGGCAAGTAGTTCAGTGGACAAGAAAAGTACCTTCGGGTACTGCTTCAGTGTTGGATCAGAGATGGTTTCTTGGTGTAGCAGGAATCAGAAGTCAGAAGCAAGGTATATGGCAACCAACACAACTAAATGCGAAACTATATGGCTTCAGAAGCTGCTAGTAAGCTTGTTCAGGCAGAGGATGGAGATGACTAGTGTCTATTGTGATAATCAAAGTTGCACAAAGCTCTTTGAGAATCCAATGTTTCATGACAAGTCGAAGCACATCGATATTCGATGTCACTTCATCAAAGATTGTGTATAGCGAGGACCAGTCCAGCTATAGTATGTTCCAATTTCCCACAGAAGAGCAGGTTGCAGATATACTCACGAAAGCTTTAGGGAGAGCAAAGTTCGTCTATTTCAGAGAAAAGATGGGCATTGTGGAGAACCCATTTCAGTAGCAGGGACATGCTATTTTGGATGTTGCAGATGTTGCAGTTGCAGTAGCAACAGATGAAAGGGAGTTGCAATGTAGATGCAGTGTTGGCAGCAATATGGCAGGTTCAGCAGCAGCACAAATGCAGCGTATATCAGAGTTGAGCAGTGGTTGGTGAGCAACAGGAACCAGACATCAGCAACGTAACAAGAGGATGCAGAGACAAAGTGTTGCTATAGGAAGCAGCAACGTTAGAACACATTCCTCGCTAAGAGGGAGTAATAGTTTTTGTAGCATCAGATGTGTTCTAGCCACAAAATTGTGGAGAGGCTAGAATGCATGAAATCTCCATAACCTAGAAATTGTTTCCGAAAATTCCGCCTAGAAATGTCTCAATTAGATTATTAACCAATTTTTAAATATTTCCTAAGTCCAAACGTAGGGAATATGGTTAATTAATCAATATTAATCGAGATAAGATGTGAATCATCTAGAAACTCACACGAATCGACCCAAAAATGATCCTAGCCATTGATTAAGTTTTAATCTTGGTCGTTGGTGCTCCAACAATGGATTATAAAAGAAAATCGATATGGTGATGGAGATCATCCAATGCAGATACTCAGTTGCCCAGGCAATTCGATTTTCTCAGTAGCAGCATAGAACAATGTCAAGGTTTTGAGGTACATGAGAGGGAAACTCATGTTTGCAAACTGAAGAAAGTTTTGTACAAACTCAAGCAAGCACCTCGAGCATGGTATTCTCGAATTGATGGATACTGGATGAATCTTGGTTTCACCAATGATCCCAAATTTTACTACAAGGTTATTAGAGGTGAGCCTGTGATCTTGTTGTTACATGTTGATGACTTGTTGATGACAGGGGCAGAGACTTTCATTGACTAGTGTGAGAGGGAGTTGACCTCTAAGATTGAGATGAAGGATCTAGGCTTGATGCTTTACAACTTGGGACTAGAAGTATGGCAAAAGTCAAGAGAGATCTTCCTTGGTCAACGGAAGTATATCATTACGATTCTTCAGAGATTTGGGATGATGGAATGCAAGTCCATGTCTACTCCCATGGTGACAAATCTAAAGAAACTAAGAGACACCGATTCAGATTTGGTAGATCCCTCTATGTATCGACAGTTGATTGGTTCATTGATGTATCTGGTTAATAGCAGACCTAATATTTGCTCATTGAACAGTCTGAGCAAGTTCTTGGTGGAACCAAGGCATGTATATTGGATTGAGGCAAAGCACGTGTTGAAATCTCTGCGTGGTACCGTTAGTTATGATTTAAGATATGCCTCAAACGGTGGAGAACAATTGTAGGGATTCTCAGATTCTGATTGGGTGGAGAGTGTCGAAGACAGAAAGAGCACATCAAGATGTTGTTTCAGTTTGTGTTTTGCCATAATCTCTTGGATTAGCAGGAAGCAGACATATGTTGCATTCAGCACTACAATCAAGGACAGAATGTCTCCCTCATTGAGAGGGAGTGTTGAAGTCGTAGCATCAAGGACAGACATTCTCTGTAGGTCAAAGGTCCTGACCAAGCTACCATGTAATGTGGTTAGGGAGAATGGTCTCGAGATCATCAAGGCCCAGAGTCCTCCATGTTGGAGTGAATGTTGAAATGGTCTAGAGAGCATCAAGGCCCATAGTGCTTCATATTAGAGTGCCTTTAGCATTGAGCAAGTGTATTACCATTTAATTGGCATGTAGGAATGGTAATTGCCTAGGGTTTCATAATAGATCATAGGTGTTGACTAGGTTCCAAGCGACGACTTGGATAATTGGTGACCCAAGACTAGTCTTGACCTTAGAAGGCCAAAAAGCCAATGGGACCCCAAAAGGCCTTTTTGCCCAGCAGGTGACTAGATCCATTTGCAAAGGAGAGTTGACCAGATCCGTTTGCATGATGCTGATGCAGGATGCTTTCAACATGTAGTAGATGAATACATCAAAATAGCTAGCTCATTCAATTTTTTATAGAGAAGGAGAAATTTTCAACAAGATGAACACCTAAAGAAGTCAAGATGAATACCTCCCTAGGTAAGAGGGAGTGTTGACTTTTGTAGCTACGATCGATATTCAAAGAGAAAAAAAAATATTTGTTTTCTTGAGTTCATGTCGACTCCAGGAGGATAGGTTGGCCCCACCAATGAATGGGCTTGACTCTTGGTCAAAAACCCACATGGTTTGACCACTATATATAGATCATTCGACTTCCGTCATTGGCATCAAATAAATTTGGATCATCAAGTCAGAGTTTTATGTTCACACGTGCAAAGGAGGAAGAAGGAGATCAATGTTGATTTGGGGTAGCGTCGGATGTGATATAGCCACGAGATTTGGTGGAGACGCTAAAGCACATGATATCTCCAATACCCAGAAAGGGTTTAGGCAGATTCTAAACAGTTTGGGAGATATTAAAATAATTAATATTTTTAATGGAGTCCCTAAGTCTAAACTTAGGGAAAATAAAATACTAATGTCAATTAATATAAAACTGTGTTAGAATGGTCCAAAAGTCATGGATCAAGCCAGATCTAATCTTAGCCATTGATTAGGGACTTAATCTCGGTCGTTGATTTGTCAACGAGAAAAGTATAAGAGGAGGCTTGAGGGTCACTCGGAGAACACACCAAGAGATCAATATTTCGACTTTCTGGGGCTTGGTTCGCTGAGAAAGTTGAGAGAGTGATCAGAGTTGCAACTGAGGGGAAGTGAATACAGAAACAGAGGGGCAGAAATAGCACCGGGAGGACCAGCGCAGTAGCTGGAGAGGGACACAGAAATAGCCGGGGTTAGCCAGTCTTGTGCCAGAACAGCCGGAACTGTCGGGAACTGCTGGAACATCCAAGAAAGTTGACGCAGAGGGAAGAAGTCGGAACTGCCGGAACAGCTAGGAAAGCTGACACAGAGGGCAGAAATCGGAACTGTCGAGAACAATCGGAACTATCGGGAATTGCCGGAACAGCCGGGAAAGCTGACGCAGAGGGCAGAAGCCGGAACTGTCGGGAATAGCCAAAACTGTCGGGAACTGCCGGAACAGCTAGGAAATCTCACATAGAGGGCAGAAGCCGAAACTGCCCGGAACAACCGGAACTGCCGAGAGAGGCTGACGCAATCCCTAGAGGCTGACGTTGGGGTTTCGCAGGGCAGATTGGAGCTGTGGAGCTATTGGAGTGTTTATGTGGGGTTTCAACTGGAATATCTGCTTCCCAGTAGAGAGGTGCTACTGCCGAGATTTTTCTCTGTCAGGTAAGCCGGATTTGGCACCCAAATTGTATTCTGAAACTGCTTAATAAATCAAACCCTCAAATAGTTGCACCGGTTTTCCCACATTGGATTTTTCTTGGGACATTAGTCCAAAAACAACAGTGTCACTTGTGTGCTTGTTTCTATTTCCTTCAGTTAATATGTTGAGCATGTACTTGTATTTATTTTCAGTATTTACATGGTAAATAACTTGTTAATTAACAGAACAAGTAGGTAGGAATAAATCAGTAAAGTACATGAAGGGTTTCTAACATGTCAGACTTAGAAATTCCAACAATCAGAAGTTGACTAGTGTTTACCAAATCTTTCGACTGTCCTATTTTGACCAATATTTCTGAGTTGACCAAACTTTATTCTGGCTGAGTTGACCACAGAGTTGACCGAACTTCTGAGGCAGATTGTTGACCACATTTTCTGAGTTGACCACAGAGTTGACCAAACTTCTAGGGCAGATTGTTGACTGAATTTTCTGAGTTGACCACAGGCTGCCTAAGACTGTTTGACCAAACCTTCTGAGGCAGATTTGACTGCAGTCGACCAAGATTTTTGGGCACCGTTTGACCAAAGTTTGGGCAGAGTTGACTAAGTTTTTTGGGGCAAAAGTTTGACTGCTATTCTGCGTAGTTTTGGACCAGGTTTGACCTAGCTAGTTTGTGTGGTCAGATTGACCAAGTTTGACTGAAAAAACAGATTGTACCATTTGTTGAATTGAACTATAATTTCTCCTAGAAAAGATTGCTGGGTTTTCTCCCAAGGTTGGGTTTCCCAGGTGAAAATTTTGTGGTGTCTACTATTGTGATATTGTGATATCTACTGTTCTATTGCATTTATAGTTGAGTTTTCTGAAGTGTAATTGCTTAATGATAATCTGGAAAGTGCAAAAATATCATTAGAAGTAATTATCAGTAGCAGAAAATTGAGCTCGTTCTCTAAGCACTAGAAAATCTACAGGAAAGCCAACTCCCATTTAAAGACTCCCAGAAAATTAGAGGTCAATGGTCACAGTCGGGTCCTCCTGGATATTTCCTCTTCAGGGTGTCTTAGGAGGTGTTCCACTCCAACAATCTCCCTGGTTCCCTCTCTTGGACATTTGGTTGTTTGTCAGTCGGTGAGGTTTTTTTATCAGTTTTCTCAGCTCTCCCTTGATTGGATTTCATTTCCCTGTTACCTCAATTTTATTATGGTGAGGCACAGGGGAGGCAGATGTCTAGGGGGTGATGAGAGGGTCCAAGGCCCTCCACATTCCAAGCACAAAAAGATAGGTTGATGGTCAGAGAAGGTGGCTTCAACCAAGGTTGTGGGGGAGCGCCACCCACAACCTAAAACATCTCACTTGACAACCCTGGAAACCTTAACAATATAAGGATAATCTAGAACCTAGTCTCTAGGCTTCAAAGAGACCCAAGATGGAATGAAGTTGTTGCCAAAACAATGTCTTTTCTTAGGAGCTTTGGGAGAGAAATTGTGGCCATTACAAGTGACATGAAGAGTGGCAATGAAAAATTATGTTGTCAGCAAATAAATTCAGCTTTCTCTGTAAATGAAGACTTATAGAACCATGACAGCTAAGATGAGACAAAACCTTACAACATAAGGGCTAGAAAAATTAAGGGGGCTTAATTTGGAACCCTACTTCACTAAATCAATACAAGGGATACGCCCACCAAAGCTTTCTTTCAGGCTTTATCCACAAAGGGAGCTTCTGATGGTATTGTTCATTGTTAAATTCAATTGAGTTCTGCTATTCCAACAAGAAGACATTGAATGCAAATTCATAGATCATTATAAAATGGTCTTTCGGTGATAAGATATCATAAAGGAATGCAAAATGTCCATGGGCATTTGTGACGAATGTAAGGCAGATCAGTAATGTAATAGATCTGATACATTATGTGATTTAAAATGATGGAAGGCTTAGTCCTCATGTATCTGAAATTTTCTCCCGAATCCACTAATAACAATAGTGCTGTAGATTCTAAAAACCTGCAAACCAAAGTGATCAGTCAGATTTTGGGTTGCTATAGTCTTCAGATTTTCAGATCTAGTTCCAAATTTAAGAATTCAGGTTTTTTCATATTTCAGTCATAATAGCAAAATTCTGGGTTGGCTCATATCCGTGATATCAGGACCTTCATTGATAGCAAATTCATCTCAGATTTTCAGTTACAGTTCAGATTATGAATTAGTTTCATAACAGCTTAAGTGACAAATCAAATGAATTTGCTAATGGATAAGCCAAACATAGTGAAGCAGTCCTATGCGGTTACCCACTTCCATGTTTGAAATTTTAGTAGATGTATATTCTTTACACTTGTAACAAGGTGCTGAACTTTGCCAAACCAGATTTTAGTGTATAAAATGGACCCATTTGGGAAACTAGACAATACGTAATGTTAAGCCTACAGCCTTGTATGTAGCAATACAGACTCTGCATTTGCTGAATTATAAGTGGGATTGTAAAAATCAGCCAGCCAAATGATGCTGGAATTTTTTATAAAAGAATAAAAAGTATATAAGGTGGACCACAGAAAAGTTTGAGCAAACAGAAGAAACAACTTATTTGATTTCTGTTGATACAGAAAGTTATTGCAAGTAAATAAGGGAGACTATTGTCAACAGTAGCTTGCTGCAATGGTGCAAGTAGGGTGTTGTGCTCACCCCCAGCAGGGTGCAATCAAGTTTCTCCAATGATGTTCATGCTCGTGCTTCATGACCCACTTGTACATGTGATAGCAGTTGCAGCCAGGTGCAAGTAGTCAAATTTGACAGAATAGATACCCCCCCACTCATGGCTCCCTAACCAAAGGATTCAGAATTGAATGTAGTAAGCTGGCTATAGTAATCATAAACTCTCCCAAATTTCGGAGGGACATGCTTGCCACATCAGGATAATTGGAAACGAGGGAAATAAAGCTGTGATCCAAGTTTCTAGGAAAGGGGAGTGCAGGAGTGAGGAAACGCACAAGGGGGATGCGTGGGAGGCACCCCAAATTTTAGGTTAATTAAGGGGGCGGGGGAAGGGGAGGCCATGGGGAGAGCGATACCCAAGCATAGGGATCCACATCTCCAAAAATTATACATATAAAAATAATAATAAATAAATGCCAATAATAACAATTTATCCCATCCAAATTCATCACTTTGCAATCCAAGGGAAACGCTATAACCTTGCCAATCCTAAAATCCTGAAAACTGTTAAGTCTGTTGAATTCTGACTGTGATATGAAATTCTACTTTCAACCAATGTTTTAAAACTCCAACTCGGCCGAGGGTCGACTCTAACTCTTACTCCAACTCGGTATCGACTCGGTCGACTCGATTTCAGTGACTTGATCGTTGTAAAAAATACATTAAATATTTATTTATTTTTATAAAAAAACATAATTTTAAAGATTTTCATTCATGTTTCCAAACACACAGCATTAGAATTTAGATAGAAGACAACATATGATCAAAGTAGGCTCATGAATATTGTCCAATACATACATGATCATGAATCATGATATAGATATCAAAACAAAAACACATAACCAAGGAGGCTAGAAATGGCCTCTACAACAAAATTAAACTGTGACCAGTACTACTTGCTACTGCCAGAGGATCCAAGATCATGTAGATCAATCTCTGGATCATCATCAGAGTCAGATGGGGGGCCCCATGGCTCCTCATCATCATCTCCAACTGCAACTGTAGAAGTGGTAGCACTAGCACGTTGTGCAGCAGATGCAAGCTGAGATAGACAAGATATTTGCTTCTATCGTGGCTAAGCAGAGGAAGCGCCTGCAACTGGAGGACCTGCTAGCTGTGAGGTTGAGGCTGGTACAAGTGGATCAGGATCTGCATTCAATTGAACATTATGTTTGAGTGATGCTATCATCTGTAATTCATAATCCATATCCTCATCAGAAGTAAACTCTGTTGGATGACTCTCCACTACCCAATCTGATGTTGGATCAATGTCTTCCAACACAATGGGATCTGAATCAGGGCTTTTGTTCAGCAATTGGTTGCGCCTGAGCCGGAGGTTGTATTGGACATAGACTAGATCATTTAACCGTTTTTTATCCAAACGGTTTCTCTTCTTTGTGTGAATCCTCTCAAAGACAAACCAATTGCGCTCACAGCCAATAGCTCTGGAAGTTTGACTCAAAATACGAATTACAAACTTCTGCAATTCAAGACAATGGCTACCAAAAGCCTCCTACCATTGTGCTGCAAAAAACATAGGAGTGTAAAGAGTTAGCTCAACAAAATTACAAATTATATCCAACTTTCAAATTATAAACAATTTAACAAAATAAGTATTAAGAATTTGAAAATTGAAACTTTTGTTTACCTGGCTCATCTGCTTCCCTTGCAATCTTTACTAGGTTCTTCCCAAAGGTACCTGAGGCATTGGTGAAGGTTGTGACCTGTCGGTGTATCTCCAGCTGATCACACTCCAATGGGATCATGCGATCAATGCATTCAATCAGTCCATCTCTAACCTCCCCCCCTAAAGCTCATGTCGCCTTAGCTTTATAATGATATCGTGGGCTCAAAAAATACCCAGCTGCATGGATAGGGCGATGGAGTTGATTGTTCCATCTTTCATCAATGATTGCCAAATGGGCCCATACTTAGCCACTTTATCCTTGTATGCCCTCTTTATTTACTCCTTTGCTTGATCCATAGCCTTATAAATGAAGCCCATAGCCAATCTTTCCCCATCCACCAACCGCAACACCTTAACCAGTGGCTCAGCAAGCTTCACAGTCTCTGTTGCCTTTCTCCAAAATATTTCTTCATTAACTTTCTTTTTCAATTCTTTGCCTTGCAGTTTGTGAGACTACTGGCTTAGATTCCATTCTTCACTGGAAAAAATATTTTGCAAGTTTCTATGTTGTGAAAGCATAGATTGCAATGTCAAAAAATGAGTAGCAAATCTAGTGATGGCAGGCCTAATAATATCCCTACCCCCTGTGTGTTTCCTCATGAGGCTCAAAATCCATGAATGATTGTAGATAAATTTTGTTATGCTTTTGGCATGATCTACAGTGTTTTTGACCCAATCTAATTTTCCAATATCCTCAAGCATGAGGTCTATGCAATGTGCAGCACATGGGGTCCAAAGGATGGTCTTGTGTTTTTCCTCTAACAGTTTACCAACAAGAACATAGTTAGAGGCATTCCCTGTGATGACTTGAACAACATTAGCCACCCCCACCTCCTCAACAACCTCATCCAATCACTAAAACAACAATTGCCCATCTTTTACCTTATTAGATACATCAACTGATTTTAGAAACATGGTTCCCTATGGGCAGAAGATAAGAAAGTTTATGATGGTGCGGTTTCTTTGATCAGTCCATCCATCTGACATGATGGTACATCCTATTCCTGCCCATGAGTCCTTGAAATCTTTCAAATAGTCATTAATGGATAAAATTTCTTTCTGCAAATGATACCCCCTTAGCTCATGCATAGTAGGGCCTTTGAAGCCTTTTCCAACAGCATGTATGGCATCAAACACAGGCTCATAATATGGTGAACAGGAGGCATTGAAGGGGATATCAACATCATACCACCATCTAGCTATGTAATCACAAGCAACTTCCCTCAATTCTTTCTTCCAATGGTCATCTAAAGTGGGCTGCATTTGACTTCTATTAGCTTGAGGACCATGTGCATCTGATGGAGAGGAGGGAGTGAAATAACTTTTGATATTCATATCACCCTTTTTCATTCTACCCTTTCCCTTTTCTTGAATAGACTCAAAAGAGGGAGGAACATATCAGAAGGGGTTGGATGCAACAGTACAAGGGATAGAGGAAGAACCCGCAAAATCAAAATGGGGGTTGGTAGCCAGCATTTTTTGTATATTCCTCTTCCTCCCAATTTCAGCTTCTAACTCTTTTTACCTAGCCTTATCTTTTTTAAACTTTTCAAAGTTGGCTAACAAATCCTTCCTAATCTCCCCAATTTCTGGTGAGGTACATGGAGTAATTTGGCCTCTAATCCCCGCCAAGTGTTGTTTCAGCCTATTAATGCCCCCAGGACCTTCCTTAATTTTCCTATGGCAAAATTTGCAATGCATTTGACTATCAACCATTTCAACATATGCCCAAGCAGCATCTTTCACTCTAGGTGCCATTTTTTGACTTGGAAATGAAAGCAAAAAATCTGAAAATGAAAACAAAACAAAAAACATTGATTCAATGTTCATTTCTTTCACAAAAAACACTCTTTAGGATTTCAAGATTTGCACATAAAATTTAATAAGCAAAAACAGATTACTACAAGTGAAAAAAAAATACCTCCAGGCAGAAAGTGCCTCCTCAAGCTTGCTCCAAGAAACCAAATCCTCAATGCTGCTCCAAATGGCTACCCAAGAAGCCCCTCACTTCAGCTACAATGCTTGCCCAAGACTCCTCATTGCTGCTTCAAAAACAAACTCAACAACTCCTCACAAACTCTCACTGAAATTCTCACTCAAATGCATGAAATGGTTGTGAGGAAATGAGAGGAGTTGGGTGAGTTAAATAGGGCTTAAGAGAGGGGAATGGACCCCAAAGACCAAATAAACAAAAAATAAATTGCTTTGGAGTCCCCCACACTTAACATCTTAAAAAAATCGCAATTTTTTTGGGTTGTTGGGCCGATGTACGCAACTCGGCCGAGTTAATACGGACTCGGCAAAGCCGGCTAGATATTAACCCAACCGGCCGAACCGTTTCCTAGGCCGGGTCAATGTTGGGAGGTCTGGCTCGAACCAACTCGGCCGAGTCAGTTCCGAGCCAGCTGTTTTTAAAAGCAGTGCTTTCAACATGCGAAATCTGATGAGGATGGAGCCACTTTCAAACATCCTGAAACAATTAATGGTAATGTTAAAAATTTAAGTAAAAGGATAAAAAAAAGTAAGATAAAGGAGAATTTAATATTACCAATTTGGAATATCTTGAAATTTCTCACAAAATTTTCTAAGTTTACTTGATTTTGTCACTGAGATATTTTGTCAAACAATTTGCATGCATAGAGCTGTAGGTGTATTTTTTGTATATTTTATTCAAATAGAATGTGCCCAGTACCAAATAAACACCATAAAACACTTCAAAACAGCATTATATCATTCATATACAACTCAAAGATTTTACATACCATGGATAGATGCTCATACAGCAATAATAGAGAGCAATGAGTTAATAAATGGCCACAAATTTGTACCAACAGAGAGGCTGTAATATAACAGTTCAGTGTTGATTTTACAAAGGCAATGCTACAACAAATTTCTTCTACATATAACAGCTTCAAACAATCAATATTAGCATTAACATTTTACATCATTAAGTAGTTATAAGAAAATGCATTCATAAGCATGAAAGAGGAGTAACAAATTGCCATAGATACAAAAGAAATAACCAAGAAACCATGAGACAAGACATAGAAATCAGGCCTAAGGCCAAGGCAAAACCCACAAGGAGAAAACCTAGAAATTCTTCCTTATGAGAGGGAGAGTTCATAGTTCAACAATACATAAAAAACAACATCAAGAGGATAGCCAAACCAATGCCCAAGAACAAATAATATGCCAAGCCAAGTCCCATAGCCCTCCCTCAGAATTTTGGCCTCCTTATCTCCTCCTGAAATTCACTAGATCAGAGATGCACAAGACAAAATTTTGATGTACCAAATGAGGAGGAACCCTCTCCTTTATATCGACTTCCAAGGGGGGTGGAATGGATGCCTTTTGGGGCCCAGCCGACTTGAATTTACATGAGGTTGACTTGAAGATTTTGGATGGAAAATTCAAATATTAAATTTCACAATTTCTTCTTTTTATTTTCGTTGAGGGAAATACCAACCATGGCTACAATTTTCAACATTCAGGTGAGTAAATTTGGATACTCGACTCAAGTAGATATGTTGCTCTGATAAACAGAGAACACCTTCAACTCTTCCAACACAACCTCAACCAGTAAAAACAGATAACTTTGGCAGCTCAAATAGGTACCAAAGGGAGGAACTTGGCCCCCTGCAAACAGCTACTCAAACTCTTTTATGAGATTTAGACACTCCAAAAGACTCGGACTCGACCTTCAATAGATGACAGATGTGCTCAGATTTGAGTGGTAGGCCAGCAAACACAGAGGGCAAACTCCACCCCTTTTACAAGTGAAACTCGACCTCTATGTAACAAAACTCAGCCCATGGAAAGATGGAACTCAGCCTCAAGATAATGACAAGACTCGATCTTCTTAGCAAGTTGTCTCAACCACCATGCAAAAGAATAATCTCGTTCCAATACCCAACAAGAGACTATGGAAACTCAACCCTGTTAATTTTAGGTATGTTACTATGTTCTATGCTTAGAGCAATTTATTTCAATTTTCATAGTTAGCTCAATATTTTTTCCACATTAGCAATCACATCAGCATAATAGTAAATTGCAGATAGAACATAAACATAAGTCGCAGAAGACAAGCCTAGACAAGAGGATACAAGATGTGGCGCTATCCAGGGACAAATCCCAATGTGGGGAAACCCTTGATCAATTCTTCTTATATGTTCTTCAATAGTTCAGCAAAGAGAGAGAGACAGTACATTTACAATAGAGGTCAACGCTTTGACTTATCTAAATAAGAGCATAGATCATCTCTAAGAAGATGATACATGAGGTAGCTGAATTCAGTGGAAGACATGTTGTTTCAATTGATTCTCCAAGGTGACTCTATCACCATGTTGCACCTATCATTGTGCTGCTCCTCATCATCATGCTACACCTCACTGTGTTGCACCATGTTGCACCTCATCATCACTATGCTGCATCTCATCATGCTTCACTAAACATGACTGTACCCATCACTGTATTGTTGAGCTCTTCATTGCACTATGTTGTACTGTACTTGCAGCTCCCATTGTTGTACCAATGCTGCACCATGTACCATTGACCACCATGCTGCTCCAAAACTTCTGTCATGCTGCCACATTGCCTTAGCTGTTGTCTATGGCCTATGGCCTAGCCCAGCAACTAGATAGACTATGATCCCAGTGTCCTAGGAAACACACAATGTTGTCATCAATATGTACTCAGCAGCTAAGGCCTATGATCCCACAGTCCTAGGAAACACACAATGTTGTCATCAATATGTACACTGTTGATCTGTGTGTTATAGGAGCTTCTACTCATCAAAGGTATGGGTAGCAGTTCCTTTATCTAAACTGCTGATAAGAACCTTTTGTGACAGCACATAGGATCTCCTCATCTGAAGAGACCTCTCCCTTCAACGTGGCTGGTCTTTAGGACAGCGGACAAGATGTGCACCTAAAACACAACAATGTCTCTTTCTTACAGCAGATAGGAGGTGTAGAAGACTGCGTTTGCTGTTGTTCCTTACTGTGACTGGTTAGGGCACCCATGTGCTACAACAACCCTCAAACAGTCACCTAAAACATCCCTCAAAGACTGCGGCCTTATCAAGGAAGGGTCTCCTCCATTCGTGTCGTTGTTCTGGGCACTTTTCAGCCCAAGAAGCCTCCACGCTATCCCTATTTTAGTTAGGCAAGGCCTGCGGCCTACCACAGGGATTGTTGTCACCTATAGCCAACCAAAACAGTGTCACCCTTACCTTGAAGCTGCCCACAAACAGTCCGCAATTCTCCTTACCTAACTCGGCCTCTCTGTAGCATGGAACAACCCTCCACGCAGTCACCAAGAGGCTCTAACAGCCCTAAAACACCCACGTTGTCCCTACCTTCTTTGCTGGTTAGGGCAGCGAGTTAGGGAGCCTCTTTACTGCCTCTTTTCCAGCGTCTAAGGGTTGTCTCAAACAGCGTATAGATTAGGGCATCTAGGGTATGATAAGACTGCGTTTAGGGTCAGATGTTAGGCCTCCTTCACCGTGCTAGATCTCCCTTCAAACTACAACCAAACCTTCACAAGACCTGGGGCTAGGGCATCCTTCTTTTACAGTGAATAGGGTCTCCTTCTAGACCTACGTTTAGGGCTTCCTCCTCTTAGACTTCTCTTCCACTTAAACCCAAAACAAGTGGAGAGAAATCAAGAGTGAAGTGTGTGTACAAATGACTATCAAGTCACCTCCTTTTATACTAAAATGTTGAGCACATGTGAGGGTTATTTGGTTGTTGGCCAACCTTGACGAATTGTCTCATAACACAAATAAATTCATGTCTCCATGAATACTTATCGGAATCGGATGATCTGTAGATCAATCCTACACCTCTCGATGAGAGGGAACCAAGAAAAATATTAACTGCCATAAATAAGATGACCCACATGGAGTTTGGCCCTAGTTGCCAATTTTAACAAACCCCCAATGTAGCTCAACGATCAGCGTGTAAAGAGAATGAAGAATACTCAAAATTGAATATAAAATCCACTGATAACACCTTTAAACTTACTCCCTTTCCACCAATGTCTTCTTCTTCATCGACAAGGAAACTCAATGTTGGAATCTTAGTGATCCCGCTCCAATACGAACTAGGGTGTATAGTTTCGACACTGAAACCAACAATTAGAATTAAGGTTTCCAAAAACCCTAGACTCTTGCTCAAAAGCTCTCCAAAATTCTATTTTTCAAGTGAACAAATGCAAGAATGAAACGATATAAATCACTTGACTATTTTGCCACCCTTTTACTCTTTTATTTTAATAAAGTCACTTTAGTGGGTTTTCTCACTTTATAATTGAAGAGTGACTATTTGTTAGCCTAGGATCCATGTCTCATTTTCCCCCTTTAGCTTTTATAAAGTTTTCTCCTAAGAAAATTGTGTTCCCTTCATTAATATTCCTGTCCTAGCCTACAAGAACTTAATTAGGCTAGCAGAATCATCCCCTTACGTCTCCTAAGCAAATGGGAACATTACAGTCCTCCCCACCCAAAATTGTTTTTCCTCAAGCAGCGTCAATTTGGGATGTTAAAGCACTTGTTCTCCTTCCCAAGTGGCGTCTTCGACAAGAAAATCTTTCCAATTGACTAAGTATTCTTTAATGGTCCTATTTTTGAGCTTCCATTCCCTTGCCTCGAAAATTTCTTCTTGGAACAAAATCAACTCCCCTTCTTCATCCAATGGTGGGAGCTCAGTAGAAGTGACAATGTATTGTCTCAGGGCCTTCTTGAGGCATGAAACATGGAAGACATTATGTATCTTACACCCCTTTGGAAACTCCAACTCATAGGCCACCTCTCCTATGTGCCTCACAATCCTGTAGGGTCCATAGAATCTGGGTTTCAATTTCTCTACTCCGTTCCTTTTAACTGATGATTGTCGATAGGGTTTTAGATGAAGTTATGCCCAGTCCTCAACCTCAAAGCTACGCTCCACCCAATGTCTATCTACATAAATTCTCTGTTGATTTTGAGCCATGTACAAAATTCAAAATATCTTTGAAGAGATGCAGTAAGTTTGGGCTCTTCTGAATCCAATCCTTAGCTATAGGCGCCCTATTGTCTCCAAACACCCGATCTACAAATGTTGGTGCACCATACCCATACAGGGCTCTGAAGTGAGTCATCTCAATCGACATGTGATAAGTGGTGTTATAACAATGCTCTCGCAAGTGCAAACGCTTTATCCAAGCTTTTTGTTCGCCCGACGCATAGTTTCTCAAATAGCCCTGCAGCCATTTGTTGACAATCTCGACCTACCCATCAATCTACGAATGGTAACTAGCACTCGACGTTAACTCTGTCCCAAACAACTTGAACAACTCTTGCCCAAATCCCCCCATGAACCTGTTGTCCCTGACACTCACAATGGTCTTTGGAAGTCCATGCAATTGGAATATCTCTCTAAAAAATCAATGTTGTGAACATCAGCATTGGGATAAACTCAACAAGGGTTCGAAAAACCAAAAAATCGTAAAAATTGGGAAAATATCGGTAAAAAATGGGCAAAATTAAGATACCATAAAAATATCTTTAAAAATCGTCAAAAATCGGCTAAGACAAAAAATCGTGATTTTAAGATAAAATCGGGATGTTATCGAGATGTTCGCAACACTGAAAAAAATAACTCTCCCGCCTATGATGCTGAAAATCGGGAATGTATGGTGAAGCAGTGTCCAAACTTCGAAGTTGATCAACCACCACATAAATGCAATCATTCCCTTGCACCTGAGGTAACCCGGTAATGAAATCCATAGAAAAGCTTTCCCATTTTAATCCGGTATGGGAAGTGGCTCAAGTAATCCTACAGGATGAGTGTGTTCTACTTTATTTTGTTGGCAAATGTTACATTCCCTCACAAATCAATACACTTGTCTTAAGGCCCTTCCATGTGAATCTTTCCCTGATCTACTTGTAAGTTTTCAAGTACCCAAGGTGCCCTGGCAGTGGTGAGTTGTGCATTGCTTGCATGATCTTTCCTTTAAGTTGAGACTCTGGTACCAGGTAGATCCTATCTTTGTAATAAATAATGTCATCTCTGACACAGTACCTATCATCCTGAATCAGCCCATCAAGGATCTCACAGTAAATTTGTTCTTGGATTACTCAACTAGTAGAAGAGATTTCTAGTCGGATGCATCTCCATGAGAGAGAGAGAGTGGGTGGCATTCTGGAAAGGGCATCAGCTACCACATTGTTTTTGCCCTTAATGTACTCAATCTCGAAATCATAAGCTTGAAGCTTAATGATCCATTTATGTTGACGCTCACTCAATTCTTTTTGCTCTGTGAGGAACCTTAAGCTATTGTGATCTTTTTTCACCTTAAATCTGTTCCCCACCAAGTACTATATGAATTTGGTCACTGCATGCATGATGGCCAACATCTCGTTAACATATATTGAATAATGTCACGCATATTCCCTGAGTTTGCAGCTCTCAAAGCAATGAGATGGTTATTCTACATCAACATGGCTCCTATCCCAATCCCTAATGCATCACACTCAAGCACAAATGGTTGAGTGAAGTCTATTAATGCTAACATAGGACATGGACTCATCACCTATTTCATCTTCTCAAAGGTTACTTGTGCCTCCTCTGTCAAACAAAAACTCCCTTCTTAGCGAGGTTTGTAAGAGGTGTTGTCATCTGTGAGTACCCCTTAATGAACTTCCTGTAATAGGTGTAGAGACCTAGGACGTTTTTTAGTTATGTCACATTCTTTAGGGTGTGCCACTTGTTGACCACTCCATGTCAACTACCCCATAGTTATACATCTTTTCACGCATGGATTTCCATCGTGTCCGAGCACTCAAATGATCCACAAATTCATCATTATCAACTATATGTACACTGGAGTTGTGTAAACCCATTCTGCATTTTGTAATGTAAATGATCCTAGTAAAACAATGTATGTAACAACCTAAGTAAATTTATTTTTCTGATGATGATTTTTATCCTAGGAGGTTTTTAGTCTCACTGATTCATGTGTGTTTCTAAACACAGATGATCGGTAGAGTTTTTCCCTCCAGCCTCACCCCAAAGCTAGGGTGGATTTTGTCGTCGGGATTTTAAATGAGTCCTAGCGTTATTTATCGAGTCTCTGTAAAAGTGATTTGGGAATAATTATAACTATTTGGTTAAGTTATTTTATTACAAGTCACTTAGTCTACTAGATCATATTTTGTGTCACAGAAATGGGTAATTATTAAGGGTCTATAACGAACGGGTGTTCCCCCTTCATGGGTTAGAGATGTAATATTTCACATAAAAAATATTTAGTGCATGGTCTCTCATAGTTAGACACCATAGCTACATGTTAGAGGGTTGGAAAAATTAAATTCGTGGGTTTTAAAGTTTTTAATTTTTGAAGGTCCCCGGCCAAGGGAATATTGAAAATTTCAAGATATTTTGAACCCTTGGGCCATAGTAGTTAAGTCAAAGCCAACTTTTTGCAGCAATTAACTCAAAATAATCATTTTTGAATTAATTAAAAGTGAAATTTGAATTTCCTCAAAAAGTAACTTTATTTCAACAGTGATGATTAAAAGATCATTTGATCTTCATCAACGGTTGAGATTGCATTGACAGAGATCAAGCCAACTAGCCGTTGGAGAATTTTCCTATAAATGAGAGGCCTCTCTCCATTATTTGCATCCGATTTTTGAATCGTGTACTTTCTCTAAGAAAGCTCTTGTAACTTTTTTATGATTAATAAAACGCAAAGACTATGGGGTTTCAGATCGCGGTGTTCCTCTTTCAGATTTATGTGGTAATATTGTTCTTAATACTTTGTTGCTTTTATTTCATTTGTTGGTTAATAGCCTTCGAGGATTCATTTGTGTACAGGTATCTTGCACAAATTTCTGGGTTTTTTATAATATCATTTTAATTTGATAGAAGTAACAGGTATCTCTATTTCTTGATAATTTTATGATCATTTTTTAAATCTCTATTAATCTAACAAGCATATTTAAGTGTGTAGAAGTTATCATTCAAAATTTGAGCGTTTGGGGAAATCCTCAGCGTGACCAACTGACTCTCAGATTACAGAATCTAAAAAAGCCCACTATCTTTTTAATTTCTGAAGTCATTTTATAGAATATTTTACTTGCAGGATTTTTCTTGGGCTTATGCCTCTTTAAAATTTCAAATTTATTTCTAAATATTGTGCAAAAAATTGTTTAAATCTAGCTAATAAAGGGCTTTGATCTGCAAATCTATTAGATCTGTCGAATATTATTGTAGATTTGTAAATATCAAATTTTTTAATTCATTGGGGTTTTGGGTATTTCATATTTTTGTATATACATTCTTTGGGATTTTTTTCTATCTTTTATTTGTACAGAAACATATATGAAAATTGCAGGTGATTTTTTTGGATTCCGGAGAGAGATCTAAGCTCCAGAGGGCATCTCCATTTTGTTTGCAGGTTGAAGTAAATTTCAAGAAAATCGTGGGCAAAAATTTTTTAGGGCCTTGGGGCCCTGCGCTGGCCATCTCTAGCCTCTTTCTCGGCCTCCCTTCCAGCCTTATGGCCTCCCCTCTTTCACCAAAATTCTCTCACTAATTTTTCTTAAATTTTTTCTTAAAAATTTCCCAAAACAAATTTTAACAAAGTTTTTCACAAAAAAATTATGAGTTGAGGATTTTCAGTGATTCGGACAACATCTCTTCAGGTGTCTTCAAGCCCCTAAGGGATGACTAGTGCACATCCTTTAAAACCTTACATTTTTCATTGATCTAATTGAAAGCAAGATTAATACTGGCATAAAATTTTAATTATCTAAAATTTAGCAACAAATTAGTTTTCATCTTTCACTACATTACAATTCAAAAATATAATTACTTTCAAAAACTTTTGCATACTATTTTCTGAATATTATTTCACTGTTTTTTTAGTAATTTTATGAGTTTTTAGATCAAATACATCAATAGATCAGAAAGAATTAAACTCAGAAATTTTCTGAATTTGGCAACAGATTTAATTTACATTTTTACTCTTGTTTAATTGCAGAAATATAAATTAGTTTCAATAACTTTTGCAAACAAATTTCTGCAAATTGTTGTACTATTGTTCAGTAGTTTATTTCTGAGTTTTTTAAATCCAATACATCAATAGATCAGAAATAATTAAACTCATAAATTTTCTGAATTGTAATTATCAGTTTGTCATTTAAAATTTTCTATTGTTATACATAGAAATTTCTAAATATTGCATAGTTACAGGACCGTTGTTTTAAAATATATTGTTGGTTTTAACATTTGATGTAATGTAAGAGCAGATTACTAGACTGATATTTCATTAATGTGATCTGAGTTTAAAACATTTAGTTTAATTTCTGAATTTCATTTGTTTTTTACATGCTTATGCAAGTAGGACTACTCTAGTTTTACTTATGCATCTAATGATCTTGGTTGGATATTTCACACAAATGAATTTTTGAATTTAAAGGTGTTTTATTCTAGCATTTTACATTTCAATCCATTGTGCATTTTAGTAATTATTTGTGCAGATTTTACATTTTGCAGTGCTGGTATAAATACTTGCTTTCACATTTAGATCACCACCTTTCTGAGCCTTAAGTTAACACTTAAGACATATTTCAGAAATAATTTTAAGCTCTCATTTAACTAAAATTAACCAAGTGCTTGCATTTCACAAGTTTTAATTTTGCATTTGCATATGAGACACTAGAGTCTTTTCAGCGTTAGTTTTTCATCATTTACTTGAATCTTATTTTCTTTGCAAGAGAGTTGACTCCACAAGGCACTGGTATCACTTTCTTCAAATCATTTTGAATCCTTAAAATCTTGCGCAATCTAAAACAGGTATTGGTTGCTTAGCTGTGTCTCCCAAGTTGGTTGGTTCCCAATTAATCTTTCATTTTTCCATTTCCATAGGGTCTACCCCCCTTAGTCTGCTATTGGGAAACAACTCAAACTGAGTGATTGGGGATCAGTGTGACAACCCCCAATCTTAAGTCGTTGTCGCGGTGCCTAAACATTCTGTGCGACAACACCACTCAAGCATTGCCTTGATTTTCTCCTGGTGTACTTAGACCCATAGTATTAAAACCCAGAACCGGTGACTGGACCAGTCCACCTAATAAACCGGGTTTCAAATTGGAACCGATCAAACTGGGACTGGTTAGATCGCAATGAACTGATTTAAAAAAAAAACACATGAAATAATTATTTTTTAATGAAAAAAACTATATTTAAGATTTAAAAGCATGATTCCAAACCAACAAGCACAAAATATGCAAAGTTTGATCATATATATACCATGTAAAGGCCAATATATCCAAATGGCACCAAATGCAATACATATCAGCAACAAAATATATAATCAATGAGGCTGTAAATGGCTTCTAGAGTCCAAAAACAAAGCCTACAAGCTATGGGTCCATTAGCCTACTACAAGTCTACATATATGATATTATTGATCAACATTATTACTTGAAAGTTGAAACTTCTCATCATGATCAAACTCAGTAGGCTGAGTCTCGACTCCCAAACTTTGCAACTGCTTGAATCACAAACTTCTTTGTTGGTTCAGTGACTTGAGTCTCAAACTTCTAAAGATATTCTGCCCTAATATGCCCTATGACTTCATTTGGTGCTCCACATGGCTATACATGGCCTCCTATCCCAGCCAAGTGTTGCTTGAACCTGTTAATACCCCCTCCTTCAATATATTTTTGGCAATATTTGCATATCATTTTGCCATCAATCATATCACAATGAGCTCATGCAGTATCCTTGGCTTTTGGAGGCATGGTGGCTAGTACTTAGCTCAAACTCTTTATTCTTCCACTACTCCAGCAAAAACTCAACACTCTCCAGGCTCTCAATGAAACTCACAAAAACTCCAAATGAGATGTGGAGGCAAATGAGAGGGGAGACCTCATTTTATTGGCTAGGAGGGGGTGTTTTTGGAGGGAAACAACCCTTAGTTTCCCTCCAAACCACCTCAAAAGCTGCCCAATGGGTCTGTGGCCGACGTGGCAATGAACCAACTAGTTTATGACAGAACCAGCCTTTTACCCATAAACCGACCGGTCAGGCCCAGTTTTTGTGAAAAAACGGCGAAATGAAGGCTTGAACCTGGTTTTTAGGCCGATCCAGGTGGTTTAGCCAATGAACCAGTCGATTTTTAATACTATGCTTGGACCCCATTCTCCCTAATCACATGACCCAAATAAAGCATCTCAGTCATACCAAACTCACATTTGGACTCTTTTGCATAAAATTGTTGTTCTTCCATAATTCCGAACACCTCGTCCAAATGCCTGAGATGATCCTCCCAAGTCCTGCTATAAATGAGTATGTCATCAAAGAAAACCAACAAATACTTCCACAACTGTTTATTGAACACATGGTTCATGCAGGATTGAAATGTAGCGGGGCCATTGGTTAGCCCAAATGGCATAACCAAAAACTCATAGTGCCCATAATGGCACCAAAAAGTAATCTTCGAGATATGTTGGTGACCAACACTGCCAACCTCTGAAATTCTGAGATATATGCCTGTACACTGCCAATCTACTTGAGTTGTGCCAACTCTCCGAAATGAATCTCAAGGTCCTTGTCGAAAGCAAGCAATGAGCTTTTATGTAAACTCCTCATGAGCCTCACCATCCAAATCTAGGGTAGCTAACTTAACGGCATATGTCTCTATCATCTGATTGAGCTAGAAATAGGTGTCCAACTTCTGAACCCATGATCTAGCTGACCATTTTAAGGATCCATCAAAACATAAGAGGGTCACTTTCCCCAGTGTTTTCTATAGATTTTGGTAATGCATCATAGACGTCTTAGCTCCTTTAGGCTTGTTTCTTATCTTGAGGTTGCAAAAGTCTGTGAAAGTCATGGCAGTTTAAAAGTCTCATCCCTGCCTCCTATATTCCTCCAAATATGCCCCAAAAGGCTCATCCTGATCAACTTGCTCCACTTGGCCAACAGCAATCTCATTTAAAAATTGTGGCATAATTGATCTAGATGACTTGTTGTATATGTGAGAGTGGCTTTGCATGGTTGTGCATGCATGGTTGCCTTCTCCACTATTAGACCCTTCATCATTAATGGGATCTTTCTTCTATTGTTCCCCTATTGTGTTATTGGCTAACTTCCTCATCACCCTCTGGTCGTTGGCCAGATCATTCAGGATGCTAACCAAACTGTTGAATTCTTGGTTCTCTCTATCGCCCATGACTATCTCGCCCTTTTCAAACTGTACTTCTTCCTCTTCTTACTTTTCAGGAATTTCTTCCTCCTTTAAAATTGGAGTGGGTTCTCTAACCTTGTAGCGTCTCTTATAAGTGACGTATGGGTGATCTTCAGAACTCATCAACTATTGTCGTAAACTGCCCTTCAAACCAAACAGTTGTCCAAGACCATGCTCTAATACCACTGTAAGATACCCCCTTGGAATATTTCGAAATTTCCCACAAAATTTCTCAGTCTACTTGGTTTTGTCACTAAGATGTTTTGTCAAACAATTTGCATGCATAGGGTTGTAGGTGTAATTTGTGTATTTTATTCAAATATAATGTGCCCAGTACCAAATAAACACCATAAAACACTTCAAAACAACATTATATCATTCCTATAAAATTCATAGATTTTACATAACATGGATAGATGATCACACAACTATAATAGAGAGGAATGAGATAATAAATGGACACAAATTTGTACCAACAGACAAACTGTGATATAATAGTCCAGGTGAGTAAATTTGGATACTCGGCCCAAGTAGAAATGTTTCTCTTATAAACAATGAACACCTTCAGCTCTTCTAACACGTCCTCAGCCAGTAAACACAGTATCTTTGGTAGCTTGAATAGGTACAAAAGAGACAAATTCGGCCCGCTTCAAACAGCTACTCAGTGTCTTTTACCAAATTTCGACCCTCCAAAAGACTCGAACTCAGCCTTTAATAGATGATAGATGTGCTCAAATTTGAGTGGTACTCTGCCAACAAACACAAAGGGCAAACTTGACCCCTTTTACAAGTGAAACTCGGCCTCTTTATGTAACAAAACTTGGCCAAACGAAAGATGGAAGTCGGCCTCAAGTTAATGAAAGGACTCGGTCCTCTTAGCAAGTTATCTCAGCCACCACGCAAAAGAATAAACTCGTTCCAATATCCAACAAGAGACTATGGAAACTCAACCCCCAATGTAGCTCAACAATCAGCCCATAAAGAGAGTGAATACTCAAAACTGAATATAAAATCCATTGATAACACCTTTAAACTTACTCCTTTTTCATCATTGTCTTCTTCTCTATCAAGAGTAAAGCTCAATGTCGGAATCTGAGTGATCCCACTTCAATACTAAGCTAGGATATATAGTTTCAACACCGAAACCAGCAGCCATAATGAGGGTTTCCAAAAACCCTCGAATATTTCTCAAGAGCTTTCCAAAATCCTATTTTTCAAGCAATAAATGCAAAAAATGAAAAAAGACTCCTCACTTTCCCCTTTTTATAACTCACTTGACTCTTTTGCCACCATTTTACGGTTACCATTTTATTTTAATAGTCATTTTAGTGGATTTTCTCACTTTATAATTTAAAAGTGATTTTTCGTTAACTTGGGACCCATATCATATTTTTCCCCTTTTAGCTTAATAAGGATTTCTCCTAGGCAAATTGCGTTCCCTTGATTCATTTTCCCGTCACAGCCTATGGGATCTTAATTAGTTTAGCGAAATCATCCCCTTATGTCTCCTAAGCAGATGGGGACATTACAATAAGATAAAGGAAAATTTAATATTATCATTAATTACCAAGGTCACAGACTCCTCAAAGCTCTATACCCCATCTTTGTTCCATCTTCATGGGACAAAAAATCTAAGGGGGCGCCTTCAAGGGATGGAACATCCCCCCTTTGGGGAAATGCATCCCCCACATTGGTGAAATGTTTCCCCATGCATTTTCCCAAGTTTCCCCCAAAGGGGGATTCGGGGAAATATTTCCCCAGGTGTTTCCCCATCCCTAGAGCATGGAAAACATGAGGGGCATGTCCCCCGACCTTGGGGAACACATTCCTGTGGAACACTGAAACTGATGACAGAGAGAAACCATTCAAAGGGTTGAAATTTAATGGTATTTCTGATAAAGAATAAAAAATGATGCAACATAGAAATAAACAATTCAAAGAATGTTGGAAACTTTGCTTTTCCAGTTGAGGCAAAAGAGTAATTAGAGCCAACAGAAATTAATAAACAAATTAGGGTTGCCCATTAAATCAAGAGAAGTTCAAAATTTCAAATGCAAATTCATCCACTTATCTTTAGCTTTAGGCATAATTCAGTTGGTTCAAAGTAAAATTGACCAAATGACTAGGTTGTTATAGATTCTTAGAAAAATTCACAAAGCATCATAATGAAGCTACAAGAATATGTTTTTATTTATTTGGCCGCAAAAAACTAAATGACTAGGTTGTTAAAGATTCTTAAAGTAACTCACAAAGCATTATGACAAAATTACAAGAATATGTTTTTATTTATTTCACCACAAAAGATCAAAATTTGCTTAACCTACCTGTAAATGCAAAGCTGCTCTTCCTCTACCTTAAATTCATAGAAGCAGATATTGCGGGATAAAAAAATTGGCAAATTACTCTTATGGCTGAAACTAAGACAGGCTTCCCTCTGGGATCAAACAGTAATTGGGCATGATATCAAACATACTCAAAAAGATACACTCGTTTAGATCACCAAAATTTCATATTTGGAAAAAAAACAGGGTATCAAATCTAAGCCTGAAATGGACAATAAAATGGCACAAATGAACTGAACAGTTTTGATGACTTTGTGTGCTACAATCCAGTATTTTAAACAATACTAAGAGTTAAAATTCAAGGGAAAATTCTGAGAAATAAATTTATGTTACTCTCCCTTCTCGTGGTAAAAGGGAAAAATTGCAGCAAAGACATATATGAAAAATGCAAAGAGGATTGAGTTCAAAGACCTTCAAGTTGTCAAATACCATTACATTCTCAAGACTATCAAAAACAAACACCATACAAGTTCTTCCTGTTGGTGGGTTAAAAAATGATTAAACTTCATAACAGAAACAGCGTAAACATGTCAGAGACTCAGAGATGGTCTGACGCGCAGAATACAGATTTAGAGCTTTGCCAATTCAAGGTTAGGGCTTTGGGTACCAAGTACTGATGTAAATTGGTTACCAACGACACCCTCTCGAGTAATAAAAATCAATAGATGCTCATGAATCCCTTCGACTATAGAGTTTACTTCTGGGTTGGTATGTGCATATAGATATCATTTTCACTGGTGGATATGCGATGCGACTGCATTAAACAACTTAACTCTACCCTCAAATAAGATTTAAAAAGAAAAACAGAACAATGTCAACGAGAACTTAGTTATTTAGTAGAGGGTGTTTCATATCCCACATCGACATGGTTTGCCCCTAGTAGGCCATCTGGAATAGATACATTGCACTCCACTCACGGCCTCCCAGCCAAAGGGATCTTCCTAGAGTGTTGTAAGCCAGTTACATTCCCTTCTAATGCTCCCAGAATATGGGGAGGGGATCTGTGCCCATAAAGCATCTTGTTTAAAAAAGGGCATACATATACAAAAGTGTAAAAACACATTGACCAACCTGCTACACTGCTGACAAAACCTCTGCATAAGCCGGCCGACAAGAGCCTTATTAGCCTTGGCATGCATCTCGCAGACCTTATGGCGCCTGTGATAGTCCTTCGCATTGTTGAGATCTGCTTTGCAGTCATCAACTTGGCACATCGGATGATGATGAGATGAAGCCGAAAGCCCACGAGACCTTTTCCCATTCTTACTCCCACCACTGGCCGCATCTGCATCTGTCTCTGCAACAGGATAATCACTTCCACCGAGCTTAAGAGTCAAGCATGCTGATGCTTCTTCCTCTGCCGTTTCCTCCTCTTCCACAACTGACACCTTTCTCCTCTTCTCTGATGCATCATTCATATTATAACTATGAAACCCATTAGTGTACGCATCACCGCTTTTATTGTACATGTCATTGGAAATGCCATTAGCAGGCCGTGGACCATCTGATACGAGATGTTTACCTTGAAATCCCGATCCTCTGTCAGTGCTCAGAGGCCTGGCAATGAAGAGATTGCTGTCCCATTCCCAGTTATTCCCATCCCATTCATGATCTTCCACTATGTTCTTCCCCTTTGACATAAAATTATAACCTTTGGAAGCATAAAGCTGGCGCTGCTGCTGCTTCTGCTGCTGATAAATCTGATCTTCGCAGTGACTTCTACCAATTTCTGCCTCCATCTTTTCACCTCACCCGTACTTCATCCAACACACAAATATCCCTTCTTTTTCCCAAAACCTCCACCAAACCTGCCTTCGTGATCACTCCTTCCACACCCAGGCTTCCAGACACCGTCAAAACCTGCACTTGGGCATCAATTTCTGCTAATCCAAGCCTCTAGGCACACCTCGCAAGTCCGATTCTTTACCAATAGCTGCCAAATCCTGAAATTGGGTTTTTTTAGCCAGATTCAAGCTTCCAAACAAGTCAACAACAAAAAAACCCTCTTTCTGCCCCCGGAAGTTTAAACACGCTATACTGGCACATCGATACGCAAGATCTGAAACAAGCCTCATAAAACTCCTAAATGTTTTACCTTCTACTGACCCTGAACCTAGACAACAATTTCCCCACCTGTAACGTCACAAGCAACCCATCTAGCATTTTCACCTAGAGAATCTGCAACTGGGCATCGTTTGCCTTCGGATCTAAACCACCAAATACACCCAAAAACACCAATCGTTTCAATGAAACCTCCTGCCAGACACCATTTTTATGAAATGACTTCCATCCCATCGTTATCCAAAACTACCGACTCCTCAACAGTACCTCCTACAGTCGGGTACACCATGTTTGACTCACCATACCATCCAGACAAACAAGCTTCTTACCAAAGGTCATTCACACTCATGCTCAATCAAATTAACATTATCACCCATGCCACATCACATCACTCACATGACCAAAAGTTTTGAAAAGCAAATTCGCTGAGAAAAAATCAAAACCAATAAAAGTTAACAAAATACATTAATCAATTACAATGCCTGGCCTCACCAGTTACAACCCGCATTGCGATATGACAAACATTGGCCCCTTACTTCCAAATGTTTACAGTGGCGTGGCATCCACCATTGAGTCTGATTGTGGATTGGAGATGCTTATTCCTTTCTTTAGACACGGGCTTTGGCGTGTTATTTTATTTAAAAGGATGCATTCAATTCATTTTCTGGTTGGACATATAAAAGTGGGTAAGCATTTTTCCCCATAAATATAGAATTAAAACGATGTCTTTTTTTTAATTTTATTTTTAAATTTGCGTAGAAAATTTTATGATAATTTATTTGATAAATCAATTAAATGTATATTAACTTATGTGATAATTTATTTGAGAAACCAAGTAAATGCAGGTTGACTTATTATCATAATTTATTTAATAAATCAATTAAATGTATATGGAAAACTACACTAGTTGAATTATTGAGACAATTTTCCACTCGCAATAAATAAGGAAAGTCACACTAATTGAATTATCAAGGCAAGCTTTCACCTCTATTCCATAAAGAAAATCTCATTACTTGAATTATCAAGAAGTTTTTCTTCTTGTTAAATATTTTTAAAGTTTAGATTATTAACTTTTTTTTCTTTATCATATATATATATATAATTAATAATTTTTTATTAATATTATTATTATTATTAATTAAGTTAACAATTTATTATCTTATTATTTTGTCGTGAGCATAAATCATATTAGTTGGTTCGAAACTTCTATCAAATCCTAATAATGTGATTAATCAAGAAAACATATTTCTACATTATGAATCATTTAAATTTCAATGAATAAATTTCATAACATGAAATTTTTATATTAAAATTAAATAAATAAATTTTATCGAAAAATATTAATCTTAAATAATATTAAATAATAAATGACATTTTTATTGAGGCTATAGTTTCACCCAAAATATATATGTGTGTGTGTCAGAATCTTGCCATTTTTGAATTACAAAATTTAAATTTTAATGTTTCCATCACTATTTTATCACTATAAATAGATTTAACATCATGGGTTACCCATGAGGCACTCCAAATTTCACAGCTTGCAAATTGTAACTGAGTTTTTTAAAATTCTGACCAGATTTAACCAAAATCTTCTAAGCAAAAATATGGTTTGTTTAAACTACGATTATAAATTATTTTCCCTATAACTATATTAAGATATAATTTAATTATTTGACTATTTTTTGCCATATATTTTTTTCATGAAATTGTAATTTTGGTATTTAAAATAAATTTCAAAATCATTAAATATATTAAACTTCCCCACAAAAAAATTAGGTCAGTCAAATTATTCACACGAGCCTAGATCCATCTTAACTTTGGATCTACCAAGCGCCCAGAGGGATCAAAACTCTTTTCACTATAAAAGAGGTTTGCACCTGATCCAAATGGATCCAAGAACACTCTCTAAGTCTTGAAACCTCTTAAAATCATGCCAAAGATCAAAATTATTGCATGATCAAACCTTCACAAAACAGCGGAAAACACAATCGGGAGCCAAAAACACGTGAAAACGGCGAAAAACGGAGGTCTGAACGAGTGAATGCACAGTAGCCATCAGATCTGGCCGATCAAAGGTCCAGATCTGATCGGCGAATAGCAATCAACGAATATCGGCACAGACTACATAACACTTGCGACAGCGATTGGCAGAGTCAACTAGGATTGTCGATCAAGCGCGCAGATCGATGGCCCATGTTGCATCGCAGGATCGCTATCAGAGATTACAAGAGCGCTTACAACGGCCCGGGGTTACCGCGATGTGTGATTGCGATTAATCGCATCACGATATCGCAATCGGGGCTACATAGAGGAGTGGGCATGTACACATACACATCTACGATCTGATGAATCGGACCCGACGATTATATAAATATCATTTCATAAGATTTGAGATCCACAGAAAAGGCATTTTAATGTATTTTGTGTATTTCGTTTATTAAACGAAATACACGGGGTGAAGCGCCGATGCGATAAGCCGGACCCGAAAGGGTTCCTTAAAGCTATTATATATTATTTCAGATCCGCCATAAGCCATTTTTGCGTTAATTTTCACAGTTTTAACGTATTTTTTAAATACAAAGGAACAAGCCATTGCGATATGCGACAGCAACTTGTGGGCGGACCTGATAGGAGTATAGACTGGATGTGAGGACTTTTGAAGTCCGATACATAGTGTTTTGGTGGACTTTCTCAGTTTCAAATGCATTTTCCTGTGTTAGCAGAAAACGACTGCGTTTGGGATTCAGAAGGATTTCAAGGGCCCGAGGCACTCTTACGTTGCAGATAGGTGGCCACCTCCCCTTTAGGTGTTATGCAATGATTGTGTAATGCTAGAAGAGGGATTCGAGCGAACAGAGGCCGGGAGGCAGGAAGCCGAGAAGGAGAAACGAACAGGCAGCCCAGATTGGATTTAAAGCCACAAACAGAGAGCAAACAGAAGCAAGTAGTATTCAAGGCAATGCCGAGACAGAGCTAAGGCAGAGACAAAGAGTGATTGAGAGAGTCTGTGTACTCAGAGAAGCTTGAGAGGTTCAAGCAAACTCTTGTTGTTATATATGTTGTGTATTGAGTCTCAAATTGAGCTCATACTGTTGTAAAAACTCTGCTTGAAGACATAATAGAGAGACCACCACTGAAGGCTGGACTAGGAGATGTAGCCCAGGAGTATTGGGTGAACTCCTTATTAAACTTGCTGTGTTTTTATGTGTTTGTCTATTATAGTCTTTTACTGCTTCATTGTTTGTGTATTTCACAATCTTATCGACCCATTGCATAAAATAACATAGGCACATCCAAGCACATGAGTCTATAATACCTTAATAATTGTCTTAGATCTCATTATCAAATCAAGTCGTGTCAGAGCTTTAGGTTGCTAAGGTTAGACAAGCTTGTGCTGGATTAGTGAATGATAACTAGGTAAAAGCTCAAATTAGGAGAAGGGGAATTGGTTGAAGCTAACCCAGAAATAAGAAGAGTCTGTCCTAGGAGGAAAATGGCAGAAGAAAATCCCGTGGAATCAAACTCTCAGTTCATGGATAGTTTCATGACCATGAGAGCCATGGTAGAAGATATGTATCGACAATTTAAGAAAGGTAGAGGTGAAGATTCTTCAACCTCCAAACAAGACAAAGGAATAGAAGAATCTCTTCTAGTTGGCCATTCCGAAGGCAAAGGGAAAGGAAAAAAGGCTCCTCTATCCACACCTCCTGATAGCCCTGAAAATAAAAAGAAAACATCTTTGATTAAATTAGATGTTAAATTTGATTTGCCAATATATGATGGAGAGTTAAATGCAGAGAAGCTAGATAACTGGATTAGACAGATTGATGTGTATTGCAGGGTGCAGAACATTGATTCAGACATAATTAAAATTCAGCTAGCTAGCCTACGCCTTGGAGGAACTACCTTAGTCTGGTGGGAAGGCAGGACACAAGCTAACTTGAAGAAACATGGTTAAATTCTTTCTGTTTGGAGTGAATTTGTTTCTGCCATTAAAAAACAGTTCTATCCACTAGCTTATATGTAGCAAGCCATGATGAGTTGGCAAACTCTTCACCAGTTGAAGGGGAAAAGTGTACAAAGCTACACCCAAGAATTTAGAAAATGAGCTTTAATTCTAGGCATTTCTTTAGACTCACCTGAAACTTTGCTGAAGTATATAGGTGGTCTACACAGCTATTTGAGGCACACCATTCTCATGTTTAACCCTACTAGCATAGATGAGGTATCTATTTAGGCTACCCATCTAGAGGCTAGAGGCAAGAATGTGAACCCAGAGATTGGGGGATCATCAAAACCCACTGCAAGCAAGAACAAGGAAAAGAGGAAGCATAAATGGAAAGAGAGGAAGGCAAATTCTGTATAGAAAACCAAACCTTCATGCACTCACTGCAAGAAGGATGGACATGATGATGAATATTGATGGTCTTTGCATCCGGAACTGAAACCCAAGAAGTTCGATGCAAGAAGAAGAAGATTGTTGCTGCTATACATAAAGATTTGGGGTCAGACTCAGGTGATGAAACAACAAATGCAGCCACAGGTATAAAAGGTAAAAATTCTGAAGCATCTACTAGTAATTATGCACAAACTATTGATAGTGAAGAAAATGAGAGGAAAAGACATGAGCTTTTTCATATTAGAGTTATTTCCAAGCATCAAAAGATTGATACTTTATTTGATAGTGGCTCACAAGTAAACTTGATTTCTGAAGCAACCGTAAAGAAATTGGGACTATTAACCACACCTCACAAGAAACCATATCCATTAGGTTGGGTATGTGATAAAGCAAAGCTACAAGTGACTAGACAATGTAAACTTAGGTTTTCTTTTGGGTCAGCATTTGTAGATGAGGTTGAGTTAGATGTCGTTCCCTTGGATATATGTGGAATTGTTTTAGGAAGTCCTTACTTGTATGATAGAAAAGCCATTTTCTATAGAGCTGAAAATAAGTATCAACTCATTAAAGATGGAATAGAATATATTGTAAGAGCTCATAAACTCAAGAATAATTATACTCTCATAAACTCAGGGCAGATGAAAAGAATTGTAAATTCATGCAAGCAATTTTTATTGATGGTTGTAAAGGAAAAGAAACCTAATAAAACCAATGTATTTGAAGGCTGTGATGCTAAATAGCAAGCTGATTTAGAAAAAGTTGTTTCATAAAATGATATCCTATTTCAAGAACCCAAAGGTCTGCCACCCAAAAGGGAAATTGTACATGATATTAATTTGCAGCAAGATGCTCCATTGCCTAACATTGGAATGTACAGGTTATCCACTTTAGAGAATGTAGAGATCAAGAAGCAGGTACAGGAGCTGCTCGAGAAAGGGTTCATAAGACCAAGCACATCACCATGCGGATCTCCAATCGTGTTGGTGAGGAAGAAAGATGGTTCGTGGAGGATGTGCATTGATTATAGAGCGATGAATAAAATAATGATCAAGAATCGTTACCCCCTTCCTCGCATTGATGATCTATTGGATCAGTTGAAGGAAGTTGTTTACTTTTCCAAGTTGGACTTGCGTAGTGGTTACCATCAGGTCAAAGTAGCAGAGCAAGATGCATGGAAGACTACTTTCAAAACAAAGCAAGGGCTGTATGAATGGCTAGTTATGCCTTTTGGCTTAACTAATGCTCCTGCCACTTTCATGAGAGTTATGAATGATGTACTCATTCCTTTTATTGATGATTTTGTAATTGTATATTTGGATGACATTCTTGTTTTCATTAAAACATGGGAAGAACATTTGAAGCATGTAAAGCAGGCTCTAGATGTTTTGAAAAAACAAAATCTCTATGTTAAATTATCAAAGTGTGAATTTGGCAAAACATCTTTGAATTATTTGGGTCATATAGTAGGGGGTGGTGAATTGAAGATAGATCCCTCTAAGGTTGAATTCATTGTAAACTGGCCTAAACCCAAATCTGCTACAGAAGTTAGAAGCTTCCTAGGAGCAGCACAGTATTGGAGAAAGTTTATTGCTAACTTTTCCTTAATTGCAACTACCTTACATGCTTTAACAGGATTGAACAAGGTGTTTCAGTGGAGAGGCAAACAACAGAAAACCTTCGACACCTTGAAAGAAAAAATTAGTACAGCACCAGTACTAGCATTGCCAAATCTTCAAAGACCATTTAAGATCGAAACAGATGCCAGTGACTATGCCATGGGAGCAGTGTTGACGCAACACGATAAACCCATATGCTACCATTCTGAGACTTTTAATTCTGCAGTAGTTAATTATCCTACATATGACAAAGAATTGTATGCATTAGTCCAGAGTGTGAAAAAGTGGAAACGTTACTTTTTCCGAAAGAAAAATCGTAATTTTATTAACTAAAACAAAATTACATGTTGCAGATGCTATGGCACATTCTATCAAAAGTAGTTTACTACTGATCAAAGTTCATGAAAAACAAGATAATAATGTACAAGTGGGGAAAAGTCAAGCTTTTCGCCCTTTTTTCTTCTCAACCTTTCGCCACTCCCCTTGAGTCGGTAATGAAGATACAAGTGCTAGTGAAGTGTCAGCCACAGGTTGGGGGTTGTCTTTATCAGAATCTGAGGTGTCTGATATGTGTTGTCATTTGGATCCGCTGATATCCATTGTTTCTGGTATCTTTACCGGCTGTGAGTCCATCGGTTCTTGTGGATTTATGTCCTCTGCTTCTGGTTCTTTATTCATCTGATTGTTCTCATTGGGAATGACATGTTCCACATCCTCTTCCTCCTCCTCATCGGAGAGTGGTGGAGGAAATTGCCATCCCTTGGCTTGTTTCCCTGTTTTCTTCTTCCTACGAATGTCTTTTTTGGTTGTTGGACATGTGTTTTGTAGATGTCCTGTTTGTCGGCAAGTTCTACATCTGAATGCTGTATTTTCATAATCTAAAACCTGTGTCCAGCACCTCTGTCTATGCTTCAGTTGAATTTGATCTGGCAAACCTCTGTTGAGGTCTACTTCCACACAAATTCGTGCAAAAGTGTAGATTCTTTCCTCCAGTCTTTGGGTGTCCATTTTGATGTAACGCCCAATAGTATTACCGATTCCTGCAAGGACTTGTTGATTCCAGAGGTGTATTGGAAGGTTGTGCAGGCATACCCAAACTGGCATCCTAGAAACAACCATTGTATTTGCATCAAATTCTGGAAACCATGGTGTGATGAAGAGACCTATGGACCCCCAGAACCAAGGTCCTTCCTGTATTATAAAATCTCTAGCCTCTGTTGTAGGGAAATTCACTATGAAGAACCCCTTGGAACAGAGATGTATTTCACATTGTGTAGTCCAATTTGTGAAAATCCAATGAAATAGTTCAACAGGCTTGGGCCAAAAACAGTTGAATCTACAAATTAAAGCTTGTTTTTCAAATATAGTATAGTGCTCATCTATTTCTGGTATATCTATGTTTAATTCTGGGGTATAATTCAGCTGCTCCACAATATATGGCCTTGGTTCCATTCCTGCTTGTTTTGGTGTTGTTGTGGTTATATTTTTCCCTTGGAGAATGTTTTTGAAAGATATACCTCCATTTTTTTCCCCTGATGTGTTTCTGCGTTTTTTGCTGAGCAATTCCCAATTCCTTCTCCCCTATAAGGATTTTTACTGTTATCTGCCACGCCACCTCTTAGTCTCAGATTGAGAATTATGGTTGACAGAGATGCGATTTTGTAATCCTTAAGATGCTTGGAATCCTGGAGTGCTCTGCCCCCATGTATCAAATTTTGTAAACTGGTGGGATATCCCACTTGTTGTGAGATAAGATTCTTCAGATGCTTCACATAATCGGTTCCATATACCCAAAGCAAATGTGTTTTTCCGACAGGGGTTTTGACAAATACTTGGAAGTGGAGGGTACTTACCAGAGATCCAGGTTTTGTTGCCAACTGGGGGTAGCTTGTCCGAACAACTGCAGTTACTCTTCACTGCAGTGTGAGCTTTGCGTTCCCTAACAAGGTTTTGGTTCCCTGTTCCCGTTGTTCATTTAACTGTGAATGCTGTGCTTTATACTGTTCCATCTGCAACCCCATGGACCTCTGTATATCACCTCTTTTGGCATTGGGTATTTTAGCCTGAAGGGCAGCGGACATTTCCAGAGTTTGTTTCACAACATCTCTGTCGGTCTCGGTTGTATCTGTGCCCCAAATTCAAATCCGACCGCTGTATTTGGGAGCTCTGATGATGAGACATTTTCCGGATCCTTTTGAAGTAAGGGTTTCTTGCTGTTCAGAAGCCAAAATTAGGGTTGGCTTGATGGGAATTTCCAACAGCCTTGTGAATCGGGGTTCAAGGGTTTGATGAGAGGGCTCTTGCTTAAACCATGTGGGCTTTATGCAGATCTCTCGTAGAAGCCATGCCATCATCATCGCGGCTTCAAGCCCTGTTGCTCTTAAAACATTGGAACCGAAGGCTCTCCACCATTGAGTGCTGCCCCATCGATCTTGGTGATTGATGTTTACTCCTCTGTTGAGAAGTAGAGCAACCACATCCTTACGACCCTCATAAGCGGCCGCCGAGTTGACTTCTATTCCTGATTCAAGCAGGGTCTCTATGGCCTCAGCGTCCCCTCCATAGACCAGATAGAGAATATGTATGCTCTCTTTCGGCATTTCTCTCTGCTTGATAAACCCATCATTAGTCCACCTTAAGCCCTCATTTTTGCTATCATAGAGGGTCGAATCTCGGATACCAAACCTGTTGCGGCTATGGTGTCCCTGGAACCCTTCGTTGGCGGAATTCAACTTTGGGGCAACGTTGCTCGAAACCCTAGCTCTGCACAGGATCGCCATTTTTCCCGAATCTGACTCAAAGCTCCCTTTATCTCAACAAACTTTGATTTATCCACCTTGGCTTATCATTCAAGTGGAAACATTACTTAATGGGCAAAGAAACAATTATACATACTGATCATTAGCCACTTCAGTATTTGCATTCGCAAACTAAATTGCAGCAATCAAGACACTATAGGTGGATGGGTTTCCTACAACAGTTTCATCTAGTCATTAGATATAAGAAGGGCATACACAATAAAGTTGCAGATATGTTTCCTAGACTAATCATAAATGCATCTACTATACTTAAGCATAACTCGGTAATGCATGAAAGCTACACTGAACAGTATGCTTAGGATATAGATTTTAAAGATGTATATGCAACTTTATGTCATGGCAAGAAAGTAGAAGAATTGGATTAGTATGTTAAGGACCAACTCTTATATCATTTGGGAAAGCTATGCATTCCATAAACTGAAAGAGTTAACATAATAAGGGAAGCACATACTTCTTTGATATCAAGTCATTTTGGTGTAAGCAAAACAGTTGCATAGCTGCAAAGATACTGCTATTGGCCAAAAATGCATGAAACATTTTCTAGATATGTTAAGGGATGTACCATGTGTGCTAAAAGTAAGCCTAGAAATAGAAAACTAGGCTTGTACACTCCACTTCTAGTTCCTTCTCGTCCTTGGGAAAGTGTTTCCATGGACTTTGTTGGGGGACTGCCAAAATCTAGAAAAGGTCATGATTATTTATATGTTATTGTGGACAGGTTCAGTAAAAGGTGTATTTTAATACCTTGTAACAAACAGATTACAGCTGAATAAGCAATGAAATTGTTCTTTCAGCATGTCTGGGTGCATTTTGGGTTACCCACTTCCATAGTATCTGATCGAAATTCCCGATTTGTTGGGAAGTTTTGGTCAAGTCTGTGGGAATTGATGGACACCGGACTGAAGAAGAGCACAGCCTTTCATCCACAAATAGATGGCCAAACAGAGGTAGTCAACAGGACAGTGGTCCACTTGCTCAGGGGTTATTGCAGCAAGCATCCCAAGCTTTGGGATGAACATTTATGTTATGTGCAACATGCTTACAACCGTGCTAAGCGCTCTTCTAGACAGAGATCTCCTTTTGAGACCTGTTTTGGTTTTATACCAAAGTCTCCCTTGGATTTTGTCTTTGAGAAAGACATAGTGGTTGATGGACACAACGATGTGGACAAAGCAACCAAGTTCATTGAACAGATCCAAGAAATTCACCAGGCAATGCAAGAACAGCTGGAAAAGAGCCAAGCCAAGTACAAGGCAAGGCATGATAAACATCAAGTGGAGCACAACTTCCAAGTTGGTGATCAAGTCTGGCTGTATATCAGCAAGGACAGAATGCAAGGTGAAGGAAAGAAGCTGAAGCCAATAAGGTATGGGCCTTTTAAGGTACTTGAGAAAATTGGTGAGAATGCTTTCCACCTTGATTTGCCAGCATACATGCACATCTATTCAGTGGTAAATGCAGAAAACTTAAGACTGTTTGAACCTTCATTAATTGAAGATCCTGAAGAGCAAAGTAAATTGCCTTCCATTGATGATCTGTTGCCTGAATATCTCAATGAGTTGTAGGAAGATACAGTTCTAGATAGGAAGGTGAGAACTACACGTAGAGGGGATGTTGAGTACCTAAGAATTGGACTCAAAGGTTCAAAACCCAGCAGTGCAAAATGGATAGAGATTGGGCAAGTGAGGCAGCTGTATCCTCACTTGAGCGATGCTTGAAAACCAACTTTTGGTGGTCCAAAATCCTTTTCAGTGGGAAGGCGTGATCCAAATGGATCCAAGAACACTCTCTAAGTCTACAATCCTTGGGTACAATAGCTTTTAATTTTCAAGAACTTTTCATGAAATTTTCTGTGGAAGGAAAGGAAGTTGAATTAAGGGGTATTGCAAGGAAACCGGGAAAGATAATTAGCTCTAATGGTATGACAAAGCTTCTAAAAAAGGAAGTACCCACAATTTTATTCATTGTAAGGTAGCAAAAGAATTGAATTGCTCCGATACCAAATGTTAAATAAAGTTAAAACAATTAAGACACCAGGTCTATTACAACCTTTATCCATTCCAAGCCAACGTTGGGAGGAGGTTTCAATGGATTTTATCACAGGTTTACCCAAGTCTGAGGGAAAGAGTGTCATCATGGTGGTAGTTGACAGACTTACCAAGTATGCACACTTTTGTGCATTATCACATCCATTTAAAGCCAGTACAGTTTCTACTGCATTTATGGAAACAATTCAAAAGCTACATGGAAACCCAAAGATTATTGTAAGTGACAGAGATCCCATTTTCACTGGAAATTTTTGGACATAATTATTTTCTTGTCTTGGTACTCAGTTAGCTCATAGCTCGTCTTATCATCCTCAATTTGATGGGCAAACTGAGACAGAAAACAAATGTTTGGAAGGATATCTTCGTTGCTTTGTATCTGATAAACAGACACAATGGGTCAAATGGTTGCCTTTGGCTGAATGGTGGTATAACACTTCCTTCCATACAGCAACAAAAATGACCCCATTTATGGCACTTTATGGATATCAGCCACCATCCATCACATCATATTTAAGAGAAAATTCTAAGGTTCAAGCAGTGGAAAATCACATCGAACATCAACAACAAGTCCTCCAACTCTTAAAGGATAACCTCGTGTTGGCACAGAATAGAATGAAACAATAGGCAGATCAACATCGCAGCGAAAGAAGTTTTGATGTAGGTGATTGGGTGTTCCTACGGCTACAACCATATAAGCAAATGTCCCACAAGCAAGCTAAGAAGGATAATAAATTATCACCAAAGTATTATGGTCCGTACAAGGTGTTGCAAAAGATTGGTACTATGGCATACAAATTGGAGCTTCCTGCAGCTTCTCGATTGCACCCAGTTTTCCATGTTTCATGTTTAAAGAAGGTTATAGGCGACAAGCTCCCAGTTCAAACAATATTGCCAGAACTTGACGAGGAAGGAAAATTATATTGGAATCGGAAGCAGTCACAGAAACAAGAACTCGACAACTACGAAATCGATCAATTTTGGAGTATCTTATCAAGTGGAAGAACTTATCCGCTGAAGCTTCCACATGGGAGGATGAGAATTTTATACAGAAGCATCCAGAACTACTCAAGCGTTGAGGACAACACTTTTTTGAAGGAGAGGGGTATGTTGGGTCCCTATAATACTAGTGATTACCCCATTACTATTGTAGTTGCATCCCTTATTAATATTGTTGTGCCCCTATTATCCCCATATTGTTATTACTGTGCCCCATAGAATCCCTCTATTGTTATTTTTGTGGCTTTATATTATTATTATTAGGTCGGCTGGGTTATATTGTGACTCCTTAGACTCCTATATATAGAAAGGAGGTTTTGTCATTTGAATCATCCAAGAATTGTTCATTTATGTAATGTAAAGGAGGTTGCCCCCTCGAAGAGGCTGAATTCTAAGGCGTTGATCTATCTTTTCTATCTTTTCTTGAGCTGGTTTCATAACATGAAACCTCTTAAAATCATGCCAAAGATAAAAAATATCGCATAATCAAACCTTCACAAAACAGCGAAAAACACAATCGGGAGCCAAAAACAGTAAATAAACAGAGTATCAAAGGTCTGAACAAGTGAATGCATAGTAGTCATCAGATCTGGCCGATCAACGATCCAAATTTGATCGGCGAATCGCAATCGACAGTGGCAATTAGCGGATATCAGTGCAGACTACATAACACTTGCGACAGTGACCGGCGGAGTCAACTAGGACCGTCGGTCAAGCACGCAGATCGGCGACCCATGTCGCATCGCAGGATCGCTATCGGAGATTACAAGAGTGCTTACAACGGCCCAGGGTTACCATGATGTGCAATTGCGATTAATCGCATCACAATATCGCAAACGGGGCTACACAGAGGAGCGATCATGTACACATACACATCTATGATCCGATGAACCAGACCCGACGATTATATAAATATTATTTCATAAGATTTGAGATCCACAGAAAAGGCATTTTAATGTATTTTGTGTATTTCGTTTATTAAACAAAATACATGGGGTGAAGCGTCGATGCGATAAGCCGGACCCGAAAGGGTTCCTTAAAGATATTATATATTATTTCAGATTCGCCATAAGCCATTTTTGCGTTAATTTTCACAATTTTAGCGTATTTTTTTAAATACAAAGGAACAAATCATTGCGATATGCGACAACGACTTGTGGGCGGACCCGATAGGAGTATAGACTGGATGTGAGGACTTTTGAAGTCCGATACATAGTGTTTTGGCGGACTTTCTCAGCTTCGAATGCATTTTCCTATGTTAGCAGAAAACGATTGCGTTCGAGATTCAGAAGGATTTCAAGGGCCCGAGGCACTCTTACGTTGCATAATAGGTGGCCACCTCCCCTTTAGGCATTATGCAATGATTGTGTAACGCTAGAAGAGGGATTCGAGCGGACAGAGGCCAGGAGGCAGGAAGCCGAGAAAGAGAAACGAACAGGCAACCCAGATTGGCTTTAAAGCCACAAACGGAGAGCAAACATAAGCAAGCAGTATTGAAGGCAGTGCCGAGACAAAGCTAAGGTAGAGACAGAGAGTGATTGAGAGAGTTTGTGTACTCAGAGAGGCTTGAGAGGTTCAAGTAAACTCTTGTTGTTATATCTGTTGTGTATTGAGTCTCAAATTGAGCTCATATTGTTGTGAAAACTCTGCTTGAAGACATAATAGAGAGGCCACCATTGAAGGTTGGACCAGGAGATGTAGCCCAAGAGTATTGGGTGAACTCCTTTTTAAACTCGCTGTGTTTTTATGTGTTTGTCTATTATAGTCTTTTGCTGCTTCATTATCTGTGTATTTCGCAATCTTATCGATCCATTGCATAAAATAACATAGGCACATCCAAGCACATGAGTCTGTAATACCTTATTAATTGTCTTAGACCTCCTTGTCAGATCAGCACCTCAAGAGATTTGATCCCTCTAGGTATTTTGTATCTCTGGAGTTAAGATGAATCTAGGTTGGTTTAATTATTAATAATTATAAACATTAATTTTATTAATTTGACCAAGTCAAAATGTTTACATAACATCACATCACACAACATAACATAACCTTACAACATCTCTTTCATACTAGGGAGAAAACTTTAAACAACTAAAATTTATCATTCCCATAAATCCCACAAAATTCTAAACAAAATCAACTATATAAATAAACAAAAATTTTAAAATATTTAAACTACATATTATATTAAATAAATAATAAATTAAAAATAATAATAATATTTAAATTTTTGAATGTTTAAAATTTTCTAATCTATATAATGTATTACAAACTATAATTACTCGATTTTACACTATATGGTTTTTAACTAGCCTTTCCTTCCTCACCCGTGGATATTCCGCGTCAATTGGTCGGGACCTCTACTAAAGTCAGTTGGGGACAGATTTCTCAAGACTAAGTCAACATTTGTCTGCAAAGGATCATAGACAAGAGACTAGAGTGGGAGGAGAGGGATATGCAAGAAAGCCCCACAACACTAGACATAGGAGGGCCCATAAACACATGAAGGCAATGGCAACCATGAATAAACTTACCCTGGGCCAAGATATCAACATGGACAAAGTCAAATCCCTATCCAAGCGAGCATTAGTCGGCAAGCTTAGCTACTTCAAGATGTCCTATGAAAAACTACAGATTTGGGTCAGAGAAAATTGGAAGTCATTAGTTGGTTACATGTCGATAATCAATCTTCTGGTAAATAACTAGCTTCACTTCCATTTTATATCAGAGGCAGACCTGAAACTCATTCTTGGGAGAACATGGGTCATAGGAATTGGTTCGTTATGGCTTCAGCGATGGCTTCCATCTTTCTGCCCCAAGACTGATCCACAGCATTTCAAGCAGCTCTGGGTACTACTTCCAGGGTTTCCTATCGAACTCTGGTCAAAGGAAACCTTAAAGAAGGTTGTACAATCACCAGGTAAGCTCATTTTCTTTGATGAAACCACCTTATTTGTTGCAGGCAAGAGGTCAGTGCGGATTCTGATTGAAATGGATACCACTGAGAAGATAAAATTATTCTTCAAGCCCTGGATTAGGAAGATACCCTTCGGGTGTATAAATTGTAGGGGAGTCGGGCATTTAATCAACTCATGTACAACACCATTGTGGTACATAGTGGGTTCTAGGAACTCTGGAAAGGACAAACCCCTTCGCACCTGGGCAATTGAAATTACAAAAGATCACTTAACACTTCTTGAGAGCCTACTCGGAAACATCTCAGCACAACTTCTCCTCAATCTTCTACTACACTTGGAAACCAAAATGGAGCTACGATATTGAATCCTACTTTAGAACAGGGACTGATGAAAGAGTTTGGGTTTTCTGTCGAGGTTGTATATAGTGGGGACACTACAAGAGCAGCAGACCAATCCAGATTTGATCAGGTAGTCAGCCATCTTCTAAAACATGGTCTTATTGGAGATTCAACCCCTCTTGTTGGCAGTGATAAAATTATTGGTAAGGCTCTAACTGACTCGGATATGTACATTGAAGAGCTTTCGATGGAAGATATTTTATTAATTGATAGTTTAGAGATGAATGCTTTAAACTATTCCTCTATTTTTCCTTCTTTGCTAAATTCAAATTCCAAGATTGTTATTACTGGTTTGCATGTCAATCCAAAACATTTCCCTGAGACTGACGGTCCTAATTTTACATCCTCTGCTCTCTGTCATAACCCCATCCTGCAGCATAATGGTAAATCTATGTCTTCCATATTTAAAGCCTCACTTGACACTGCTAGTCAAGTTTCCTCTTCCCTCACTACTGCGGATATACCTAAACTTTCTGGTGCTAACAACCAGTCTTCTTACAAGGATGTCCTTATGATATCTCTGATTCCTACCTTTCCTAAGATTTACTCTGATGAGAAATTATAATCAGATCCCTCCTTTTCTTTTCAAAATGTAGCTATTAGGAAGAAGAAATACAACAAATAATCTCAAGCCTGGGAGGGCCTCTCCCAGGAGCGAATACTAGGTTGTTTGAGTCACTCCCCGACTTCTTATGCATGTACTACTTCTTGGGCCCTTAGAGCACAAGTGCCCACTTCTTTCTACTCTTAATGATCATTTTATTTCTTAATATTCGTGGGGTAGGGGGGCCCCCAAAAATCGTCTCCTTCAAGAGACTACTTGAACTTCATCATCTGTATATCATCCTACTACAAGAAACAATGGTATCAAGTGAAAAGGCTAGAGAGACTTTCAAGAAAATTTGCCCGGACTCGCACTCTTGTGCCAGAGATTCAAATGCACTATCCAGAGGTATAATTTCCATGTGGGATCCTAGTATAATGTCTTTCAGAGCTTTTTCATCCTTTGTTGGAATCATTCTGAAAGGTCACTTCAGGGGTTTTTCTTTTCCCATCACCCTTGTGAACTATTATGGGCCATACAGTGACAAGGAGAATTTCTGGGACTAGGTTCAAATAAGTGGGATACTGGAGGATCACTCTTTACTTATGGCAGGAGACCTAAACTTCACTATTGTTGATGGTGAATCTTGGGGAACAAAATCTCGACCGGATCCCATGATACATTATTTCTCGGATATGCTGACAGACCATTCTCTTTGTGACATTGCCCCATATCCCTTGGCTCCCACCTGGAGGAATGGTAGAATGGGAGTGGAGGGAATTGCTAAGAGGTTGGACAAATTTTTGATGGAAGATCAGCTGGCAGGTCACATGGGGTGACTAAGATCTTGGACTGTTCAAGATAAATTATTTGACCACCTTCCTATTTTCCTGGAGCTGGATTATGATAGTCATAAAGTTTTTTATCCCTTCAAATTTAACCACTCTTGGCTGGGAGAGGAGTCCTTCAGAATTCTGGTGAGAGACACCTGGCAGAAAGTCATTAGTGATAATTGCATCTTTGCCATGGCCTCCTTGACTAGAAAACTTTCGACGCTTAGGAAGATTGTTATAACCCAGGAAAAGAATATAAGATTGGAGCTCCATGAGGAGTTATTGACTATTGAGTCAAAATATGATCATTTGTCTTGGATCTTCCCTCTAGAAAACTTCCCAGTCATATTGGCGAAGAGAATGAGTTGGCTGGAATCCAGGAAAAAGCAGATTTTAAATTTGGAGCATGACATGTGGTGCCTTAAGAGCAGGGTGACATGGATTAAGAAGGGAGATGCCAATACAAAATTCTTTCATAAATATGCTAATCATAGAAGAAATATCAACGCCATCTGGGAACTGGAAACTATAGATGGGAAGAAGGTCACTAATACAAAAGAGTTGAAGATTGTTGCTACAACACACTTCTCCAGCCTCTTTAGAGATCCGGGAACATCAAATATAAGCACCCAGCTTCAGCTTATCAATCATTACCCAAGATTCTTCTATCAAGAAGAATCTCTTTGGATCAACGACCCTATCACTCTCGAGGAAATCAAGGAGGTCCTTAAACACTTTTCCAGTGACAAAAGTCTTGGACCAAACGGTTGGACGGTTGAATTATTCCTCTTCTTTTTTGAGCTGATGGGACCAGATCTCCAATCAATGGTGGAAGAATCTAGGATCACTGGGGAAATCTCTGAGGACATCAATGCTACTTATATTGCTTTGATTCCTAAGACCTCCAAGACCAAAACCTTCCTAGATTACAGGCCCATTTCTCTGTGCAATCTGGTTTACAAAATCATTTCAAAGGTGATCTCAAATAGGATCAAGCATCTTCTTGCTGAGAAGATTTCCCCTAATCAATTTGGATTTCTAAATGACAGGCAGATACATGATGCCATTGGGATTGCACAGGAGGCCCTTCATACTATAAAAACCATAAAACTGAATGCTCTGATTCTTAAAATGGACTTAAACAAAGCATTTGATAAAGTCAATTGGACTTATCTCAGACTTGTCCTTCTTCAGATAGGACTAGGATTGGAGGTGGTCAACTGGATAATGGGATGTGTGACTTCAACAATTTTTTCAATATTAATCAATGGCTCTCCCTCCAAAAACATCTCTTGTTCTAGAGGTCTTAGATATGGATGTATGTTGTCACCTATCATTTTTTTGCCGGTAATGGAAGGATTGAGTCATTTTCTTCTTGAAGAAAATATAAGCGCAATATCTCTGGTATAAAAATTTCTCCAAACTATCATATCTCACTTCTATTGTTTGTAGGTGATGTCCTCTTTATGGATATAGCCATCATGGCAGAATGGCAAGCATTTTTAAAGCTATCAACATTTTCTGCAACGCATCGAGTATGGAGATTAACTTGAATAAATCAACCTTCCATTACTTTTCTATCAATCCAGACATCCTATCAGTCATCCAAACTTTTCTTCCTCTGCAAGCCATCCCTCTAGAAAGTGGATTTAAATATCTTGGTTATTTTCTTAAACCAAATGATTACCATATAAGATACCTGAGATGGCTGATTAAAAAGGTTGAGCAAAAAAAAATATTTGGTGTTGTAATTGGCTATCATCAGGGGGGAAAATGATTATGGTCAAAGCGATGTTGGAAAACATCCATGTTTATTGGCTATCACTAGGAAATATCCCTTCTTCCACTCTAAAATCTATTAGGCAGTCAATGTTCAGATTTTGATGGACAGACAATAAATCTAAGGAAGGATATCATCTTGCCAGCTGGAAAACATTATCTTTCCCCAAACATCTTAGAGTACGGGGTTTCAAAAATCTCCCTTGTTTTCTCAAAGTCTTATCACTGTAGGTTTTAACCCCATTCAGAAATTACCTGCATACAAATTCTAAAACACATAAAATAAATAATGCGAGAGCATAACACATAAAACACATATACACAGAGATTTTCCCCTGGATCCCAAAACCGAGACTACTAGCTTGATTTTTCATTATGTTCCTTTCAATGTTACAATACATATTTACACATGCCGAAGCATCCAATACCATGGACCGAAAACCATAGGTAGGTCTGCCCAACCTAATATAGGGTTCAAATAAAAATTTCCCGTGGAACTGCCCTGAACCCCATTGAGGAGGGCTACCCGCCCCCCTCAAACCCCTTGTGACCCCCCCTCGCTATGCAATCGGTGCAACAAAGGGGGGCTCCGCCCACCCTCTAACCCCCTTGGTTCACTACATCGGCTAGTCGTGGAAAGAATATAACACAACCCAACATTCTCCCACTTATTGTTTTCTTTCCACAGGGGGCCACAGGAGAGCTTAGTCATTTATCCAACCCTGAAATGCCCATTGTTTCTCTACACCAAGAGAACTTGTCAGAGCTCACAAATTTTGTCAATGCATTTGTAGTATTCTTCAAAGTGTCCACCTTTACCACCAACAACTTTTTGTCTTCTATCATATCCCTCACAAAGTGATATTGAACATCAATGTGCTTTGTCTTTGAATGATAAGTAGGGTTCTTTGCCAAGAAAATTGCACTTTGGCTGTCACAGTCTATCCTTATAGCTCCCTATACTAACCCCATACTTGAGCACAATCTCTAAAACCAAACTGCTTCCTTGCTTGCATGAGTGGTTGCCATGTATTCTACCTCTGTAGTTGATAGTGCCACTACAGATTGTTTCTTACTCATCCAACTGACTGCACCTCCAAATAGGTTAAAAACATACCCACTTGTAGATCTTCTTTGATCTAGATCTCTAGCCCAGTCTGCATCAACAAAGCCACGAATATCCAACACTCTGTCCAATCCTGGTCTTCCTTGGTAGCACAAACCATAATCACTAGTGCCACGCAAATACCTGAAAACCCGCTTCACTGTTGTCCAGTGCTCCTTCCCTGGTTTTGACATAAACCTGCTCAATACTCCCACTGCATGTGCAATGTCTGGTCTAGTACAGATCATCGCATACATCAGGCTACCGACTACACTTGCATATGGAACACGGGACATGTCCTCTTCCTCTTCTTGTGTCTTGGAACACTATTCAGCAGATAACTTGACACCTACAGGAATAGGAGCCTTCACTGGTTTACTATCTTGCATATTAAACCTCTACAATATTGTCTCGACATACTTCCTCTGCTTTAACTAGAGCTTCCTCTTTGTTTGATCTCTTTTAATTTCCATGCCCAAAATATAGTTTGCAGCACCAAGATCTTTCATGTCGAATTTGGAGGAAAAATGGGTCTTCAAATCCTGGATAATTTCTTTATCATTTCCAACCAGCAACATATCATCCACATACAAGACCAGATAAATAACACGGTCACCAATTAATTTAAAATACACACAGTGATCTGCTTTGCTTCTGGTGAAGCCAAGTCCTCGTATAAATGTATCAAATTTCTGATACCACATCCTTGGTGATTGTTTTAACCCATACAGAGACTTCTTTAACTTGCATACCAGTTCTTTCTTACCCTTCACCGCAAAGCCTTCAGGTTGCTTCATGTAGATCTCCTCTTCCAGATCCCCGTGAAGAAATGTTGTCTTCACATCCATCTGTTCTACCTCAAAATCAAAAGCAACAACAACAGATAAAAGTAATCTAATATAAGTTACCTTGGCAACAGGAGAAAAAATATCACCAAAATCAATTCCCGACACCTGGGAATAACCTTTTGCTACCAACCAAGCTTTGTATTTCTCCACCTTTCCTTCTGCATTTGTCTTCTTCTTAAACACCCATTTGTTGCCAATGGGTTTCCTTCCAGCTGGCAACTCCAGCAGATCCCAAGCCTCATTTTTGTGCAAGATGTCATTTCATCAACCATGGCCTCTTTCCAGAGTTGTCCGTCCTCTGAATCTACTGCTTCCTTCATAGTTCTGGGATCATCAACAATAATAGATAAAGCAAAATTTGAACAGAAATCAGATGGACTAAACCTTTCTAGCTGCCTTCTTTCTCAAACTGATCTTCTTACACCCGGAGTTTGTGGCTCTTCATCTTCTGATTCCTCCTCTGCTATAGAGTTTGATTCTTCCTCCTTTAGCTCAAACTCTATCTTCTCAGGTTCCTTTGGTTGGAGTTCATGTTTAATATCATCTTTCACCTCTTTGAACACCACATCTCGGCTGTACACAACCTTTCTTGTTGCTGGATTCCAAAGCTTATAACCCTTTAAACCATCCTTATACCCAATAAAGATGCACTTTTCAGATTTACTATCCAACTTGGTTCATTTCTCCTTTGGAACATGTACATATGCATCACATCCAAATACTCTCAGATGTGAAAGAGAGGGTTTCTTACTAGTCCATACCTCGTGTGGAGTCTTATCCTCCAACACTGATGAAGGTGATCTGTTGACCAGGTAACATGTTGTCTCCACCGCCTTTGCCCAGAATTCCTGTCCTAACTCGACACCACTGAGCATGCTTCTTGCCCTTTCCATCAACGTCTTGTTCATTCTTTCTGCAACTCCATTTTGCTGAGGTGTATATGGAGTAGTCTTTTATCGTGCTGTACCACACTTCTTACAGAATTCTTCAAATTCCTTATTGCAAAACTCTCCACCATTATCTGTCCTCAGCACCTTTATCTTCTTCTCTGTCTGGTTTTCCACCAGAGCCTTAAATTCTTTAAACCTGTCAAAGACTTCAGATTTCCTCTTAAGGAAATATATCCATGTATTCCTTGAGAAGACATCTATAAATGATACATAGTACACAGACTTACCCAGTGATGGAACCTTCACAGGTCCAAACACATGACTGTGCACAAGCTCTAATATTTGTTTCGCCCTCTTACCACGAGAGGGGAAACTCACTTGATTTTGCTTCCCATATACACAATTTTCACAGAAATCAAAATCCAGAGAGCTATTATTCATACCTTCTACCATACCTTTACCATGAAGTATTCGAAGGCCCTTCTCTCCAATATGTCCAAGCCTTTGATGCCACAACATGGTCTTCTCTCTAAAGACCACTAGATTTTTCTACTCCACTTTCAGGAACCACAGAATTGTTGCACCCATCAACAACAATGCTACCTTGCAGCGTGTACAAAGTTCCAGTCTGAACTCCTTGCATCAATACCAGTGCTCCCCTCATCCTTCTCAAACACTGTTTTTACACCTGCATCATCCAGCTTGCTTATAGAAATCAGATTTCTGGCTAATGCAGGAATATGCAGAACACCCGGAAGTGTTCTAACCCTTCCAACTTGCAACTTCAACTTTACTTTTCTACGACCAACGATTCTAGCCTTCCTATCATCCCCTAAGAAGACATCACCACCATCGTATTTATCACATTCGCAAATCCACTCTCTATGGGGAGTGAAGTGAAAGGATGCACCTGAGTCAATCAACCATGCCTCATGATCTATATGTGTACTTGAAGAAGCCAAGTACACATACCCACCTTCGTCTGAGGTGGTTTTCACCTCTGCAAAAGAAGCATCATTAGATCCCTTTCCTTTGTCAGGAGCTTTAGACTTATAGTCCCTTTTGTAGTGCCCTTCCTTTTTGCATTTCCAACACACCACCTTTATAGGTTTTCCTAGAGATTTAGATCTCCCACTCGATGACTTATTTTTGTTTCTGTTCTGGGACCGTCCTCGTACAGACAAAGCATCACCATTCTAGCTCTCCATATTTTTCTGTCTCATCTCCATCGTCAGCAAGGATGAGACTATTTCATCAAACTGAAAGGCAGTTGCATTGCTACCTATTGCAATAACCAGACTATCCCACGAATCTAGTAGAGAACACAACAAACTGATGCACTTATCTTCATCTGAAATTTTAATATCAACAGATAATAACTGACTTACCAAAGTATTAAATACGTTCAGATGCTCTGTCACCGAGTTTCCATCTTTCATCCTCAAGTTGTACAACTTTTTCCGTAGGAACAATTTATTCACTAGAGACTTAACTTGGTACAAAGTCCCTAACCTGTCCCACAAAGCCTTAGCTGTAGCTTCCCCTGATACATTCAACAATATTGAATCTGAGACACACAGTCGTATTGTACTCTTTGCCTTTCGATCCAACTTCTTCCATTCTTCATCGGACACTCTCGTTGGTTTAGTACCCGGATCTACCACGATCCACTGATATTTATCCACCAACAGATCCTCCATCTTGAGTTTCCACAACTTAAAACTCTGACCATTAAATTTCTCGATCTCTATCTTTCCACTACTCGCCATCTTCTTTCACCACCAGAATCAATCTCGTAGATCTCCCACTGAACAGGGTCTACCACAGGTCCGAGCGAAACCCCTCAGCAACAAAGGTGTCCCCTTGAAGCCAAAATGACTCTGATACTAATGTAGGTTTTAACCCCGTACAAAAATTACCTGCATACGAATTCTAAAACATAGAAAATAAACAATGCGAGAGCATAACACATAAAACACATACACACAGAGATTTTCCCTGGATCCCAAAACCGGGACTACCAGCTTGATTTTTCATTATGTTCCTTTCAATGTTACAATACATATTTATACATGCCGAAGCATCGAATACCATGGACCGAAAACCATAGGTAGGTCCGCCCAACCTAATATAGGGTCCAAAAAAAATTTCCCGAGGCGCTGCCCCGAACCCCGTAGAGGGGGCTTACCCGCCCCCCTCAAACCCCCTATGATTCCCCCACTGCGCAATCGGGCTCCACCCCCCCTCTAACCACCCGGTTCACTATGTCAGCTAGTCGTGGTAAGAATATAACACAACCCAACAATCACTTAAAAAATTGTGGAGAGCTTTATTTGGAAAGGGACTATGGAGCCAGACTATAAGATGGAAGTATCTTCATCAAAAGCTGGCGGTAGACTGGATTATAATTTTTGCAAATAAACCAATCAATGGAGGATCTATAGTATGGCGAGGCCTTATTGTAGATTTTCCTTATCTTTATAGTTGGCTTGCCTTGCAAGTTGGGGATGCCATGCAAGTTCTTCTAGGTAAGGACCCTTTCATTGGAGGGGCTCAAGTCTATAAGTTCACTCCTGAATTATCCTCACTCCTCTCCACCAAAAGTTTGTTCTTCCTAAATGATATCGAATTTGGAGACTCTTTTCGAACTGACCGTAATTACTGGCTTACTCCTATAGAATTGGGGTTGGAAGACAAGTTATCAGAAGAATGGTCGAATTTCATATCAGAATTATATTTGAACGATGTTAGGCTTTGTAACTCAAAGGACCATTTAATATGGAGCCGGGACACTGCTTCTGGGGATGTAAAAGCACATCTGGCTTATGAAGCTATAGCCATCTCAGAAATTGAACCAAATAGAAAATGGTGGAACAAGTACATTTGGAATTGGCACATCCTAACTAAGCTAAAATGTTTCACTTGGTTGGTTCTCCATAATAAAATTTTAACTTGGGAAAATCTTCAAAAAAGAGGATTTATTGGGCCAAACTGTTGTATTCTTTGTAATCAGCATGAAGAAACTGTGGACCACCTGTTTACAGATTGCCATATTGCACAGGAAATCTGGGAAATTGTTTGCATGTCAATGGGCATCAATACTTGCAACATATGGTCCACATTTGAAGAAGCACTTCACTTTTGGAACAATAAATCAAAACATCTTGGTCCACTTCCAATCTTTGTTGCCTAGGGTATTTGGCTCCTCGAGAACGGAATCATCTTCCGAGATGATAGACCTAGCCTTCTTACTCTTTCTTCCAAGATAGTTGCTCACTTCAGAGACTATATCCATGATTTCCCTATTAAGAAGTCTAGAAGTCAACATTTTCCTGAGATCCCATCAAATGTTCCTATTGGATTTTTCGACGGGGTTGCCCAAGAAAATCTGTGTGGAGGAGGGGGGTTGATAAAACTTTCTAATTCCAGATCTATTAAGTATAAAATTGGTATTGGTCCTGGCACTAATACCAAAGCAGAGCTCATTGCTGCTTGGACCCTTATGACTATTGCAAAGCTCAAAAACATAAGAAATATCATGATCTTGGGGGATTCAAAATGCGTTATAGATTGGATTTCAGGAGCAGCAAAGCTAGAGGTATTGAATTTGGCTACCTGGAAACAAAGAATTGGAGAAATCAGAGGTCACTTCTAGGATATCCAATTCCAACATATCTACAGGGAATACAACAATTGCGCAGATAGATTATCAAAAAGAGCATTAACACTGGGGTCGGGACACATTATAATTGAAGAATTGTCTGGCTGTCAGATTATAAATACAATCAACACTTCTCTAACACAACTGGACTGCCTTTCAGTATTTTAATTGAAGTAGAAGCAGATACAAATCCAAAAAAATATGCAAGTAGTAAATCAGATTCTACTAAAGACAGAAAAAAGCCTCCAGCAAATTAATATACAAGCATATTATTCCTATAAATTTTACATATTATAGACAATCAACTTTTCTATCTATTGATGTAAGCATGAATGATACAAGGTTGCTCATATTATTTATGCTTTTTCAACGAAAATTATAGAAGTTTAGATCAGTAAATTAAAGTATTGTAAACCCTCTAACATGGTAAATGAGATGATAATCTAAACTGTGATGTGACACAATAATCTCAGGACAAATTCCTGTCTCTCACAACATAAAATTGTAATTTTTTTTATTAGTAATGAATAACAAAAAGTTTTTTTTTTCCAATTAAATATATATATATATATAAAATAAAAATATACAATTTCGTAAAGTAGGTAATGAAAAAAATGCCAACATCCGTTCGCTAATTATTATAAAAAAGTGGTTTGGTTTTGAACTAATGTTGATTTGGTATTATGTTACCATCAATGAGTAAAAGCATATATTGTGTGGGGAACACTTTCCTTTTTAATGTTTTTTCAATCTTGGAGTGAGAGAGGGGCCACACATTCTTTGTACCGTCCAAAGTGAGAACTCTTGATACCAATTCCACATAAGTCAAGACACCTAGCACAATGTACATGTACGTCATGGTCCACATCCTCTATGCTCTCATGTACTCATGTCATATGGTTTGTGCTTCTCCATCATAAAATTGTTAATTACTTCCTAGGTCAATAAGATTTTTGACTTATTGTATGAATGTAGCTACATTCAAAGCACCTATCTACATTTGAATTAATAATTCAAATGTTGTTAAAATAATTCAAATATATTTTAATAGAAAATAAGTGTTTCAATCTTAATCCTAATATTCTTAAATTAATTCAAATATATTTTAATAAAAAAATAAATGTTTAAATCTTAATCTTAAAACTTAAAAGCAATCTTAACCCTCAAAATTATTAAATGGATTTAATACATTTATGTTTAATGATCAAACTTACATAACAAAATAGGAATATAAAATGAAAATAATTAGTTTAGTAATTATTTTTTCCATTATTAATTTAAAAAAACTATATAGTTAATTAATTTTTTATATATATATATATATATATAATGTTTTAATTTGGTAAATTTAAAATAATTAATATATATATGAAATTGATTATTTTTAATGTAATTAGATATTTAGTTCGTTTTGTGTTAGTGGGTATTTCATATAATTTTTTTATGTACTAATTTATTGAAGATACCATTCTTCATGGACACAAGGAAGCAACTTCTTTTTATAATTTTTTTTGGAAAACTAAAAAAAATGAACCAATGAAAAAAAGAAGAAAGAGGAATGAGAGAATATTTGTATATATACTATATCATTTGTGTGAACAAATGATACATCAAGGGGATGATAACCAAGCATTTGTAAAGGTTGAATCACCTACTTTGAAAAATTAAAAGAGAAATAAGTAAATCAATGAATTAATTAATTGATTAAATATTTGTTTATTTAATCATGGTTTAATAGTTCAAATGGGGCATCATCATTGTGCAAATAAGTTGTTCAAATCCCAAGAGGTGTAGAGTCTTTGTACATGTGAGACGAAAAGCATTTGACACTGAAAGTTGGTTCCATTCTATCATGAAAGAGACTTAATACCTGTATGATGATGTTTTAAGTGGACATTACTAGGACATTATATCTTCAATACTTCTTGCAAAAGATAAGGGAGGAGGGAAAGGTTATGCTTGGTGTATCCCATTACACACACCTATATAACAAATGCCATGAATGAGAAAAAGGAGGTCAAACATGTATACATTCATCTTTCAATAAAACAACCATTATGTTTAGGTGAGACACATAAGTTTGTGCTAAGGAAATTACCAAGGATGTCATTCCTAAATGTAGTGCAACGTCACTTGAGTTTCTGTATAAAGTTTTTCTCAAAAAGAAATAATAAAATTAAAAGGAAAATAAAAACACACCTCACATAAGACAAGGGAGATACGGATGAGTCTAAACATTCTACATTTTTCACTTTTTCTAAGAGCCATCGCTAGTACGCGACAACTCAATTATTAGCAAAATCATAATTTTGCATTGCTTAAATCACATTTTTTAATGTATAAATTGTCAACACCCTTAAAGACCCTCTACACTCGGATTATATAATCTTAACAAACAAAAATTGTAATTCTAGAATTTTAAGGTGGATTTTGCAGAAAATTAGTAAAAAAAAACTTGGGTTAAAATCATAGAATATTTAGACTACTCTAGAAAAATAATAATTACATATATAATATATTGTCCATATTAATGGAACAAGTTAAGAAGTGGCACACTAAATGGATGTAAATCAAAGCATGGAAGGAGGTGGAACCACTTAATATGGAAATAAATAAAGATTGATTAATAATAATAATAATAATAACTTCATATAGCAACATAACAAAATTAGTCTATCATGTTGTGTTTTAAAGTTTCAAATAGAGAGTTATTATGCAAATAACCTAGATTTAAACATTTATTCATGTAGTGCCATTGTTTGTGTGTGTGAAGGAGTGTGTTTGATCTCTTGGAGTTAGTCATTATAAAAAATACAACACATGTTCAAGTAACCAAATTAAATGCACATTCAACAAGTCAAATAAATTTAAATGGAAATTAATAAAATATTTTATCTTTAATACATCTCATAAAAAAAATTATGTTTGGTGTAACTAAATTATATGCACCTATATAACACATCCCAAAATAGAAAAACCAATTTAAACAAAAACACATTTTCCAACCAAACAACCACAACCTATTAAAAAAAATCATAACATATAAACATTTATATATTCATTGACCAAACTTCACAATCAATATTATATATATAATTATAGAAGGAATTAAAAAATTATTTCTTTTCCAAAAAACTATATAAACTTGTTTGTCTGGTAAATAAAATATAAAAAAGATCCCACATTGAATATGTCTAAAGCCACTGCAATTCTCCTCAAAATTTATATAGTGATGCACATGTTCTCCCCAAAAGAACTTGTAAATTGTGGTTTGGCAAAACCTATTATCTCCGAGACACTATTTTCAAAGACCGGGGTCTCTTTCCAATCCTAAGTACTAGCCCTTTGGTTGATTTTGTATTGCATCTTACGTTAACACGCAGTGCAAAGTAGTATGAACGCGGCTTGGTGACATTTCGGCTAGCGTGGACAAGGTCCTCGTAACGTTTATCATGTTTACACATTATGGTGGGGGTATGCCATGTTAAATATAATACAAAATTCCTTTTCCACATAAACTTCACCATGCCACTATGACCACTAAACCATTAAGTGGAAAGTGGAAAGCAAAGGGAACTTGCACGGTACAAATAAAGATTTCCTACAAATTTTGAAGATCGAATAAAGTAACGCGAATATGGACCCTCAAAAATCAGTGAATAGTGATTGATTGTTCTCCATTCAACTAGATGTGAAAGTGTTTTCCATGGTAAAAAGTGTCGTGTGTAATGTTGATAAGAGGATAAAAATATGTTACAATGCAAAGTAAATCGATCAGGATTCTGTGATCCTCTCTAACTTACACACTGATCCTGATCCTTTCTAACTTACACAGTGTTTATTTTTTATTTTATTTATTTTTAACCACGTGGTGAATCGGTAATTGCCAGTCTTAATCTATGGGAGACCCAAGATCAATCCTCGTAGCTGCCACTATAACACCAAGAGTACATCCAACTACCTGCAAGTCGATATACTAAGATCCTATGATTTTAGCAAAGCGAGACTCTTGTGTTGTCAAGACGGGGGGGAATCCGTTCTCGAGCCGCCGCCACAGCGGGGCATGTACAGAGTGTTTATTACTGTCTATAAAAGTGAATGGTGAGGGGATAAAATTTTGTAGGGCAGCAAGATTATATATATATGTGTGGGTTTTAATTAGGAATGATATTTGTTTTTGTTGGTTTTTTTTAACTATTTAAAAACGATATGTCTTGAGTTTTTTCGCATTATTACAAAAAAAATATGTGAATATAAAACAATTTCTTAAAATCATAGACTTATATTTTTTCGTGAAAGAAAAAGGAGCATCAATGTTCTATTTCTCATCTTTTAATTTTTGTATAAAAAACATTACTAGAGATATAATTCCATGTTTCCGAATTTTTGTTATAATTTTTTTTTGGTATATTATGCTTTTAATTACATCTATTTATCAAATTGCAAAGTATAAATTTACAAAAATATGGCAAAAAATAATATGTTTAAATAGTCTTATATTGGGTCATTATAAAATAGAAGTATGGTATGTCATGCTTCTTTATAGTTGTCACTATTGGTCTAGAATTAGAAATATAGGTAAAATAAATAGTTAAAGTTCTTATTAGTGTACTCCTTTAGTGTTCAATTATATATTACTAAAAAATAATTTGTTCTTTTAAACATGTTTCCTCCATTAGGTTTTGGAAAAAAAACATTTCTTCGAATGGACACCTACACAGCAAAGTTGGCACGTAAAGATAGAGAATGTAAAGTGAAATTTCTCTATTTATCCTCATTATTGTTACATGTCATTACACATGGAATTGTCAATGGTTGCAGGTATCCCTCCCGATGAAGACCTTTGAATCTCCATCTTGCTCTGGTGTTTGCTTGCTTGAATTACTATAATGTCTATGAAAAGAGGAAGACTGCATTATCTAGTTTTGCTCTTGCAATTTAGAGTTATCACTGTGTTAGCTCCTCAAGTTCTTAAACTTGTTGAATGAAAAATAATTATTGTTATTGTTAATTTTAGATAACAATGGTATGTTCTATGCTTAGCACAATTTACTTCAATGTTCCTTTAGCAGGCCAGTGACAATTTCCAATAATTTCCAATAGCAATCACATTAACCATTAATCTCATTGACAATAAATGCAAATAGAACATAAAAAACATATGCAAAAGACAAGCCAAGATAAGAGGACACCAAATTTGGCAGATGTCAGGGAAAAACCCCAATGTGGGGAAAACCCTTTGATCAAATCTTCTTATTGTTATTCAATATTTCAACAGAGAGAGAGAGAGTACAAGAGTCAAATAGATTAGTCCAATACAAAATCAAATCAACCCTGTCAAATTTCGCAATCAACTGCAGTCAAACTTCAGCCCTAACCAGAAAGTCAATGTTGGTCAAATCAAGAGCAAGGCATCTCCTTTGAAGCTCGATCAAAGGCAAATTAATTCAGCCTCCATCAAGGGTCAAATTCAACCCAAAACAATCCCACAAAAGTTGGTCAAACTCGGTCAAATAGCAGCCATCCCTGCGGTCAACACTAGTCAAACAATCCCAAACACCTCGATTTCTGTGCTAATTAACGCAACCTCTAAAGAGCGAAATTCTGCCCCATAAAACATAGTCAAACTCGGTCAAAATAGAAGTGGTCAACGCAGGTCAACAATCTGAAATTTTCTTCCTGTTTCAGCCCAGGAAAACAGTCCTGCTAGCCGCACGTGTGAGAGAGAGAGAGAGAAGATCCCTAAGCTGTACGAACCAATCTGTTGAAGAGAGAGAAGAATTGTTGAGTGAATGTTGTCCAAATGGGGAGAGAGGTCCCTTTTATTTATAAAGTTTGATGTGGATGAAGAGACACATCTATTGGGCTTCTTGAGCCTACATTAAGCTGAGGTCGACCTTAACAATTTGTACATGCAAGAGAATAAATTCAAAATCACACTTCTGCTTGTCCGAATGAGATGATCTTTATATCAAACTTGGACCTCTCGAAAAGAGGAATCCAATGCAATAATCATCTCCATCACATGAGTTGTCCCAAGGTGGAATTTGGCACTAGTTTCCAATTTTAACACTTCCTCTCAACTAGGGAGAATTCCACCTACCAATCCATCTGTCATCATCATGCCATCCTGTCGTCATGTATCATATATGTCATCTTTTCTCTATTGAACCATGAAGTAATAATGAAGAAGAAGTGATTGAGAGTGAGTCGCAAGACCTTACCCCTCTCCACTGACAAAAGCAATCCTTGATCCTAGATCAAGTTGTTGAACACCGTGCATCCTAGTCATAGGGAGTACGATAGTACACGATGCATCCATCGGTAGTGCTATGGTCCCTAACGACTTTTCCCAACTCATTAGCTAGATGAGAGGTACTTCCCATGAGTCCTAGACTCCATGGGTAGGATGTATGTTGGGGCATCAACACGAGAAGGTGAACCGCTCATCCTGCTCATATCCGATAGGAGAAAGTGAACTCATCCTATGCATACGTCAATCATAGGGGAAGGTAAACCACTCACCCTACATACATGTCAACCATCACAGGGTATCACAAGGGAAGGTGAACCACTCACCATGTACATAGCACACCACTAAGGGAAGGTGAACCACTCACCCTATGGTCACTCATAGCTCTAGAAGTACCACAAGCCCAAAGGAGCTCCCAGAGCTCAGTGTCTAACTCATGCGGGACCCTCATAGGAGGGTCTTTCCATGATTGCAAGTTTCTCTCAGAAGTTTAAGAAATTGACCTTCCCCAAGGGTTTCGTGAGAATATTTGCGACCTACTCATCCGCCCTGATGTGTTGGAGCCTTATTGTTCCTCGTTGTACCATATCCTGAATAAAGTGGTACCTGATATCAATGTGCTTGGAGTGGTCGTGGAACACAGGATTCCATGAAAGGCGAATCCCACTCTGGTTGTCGCAGAAGATCACAGTGGTATCCAACACGTGCTCAAATAGCTCACTGAAGAGCTTCCTCAACCAAATAGCTTCATAACAGGCCATCCAAGATATTGAAGCAGGCCCCAAAGAGATTTAACACCCATACGTGTTCTTACGATCCACCACACTGTCAGCCCAGTCATCATCATTATATCCATGTAGCCTCAAATTCTAAGCAATATATCTTGGTCAATAGTGGATTATGCCCCGAAGATATCTTAAGAGATTCTTAGGAGCAATCCAATGAATGTGATGAGGGTCGACCATCAATTGACTCAACGTGTTCACAACGAAGCATATGTCAGGATGGGAGTTTACCAAGAACATCAGGGCCCCCACAAGTTGTCGATGCTCAGAAGGGTTCACTAATCCAGGTCGAGCAACACTTCCACATAGATTCTTGAAGTTGAGTTCCATTGAAGTAGACACGAACTTGCAATGCACCATCACACATCTCTCAAGCAACTTCACATTGTATTTTCCTTGAGAAAGGAAAACATCACCTATATTTCCCAGACCTCCAACCCTAGGAAGTAGAGCATCAGTCCTAGGTCCGTCATCTCGAATTTGGAAGCCAACTCCCTCTTGCATTGATGAATGAGAGGGTCATCACCTGTCATAAAGAGATCATCCACATAAAGGACTAGAATGAGAGGCTTGACATTTTCATCCTTGAAGTATAGGTTCGGGTCAACTTCACTCCTTGTAAAACCCACCTTCATAAGATAGATATCAATCCTCTCATGCCAAACCCTAGGGGCTTACTTTAACCTGTAGAGGGATTTCTTCAACCTGCACACATGTGTCTTACGATCTTGAACTTTGAACCCCTCAGGTTGTTCTACATAGACTTCCTCCTTAAGCGAGCCATGCAAGAAGGAAATTTTGACATCCATTTAGTGTAGGCCCTGTCCTTGAGACGCAACAAGGGCTATGATCGAACAGACAGTGGTATATCAGGCAAATGATGCAAATATCTCATCATAGTCCACTCCTTCCTTTTGAGAGAAGCCTCGAGCAATGAACCTGGCCTTGAACTTTTAAGCACTCCCATCAGCTCCATATTTTATTTTTAAAAACGATTTTTAAGTTATCACTGACTTGTCCTTAGGTCTAGGAACCACATTCCAAACATCGTTCTTCATGATCAACTCATATTCCTCATTCATCGCATCCTTCCAAACACGATGCTTCATGGACTCTTCGAATGTACATGGCTCAGACTGTACTATGGTACTCACGGTGGTTAAGTATACCCTTGGTACCTGTTCAGCTTCTTACTTTCATGAAATGTCCCACTTGGTGCAACATGTATCTCGACATCTTCAAGAGTATCTTTGAGCAACAAAGGTCTTTCTCTTGAAGTAGAGGGCTCACTAGGAGGTGGATCAATGGGATCCATCATACCTTCAACATCGGGCATCATATCATATGTCGGAGATTCATCCTGCTTTCCTGCATCGTCATCATTTTCCTTCCTAGGGATAGGAAGGTATCGAACTTTCCCAAGGGAAAAATCTTCATCAAAAGTGACATCATGACTTATTTCCACTTCTCTTTGACCATGCACATATATTCTATATGCCTTCAAAGTTTCAATGTAGCCCACAAACGTTCCTTTCTTCCCATATGCATCTAGCTTGTTTATTTTCTCTTTCGGCATATGAAAATATACGGGACAACCACATATTCTAAAATGAGAAACATCAGGTTTCTTACCGGTGAAAACTTCTTCTGGTGTCTTGAAGTCCAATGCTTGATGCAGGCATCTATTTTGAACATACACAGCGATGTTGGGAGCTTCTCCCCATAGGAACTTTAGTAGGCCTTGGTCATGAAACATGGCACGGGTGGCTTCTATGATTGTTTGATTCTTCCTTTTGACAACACCATTTTTCTGAAGAGTATGTGCAACAGTGGTCTCCCTATTAATGCCAACTTCTCTACAATAGTCATTGAATTAATTTTGACTCAGATTCGGTTCCATTATCGGTCCTCAATTTTTTTCTCTTCTTCCCTGTTTGATTCTCGACCAAGGCTTTGAAAGAGAAGAGCATTTGAACACTTCATCCTTATTCTTTAAGGAATAGATCCATGTTTTGTGAGAGAAGTCATCCACAAAAATTGCATAGTACAAATATCCTCCCAAAGATGTTACGGGAAACATACCTGATAGATTAGAATGGACCAATTGAAAAATATCGGTAGTTTAATTTTCACTTGAGGGGAATGGTTCCCTTGTATGTTTTCTAGTTGCACAACCCTAACAAACTCCTTCATGATCTATGTTGAATTAGGGCATACCTGTGACCATCTTCTTTACATCAAGTAAGGCTTTGTAATGAAGGTGAGCAGATCTTCCGTGCCATAATTTGAATTGAAGAGAAGTATCACAAGTCATTATTCCAAACGGACCGCGTCCAACCTGATAGAGACCTTCAACCCTAAATCAAGTGTAAATGCATCTTTTGGGTTCCTTTTCCAAACACAAACGTTCCCACCAACGAATTTCAACTTGAAACCTTTATCTTCCATTGCATAAATAAAGACCATGTTCTTTTTAAGATCAGGGACATACAACATTTCTTGTAAATGAAGGATTTGACCTTTATTTAAGTGAAGAGTGACAATCCCAATTTCTTTCACACGATAAGTAGCATTATCCCCAAGTATGATCTCCATATTTTTCTGCTTTTCAACGAAGTTTGAGAGGGCCTCCTTGTATCCAGTGAAGAGCCTTGAGGCACCACTATCAATCAACCAATGATCAAATGTATCTGGAGGAGAGGTAGTGGTGAGGACAAAAATAAGATAAAATTATTTTTGCTTATCTGCAACATTAGTTTCTTCATACTTGGAGTTCCTCGACTTCTTGGGAGGACAACCATTTCCATATCGAGCAGTGGGAGCATTCCTCTTTCCTTTGTTGTTAAACCCATTTTTCCTTTGATTGCCATTGTCTTTGTAGTTGTTGTTGTCATCATCCCTTAGAGTATCCTTCTTATGAGGATATTCTCTAACAAAGTGGCCAAACCTATTGAAATTGAAGCATCTTCATTTTCTTCCTTCTTTAAATCTCAGCTTGAACCCTTGACCTTGTCTTCGTGGACCAACATTTTTCTTCCTTTTAGCACGAGCGGAGAAGGTGGTGGGATTATTTCCATCTGAGGGCTTGTCTCTTTCCATCGTCCTTATTTGTTCTTGAGTGCATCTAGCCAATAATTCATCAAATCTCGGAATTTTGTCATTGTTGAGGATGGTAGTGTTAAACACATCCCATTCTCTTGTAAGGCCTCCAAGTGCAATAAGAGTGAGATCCTTGTCACCAACAACTTCTCCAATAGACAAGAGATCATTTTTTATTTTGGTAATCTTCATGTAGTCGGATTGAATGGATTCTCCTCGATCCATCTTGATGCCTTTCAACAGAACTTGATTTGCATTATTTACTTTGAACATCCCAACCAACTTGTCATACATTTCCTTAGATGTTTCCAAATTAGAAATATAGTCAACCAAAGGCTTGTGAATATAATCAATAATAATTTTCTTAGCTTTTACCTCACCTTTCCTGTACTTTGTTTTTGCAGCAGCGGGTGCACTTGAAGGAGGATCCACCACTCTTCTTTTGACATAGTCCATAGCATCATTTTCTTCCAAAGTCAAATCTAGAGACATCTTACATGCATGATAGTTAGATTTGTCCTTAAGCTTGTCCTCAAATTTGAAGTAAGATGTAGTAGCCATTGAGGCTACTTCCAAGTTCTTTTCCAACAACTTCCCTTAGTGATTGCTTTTCCTCACTCTTTCTTGGGCTTTGTCTTCACCTGACCTTTGATACCATGTTAATTTTAGATAACAATGGTATTTTCTACGCTTAGCACAATTTGATTCAATGTTCCTTTAGCAGCCCAATGACAGTTTCCAATCATTTCTAGTAGAAATCACATTAACCATTAATCAGATTGATAGTAAATGGAGATAGAACATAAAAACATATGCAGAAGACAAGCAAGGACAAGAGGACACCAGATTTAGCGGATGTCCGGGAAAAACCCCAATGTGGGGAAAACCCTTCGATAAAATCTTCTTATTATTATTCAATAGTTCAACAGATAGAGAGAGTACAAAAGTCAAATAGATTAGCCCAATACAAAGTCAAATCAGCCCTGTCAAATTCTGCAGTCAACTAGAGTCAAACTTCAGCCCTAACCAGAAAGTCAATGTTGGTCAATCAACATCAAGTCATCTCATTTGAAGCTCGGTCGAATGCATACTAATTCAGCGTCCATCAAGGGTCAAAGTCAACCCAAAACAATCCCAAAAATGCTGGTCAAACTCAGTTAAACTATAGTCATCCTTGCAGTCAACGTTGGTCAAACAGTCCCAAACACCTCGATTTCTGTGCCAATTAATGCAGCCTCAAGAGAGCAAAATTTTGCACCAAAAAGCGCAATCAAACTTGGTCAAAACCACAGTGGTCAACAATCTAAAATTTTCGTCCTATTTTAGCCCAGCAAAATAGTCCCCCTAGCCACACATGTGTGAGAGAGAGAATATCCCCAAGCTATATGAATCAATTTGTTGAAGAGAGAGAAAAATTGTTGAATGAATGATGTCCAAATGAGGAGGGAGGTCTCTTCTATTTATACGCTTTGATGTGTGTGAGGAGACACATCTATTGGGCTTCTTGAGCCTACATTAAGAGGCCGACCTTAACAATTTGTACATGTGAGAGAATAAATTCAAAATCACACTTCTGCTTATTTTAATGAGATAATATTTATATCAAATTTGGACCTCTCGAAAAGAGGAATCCAATGCAATAATCATCTACATCATATGAGTTGTCAAAAGGTGGAATTTAGCCCTAGTTTCCAATTTTAACACTCCCTCACAACTAGGGAGAATTCCACCTACTAATCCATCTCTCATCATCATGCCATCCTATTGTCATGTACCATTTTTGTCATCTCTGCTTTGCTCTGCTGAACCATGAAGTAATAATGAAGAAGAAGTGATCGAGAGTGAGTCACAAGACCTTACCACTCTCCACTGACAAAAGTCCCTTGATCCTAGATCAAGTTGTTGAACACCATGCATCCTAGTCACTGGGAGTACGGTAGTACACGATGCGTCCATCGGTAGTGCTATGGTCCCTAACCACTTTTCCCAACTCATTGGCCAGATGAGAGGTATTTCCCATGAGTCCCTGACTCCATGGGTAGGATGTATGTTGGGGCATCAACGGGAGAAGGTGAACCAATCATCCTGCTCATATGTCATAAGAGAAGGAGAACTACTCATCCTATGCATATGTCAATCGTAGGGGAAGATGAACCACTCACGCTACATACATGTCAACCATCCTGGGGTATCACAGGGGAAGGTTAACCACTCACCATGTACATAAAGCGCCACTAAGGGAAGCTGAACCACTCACCTTATGGTTGTTCAAAGCGCCAATAAGTACCCTAAGCCCCCAGGAGCTCCCAGAGCTCAGTGTCCAACTCAAGCGGGACCCTCATAGGAGGGTCTTTCCATGACTCCAAGTTTCTCTTGGAAGGTTAAGAATTTGACCTTTCCCAAAGGATTCGTGAGAATATTTGCTACCTGCTCATCCATCCTAATGTGTTGGAGCCTTATTTATCCCTGTTGTACCATATGTCGGATAAAGTGGTACCTGATATCAATGCGCTTGGAGTAGTCGTGGAACATGAGATTCTCTAAAACATGAACCCCACCTTGGTTTTCGCAGATGATCATGGTGGTATCCAGCAAGTGCTCAAATAGCTCACTGAAGAGCTTCCTCAACCAAACAGCTTCACAACAAGCCATACTCACAGCAATGTATTCAACCTCGATGGTGCTTAAAGCAACTAATTTCTGCTTCCTACTCATCCAATATTTTGAAGCAAACCCCAAAGAGAAGCGACACCCAGACATGCTCTTACGATCCACCACACTGCCAACCCAGTAAGAATTAGTATATCTATGTAGCCTCAAATTCTTGGTAGTGTATCTCAATCCATAGTCGATTGTGCCTCGGAAATATCTCCAGATATTCTTAGCAGCAATCAAATGAATGTGATGAGGCTCGACCATAAATTGACTCAAAGTGCTCACAAAGCATATGTCAAGACGAGAGTTTACCGAGAACAATATGGCTCCCACAAATTGTTGATACTCAGAAGGGTTCGATAATCTGGGCCCAACAACACTTACACATAGCTTCTTGAAGTTGAGTTCCATCATAGTAGACACAGACTTGCAATCCACCATCCCACATCTCTCAACCAGCTTCATAAGTTATTTTCCTTGAGAAAGGAAAATCTCACTTGGATTTTATAACACCTCCAACCCTAGGAAGTAGTGAATCAGTCCTAGGTCGTTCATCTCAAATTCAGAAGCAAACTCCCTCTTGCATTGATGAATGAGAGGGTCATCACCTGTTAGAAAGGGATCATCCACATAAAGGACTAGAATGAGAGGCATGTCCTTTTCATCCTTTAAGTATAGGTTCGGTTCAACTTCACTCCTTGTAAAATCCACCTTCAAAAGATAGATATCAATCCTCTCATGCGGAACCCTAGGGGCTTGCTTTAACCCATAGATGGATTTATTCAACCTGTATACATATGCCTTATGAGGTAGCAAGGGCTATGATTGAACAGATATTGGTATATAGGGCAACCGATGTGAATATCTCATCATAGTCCACTCCTTCCTTTTGAGAGAAGCCTCGAGCAACGAACTTGGCCTTGAAATTTTCATCACTCTCATAAGCTCCATGTTTGATTTTGTAAAGCCATTTTGAAGTGACCACTAGCTTTTCCTTAGGTCTAAGAACCACATCCCACATACATCATTCTTCACGATCGACTCATATTCCTCGTTCATCGCATCCTTCCAAACTTGGTGCTTCATGGCTTCTTCGAATGTACATGGATCAAATTATACTATGGTACTTATGGCACTAAGTACCCTTAGTACCTGTTCGACTTCTTGCTTTCACAAAATATCCCCCTTGGTGCAACATGTCTCTCGGCATCTTCAAGAGTATCATTGAGCCACAAATGCTTTTTCTGTAAGTAGATGGCTCTCTAGGAGGTGGATCAATGGGATCCATCAGACCTTCAACATCGGGCATTCATGCTACTTTCCTGCATTGTCATCATTGTCCTTACTAGGGATAGGATGGTCTTGGACTTTCCCAAGGGCAGAATCTTCATCGAAAGTGACGTCATGACTTATTTCCACTTCTCTTTGACTAGGCACATATATTCTATATGCCTTCGAAGTTTCATTGTAGCCCAAAAATGTTCCTTTCTTCCTAGATGCATCTAGCTTGTTTCTTTTCTCTTTCGGCACATGAAAATATACCGGACAACCAAAGATTCTAAAATGAGAAACATCAGGTTTCTTACCGGTGAAAACTTCTTTAGGTGTCTTGAAATCCAATGCTTGATACAAGCATCTATTTTGAACATACACAACGGTGTTGGCATCTTCTCCCCATAAGAACTTCGGTAGGCCTTGGTCATGAAGCATAACACAGGTGGCTTCTATGATTGTTTGATTCTTCCTTTCGGTAACACCATTTTGATCAGGAGTATATGCAATAGTGGTCTCCCTCTTACTTCCAAATTCTCTACAATAGTCATTGAATTCATTTGACTCATATTCGGTTTCATTATCGGTCATCGATATTTTGATCTTCTACCTTGTTTGATTCTCGACCAAGGCTTTGAAAGAGCGGAACCGTTTGAACACTTCATCCTTCTTCTTCAATAAATAGATCCATGTTTTACGAGAGAAGTCATCCACAAAAATTGAATAGTACAAATATCATCCCAAAGATGTTACGAGCAACATACCTAATAGATCAGAATGAATGAAATGAAGAATATCGGTAGTTTGACTTCACTTGAGTGGAGTGGTCCCCTTGTATGTTTTCTAACTGCACAACCCTGACAAACTCCTTCATGATCTATTTTGAATCTAGGCATACATGTGACCATCTTCGTTACATCAGGTAAGGCTTTGTAATGAATGTGAGTAAATCTTTGGTGCCATAATTCGGATTGAAGAGAAGTATCGCAAGTCAATTCCCCCAATAGACTTCCTCCAACCTGATAGAGATCTTCAACTCTAAATCCAAGTGTAACTACATCTTTCAGGTTCCTTTTCCAAACACGAACCTTCCCATCAATGAAAGTCACCTTGAAACCTTTATCTTCCATCACAGAAATAGAGACCAGGGTTTTTTTTTGTTTTTTTGTTTTTGTTTTTGTTTTTTTTCTCGACCAAGGCTTTGAAAGAGCGGAACCATTTGAAAACTTCATCCTTCTTCTTCAATAAATAGACCCATGTTTTACGAGAGAAGTCATCCACAAAAAATGCATAGTACAAATATCCTCCCAAAGATGTTACGAGCAACATACCTGATAGATCAGAATGAACGAATTGAAGAATATCGATAGTTTGACTTTCACTTGAGTGGAGTGGTCCCATTGTATGTTTTCTAACTACACAACCTTGACAAACTCCTTCATGATCTATTTTGAATCTAGGCATACATGTGAACATCTTCGTTACATCAGGTAAGGCTTTGTAATGAATGTGAGTAAATCTTTGGTGCCATAATTCGGATTGAAGAGAAGTATCGCAAGTCATTCCCCCAATAGACTTCCTCCAATCTGATAGAGACCTTCAACTCTAAATCCAAATGTAACTGCATCTTTCAGGTTCCTTTTCCAAACACGAACCTTCCCATCAACGAAAGTCACCTTGAAACCTTTATCTTCCATCACAGAAATAGAGACCAGGGCTTTTTTTTTTGTTTTTGTTTTTGTTTTTTTTCTCGACCAAGGCTTTGAAAGAGAGGAACCATTTGAAAACTTCATCCTTTTTCTTCAATAAATAGATCCATGTTTTATGAGAGAAGTCATCCACAAAAAATGCATAGTACAAATATCCTCCCAAAGATGTTACGAGCAACATACCTGATAGATCAGAATGAACGAATTGAAGAATATCGATAGTTTGACTTTCACTTGAGTGGAGTGGTCCCCTTGTATGTTTTCTAATTGCACAACCCTAACAAATTCCTTCATGATCTATGTTGAATATGGGCATACATGTGACCATCTTCGTTACATCAGGTAAGGATTTGTAATGAATGTGAGTAAATCTTCAGTGCCATAATTTGGATTGAAGAGAAGTATCACAAGTTATTTCCCCCAATAGACTTCCTCCAACCTGATAGAGACCTTCAACCCTAAATCCAAGTGTAATTACATCTTTCAGGTTCCTTTTCCAAACACGAACCTTCCCATCAAAGAATGTCACCTTGAAACCTTTATCTTCCATCACAGAAATAGAGACCAAGGCTTTGAAAGAGCGGAACCATTTGAACACTTCATCCTTCTTCTTCAATAAATAGATCCATGTTTTATGAGAGAAGTCATCCGCAAAAATTGCATAGTACAAATATCCTCCCAAAGATGTTACGAGCAACATACCTGATAGATTAGAATGAAGGAATTGAAGAATATCGGTAGTTTGACTTTCACTTGAGTGGAGTGGTCCCCTTGTATGTTTTCTAACTGCACAACCTTGACAAACTCCTTCATGATCTATGTTGAATCTGGGCATACATATGACCATCTTCGTTACATCAGGTAAGGCTCTGTAATGAATGTGAGTAAATATTCGGTGCCATAATTCGGATTGAAGAGAAGTATCGCAAGTCATTTCCCCCCAACAGACTTCCTCCAACCTGATAGAGACCTTCAACCCTAAATCCAAGTGTAACTCCATTTTTTTTAATTAATTAATTTTATTTTATTTTATTTATATTTATATTTTATTATTATTATTATTTATTTATTATTTATTATTTATTATTTTTTTTTTCCAGATATGGTACATACAACACTTTTTGTAAATGAAGGGTTTGACCTTAATTTAAGTGAAGAGGGACAGTCCCAATTCCTTTCACGGGATAAGTGGCATTATCCCCAAGTATGATCTCCATATTTGTCTTCTTTTCAACTAAGTTTGAGAGGGCCTCTTTATACCTAATGAAGTTCTTTGAAGCACCACTATCAATCAACCAATGATCCAATGTATCCGGAGGAGAGGTAGCGGTGAGGGTAGAAACAAGATAAATTTATTTTTGCTTATCTACAATATTAGTTTCTTCATACCTGGAGTTCCTCCACTTCTTGGGAGGACGATCATTTCCATATCGAGCAACGGGAGCATTTCTCTTTCCTTTGTTGTTCCTTTCGTTGTCATTTCCTTTGTAGTTGTTGTGGTTGTTTTTGTCATCATCCCTTGGAGTATCCTTCTTGTGAGGAGTAGGACACTCTCTAGCAAAGTGGCCAAACCTATTGCAATTGAAGCACCTTCCTTTTCTACCTTCTTTGAATCTAGGCTTGAACCCCTGACCTTGACTTCTTGGACCAACATTCTTCTTCCTTTTAGCATGAGCAAATATTGCGGTAGGATTATTTCCATTTGAGGGCTTGTCTCTTTCCATCATCCTTATTTCTTCTTGAGTGCATCTAGCTAATAATTCATAAAATCCCGAAATTGTATCATTGTTGAGGATGGTAGTGTTAATCACATCCCATTCTCTTGTAAGGCCTACAAGTGAAATAAGAGTGAGCTATGTGTCACCAACAACTTCTCCAATAGATAGGAGATTATTTTTTATTTCGGTAATGATCATGAAGTAGGATTGAATGGATTATCCTCTATCCATCTTGATGTCTTTCAACTTGTTCTTAAGAAAGAGAACTTGATTTGCATTGTTTGCTTTGAACATCCCAACTAGCTTGTCATACATCTCCTTTGATGTTTCCAAATTAGAAATATAGACAACTTAAGGCTTGTGAATAGAATCAACGATAATTTTCTTAGCTTTGACCTCACCTTTCTTGTACTTTGTTTTTGCAGCAGCGGGTGCACTTGAAGGAGGATCCACCAGTCTTCCTTTGACATAGTCCATGGCATGATTTTATTCCAAATTCAAATCCTAAGACATCTTCCATGCATGATAATCGGATTTGTCCTTAAGCTTGTCCTCAGATTTGGAGTAAGATGTAGTCGTCATTGAGACTAGTTCCAAGTTCTTGTTGAGAAACTTCCTTAGCGATTGCTTTTCCTTACTCTTGCTTGAACTTTGTCTTCACCTGACCTCTGATACCATGTTAATTTTAGATAACAATGGTATGTTCTATGATTAGCGCAATTTACTTCAATGTTCCTTTAGCAACCCAATGACAATTTTCAATAATTTATAGTAGCAATCACGTTAACCATTAATCACCTTGACAGTAAATGTAGACATAACATAAAAACATGTGGAAAAGACAAGAGGACACTAGATTTGGCGGATGCCAAGGAAAAACCCTTTGATCAACTCTTCTTATTATTATTCAATAGTTAAAGAGAGAGAGATAGTACAAAAGTCAAATAGATGAGCCCAATACAACATCAAATCAACCCTGTCAAATTCTGCAGTCAATTGTAGTCAAACTTCAGCCCTAACCAGAAAGTAAATACTGGTCAAATCAACACCAAGTCATCTCCTTTGAAGCTCAGTCAAAGGTAGATTAATTTGGCCACCATCAAGGGTCAAAGTCAACCCAAAATAGTCCCACAAATGTTGGTCAAACTCATTCAAACAACAATCAGCCTTGTGGTCAACATAGGTCAACAAGTCCCAAACACCTCGATTTATGTGCCAATTAATGTGGCCTTAAGAGAGAAAAATTATGCCCCAGAAAACGCAGTCAAACTCGGTCAACACAACAGTGGTCAACAGTCTAAAATTTTTGTCCTGTTTCAACCCAGAAAATTAGTCCTCCTAGCTGCACTTGTGAGAGAGAGAGAGAAGATCCCCAAGTTGTACAAACCAATCTATTGAAGAGAGAATAATTGTTGAGTGAATGGTGTCCAAATGAGGAGAGAGGTCTATTCTATTTATACACTTTGATGTGGGTGAAGAGACACATCTATTGGGCTTCTTGAACTTACATTAAGTTGAGGTCGACCTTAACAATTTGCACATGGGAGAGAATAAATTCAAAATCACACTTCTGCTTGTCCGAATGAGATAATATTTATACCAAACTTGGACCTCTCGAAAAGAGGAATCCAATGCAATAATCATCTCCATCATATGAGTTGTCCCAAGGTGGAATTTGGCCCTAGTTTCCAATTTTAATAGTTAAAGTGTATTTTGTTAATTACGATTCTCCATAGGTATGGAATTCGATAAGAAGAGGCACCCCCTCCATAAACCCATATGAAGAAACAAGTTTACTTGAGAATAGTAAGTTGGGATTGTCGAGAACACGAGATATGAAATTGTTTCTCTCATTAATGTTATATGGTTTTATGTATTGAAACTTCATGGAGGAGAGACTTAATTTTGTTTGGTTTAATGGATGAGATATTGAAATGAATTAGGTTTAAGTTGTGAAAACCTTAAGAAGGGGTCACTATTATATGGTAGAAAAATTTGTATTTGCTTTGTAAGTAAAGCTTATTGTATTAAAGTAGGAGTCACAATGACTTGAGTAAGTTATGCATGAATTAACAATTAACAAGTTCTTAGATTCAACAACAAATAACATTTTAAAGTCCCATTAGAGGACTATTATTAGACTAATAACTTGTCAAGGTTCTATTAGAGAAATATTGTTAAACAAATAACTCGTTAAAGCTCCATTGAAGGACTATTTTTAGAAGTCTTACTTATTGATAAAGATTAAGAGTGAAACATTGAAATTGATCTAAACAAATATTAGAAGGAATGGTAACAATTACCCCTACACAACCCGGATGCGGGTGTCAGCCTGAGGAGCGAGTAAATCATGCACAGAAGGTAGAGGGCATTGGATCACGTCACGACTGGACGGCTCTGGTTTCACATTAAGGATCATAAATGCTGATGAGATTGAAAGGAAGATGCGTAATGGTTTCAAGTATGGCGAATTTAATCGCTCTGTCCTCTGATCCGGCTGGCGATGCCCTGTATTGCTCCAGATTATTCCATGCGGAAGTCTATTTAATGGAGTATTGGCTCCAGGTTTGCAATTCAGGATATGTTGTTTTGAGTTCAAGTGCCAATGGTAGGAAGTCGCCCAATTCTAGCTCTGTGAGGAGTCTCAGAGGTCTCACTTCCAACCAGCGCGCGCCCTCTGTCATTTTCAGGGTGGGAAATTCTTTGCTCTTGGTTGTGCAGGGGAAGGTGCGGTGCAAAAATCCTGTCTCGGGCTCTTTTTGGGATTTACTGAGAGATAAGGTCACTGAATTGTCTCTCAATTCAGGAATCACTGGTTCTGTGGCCAGCTTTGGCATTAAGTCTCTCTGTGTTAATCGTTTGTGGTCTCCCCTGCTCATGGCCCCCCGTCAGCGAGGTGTTCCGAGAAGGGGGGGTGTTTGGGGTGTAAGAAGAGGGCAGGAAGCTTGGGCCAGAGCGGTTCCCCCGCTAGTTATAGTTGCGCCACCCTCTTCCCCCTCAGAGGAGTCTGACCCCTCTGAGAACAATCATGTACACACCTCCAGATTCACCTTTAAGTGCAGGCGTAATCAACCGCTTATTTCAGTCATTGTAACGGTGATAGTTTCTGAGGAAGATGAGGAAACAGACAGCCCGGAGGCGGACCACGGGGAGCAAGTTCGAACCCAGAACGCCCAGATGAATGATGAGGACGGTAATGAAGAAGCCCCTCCTCCGGATGACATTATTCCAGTTGCTCCTGCTGATAGATTGGCTACTCATTCGCATCCGATTCCTCCACTGGAAGTTCGTCTGGAAGATATGGGAGATGGAATTATGCTCGATTGGCTTCCTCTCCCGCACGAGGGCAATGATAGCGCACAAGGTGAGCCTCCGAAGGCTTAGTATTTGTTGCATCTTTTGATCGATTTTCATGTTTTGGGACCCTTTTGTGGTGGTTCTACTATATGCGTGGCGCCTAGTTTTGTCAGTGGGTTTGGGATCTTTCAGAGCTCGTGGTGTCTCCAGAACTCTGGAATCTGACGGTCTCCTTACTCTTCTCTGTAACACTGCTATCAAGCAGCAAGCCACAAGCCACAAGCTTATGAGTTTCTGGATTCACAATTCTGCTTGCTGCTGTTCATTTTGATGGGGTCTCTTTTTGTAATTCAGGTGGCAACTTGCACCTGCTCTGCTTATGTTCATTTAGATGGGATCTCTTTTTATAATTCAGGTGGCCACTTGCACCTGCTCTGCTTTTCTGATAGAGGGTGGGCTCATGCATCCTCAGAGGTTAAGTCCTCTTTGTAAATATTTTTCCACTTTTTAATACAATAGTTTAGTCTTTACACAGAAAAAAAAAAAAACAATTACCCCTACACGTGCATAATAGTGATACTTGTGAGATACTTGGATATAGGGCACCCTGATGTATGGTAGTAGATATGTAATTTAAATTACGTAGCTTGAATTTACCAAAAAGGTGAACCTATTCATTTGGGATAGCAACCTCTTAAGCTTAAGTACAAATTTTAATGTTGGAGGTTTGGGGGTGGATTTTAGCTCAAAGGAATTCAAGACCATTACATAAATCTTTAGTTCATTTGTTTGCAACACTTGTTGTTCGTCCATTGAGCTATGTGTTAGTTTTATTCCTATATGGTTAATTGTTGAAAATTGTTTATTAATAAAAACAAAAAAGATGCAATGGTATACACATACAGATTTACCTTGGAAACCCTAACCAAGAAAACCAAAAAGTAAACCATGAATTGAACCACCATGTGCCATAGAACCACTAAAAGTGAAAATCGTATGTTGAAAGTTGCAAGAGATAGACGCAAAAAATTACCCAATTTTTTCGATAGCAACCCCACTATATCCGACACATACAAATCATACAAAAAATTACTCATACAAAGAAGGTAGCACATACCCAACAATATTGTTAAAAAAAAACACAAAAAAAAAAACAAAAAACAACCTCTATAACCTAAAAAACGAAATATTAAAAACAAAAACAAACCAATAAAACTAAACCAATTTGCCAATATAACAAGTTGGATTTGAAATAAATAATCAATAAAATAGAAAACGACTTCAATCCAAGGAGAGTCTCGTCATTTTCAAATGTAAACTATATCAAATTCACCTAAAGGCCTTTGAATGAAAATAGGACAATAATGAAAACGCGTAATGTGCATTAAAAAAATGCACTAAGGGCTATTTGGCCTCATGGTGTCAAATGGGTCATCACGTAAAGAAGAACCCTAAGTATTAATAAAAACCAAGCGTTATTAGAAAACAAAAAAAAGAGACTTGGGTTTTGTTGACTTAAATGTTTTGGTAGAAAATAGAAGTGAACTTTTGACCTCCTTTCTACTTAATATTATTTTATTTCCATATAAAATAATAATAATAATAATGCATTGATATAATAATAATGCTTTTATAAATAATATGTAATTTAGTTTATGTGCATTATTATTATTATTATAGTTTATGCTTTTAGTTTATTATTATTTAGTTAAGTTTGACTTTGGTCATGTTGACTGTGAGAAATATAATATATTTATAAGGACGTGATATATATAAAATTTAAAGCTAAAAAATTACTAATATATTTAGTGTTCCACTAAGTGTACTTGAATTTTATCAGGCCATACTAGTGTAGATTTATTTGTTTGTATAAGTTATTTTGCACATTAATATATTTGTTTTGAGATTTTTATTAATAACAAAATAGTGTAGATTTATTTGTGTGTATAAGTTATTTTGCACATTAATATATTTGTTTTGAGATTTTTATTAATAACGAAATAGTGTTAACAAAATAGGGTGTAGTTATTAGTGCATGTTAAGGTGTGATTCAAACAAATGGATTTTGCTGATTTTGCTTATTGATTATTATTGTTTTAGTATTTAATAATGTAATTGGTAGAGTTATATATATATATATCAAATGGATTTTGCTGATTTTGTTTATGGATTGTTATTGTTTTAGTATTTAATAATGTAATTGGTATTGTTATTGTTTTAGTATTTAATAATGTAATTGGTATTGTTATTGTTTTAGTATTTAATAATGTAATTGGTAGAGTTTAATTTATATTAAATTAAACTCTACCAATTACATTATTAAATACTAAAACAATAACAATCCATAAGCAAAATCAACTCTACCAATTACATTATTAAATACTAAAACAATAACAATCCATAAGCAAAATCAGCAAAATCCATTTGTTTGAATCATACCTTGTTAAGGTATGATCAAGGTATGATTCAAACAAATGGCTTTTGCTGATTTTGCTTATGGATTGTTATTGTTTTAGTATTTAATAATGTAATTGGTAGAGTTATATATATATATATATATATATATATATATATATAGATTTAATATTATAAAAAAGTTATTTTTTAAATATTTGAGTGGATTATAATTTGAATGTTTTATTGTAGTCCTTGCACAATATAATGCCATGTGGAAAATTGCCTCACATATTTATGCTATAATTATGGATATGGTTGTAATATTCATGCATGATTTTTAGATATTTGTGGAGTGATTGTTTATTTTTAAGCTTTGGACAAAACCCTCTAAAATTAAGATCATTAAAAATAACTCATATTAAGGTATTTGCATAAATCAAAATGTATGCAAGTCTTTGTACATGAGCACCGGTGGTAAATTTGTACAACTTTCACACTGATATATTTCCTTTGAGATTATTACTATACCTACCCGCTTATAGCATAGTTTTTCATTGACTTGCTATTAGTTTTTCTTTAACTAAAAGAATTTAAAACCTATCAAAAGTTTAACATTATGAAGTTAAATTTATTATTTTTAAATAAAATTTATTTTTATTTATCTCAAATATGATTGGTTGAAATGTCTCCCCTCTTATTGCGTAATGATGGCAAAAATTAACTTTTGTGTACCCTATTATTAATTACTATGTACTATATCACTAATTACCATGTACAATAAATATAAATAATTTGAAAAATAATTATATATTAATTACTATGTACCATAAACACAAATGGTTTGTAATTAAATTCAAAAATTCCACTTTCTCATTGGTGTAAAGTATTGAATAGACAATTTTATGGGTTTTATTTTATAATTTGCAAAAATATACATTTGAAAAAAATATGTAAAAATAACATAGGTATAATTTGTACAACTCTCATTATATCAATCTATACTCTAATGACCAGTCAGACAAAGCTAGACAACTACCTTATACCTGAGCTCACATCTGCCTTAATGATTATGAAATAACTCTTGTTTACTAATCAATTGTGACATCTCTCCTCCTACAATAAGGACCGGGAAGAGAGAAGCTGAGAATTCTGATTACTTTATTTGTTAAATAACATGTGTATAATTTGTACAACTCTCATTATATCAATCTATACTCTAATGACATGACATGTGTACTATAATTATTATAATGTACACTCCATTATTATAAAAAAAAATTATTTATATATTTGTTTTTAATTTAATATTATTTTACTTTAATATTAATAAAAAATAAAAAAAAATTGATAAAACCCCTGCACGGATCCACAAGGCCTATAGTAAATATCCTATACCCTCGATCAATTCACACACGACTTAGTGTCAACCCATAAGAACCATAACTCACATTATCAAACACAATTGTATTACTTAATATTATTAATAGTTGTTAAAAAAACTTCGATAGATCATTTTAATAAAACCATAAAATTAAATAAAAATAATGCACAATTGTATATATACATGGGTCGTTGTTATTGAAAGAGAATCTTGGTTGATTTTCTTTTGATTTTTTTTAGTAAGAACAGAACACTGGCACATAATTTGTTATCTTTTACTTGATATAATATTTTAATTATTCTTATATAAAAAATTGTCAACCTAATATAACCGATTTCTAATAATGTTTTAAATTTTTCATTGTTTCTTCAAGTTAATTTCTTTGGTGTACATGTTGCTGGTCAATTTAATATAACCAATTTTTAGTAGTGTCTTAAATTTTTCATAATTTCTTCAAGTTAATTTCTTTGGTGTACGTGATACTAGGTATGTACATTTGATGAGATAAATAATGCAATTTCATATAAAATAGACGTACCTTTGATGAGATAAATAATGCAATTTCATATAAAATAAATTTGATTTTAATGATAAGTATAAGTTAGTATGGTAAATGATAGATGAACTGACCCATGAGGGAAAAGAGAGCAACAAGGAGGAAAAACCCTGCACCTAGGGTTTAACACTGTGCGAATATGGTTCTGTAACAGTTCTGGCAGCGCACAAAGATCGATTAGGAGACCTTCTTCTCAGAGGCCGTGTTCTGGCCCGACAAATGGAAGTCGGGGGGTCCACTGGGACCCCAACATACAGGCAAATAGTCATGCAGCACCATAAAGCTCACAAGGGTTTCAACATCTCGGGATATGAAGCCCGAAAAGATAGCTCTGGGATAAGCAGTGGGAAAATCATCCAGGGGCAGAAAGATCCATCCCATGGATCAGAGACGCCAGGAAAAGCCAGAGACAGACAAGAGGAGCACGGGAATAAACCGGAAGCAGGACGAAATAGTTCAGAGCCGATAATCACTCTGTCAGATGAAGAGAATGAACGCAGAGCAGGAAAACGCCCTATAGCAAATGAGAACAGAACAGAAGCTGCTAACCTCAGCCCTAAGAACGCCCAGCAGGGAGCCTGCAAACCCAAAAAGAAGGAAGCTCTTCGTGTGGTTTTCTCAGATCCAGATATTCAGGCTTATCGCGACCACATGTTGGAACATGCCATCATATGTAAGTTCATGGGTCTATGGCCAACAGAAAGAGTCCTTTGCCAATGGATCAAGCAGCACTGGCGACCAAAAGGTGATGTCAAACTGCATCTTGGTGCTAAAGGCTTCTTTACTGTTGTCTTTTCTAACCTAGAAGACAAAGATAGGATCTTCGACGGAGGGCCATATTTTCTGTCTTCAGCAGGTCTCTACATGAGGCCGTGGAAGGCGAACTTCGTGCCGGAAAAGGAAACTTTCACCCAAGTTCCTGTGTGGATCCGACTCTTTTCTTTACCTATTGACTACTGGGGCCTAGCAACCCTAAAGAACATAGGAGACCGTCTTGGCACGTTTATTAAAGCCTCGGAGGCAACTATCCAAAGGAAATATACTTCATGTGCCAGGATCTGCGTTGAAATGGATGTATCAGGAGCCTTACATGAAGGAATGTGGCTAGAGTTCAGAGACGAAGATTACTTTCAACCCATCGACTATGAACAGATCCCCTTCAGGTGCAGGAAATGTCACGAACATGGCCACCTTGTCCGGGAATGCCCATTAGACAAACCAGCGGAAGATGCCAAGCTTGAGCAACCAGTCAAGAATCAGGAGATCTTCAAAAAGCCAAAATCTCGACAAAGGGCATACAGGAAAAGAATAAACAAAGCAGTGATAGACCCCAGCATAACCCTTAACCCCTTCAGCATTCTAGACTCAGAAACAGACTCGGAGGGATATAACAAGGAGACAAAGCAAACAGAAGATCCTAAAAAAAATAAAACAGATCTCAGATTAACGGATGCAAGGGAAACCACTGAGAACACAGAAATACCACCGCATGAAGCAGCAGATGAACGAGATGAAGATACAGATATGCTAACCAGCGATGGGGGAAGCGAAGACCTGGAATTCAATGAAGTTCTAGAAAAAGAAGGGGTAAACCTACCAGATATGGAAAAGCACTGGAGAACACAAGGGCTGGAAAATATCCCGGAGGAAGAGTTAAAAAAGATCAGCGACCTCTTCATAGCAAGACAACAAGCGGCGTTTGATAAGCAAAAGAAAAGATTAGGTATCATGAAAGGCACAGGTAATCAATCCAAAAACCTCTTCCTTCATTCATTAGGGCGGAAGCAAAACAAGAGAAGAGGCCGAAGGACGAATGGAGAGGTTCTCCATGATTTAGGTATCCTAATGATCAATTCAGGCAAAATGAAGGACCTTCACGCCTTCTTGTCCCTCCAATAACCCCATCGTTTATAATGAAAATCATCTCTTGGAACATAAGAGGGCTCAATAGCCAACTCAAACAAAGATTACTTAAGAGGAAGTTACAACAGGAAAAGCCAGACATCATGCTTATTCAGGAAACGAAATGTGCTTCTGATCAGCTGGAGAACATCACCAAAAAGCTAGGAAAATCCATCAAATACATCGACATAGCCAGCCAAGGATGGGAAGGAGGCATTGCAACCTTCTGGGACTCCAGAGCCATTGAAATCATTTCTATGGAAGCTACCAGATCATACATTGCCACTGAATTTCAGCTCACAGGTAATTCTGAAACTTACCTTTGTGTTAATGTCTACGGGCCTCAGTGTTTAGAAGATAAAATTTCTTTCCTGAACTCGTTAATGAAGTTAAAGCTAAGATACCAACATTCAAAGATCATAATGGGAGGGGATTTCAATATGATTACTACCCTCCTGGAAAAAAAAGGAGGCCTTAGGCGACTTAATCGAGACTCAGAACACTTTGTTGCCTTCATGGAATCTGCTCATCTGGTCGACACCCCCCCCAAAAATGGGCTCTTCACCTGGAATAATCGAAGAGGAGGGGAAAGCAGGATAGCCTCTCGTCTAGACCGCTTTCTAATCTCTGAAAACATTTTAATGGAAGGAACAACAGTTGACTCTGATATCCTCCCCAGTGGAGGATCAGATCATTGGCCCATCGCCCTGGAAGCTGCCTTTCTTGAGACCCCCAAAAATCGGCCCTTCAGATTTGAGAAATTCTGGCTAACACACCCAAATTTCCCTGTTCTCTTAAAAGAATGGTGGGAAGAACCCAGGAACATAAGGGGGACCAAAATGTTTAAACTCCAATCCAAACTAAAACACATCAAACTCAGAATCAAGGAATGGAACACTGCAGAGTTTGGCAATATCTTCCAGGAAAAGCACAGTATTGAAGACCAACTAGGTCAAATTCATAAGGACTGGGCTGCGGGGATTAACAGAGAGGACTCTTATGAACAGGAAAAGATTCTAATGCAGAAATGGCAGCTCCGCTGCCAACAGGAAGAGATCCTTTGGAAGCAAAAATCTCGCATCCAATGGTTGAAGGAGGGAGAGCAAAACACTAAGTTCTTTCACAGATCGACGATGGACTACAGGGGGGCTAACAAAATACTCAAGCTTTCCAATGCTTCTGGAGAAATCATTCAAAACCATAATGAGATCTCAACTCTGCTTACTAATCACTTTAAGCAAATTTCCCAGGAATCTCAGGAAGACCGATCGGAAGCCAGAGAGGAAATAATTCAGGCCATACCTCAAATCATTACTCCAGCTCAAAATGCCTCTTTGTTAAGAAAGATCTCCATGGAGGAGGTGGAGGAGGCTGTAAAAGACATGCCAAATGGTAAAGCCCCGGGCCCTTATGGCTTTACTATAAACTTCTACAAAGCCTGCTGGCAAACAGTCAAAACCGATGTCTGGGAAGTAGTTGAAGACTCAAGAAGATCAGGCTCAATTCTTAAAGCCCTGAACTCTACTTTCCTAGCACTAATCCCCAAAGAAGAGGAAGCCAGAACTCCGGAAAAATTCCGCCCCATAGCTTTGTGCAACGTGATCTATAAAATCATCTCTAAGGTCATCGCCAATAGAATTAAACCTATCCTCCCTGACATCATCTCAGAGGAGCAGTCAGGCTTCGTGGAAGGCAGACAAATTATGGACAACATCCTCTTGGCCCAAGAGATGCTACATACTTTGCAGTCCAGAAAAATCCCTGGTATGATGATTCAACTCGACCTTTCAAAAGCTTTCGACAAAGTGAATTGGAACTACCTGGAGGCCACGCTAACAGCCTTTGGTTTTGACATTCGGTGGACCAAATGGATTCTCGCCCTTATCAAGTCAACAAATTTCTCTATTTTGGTTAATGGATCTCCCTCGGCCACCTTCTCTCCTTCCCGGGGCATCAGGCAAGGAGACCCGCTATCCCCTTTCCTTTTTGTGATCCTCATGGAAGGACTTAGCAGATACATTCTCAGAGCCAAAGCAGAAGGGAAAATCAATGGATTGCGTCCTCTCCCCTCCACCCCTGCAACTACTCACCAACAGTTTGCTGATGATACCATGCTGCATGGCACTCCAACAGTCAAAGAAGCCAAGGCCTTCAAATCTACCTTAACTCTCTTCAGCATGGCTTCAGGTATGGACATAAACCATTCCAAATCGACTATTTTTTTCTTTAACACTCATTGTTCAATTCAGAACAATCTTTCCGGCATCCTTGGTTTTTGAAGAGGCTCTCTCCCTTCGAAGTATCTAGGAGCCCCGCTCACCACCAAGCCTTGGCAAAAGGTCCATTGGGAAAGGCTCATAGCAACCATGGAAAAAAGATGCTCTCATTGGACCCACAGGGCACTTAACTTTGCGGGACGTCTAGTTTTAACTAAAGCCATTCTACAGGCTATCCCCCAATACATGCTCTCTATTCTCCCGGCGCCCAAGGCCATTCTTCAGAAAATCCGATCCATTCAACGTTCCTTTCTATGGAGTGGCAATGCAGAGAAGAGGAAATGGGCTCTCGTAGCCTGGGAGAAGGTTTGTAAATCTAAACTGGCTGGAGGATTAAATCTAATAGACCCTGATATAAGCAACAAAACAGGAGGAGCTAAACTGTGGTGGCGATGGCTGAAAGAGACTCACCTTCCCTGGGCCCGACATTGGAAAGAAAAATATGTCCCCAATTGCAGAGATCAGGACCTCATACGACTTCAAGATTTGCCGGATGGTTCTCCAATCTGGAACCTAGCAAAAAGAAACCGCAGCCTTATTCAGGACCACAGCTTCTGGGAGATCCGCAACGGGGAATCAGCCCTCTTCTGGGAAGACGCTTGGCAACAACATCCAAAGCTGGAAAACCCAGACCTTGAAGACTATAAAGCTAACTGCCACAACAGGGGCAAACATACCGTCCATCAGTATTGGACCCCTAATGGTATAAACCAGGATTGGAGAGATTGGACCCTCCCGGAAACTGGAAATCCTCATGAGGAAAATAATAACATTCAAGACCTGCTCCAAGTCCTTCACAAACAAAAAATTCGAACAACCCTGGAAGCAGACAGGCTGAGGTGGGGCATGAAGGGCAACGACAACTTCACCTTAAAGGAAGCCAGAGAGTAGTTGGAACTCACAGAGCAGGGGGAGATTGCACCATGGTCCTCCAAGGTTTGGGATCCCTTACTCTGGCCTAAAATTCAAACCTTTCTTTGGCTTCTTATGAGGCGAAAGACGCTTACTTGGGAGAACCTGCGAAGGAAAGGCTTCGCAGGCCCCTCCATTTGCCCTATGTGCCAGAAAGCAGAAGAGACCATGAACCACCTCTTTAATACATGTGACTGGGTTAACCACATTTGGCAAGAGATAGAAACTACCATGCAGCAAAACAGTCGAGATATGGACTCAATCCAAATTACCATATCCAATTGGCCAAGCAATTACTCTAAAAATCCTCAAATCAATAGCATATGGAAACTTCTGCTAGGTTTCATCACATGGACAATATGGAAAGAAAGGAACCGAAGAATTTTCCAAAACGAGCACAGGAATATAGAGCACCTGAAAATTACCTTAATCGAGAACATCCGCCAATTGATTCTGGTAAAAAGCAAAGTCGACCCATCCAATCAAGCCACAGCGGAAGATCAGAGAATCTTGAAGGCGTTCAACATTAGCTACAATCAAAACCAGAAACCCCAAGCTAAACAGCCGAACTTCCTCAGCACGCCGAAGGGATGGACTCGGCCCCCGGATGGCTTCCTGAAACTAAATTTCGACAGGGCCTCGAGAGGTAACCCGGGACCAGCGGGTATAGGCGGCCTCATTCGAAACCAGAGAGGTGAAATAATCCATATCTACAGTCAAGCATTGGGCAAGGGCACTAACAATGAAATGGAATTCGCAGCAATGGAAAAAGGTTTAACAATTCTACGAAGAAACCAGGTCGAAAATGCAGTAATTGAGGGCGACTCTGAGATTGCCATTCTGGTGGCAAGGAAAATCTATAGGGGAACGCCGGCCAGTAAGGTCACCAAGCACTGGCGTCTGGCTATGGTCACAGAGAACATAGGAAAACTGCTCGGAAAAATGAAAGGCCTCATCTTCCAGGCGGTAAGAAGATAGGCGAATTCGGTGGCCGACCACCTGGCAAACCATGGGATCGAAAACCCAAACGGAATGGTGGACAACTGTTGGCACCAGGTCGAGAGTAATCAATTGAGAGATCGGTGCTCTCACCTCGCACGAATCGATTTGGTGGCAGCTGACAAGGAAGAATGTCAGGCCGCCCTTTCTCTACCATAATTTTATGGCAAAGCAGACGGGACGAGAGCTATCAACTCACAGCAAAGAACGAAGGACAACCTGGTTGAGGGAAATAATGTGCACCGCAGGCCACAAAATTTTGTACCGCAACATGACCCGGAGTGACATAAGCCGTCGCAGAACCGCTAGCCAGCAGGACACTTGGCACACCCAGAACCGTGCAGGAGAAGGTGATCGCAAACATTCCCAATCATCGCAATTACCCTCCTCTACTCTGAATTACAACATTTATGTTGATCGGACATGCAATTTGCATGTCGCGATCCGCTCTACCGCCCAAAATCTCCTCGCCATTTACTATATATCCGCCCTTGCTCTCCATTGGAGCCTCATTGCTCCAGCGCTCAAAAATCAGTTTCTTTCGATCTGCATTTTTCCTTAGGCAAGTAATAACCAGGAGAGGGCTCTCATGGCGGGGGAAGGCAGCCGAAATCAATCTGCTAACAGAGACCTGCAGCGGGCTAAAGTGATGTACGAGCGGAGAACTTCCCAGCGGAACAAGAGGAAAATCATCGATCTGGAGGCTTCGGCTCAAGAGGAAGAGAGCAAGCTCTCTGACCATCAGCTAAGCCAGGAAGTAGACTGGCTGGAAGATCCGGGAACGCCCAGCACTCGGGAAACCCAGTTTGTTTGCACCCAAGCAGAAGCGTGGCGTATGAAGACTATCTTGGCTAAGGCCATGGACGTCCAAACTGAGCAGGCCGAGCAACTGCGAACTCTTCAAAAATTTGCCGCCACAATGACCAAAGACCACATGGTTGTAGTTGAAAGCAGCGAATTCAAGCTCAGTGCTATTCAATAGGAAATGGATACCATCAGTACTAAGCTCACTGTCCTGATCAAGCTGCTCAAGAAAGTCATCGAGCCGGACAACAAACCTCCAGAACTGCAACAAGGAGGTCCGTCGAAGGTCAACCAGGACAATGGAACCAACGGCAAAGAGGTGCCTGCTCCCTTGAAGAAATTCTGATTAGTCTTCCCTGTCCCTTTGTCGGACTTTGTCATGCTATGCTTTATTTTCAACTTCTCAATTTATGTGTTAGTCAGTCCTTTTTGGCCTACGTCGCCCTGTGTGGTGTACTTTTCAGCGGATCTCTATCACTTATGTTTTCTACTCTTTCAGTCCTCTGTTTCAAGCTGTTTTTAGCTGGTAAGGCCTGCCTAAACGCGGCCAGTCATCTGCCTCGGCAGAATTTTTGTACAATATGTTACTTTTGTTAATACCAAAGCTTACTTACACAAAAAAAAATGATAAGTATAAGTTAAATAATAATAGAAATATACAATGAATAGAAATATACAATTTTATATGTGAATTAGGGATGGATTTACATATGAGATAAATAATGCAATTTCATATAAAATAAATTTGATTTTAATCATAAGTTTAAGTTAAATAATAATAGAAATATACAATTTTATATGTGAATTAGGGATGGATTTATTTATGAGATAAATAATGCAATTTCATATAAAATAAATTTGATTTTAATCATAAGTATAAGTTAAATAATAATAGAAATATACAATTTTATATGTGAATTAGGGATGGATTTATATATGAGATAAATAATGCAATTTCATATAAAATAAATTTGATTTTAATGATAAATATAAGTTAAATAATAATAGAAATATACAATGAATAGAAATATACAATTTTATATGTGAATTAGGGATGGATTTATATTTTTATATTTGCTTACAATTTTAATATATACAATTCTATCTGTGAATTAGGGATGGATTTATATTTTTATATCTGCTTATAGTTTTTTTTTTTTTTTTTTTTTGTTGGTAATCTTGGTAGAACTCTCCGATTTTTGAGTTTAAATTCTATCTGTGAATTAGGAATGGATTTATATTTTTATATCTGCTTATAGTTTATCTCTCTTGGTAGAACTCTTGTAGATGGATTTATATTTTTATATCTGCTTATAGTTTATCTCTCTTGGTAGAACTCTTATAGTTTATCTTTTTGTTTTGGTAATCTTGGTAGAACTCTCCGATTTTTGAGTTTAAATTCTATCTGTGAATTAGGGATGGATTTATATTTTTATATTTGTTTTTTTTTTGGTAATCTTGGTAGAATTCTTATAGTTTATCCTTTTTTTGGTAATCTTGGTGTTGGAAATAATACTAGGGGGGGGGGGGGGGGGGGGGGGGGGTGGGGTGTGAATCAGTATTATCAAATCAATATAACTTTTTCATTTTCATACTCAGATTCATATACGCTACTTCAGTTAAGGATACCCGCGTATATACGCGGCTGTGTTTAATGCAACTAGCGTATATCCAATAAACTTATGATTCAATTAGTTGATCTTCAATGAGTGCATCAGAACATTATTAACCATATTAACAGTAAACAGGTGCAGTAGAACATAACAGATCATCACACATAAAGAGCACACATGAACACCATGATATAAGGTGGAAACCCAATGTGGGTGAAAACCACCTACTGCAATATGTCTCTATATTTTTCAATTAGAAACTTCTTTTTACAATGATTCTGTACTGGTGCAGTCCTTTACCAGTACGTAGGCTGCAACCTTCAGAGAGCTACAACCCTCTCTCGTTCTCCAGCTTCTCCTGGAAGGGAGCTACAACCCCCTTAGCTCTTGTACTAGCTGGGATACTAGTACGTAGGTGCTGACCTACAGAAGGCTACAACCTTCTCTTTACTTCCAGGGACCACGTTTCATAAATTTTCAGACTGGATCCATAAATACAAAACAATCACTGCTGCAATACAATCATCAACTTATACCTGCATCATAAATCTCTAAATCACCCAATACTGAATCACTGAAACCCTGTCATCAAAACACAGTTACCAGAACACAGACCAGAGCCCAGAACTCTACAACAACCACTAGAACCAAACAGCAACCTGAAACACCAAATCTCATAATGCATACACTACTTGACTATATCAAAACCACGTGTATATGCGCTTTCACCAGAGAGAACCCGCGTACAGATCTAAAGATAATTACTTATACCTTTGCTGCCATTTCCAACTTGAGCCAAGCATCACAAACCCATAACCAGCATACTAGATCTTCACACTTCGTCAGACATGCATTACTTGCTCATCCCCCTTTGCCTAATGATCTTCTCCTTATATAGGTTTAGGCTTCTCTCAATTCCATGGTCCAAATCCATGTAGAAACAATACCTTGGACCCAATACCTGGGATCAAAGCTTCGGACCAAATACCATGGACCAAAACTTAGTTTTCCAACATGTACGCGCCTTTCCTTGCGTGAAAGTGCGTGTATACGCATACACGTCTTTGGAACGTCTAACCCACGTGTATACGTGGCTTGGTCACGATGAACCTGCGTATATCTCTCTCTTGACCTGCTGTACTAAGATTTGTCCTCTGATTGAGTTACCATCACCTGTATCATACCTCTGAGTGAGTTGCCATCAAGGACAACACTTGTATCATAATGCCAACACTTGGTAGAACTCTCTGATTTTTGAGTTTAGATGTTTTTGAGTTTACATGTCCATTGTTCACCCTGCTATGGGGGAGGGTAGCAGAAGATTCGAACCCAAGATCTCTCGTTCGGTGAGACTTCATTCCTCAACCATCGCCACTTGAGCTACCCGAGGCCGACGCTTATAGCCAAGTATAATTTTTTTTTAAATATTTATTATTTTAACATAATTTTGATATAAAAGTTTATTATAGTTATAAATAAATAATTTTGAATTAAATAAGTATAAAAGTATTTTTCAATTTAGAAACTTCACAACTTTGGTAATAAAAATGACATCTTTTGTTAAAGGTAGGAGTTATTTAGAAATATTAAAAAAATGTTGCGACACAATGTTTATTTACGCTTTCTAAATATACCATGTTGCATATAATCTTTCTATATTTCCTCAATTCTCTAAATTGATAGGTGATGCACACCAAGACTCTCCTTGAGATGGGGTTGACTAAAAAACACAACAAATAAACACTCAACAACAAACTACTTCATATATTATTTTTGGTTGATATGATTTCTAAAACCCAGAGGTTATTTCTACATCAAACTCCGTTGATTAATTAGTGAGCATATTGCTTATAGGGTTGATCATCAAAATTTATTATACCATTATTTGGTGGTAATTAACCATTACTGATTGTATTGACTAAGATAGACATATCTACTCTAGTATGCTTGCTCCACTTAATAATTAAATTATATAAATTATATAAATTCAACAATTCAAATTTATGGTTTCTACAAATTTTAACAAAATTTTAATTAAAATTTATTAAGAAATATATTTTAAAAACAAAACATAAATATTTAAAATACACTAAATTTTATAATCAAATTAAAAAAATTAAAATATTGAAAAATTAAAATTCATATAAAATAAATATTACATATTCATTTTTGAATTTTTAATTTTTTATCTAATAAATGAACCATGTATACATTTTTTACAATTTTACCATCATAATTTTTATTTTTTTACTAGGGTGGGCTTAAACCCCACACAAATCAATTGGTCTACACTTCATGGATACCATGATAAATCTATCATATATATAAGATAGTAAATATAAAACTCTGCATGATTGAAAAATCATATGACAAGTTTGGCTTCCTTTTATGAGAACACAATATAATATGTTAAAACAATCATATGGAAAGTTCAATTTTGCCTATTATTATCCATGCCATGGACACATAGATAACACATTGGATATTTTGGTCAAACCCATATTAGTTTGGGTTTGACCAAAAATATTTGCAGATTTTCTATAATTTAACCTTGCATATTAAAATGTATTATTAAACATATTTATTTATCTTATATTTCATTGGTTGAAATCTTATTTTGCAATGATTTCAAGTGAGCATTGTAATTTACCATCAAATCAAATCAAATCTAGAGTGACCATCAATGAATTCAAAGTAACATAATAAATGTTAAATCAATTCATATAAAAGGTTCTGAACATAGGTAGATTTCATTAGATTTTATCAGGAAGGATCAACAAATACTAGTAAATTGTTTGACAACAAGAGTTTGATTTTGCAACCATTAGCTCTTATATGCCATTCAGAACTTACAAATAAAGACAAAATCTTTGCGTCTTAACCATAGTTAATGGAGATGCCACTTAATTCCAATCAAGCACAATGCCACATTATACCTACGAGGTTAGTATCCCATAAGTATCACTCTCAACATAAGTTCAATGACAATAACTTTGACCTTATAATATGAGCATTATATTAAAAAAATTGCCATCATTCAATATTAAATAAATAATTATTAATTTGTTATCATTCTCTTCTATATATATATAATGTTTAATTATATTAAAAAAATAATAAAAAAAGTTAAACAAATATTCATATAACTCATTTTACATTGTTATTATTGTTTGGAATACATACAACCCATCATGATATTAAAATATATTATTAAATTAAGTGGCAAAAACTCTAGCTATACAACCTTGTTAATAACAAAATCAAAATAATGTATTAATTTTTTTTAATAGAATACAAATTTATAAACATTGCATTGTATTATTTGTTATATATAATTTTGATATGAATAATGTATTTACAAAATTTTATTTAACACTTAAAAATGAACTTGTGAATATAAAGAGACAAATGATAGACAAATTTGGTTTAACTTAAAAAGTATATGCATATTAAAGTTGCACGGAGTATCACCTTATATAGCTTATTAGTTTCTTAATTTTCATTGTACAACTCTTAGCCAATAAAATAAAACAATACACATCTATCAAATTTATAGCTTTGGGTCATTTATTCAATTTATACAAATTTAAAGCTTTGTGTCATTTCATTTATTTAATTTTTAAATGATGTGTGGTAATTAATTTTTTGGACGTGTATCACTCATTAAATATAATCATATCAAGAATTAAATTTGGTCAATTCTCTACACTTCTCCATATTGATCAATCAAAAATGAAAACGTTAAATGTGTGTCAAGCCATTTTGACTATCAAAAGTGCTTATGTGTTGAAATAAGTCCACATCAAGACTAGTTGCACATGAAAGTTTAACTATATAGGTTGTTAGGTTGTTGAAACAAATTTCGATGTGCATGTCATACCTTCAATTCTATCACACAAATGTCAAGTAGTGCATGCAAAATTCCTATTTCGAATATTCCCATTTAATGGAATATTGGTTTCCTTCGTTGCAAGTATTTCTCTTGAATTCTCAAATTTATGAGTTTTATTGAAATTCATAAATAATAATTGATTATTTCAGTGAGTTAACTTTTATACATATAAATGGTGTAGTTTAATTTATAGACAAAATGGTATATATATATACACGACTGAGATGATATTACTTCAAAAAAACAAAAAATCATAAATCATGTTTTTTTTTAAGATCGGCCTTATATATATATATATAAGATTATATTACGTCAAAGAAACAAAAAAGCATACATCATGTTTTTTCGAAGATCGGCTATATATATATATATATATATATAAGTATGACTGAGATTATATTACTTCAAAGAAACAAAAAAGCATACATCTTGTTTTTTCAAAGATCGACCTGACTAGAAGCCAGATCATCTGCAAAAATTCTTAGCTTTGGCAGTTTTATATCGTCTGTGTTTTGAGGTTCTACGAGACTCAATACTAGAAATAATTACAAAATTAAGAGCAAAACACTCTGCATGGGAGTTGCCCATATTTCGATCGTAAGACTGATGGTGAAGGTGGGAATATGTTGAACCCTGTATGAGCTCTTGAGATAGAAGGGTGAGCTCATGCAATGCTTCTATAACAAAATGCAGACAAAAAAACTAGATCATGAAACGAAACTTGGAGGGGCTAATCTTCACCCACCGTGATGGGCTCGGTAGACGACCCACTTGCCTGAGTTCCTTCCCACTTCAGGTTGCCCGTGTTGGGAAGGGAATTGTCGTCATCCCCGTGCCTCTTGCTGGTGTTGCCTTTGAATCGCTCATACAAAGGTGAGCCTTTGGTGATGAAATTTTTATGGTGCATTGATTCCACATAGACCGTGAATTTGGCATCCAGTTCATCTATCTTCTCCTCCGGTGCTTTCCGACCTTGATTATTGTCCTGCATTTCCATGCTCAAGAGAGTTTTCATACTCCATGCAAGATCAATAGCTCGAGTGTACGAATTTTTCGCCAGGGTCCGTGACCTAGTTGAATTCTTCATCCACATTGACCTGAGTACTGGTGTTTTGTCTGATTTCTGCCTCACGATCTTCCATTAGATTGATGTCGTATTTAACCTCCTATGGGATTGAGTTGTGAAAATTAAGAGTTTTCTGGTGAGAGGCAATCTTCGTGCAAGTCCTAGGGCAAATGTGTCGCCTGCCTCCATCGGTCTAGGCTTGGACCCCTTGGCTTGTGACGCGAGGAGAAGGCTTTGGTAGAAAGGGGGGTTCTAGCCATAATTGGGATGATAGGGAAAGGAAAACAAGGGGAGTCAGGGGGCTGGCAGGGAGGAGCTTCAGGGGGGTGAAGAACCTTTAGAAGAGAAAGACCAGGCCGAGGGAAGTGAAGTAGCGATTGGAAAAGGCAAGCTTGGGTGAGGCGAAATTCCAAACTACAAGGTGCTTAAAAGGCCAAGAAAAATGATGGGAACTTCAATACGGAAATTCATCACTCATTCGTCAAAATCCGATATCGAATTTTGCTGATACAATTTTCTAATGGATGGATGAGGAGGTCCGTAATGCCAATCATCCATATGAACTGTGACTGAGGGTTCATTAAGAGTTCATTTAGACTACACCTCAAAATGCATACACATACACTCGATATACAACACAACTCATACATCTATACCCGATGTACAATGCCACAAAATACATATACCTACACCTGGTGTACAACACAACAAAATACATGTACTACACAAAGTACAACACAAGGAATACACATGTCACAATACCATGACTACACAATGCACATACATAGTACCGCATGCCCACAACACATCATGTACGAAATGCACATAATACCACACGTACACCAGTACCATATGTACAACATGTACATAGTACCACCTGTACACGACACCACCTACACAATGTGTGCATAACGTCACATGTACACAACACCACCTGCATAATGTGTACACAACGCCACATGTACACTGCACCACCTGTACAATGTGTACACAGTACCACGTGCATGACATGTACACGACAGTACATGTACATAGTGCCACATGCACGACATGTACACAACATTACCTACACACAAAGCCACTTGTACAACATGTACATAACACTACATGCACACAACACCACTTGTACAATCATGCACACCACACCATATGTACCTAGCACCACCTGTACAACATGCACGCAACACCACAGGTACATAGCACTGCATATCCAACATGTACATAGCATCATCTGTACACAACACTACAGATACAACCTGTACATAACACCATCTATACCCAACACTACATATGCAATATTTACACAACACTAATTGTACCATCCTGTACATAACATTGCATAAACAAAATGTACAGACACTATATTACACAGCACTGCATGCACACAACAACGCATATGCAACATGTACAACATATACAACATATGCACAACAATAGTACCACACATCCAAACCACACTATCTCGACCAGGTAACCTTGCTTCTAGTGTGTCTCCGCCATCCATGCTTATCCCGGCATGTCGTAGACCACACTGATTTCATTTCGCTAATGTATCCCTACGTATAGCCTTTCCATAACATAGACATAATATAATCACATAATATCAACTCATAACCACATGATATTGACCTCATAAATCTATCATGACTACTCTTCCCACTTGATTCCCACAAGACCAGGAACCTCGTCATGCCATTAGCCTGCATAAGCGATCATTCCTGCACAATAATGATTCCTGATGACCCTGTCAAATAGTGACATACATACATACATACATATATATACATATAAATATTAGTATTGAACAATCATGATCCATGATGACACTGTCAGACATGACATACGTACACACATACATGTATACATATATAAACATCAACACAATCATGATTACAACATAATTACCAAATATCATAAGGTCAAGGTTAAGAGAACGCCCTTTATGCATGCAACATATGTGCAACATCGAGAACAACAGTTCCCAACATAGCCAAGGAATTTGTTGCCTCATATCCATTTACTTCACCTTTCATGTTATCTTTCTCATGTCTATACTACCACCGTCCATTTACCACTATGGACAAACCAGTCCAACCGACTGCCATAATCTTACCTTCTGCTGTGCTTACTCATGCATAGAGCTTTATCTGAGTCTTACATTACCTATTGGGTACAACACAACTCTCCCTGAGCTCCATTAACTTTCCTCTTTCCCAAATAATTCCCAAAACTCAAACAAAAAAGGAAAGAACAAGAAGAAGCCAAGAAGAAAACCATGAAAACCAATAACAACATGACATCGCAATAAAGTGGCATAGCTATGCATCAAACACACACAAAATCTCAAATCAAACGCAACAATTGCAAAATACCAAAATCACAAGACTAACCACAGACACCATGAGTCAATCCCCATGGTTCCCAAGGAAAGCTCAACCAGAGCCTTCTTCAAAATTTCATGGCAATTTCTTTGCGATGCAATCCCTTGAATCATACCACCATAAACACACAACTGTTAGTGCATAAATAAATATAACCATACATCAGATACCTCATCTCATTGTGCCAAGCATGTTGTTTGCAACTAGACACATCCACGCCATCTCTCAAGGGACTCCAATCCTTTGACAAATCTACCTGTAGCTAAAGACTAGCTAATATACCTGTCAAGTACATGTTCATGAATCTAGTACATATCCACATAATGTCAGACAAAACCAAGGTTAATAAGATTTCCTATATGTAAAGCACTCATTCATTTGGAATTAGGGTTTCCAAACATAACCAAAGGACTTCTTGTCCAATTCCTTTCTTTTACCCTTTTTACCTTGTTGCAATCGAGGATTACTGTGTATTGTCAAATCACCCAATTTTTAGTTATATAAACATATCAACTATTACCTTGTCATACTAATACCAAGCATGTTTCTTGCAACTGTTTACTCATGTCAATCACACGTTCCAAATATCAAGACAATCATATCTCTCAATTTGAAATCAACCTTTAACAACAATCATGTCATAATCCATAGTCAACTCATAGTCATTAGATATAATGCTACAACTATCACCTACTATACTCAAGTACATATCAACTATCTCAACACATATGTGTTAGTAAAATCATCTCAAAACAAGATCATTGGAACACATACTCGTATTATGCAACTCATCAAACATTCAACCAACTTGCAAACATACCATGTTAAATAAATCAACTAGATGACATGATAGACACCAAACACTCAACATAAAATAGATGACATAATCAAGAATGAAGCACGAGGTATACTATATAAGCAAACTCATACCTTAGTGTACCTCAGGGGAGGCTATCTTATTTGCACAGTCAATCTAGTTAGCAAGATATAACTTTGCAACATGTCAACTCGAACATAAATAAGATCATGATATCCATAACACTAACTAACCAACATGTTCACATCATAAACTCATAAGCATTTATCCTTTATCCATAACAACCATGTGTGCAAAATCATCACAACTATGTCAGCTCATACCTGAATATCGTAACCATAACCATCTGCATAGTCCAATCCAATTTAGCATGATACATATAACATCAATATATTAATGTTATAACCCTAATCATCAAGTTAACTAACATATAACAACAATCAGTTAAGATATAACATGCTCATCAACAACATATGACCTAATCATCAAGCTAACTATCATATAAAAACAACAGGTTAACGTACAACATACTCATCAACAACATATAACATGATCATCAAGTTATCTAACATAAAGCAAAAATAGAAATGCATACAATCATAGGTTACTATCATTCATGACACATGTGCATGTGACTATACTAATCAACTATCATCTATCATGTATGTAACCATGACATCAAAAAAATGTACATAAACCTAATGCATATGACAATCCTTAACTTACATACCTGCATGCCAAGCATGCAATAATTGTATGACGATCTATTCTTGCCTCGAGGTCCAGTGCTGCAACTTCACTTTAATGATCTGCATCTTTTGTTCTATCTCAGCCAATACATTAGCATCATAACAACCTGTAACACCATGACGACCTAAATTTGCATACATGACTTCACAAGGCTTTTTTGACATACTATTCATGCATAACTATAACCAAGGCTATACATGCATAACAACTACATATAGACATATAACATATGAGTACAAAACCATATACACATCATTATAGCTAGGGTACAATCATCAATGCATGGCCATATCAAATACACAAACCACGACCTCATGCATGACGACAAAAACCACCTCACGTGCATTTGATAACATGTGAACACTGGCGTGCATAACAATGCATAATACACCATACACACATGAAGACATACTCCATGACAACACCTTCAACCTTCACATGGTGACATCACTACAACCATGATCAACACCATGAAAATGCAACAAGCACATGGACTACACACATAAGGAACACATATGAAACCAACATGAAAGCATGATCAACACACAACCCAAGGAGAGCGCAACGACGCTCTGATACCACTCTGTAACACCCTCCTCCCACATCTACCTAAGCAACTGGTCAACTAAGGTAAACATGTGACAAGGGGCCACTATGATATGATTCAACCTTCTAAGTCACGTTAAGGAAGGAGAACCGACAGAAACACACCATACAAACATTCAACATCAACTACAAGTCCCTCAGGAACCAATCCAATACTTTAGACAACTTGCCCTTGGGTCCCACTGAACTTTTGGAAAACTTAAGCCTCAGTTGCTCTCATGCTATAGGCATGAAAACATCCAGAAACCCAAAGTCGCTCTCACAGACTTGTCTGCCAGCGACTAGAGACTAAATTTGTCAGTGCTATGCCAGCGACCCCAATATTTAAGCTACTTTTTCAGGCCCAGAGCCTAGGTCACTACCTAGAATTGAACCATCTCTTCAGGATAGTGAAATAACATGAAAATGACAGTACTAAAGCAAATACTCGTTTAAGACCTTGACTGGACCCCTACTAGCCATGACATGCATTCCGTCAAACATTTCATGAATATGTAATCTACAGGTGTAAAGAACAGATCTGAGCTTTGGGGTCTCATACTTATTTGAGATTCTCCATGAAGCATTAATGCATAAACACATTAACTGCCATTCCATCCATTAGTCCATAGATACATTGATCATTCAATTATAAGTAAAAACATGATGAGAGCCATACATAATTACTATCATAAATCATATATATAACCAACATAATAGGGACACAAATGCCAATGAACTCACCGCCATATAAACCACATATAATCCAATACAATTATCATAGAAATACAATAAGAAGTAACCTCTTATTGATGATGCAAAATCCAACCCGGGATGGGACTTCCACGTTCCACCTGATCGTAGAATGGCTGAGCCAAATCTCTCTTCAACCATTCACCCCCGTGCCATATTCCAAGCATGAATGTGGGATGTCAAAGAACACATCAATCAAAACTCATCTAGGGCTTCCAATGGCCATCCACCTCAACCCATCAAAGAATGATTACATCTCATGGTTGGACATCACAAAACCATCATCAGATTGGTCTCCATCCAAGCGTTCTAAAGCTCCACTCTGTAATCCCTCCAGGCTGAAGAGAGGAACTCAGAGGTAACCACAAACCGCTTCGGGTTGAGAGACATGTCTTCTCCAACCAGAGGGGGCTCCCTCACTTGAAAAATATAAAGTTTAAAGACTTTAAAGCACAAGTTTTTGCAGAGACCAGGTCTGAAAAAGGAATTCTGAAGTATTTGGTTGAAGTATGAATGGTCGAAGAGGATAATAGCATGTGATCAATTTGACTTTCTATTCACTTTACTTATGCAAGTAAAATCAACATTCTCCACATGGGCTTGTTAGGCATAACTTTGGACAAAAGAGATCAACTATAGTATAGAGGAGAAAACAGAAAACACAATTTCTTTCCTTGCATATAACAATACTGCTCATACATAAGAAATAAACTAAATAGAAGAAATAACATGCATGAGTACAAAATATTTCATTTGCAACTGAAATATGAATACAATTATTTTAGAGTAGCTTAATTGAATTCCAAACCAGCTGAGATCACTATACCCATAAACAAGAAACTATGGAGAAGAACTAATTGAATAACTGAGAAATAGACAAAGATAACTCCAAATTGTCATACCATAAGAATCCATGCAGACAATAATCAATAACCCTCAAGTCATAAGCATTCTATTCATAAAATTGATCACACTCACTCTCATGAACTCTAATAACCAATGCAAACAATGCTGAACCAACAACAACCATTTCCATATGCATTAATTAGTTTAAATAGAAATACAATAGCCAATCCATAATGTCTAGAGGCATCGCATCTTTGATCCAAGAGAGGATTGAATCAAAGAAAGATAAGGAAACCTTTTTGTTGTTTCAAGTCTTTTTCTTCTTAAAAAAAAAACATAAAGCATTCTTATCTTAAGAAAAACATTAAATCACTGTAAAAGCACTTGTCTTTAGAGCATATCTTCCTTGAATGAAAATGACAAAAAGAACAAAAGCTGACTGCTGACTGTGCAAAGGTTGCATAGCAGCTGCGCAGCAATCGATGCTTTGATCTTTCGAAATTGGAAAGTGGCAGACTATTGAGGAGGTGAGCTGGCTTCCACACGTGCTCCATTTCAACCCCTTGAAAACCTAACAGGTGGCTTCCCTCCAACATGCGTGTAATAGTGTGGGCATGGCTAGCACAGCGACTGCGTAGCGCCTATACAACGAGCCATATCTCCCGAACAATAACACTTGTGTAAAATCGGAAGGAGGTTATTGTAGATGATAGTTTTGTGAAAATAAACGTCTCTCAGTTTCTCTAAATTCTTTCCCAGCTTCCCAAAATATACTCCACAAAACAATGACAAAACAAAATATTTGTGCAGCCTGAAAAATAGGCCTTAAATATGCATTCCAAACTCCTGATTCGTGACACCTGTGTATAAACTGGAAGGGGTTATTGTTATGTGGCTCATTCTTGAGAATAACCTCTTTTAGTTTCTCTAAATTTGTCTCCATTTGGTCGGACACCGTTCTATAAAATTGTGACTGAAACAGGGCTTACACAACAAATTCCCACAGTGAGTGTGACCTCAATTTCTCATCAACTGCCAGCAGGGAATTGATTTGTGTTATCCTGTAGGATAATATGTGCTCGTATTAGGTAGATTTTGCATTACTATATAGTGGCATGAGAATAAGGCGACATAAAAATTTGAATTACCCCTTGTCTTTTGTCTTGTAGTGTAATGAAGATTTGAACTGATGAGTTAGAGCACTCCACTTGATTTGGCATGAGCATAAAGCATGGGAAATCATTAAAATGTTGGGAGTATAATGTCTCTTAGGTAATGGGGGGGGGGGGGGTTTCATGTTATACATGAGGGTTGTACATGTGATGAGTATAGGGGAGTGGTAGTGGTGTCATTGGGACAGGTCTAGAACGAAGGGAGGGAAAGGAAATGTATTGTGAATAAGATGTAAATGATATGTGAAAAGTGGATAGGATGTAGATGATATATTAGGGCATGTATAAAGGGAAATGGGGAAATAAGGAAACATGGGGTAGATAGGAATAGGGGATAAAAATTCAAAATACATTTAATGACCAAACCTCATGACTATCAGAACTTTAGACTGACACAACGTCATTTTAGATGGTTCTGATCGATGAAAAACTGACACATAACCCCTTTTGACTCTGACTGGCTGTATAAACATGTGTGACCTCATGACTCCCGCTGACTGAGACCCTTCACAACTCCAATGATGTCAGACAATAACTTTGAGTCTATGACAACAGCAATAGCCATAGGATAAACCGCTGCTCAAAAGCTGAAAATAAATGAATAAGGCATTTGATGTGAAAAATCATACGACCCTAACATTGGCTCCAATGGGGATTCTAGTCTCCCCGTGAGGTGCCAAGTACAAAACCGCAGACTAGTAGCCTAATTAAACCATTGGGCAATGGAGTCAAACATGAAAAATTGAAAAATCAACTTACTAACAAGACTGAAAATTTAACTATTGACTCACTAAAATTATGGCAGCAGGTCACTAAGACCTTATGGCCTTCACCTCGGGACTCAAATCTCAGTGCCAACCACCCACACTTGCAATATTGAAAGTAACATGGTATGTATAGTGAAATCTTGGATATGTTGAAAGAATGTACACTAGGTAATCACCTCTTTCCAATGTAGCCAGTCAAGCACAAGGTTACTTGACTGAGTTATGCTCACACTTTCCTTGAGTAGGCAATAAAATTTAAGAAATGGAAACTTAAATTCCAGCTGAAGCCAAATCCCATGGTCCATAGACAACACAAAATTTGCTTGCACTGATGTTTCTAATAAATTGGCAAAAGAAGCGTCAAGAACATACAAAACTATATTTTCTTGATAACTCAAATGAAAAGGACATTCTTCATTTCCAACTGCTTCTTGTTTTATGTTCTGAAATTCAACACCATTCTCAAATGAAGAAATAATAGCCTGTTCACTCCTCCTATCATCCTTATTAGAAACTAGATTTGTATGGATTTGAAAATATTCAATTGCAATAGTCACATCTTGGATGATAGGAATATTCAGAAATAAGTCTTCATATATTTCAACAAGAGTATTATCTTGACCTTTAAAAATTTCTGAACTTGTCAATTCCAGAGATGAAAAATCATGAATATTTTCTGCATCATTCAAGGGGTCTAAAACAATCTGCTCTTCTTCATTATTTTATTGCAAATTTGGATGATCATCATCATGAATGATTTCCCTGCATTCAATTTCATAGATCTGATTTTCATAAGTTTCTTCATGAGACAAAAACTGAGAAAATGAATGACAGGGAGAACAAACTGATCTATTATCTTCCTCCCTTTCTTGGTCATTTGAAAACCACTGAATATGTTCATCATGCTCAAGAGAACAAACATGTTGTATTACTTCATCAATCTTAGGGGAATGAACATGAATATTTACATGGACTTCCTGGCCAGTTTCTTCTTCAGCTAAGGAATGAATCATTGCATGTTGCGAATCTATCTCGATATCATGGCAACTATCCTCTACCTTTTCCTTCTGCTGTTGAAAAGGATTCTCATGAAAGGCCTCTATAATATCATCATCCATAAAATCATCATCTCCATAAAAAGTTTCCAAATGCTGAATGAAATTCTCAAAATGATCACAACAATTTTGAACTAGTAGCAGAGATGGGTAAGATCCTTTATAATTAAAAAAAAAAACTGTATGAAAATGCTTCAAAGAACATAAACTAGTAGCTGGTATTTTTTCATACCATAACCTTGCTTTTCCTTCCAGAGTGACCATGAACATCTTCAAGAAATTGAACCCCCAGCTTGCGTACATGTATGTGAAATTTAACCAAATGCAGAGCAACATCCTCTCCATCCTCGTCTTTGAACCTTGGTAAGCAAGTCTGCCAATCTACACAAGGCATGCGGTTTGGAAATATTGGAATGTGATCTCGATTCATGGGAGCATATCTTTTGGATTGAGAATTCATCTTGAAACTACTGAAACTATTGACCTTTGAATATTGGAGTCGTCAGGTGAATGGTTCAACCTTCCCGTGTATAACTGTTGTCCACCATCAACAACCAGATCTAAATTATGATGATCTTTCCAGGGTAATATGAAACCGTTCGCTCCCCAGCAACGATGCCAATACGTTAGCACTCTGTAATCCCTCCAGGTTGAGGAGAGGAACCTAGAGGTAACCACAAACCGCTTCGGGTTGAGAGACTAGTCTTCTCCAACTGGAGGGGGCCCCCTCACTTGAAAAATATAAATTTTAAAGACTTTAAAGCACAGGGTTTTTTTGCAGAGACAAGGTCTGAAAAAGGAATTATGAAGTATTTGGTTGAAGTATGAATGGTTGACGAGGATAATAGCATGTGATCAAATTGAATTTCTATTCACTTTACTTATGCAAGTAAAATCAACATTCTCCACAAGGGCTTGTCAGGCATAACTTTGGACAAAAGAGATCACCTGTAGTATAGAGGAGAAAACATAAAACACAATTTCTTTCCTTGCATATAACAATACTACTCATACATAAGAAAGAAACTAAACAAAAGAAATAACATGCATGAGTACAAAATATTTCATTTGCAACTGAAATATGAATACAACTGTTTTAGAGCAGCTTAACTGAATTCCAAACTAGCTGAGATCATTATACCCATAAACAAGAAACTATGGAGAAGAATTAATTGAACAACTGAGAAATAGACAAAGATAACTCCAAATTGTCATACCATAAGAATCCATGTAGACAATAATTGATAACCCTCAAGTCATAAGCATTCTATTCATAAAATTGATCACAATCACTCTCATGATCTCTAATAACTGATTCAAACAATGTTGAACCAACAACAACCATTTCCATATGCATTAACGAGTTTAAATAGAAATACAGTAGCCAATCCATAATGTCTAAATGCATCGCAACTTTGATCCAACAGAGGATCGAATCAAAGTAAAATTAGGAAACCTTGTTGTTGTTTCAAGTCTTTTTCTTCTAAAAAAAAAAACATAAAGCATTCTTATCTTAAGAAAAACACTAAATCATTGTAAAATCACTTGTCTTTGGAGCATATCTTCTTGGAATGAAAATGAAAAAAAGCACAAAAGCTGACTGCTAACTGTGCAAAGGCTATGTAGTAGCTGCGCAATGACCGATGCTTTGAGCTTTCGAAATTGGCACATGGTGGACTACTGAGGAGGTGAGCTAGCTTCCACTTGTGCTCCATGTCAACCCCTTGAAAACCTGACATGTGGCTTCCCTCCAGCGTGCGTGTAATAGTGTGGGCATCGTTTGCTCATCAGTTGCGCAACGCCTTTACAGGGGGCCATATATCCAAAAAAGTAATAGATGTGTAAAAACTAAAGGAGGTTATTGTAGATGATAGTTTTTTGAAGATAAACCTCTCTCATTTTCTCTAAATTCTTTTCCAGCTTCCCAGAAAATACTCTGCAAAACAATGAATTAAAACAAAGTATGAGTGCAGTCCAAAAAATAGGCCTTAAAGATGAATTACAAACTCCCGATATGTGACACTTGTGTATAAAATGGAAGAGTTTATTATTCTTTTACCCGTTCTTGAGAAAAACCTCTTTCAGTTTCTCTAAATTCAGCTCCATTTGGTCGGACACCATTCTACAAAATGGTGACTAAAACAGGGCTTGTGCAACATATTCCCACAGTGAGTGTGACCTCAATTTCTCATCAACTGCCAGCTGGGAATCGATTTGTGCTATCTTGTAGGGATACTATGTGCTCGGATTAGGCAGAGTTTGCATTACTGTATAGTGGCATGAGAATAAGGCGGCATAAAAATTTGAATTACACTGAAGTGCAATGAAGTTTGCACTGATGAGTTAGAGCACTCCACTTGATTTGGCATGAGCATAAAGCATGGGAAATCATTAAAATGCTGGGAGTATAATATCTCTCAGGTAATGGGGGGGAGGGGGTTGCATGTTATACATCAGGGTTGTACATGTGATGAGTATAAGGGAGTGGTAGTGGTATCATGGGCATAGGTCTAGAACAAAGGGAGGGAAAGGAAATGTAATGTGAATAAGATGTAAATTATATGTGAAAATTGGATAGGATGTAGATGATATATGAAGGTACGTATAAAGGGAAATGGGGAAATAGGGTAGGAATTAGGGAAACATGGGGTAGATAGGAATAGGGGATAAGAATTTAAAATACATTTAATGACCAACCCTCATGACTATCAAAACTTTATACTTACACAACTTTATTTCAGATGGTTCTGATTGATGAACAACTGACACATAACCCCTTTCGACTCTGACTGATTATATAAACATGTGTGACCTCATGATTCCCACTGACTGAGATCCTTCACAACTCCAATGATGTAAGACAACAAATTCGAGGCTATGACAACAACAATAGTCATAGGCTAAAATGCCACTCTAAAACTGAAAATGAATGAATAAGGCAAATACATTTGCCGTGAAAAATCATAAGACCCTAACATTGGCTCCAATGGGGATGGCAGCCTCCCCGTGAGGTGCCAAGAACAAAACCACAGACTAGTAGCCAAATTAGACCATTGGGCAATGCACAAACATGAAAGATTGAAAAATCAACCGACTGACAAGAATGAAAATTTAACTATTGACTGACTAAACATATGGTAGCAGGTCACTGAGACCTTATGTCCTTCACCTCGGGCTTCAAATCTTAGTGCCAACCACCCACACTTGCAATATTGAAAGTAACACGATATGTACAGTGGAATCTTGGATATGTTGAAAGAATGTACACTAGGGAATCACCTCTTTCCAATGTAGTCAGTCAAGCACAAGGCTACTTGACTGAATTATGCTCACACTTTCCTTTAGCATGCAATAAAATTTAAAAATGGCAACTCAAAATCCAACTGAAGCCAAATCCCATGGTCCATAGACAACAAAAAATTTGCTTGCATTGATATTTCCAATAAACTGGCAAAGAAGCTTTAAGAACATAAAAAACTATATTTTCTTGACAACTCAAAAGAAAAGGACATTCTTCATTTCCAACTGCTTCTTGTTTATGTTTTGAAATTCAACACCATTCTCAAATGAAGAAATAACAACCTGTTCACTCCTCCTATCATCCTTATTAGAAAGAAGATTTGTATGGATTTGAAAATCTTCAATTGAAATATGCACATCTCGTATGACAGGAATATTCATAAATAAGTCTTCATATATTTCAACAAGAGTATTTTCTTGACATTTAAAAATTTCTGAACTTGTCAATTCCAAAGATGAAAAATCATGAATATTTTCTGCATCATTCAAAGGGTCTAAAACAATTTGCTCTTCTTCATTATTTTCTTGCAAATTTGGATGATTATCATCATGAATGATTTCACTGCATGCAATTCCATAGATTTGATTTTCATAAGTTTCTTCATGAGACAAAAACTGAGAAAATGAATGACATGAAGAACAAACTGATCTACTATCTTCCTCCCTTTCTTGGTCATTTGAAAACTGCTGAATATGTTCATCAAGTTCAAGAGAACAAACCTGTTGTATTACTTCATCAATCTCAGGAGAATGAACATGAATATTTACATCGACTTCCTGGTTAGTTTCTTCTTCAACTAAGAAATAAATCATTGCCTATTGGGAATCCATCTGGGTATCATGGAAACTGTCCTGCAAGAAAACTAGTGAGGAAAACATTCATGCAACTCGGTACCTGCAAGAAAAAATGATGTAGTTGCTGATCCCGATGTGCTCTTGCACTTTCCTACTCTTCCTTTACCTTCTTGCTCCAAAAATCCAAGTATGCCACACCCTCCAAGAGTTCTCCAAGAAAACTCTAAGTATCCAAGAGTATGAGAGAGAGAGAATAGAAGAGAGTTCCACCAAAACTTGTTAAAAGCTTGAGCCAAGAGCTTACAATGACTAAGAAATTTCCAACTGATCCAAATAAGCCTTTTTATCAATGAGGTCTCTATTTTCTTCATTTTCCATTATTTTCTTTTATTTTCCTCCTCACATGCAACCTGTGACCTTTCACCTCCTTTTTATCCTAATTTCCATTATTTTCATAAATGAATGCCAATTAATGCTTAACGCCCTTCCAAAACCTTAGCTATTGCCTTTGAGAATTTCCTTTAGCCATAATAAATTGAATCAACATCCATTAGGATGTTTCCCCCATAATTCAACATAGAATACGTGTCTCATCACTGTGGCCATATAAATATTTTTAGATGGAATTTTCACCAGGGCTATTACAATTTTAAGGCGAGCCCCAAGGGAAACTCCTAGGATTTGATCCTTAGGGTGCACATCGATGGAGGATTTCCCCAATCACATGTAACAAAAATATTGAAAAAGGTAGGGGATGAAGGTTATGTGGGGAACCAATCCACGTGGATAAACTAGTGGAGGTTGATGTCACCCCTTACCTCAGACTCTAGAGGTTTCAAATGGAGTAGGGTATAAAATTGTCGGGGTATTATCCCTGGGTTGACATAGCATGACGAAGCCCACTGGTATAGGTGGAAAAGAGTGGGACCATGTGGTTAGAAAATCCATGCTAAACTATTGGTCGACATGGCAAGCTCCACGTAATATCAAATGGGTCGTCTCCAGAAGGAACAATGAGAGGTAGCAAGAGTTAATTTTGAGGAGAGTGTTTTGGGGTGATGTGGCTTTTGAGGGGCCACACTTGCAATACCTCCCTTGTAGTGCATGCATATATGGATAGGGGGTTATTACATGGAAAGGATGAACGAGTCAGAAACTACAGTAACACTTCCATGTGGAAATGAGAGGCCGACTGATATTTCCACGCAGGGGCCACATGGAAACGTGGTGAGTTGGCATTAATTGAATGCCCAAACTTTGGATGGCCATATCTTTGGATCGAAGAGTCAGATTGGAGAAAATTTTAGATCATCATAATTATCTTGATGAGACGAATGCGATGGTATCATTTGTTTTTAGTTTCTTGAGAGTAAAAGAAAGCAAAAAATTTGGTCCCGATTTCCATAATTAGATAATGGAGATTGGGTCATCTAAGTAACTACCACTCACTAACCTTAGTTGGGGGTTACATATATTAGGTGATATTTTACAGTCATCCATCTCAATTCTTTCAGAATGAAAAAGTAGAGGAATCAACCATAGGACCATTTTTACTGGTGAGTCGCAGTGTGACAAATTGGGGTTTGAAATGTTTTGGGAGCATTTTGAGGCATTGAATAACATTTTTTGGGGGTTAAAACTTTGCCTTTTAATAACTGCACCCTTTGGTGCTATTTTACACATAGATTCCTTTCCAATGATGCAAGAATCACCTATTCAGAGTTTATATACAAAGTTATGCCACTTGGAAATTGACCTTCCTGTTTTGACCACCATAATTTGAGAGGATGCCATGTCATCCCCCATTATTCATGGAAAATGGGCTAGCTACACGATAATCATGAATAAGACTATAAAATAGTCCATATTGTAACTTTAGTTAATATTTGAAGGAGTCAAACTTAACCACTAGTAGGATATTAGGCTATGTTATATCCAGACCACTAGAAGGAAAAGGGGTTCCATTCTATTTGAGTGCATTTTTTTTCCATAGATGAGCAAAGTAGCCAAGAGTGGATAGGGAGAGAGAAAATAGAGAGGATTTGTGCAATGTAGCATTCCACGTGCCATAGATGTTACTTCTTTGTACTTGCATCCATTTTCCATTCAGAGAAAGAGAGCATAGCAACCTCACCTTCTAATTGGGGTTTCCTAGGTTATATCATTAGAGAAATTTTGACGTAAAAAATGAGCCTAAAAAAAATGTACAACAAAAATCAACTTTATAAGAACCAGTAGGATTCAATATGATGATGTCAAACATAGGGGATGATTCACCATTTTTGGAGCAAAAAAGTAAAAAGATATAAAAAAAATAAAAATAAAAAGAAAACTTTTTTTTCAACTCGTATTTTCAACTTATCTTCCTATTATTTTACTCAATTTTTTAGCAGGAGCATTCTTTGTATGCACAATTTAATTTTGCATCCAAGGAGTACCCATGTTGCATACTTTCGATGGACCCTACTACATGAAAAAATGTGATTGCAATCATGCTTTTTCATGTATTTTACATTTTTCATGTGGTAGGGTCCATCGAAAGTATGAAACATGGGTACTCCTTGGATGCAAAATTAAATTCAGTGTCCAACGAGTGCTCCCACTCAAAATTTTAGTAAAATTGTAAGGAGATAAGTTGAAAATACGAGTTGAAAAAGTAGTTTTTTTCTTTTTTGTTTTTCCCTCCAAAAAACTTGATGAGGTAATCTCTCCCTATTTTATTATTTCCACTATTATTTATAATATTCCTTAGGGGGCCCATTTTGGACTTTAAAATTTCTCTAATGCTTGTGTTAATTTGTGGTTTGTGAGTTTTAATTCATTATTCTTTATTTTTTCATAGTTATAATTTGCATGCATACACTATTAACAATAATTTACAGATCCAAAAAACTAAAGAGAAACAAATCCTCCTAGTGTAGATTTCATATTTTAAGCATGACTTTAGTAGATCTATTGTGATGATTTTTCTAGTGCAATATCCATAGTAGTTTATGGATAATATTGGTATTAGAGAAAGTTTTTTTGGGTATATTGTGGGGATTTACAGGGGATCTAGATCGACTAAGCTGAATGTCATAAAACCCTGGCTATGGTTAAAGAATTTTCCAATAACCCTCAAGATACTACAAAGGAGAGGCTTGTGCATCTATAAGCATAAATCACATATAAATTGTACTTTGAGCCTCCTCATCGAGGGCTTGACTAATAATATTTGGCTATTCGAAGAAGATGAAAGTTATAACACGAAGGTCAGATTTGAGGGGAAATTGGTGGATCGAGAAGAACCAAAGAGGGAATCTAAGAAAGAATCCAAAAATGATCAACGTAGTTCAAGTGTCATGAACCATTCACAATCCTGATTCAAAATGGAAATGAAGGTCGATATCAAGCCGTATATAGATAATATTGATGCTCTAATGCTAATTCAATGGTCACAACAATCAGAAGTTTATTGTAGTGTTCATCATATAGGAAGAACACAATATTTCATTTGATTGGTTGAAATTAGAGTGTCATGCCTTGACCTAGTGGTAAAGCCACACAAAGACATTTACTATGGAGGGAGATCCTATAGTGACTAAGTGGGAGGATTTCAAAACCTACATAATGTCACAATTTTACCCTATTGGATATGTAGAAGTCTAACAGATCTATGACATTACTTTAGGTAGAAGTATGAGCAGAGTGTAGGAGTACACCACTGAATTTAAAAAGATGACCATAATATTGGTTATCTCTTCAAAGAACCCACATTTACTCCTAATGTATCTAGGGGCTTGACGTAGACTTCTACATAAGCAAGTGACGTTATTTAAGCCCAAATTAGTGGAAAATTCTTGTGTATAGGCACAATACCTGGAGAACATAGTTTAGAGGAAATATAAATCCAATGGGTAGAAGCAAAAGGATCACCATGACACTTATAAGGAGGGGAAATATAAGTGGAAATGGTGAAAAAATATAAATACAATAGCCACAAAACATCAATACAAAGATCCCAACAACTACTACAACCACTATAAAATTCACGGTCATACAAAGGGGTAGTATTGGAAGTTGCATCCAAAAATTAACCCGAAGAATAAAAATAAAGATACTAAAAATAATAATCTCATGGTCACAGATTCGAGAAACTAGGTTGAAAGAAGCTCAGATTTGGATGAGAAGATCATTTATATATCAATGTAGAATCCTAGTAGCCCTTGACAATAAGAAGAAAATGAAAATACTAGTCTCCTCCATATGAAGATACAGGTCAAGAAGACAAATTTTGACTCAATATCATAGGAAAATCTCCTTGCAATAGAGCTAACTAATTGTTGGAGGGGCTAGTCAATTAGTTGATTAGCCTAGTTGAGTCAGACAACAAACAATGTAAAGACGAATGTTAAGATAGCTAAAGTCATATTAGTTAAGAGTTTGGTTGGATAGTTAGATTGCTGTAACTGTCTCGACATGATATAAATATTTGTCAATGTATCAATGTATAAGTTCTACTTGGATTTTAGGAGACATAATATAAAGTGTGTTTTTCTATGTTAATACGTGATGTCTATGCTACTGGTAACCATTTGCACCTTTACCTAGATCACAACATTGGTTCCGTTGCCCTTAGTTTGGACTCGAGTTATGAAAAATATGCAAGCATAAATGTTAACATTGGAAGAGATACAATTGTGGTGGGAGACAAAAATTAATAACTACCTGAAGAATTATGTGTGAAGAAACCCATTGTCTTTAGTAGAAGCCAAAGCCAATTTTGTCACTGAAGTGCATGATCAATTTATTGAAGGCACCTCGACAAAAATCAAGAAATTAGTAGATGGAGTCGCTCATGAAAAATCATTAGAGTGAATTTGATGCTCGACTTTTATTAAAACTCTCAAATCATGGTCGGACGAATCTACATGAGTGGGTCGAGTCGATTTTGGATGATTTTTGTGAAAAACAAGCAATAGAAGAATGAACCTCTATCGACCATGTAAAATCTAGATTCTATGATGATTTGCATGACAACTTATTTTGCTTGATTCCTACTCTTTTACATAAGTTCCTCCTCAACAAGGGTGTAGGTCATATAGTTGACTACCAACCTCCATTACAGACTCCAATAAATATCGACTGATAGAAGTGGAAAACCGAATGGCAGAACTTCTTAGACACCCATTGCAAAGACACAAAAGAATCTTGGGATTATTTTTTAAGCAAATAAACATGGTTGTCACGTACTTCCTAACTCAACGACATTATGTTGGGATGACATGGGGGGGGGGGGTAATGAGTCGTGAGAAATAAAAATAGAAAAAGAAATAAATAAAGTGGAGAAGTAGTTGAGCGTCATAAGATGGAAGGAAGATGACTGAATGTCAGTACAGAACAACAAGAAATCACTCGACAAAACTATAATTAACAATTGAAGCAGTTGACCGATATCTAGAAAATAGCAAGGGACAAATGACAAAAACGATGGGAAACATAAGAAAAGAATACCATAGAATGAAAATGAAAAATGGTGAGTGTGTGAGAGAAGATGCACGAGACTCCTCAAATGAGTTGAGAGGTGTTTCACCACCCACTCTGACAGAGAACAATGGTCTACTTGTAAGTCCTAGAGGGCAAGTAGACGCAATGGAAATTTATGACTCTGGTTCCACCATCCGATAGATTCTGACTATATCAATAAAAAGTCCCATTGTAAGAAAATTCCTTTAGCAATCCTCGTGACATTATTCAGACATTCCCATTGTTTAGCATAATGAAGATGACCGAAGAAATCAACTAGAAATTGTAAAATCTAATGAAAATCAACCAAATAGTGAGAATCAAGGAATTGAACAAGTACTTATCCAACCCAGTAATCTTGCGATTGTACCCCCCTTCTGCTATTAGTATCCATTGAAGAAGTTGAAAACATAAACCTGGTCGGTGAACAGTCACGACCCAAGCTGAGTCGGTTTACCAAATACATAGATAAAGTATGCCATACTGACGAGTCATTATCGGGAGATATCATCGATAAGGAACAAAGTAGCATGCATGAGAGCAGTCAACCCACCATTGATCCTGTCGTAAACGACCAGTCAAGTAATACTTAGGAATTTAGAACATTGGAACCTTTGATAAGAAAAATGGGATTAAATCACATTACCCTTTGTGAGGGTGATGAAGATCCAAGAAAACATTGGTTCGTTTGTGAAAAATTCTCATCTGCAAATGATATTATTGATGAATATAAGAAAATGGATCAATTCACATCTGCCTTGAGGAAGTGAGAATTAAAATGGTTCATGAATCTCACCAAGAAGCAATCGAAATCGAAGGAATAAATTAAGAACAAATTTCTCACCTTCTTCAAGGTCTAGGATGTCAAACATATTATAAAACATAAACTAAAATAAATTAACAATGACCAAATGAAACAATTAGAGAATACGCTAAAAGATTCAAAGATGTGTTGAGCCAGATCCCATACATTATTGATGAAAACTTATTAGGACAATAATATGTGGTTGGTATCCTCTAGAAGATCCACAACCTGTTAAGAATGCACGAAGCTAAAACTTGTGAAGAGGCTCCTAAGCTGGCAAAACACATTGAAACAAATGATGAAGGTTAGTCACTTGTCTCATCAATTGATAATAAATTTGAAGATAAAATTGAGCAACTACAAAATTCGTTGCTGGCGTTGACATTCACAAAGAATAACTTGTGGTGCACTAAATGTCAGACCGAAGGACATACTAAGGACACTTATAAATATGCATATTATTTTGATAAGGATGTCCAATGAATACCGTCTGATATATATTGCGATAGATGTCGTATCGCTTCTAATCATACTACTAAAGATTTCTAGTACAATATTCAGATTACTAAGCCTAAGTGGTGCACCATTTGTGAAGATAATACATAATCAACGCAAGAATGTCCACTCAATGGAAAAAACAAGCCAAATTACCATGTTATGTACCATACACATGTTTGAAATGTGTTGTCATTGATGTGAAAATTCCAATATGGAATCCTATTGTAGCAACTGGTATTATTTCTCCTAATTGTTATTTAATTTAATAATTTATTTGTTATGACAAATATCGAAATAAACACACTACAACCTTCACAAATAAAATTCTGCAAAAAAATAATGCGCTGGAAACTAATAAATGCCAACACATGCATAAAATATGAGACAATTATTTTTGGACAAATGTCCCTGGAAAAACCCAACTTGGGAAAACCGGTGCAATAATGAGGGTTTTTATTATTACGCAGCAATGAAGATCTTAGTACAATCTGGATTCTTGAAACTGGAAATCCACAACAAGAAAATATAGGCTAAATTATTGAAGGGAATTACCCTTCCTCCACAATCAATCCTAAGACAACTTTCCTTCAGAGAAATCAGCCTCTGTGTCATCCTCTGTGCTACACTGCGAAGTCTCTATGACCTCAAGCCTCTGGCTGGTCTTTGATGAAGTCGTTTTGCCTTCTTCTGCTGAGGAAATTGTCTCTCCAACCCTCCAGAACCTTTGCCAGGTCATTGGAACTAAGAATGAATTTTCTCCCTCGCAAATCTATTTGCCATCTTTGAAGCAACTGCACAGTCCTCTGTGCTGCCTCACTGGGAAAACTCGACCCTCTTGCTGCTGCCTCTCAGGATTGGAAAAACTTCCTCCAAATCACTATCCCTGCCCCTCACTCACTGCTTTGATCTTTGGCTTTCTCTCTAGAGACTGATTTCTGCTACTCAGGAAATCGATCTGCTAAGGAAATTGAACTGCTCAAGTGTATTCTCCATCACCACATCGATCTCTTCTTATAATCCATTGTTGGGGAACCAACAACCAAGAATAAAACTTAATTAATGGTTAGGATCATCTATGGATCGATGCATGTGATTTTCTAGATTATTCTCACCTTATCTCAATTAACATTGATTAATTAACCATATTCCCTAAATTTAGACTTAGAAAATAAGTAAAAATTGGTTAATAATTTAATTGAGACACTTCTAGGCGGAATTTCTAGAAACAATTTCTGGGTTTTGGACATCTCATGCATTCTATCTTCTCCACCAAATTTTGTGGATAGAACACATCCGATGCTACAAAAACTAACATTCCCTCTTAGCAAGCAATGTGTTCTAGTGTTGCACACCCTGCCACAACACTTTGTCTATGTATAGTCTCCTGTTATGCTGTTAATGTTTGGCCATACTTCCCACCAACCACTGCGCAAATCTGATACACACTGCATCTGACCCTACTTTACTACTACCAACACTGCATCTGCACTGCAAATCCCTCTCATTTGTTGATGTTGCAACTATAACTACTGCAACTAAAAGGCATCCAAAATACTAAATCAACTGTGTTCAGTATGATGCATCTGTCTCCCGAGTCTCTGATTGCTACTAGCATCTGCACTGACATTGAAGAATATGTGTTGCTGCTGACTCTGTACTACGCTCCTCAACATCTAACTACAACTAGTTTGTAACTATCACTCTAGAATTGACTGCACCAACTGCCACTGATCGATCCTGCTATTGTATATTGTGGGCCCCTGTAGCAAGGTACTAATCCATGAGGTTGACTCCTCAAGTACCCTTACCAATCGTTGTAGTTCTCTGGGACTACAGTACCAAATCTCCCCACCTCACTCCTAAAGGTATATCTGTGAATATCGTGAAGTCTTCCTCCAACCTAGAGGACAACCTGTCAATCCCTGCAGAGGCTGCATGCTGGTCCTGCTTCTCCTCCTTGTCCTTCTTCCTGAGAGGACACTAGGTACTATAGTGACCGAGCTCACCACATCTGAAGCACTTGAACTTTGACAGATCCTTCTTCTTCTTTCTTTTCTCCCCCTTCCCATGATTGAGACCCTTTGAAGTGAGGGCCGCATTCTCCTCCTCCTTCATCATCTTCGATCCGTTGCTACTACTGCCATTGATGGAGCTCTTTAACAGAGCTATTATCAACTCCTGCTGCTGCAAATTGGCCCACATCCTGTCCCATTTTGGTAGCCTATCTCTACCCAATATGCTTTGGACAAAGACCTGCCAATCCTCTGAGACGTTGTTGAGTGACAATCACACTAGCTTTGTGGGTTGAGGCACAACCCCAACAACTAGCAGTGGTCTCAGACCTCCTAAATATTGGTAAGGAAGGGATCTATGCCTTCCCCCTTCTGCATCCGGATGCATCTCAACTTCTCCTTAAGAAACATCTTCCGCTGCTCAGAAGTTCCTTGGTATAATGTGGAGAGAGCATCCCACATCTGTTTGGCAATATATTTTCCAGTTATATGTGAGACTATATGATCCCCGACTCCATCTAGGATCAATCGCTTTGCTCGCGCCATCTCTTTCTTGTATTCTTTCTCTTGATTTGCATCCTAGGGAACTGCCACTACATTATCAATGTAGGCTTGCAGGCCATATTCATCTAGAAGGAAGGACATCATATCCTTCCAGATGACATAGTTGGAAGCTCCATCCAACCTATCTTTATCTCTAAGCCTTATAGTGGCCATCTCTGAAAATGTTTAAAAATCCCTCTTTCCTTCTGCTTGACTACTGCTCTACTAATCGCACTCCTTTCTGGAGCGAGAAGATCTTCTCACAACTACAGCCAATTTGCAAGGAAAAATTGAACTTCTGAGACTCGAAGTTCCCTGAGGAAAATTTTCCCTCTATGTGTGCTTTTCTCTTTTCCACCCGATGTTGGTTTTGTTCTAGTGAACTGCTACAAAACCCTATGCGTGCAACCATAAATATGCCCAACAGAAAATTTGAGCTGCTCCCTCTTCCTCTGGAATAACTCGATCCAGAAAATCAATTTTTTCTGCCTCTCTACTTAGAAAAACCGAACTTCCTCAAGCAACTCGACCTGCCTAGAAAAGGACTATGCTGCTCCTAGGAATTTCAACCTGCAGCTCTTATTGAACAACGAAATTCCTTCTTTTGCCTTTGAGCTCCCCGACTGATCAACTGTGCTCTAATACCATGTGAAAATTCCAATATGGAATCCTATTGCAAGAACTAGTATTATTTCTCCTAATTGTTAATTAATTTAACAATTTATCTGCTACGAAAAATATCAAAATAAACACACTGCAACCTTCACAAATAAAATTCTGCAAAAAAATAATGCATTGGAAACTGAGAAATGCTAGCACACACACATAAAATATGAGAATTATTTTTGGACAAATGTCCCTGGAAAAACCCAACTTGGGAAAACCGGTGCAACAGTGAGGGTTTTTATTATTATGCAACAGTGAAAATCTTAGTACAATCTGGATACCTGAAACTAGAAATCCACAACAAGAAAATAAGGGCTTAATTATTGAAGGGAATTACCCTTCCTTTATAAGTCATCCTGAACAACCTACCTACAGAGAACCCAGCCTCCTGAAGCCTATGTGTCAACCTCTGTGCTACGCCACGCAGTCTCTATGACGTCAAGCCTCTTACTAGTCTATGATGAAGTTATTTTTCCTTCTACTGTTGAGAAAATCACCTCTCTAGTCCTCTGAAACCTCTTCCAGGCCATTGGAACTGAGAACAAATTTTCTCCCTAGCAAATCGAACTGCCCTCTCTGAAGCAACTGCATTGCCTCATTGGGAAAAATTGACCCTCTTGTTGCTGCCTCTTCATATTTGGAAAAAATTCCTATGGATCACTGTCCCTGCCCCTCACTCACTGCTTCAATCTCTGGATTTTTCTCCGACTATTGACTGCTGCTACTTAGGAAATTGATATTCCAAGGAAATCTAACTGCTCAAGTGCATTCTCCCTCACCACTTCAATCTCTTCTTATAATCCACTATTGAGGCACCAATGGTCAAGATTAAAACTTAATAAATGGTTAGGATCATCTATGGATCGATCCATGTGAGTTTCTAGATAATTCTCACCTTATCTCAATTAATACTGATTAATTAACCTAATTCGATCTCATGTACTCTAGCCTCTCCACCAAATTGTGGCTAGAACACATTTGATGCTATAAAAAATAGGAATTGATGGCAAAGGCATTAACAAAGATTGGAAAAGAAAATTGCATTGGTAAGTATGTTGTCATTGATAGCCAATGGAAAATATTGGCAAAGGCAAGCATGGCAGTCAGTAAAGGCAATAATAGAGGTGGCACAGGAAAACTGAATGCAAAGGCAAAGGCAAAGACAAGCATGATAATAATTGGTGGAAAAGTTATGGTGAAAAGGATTTGGAGTCACTTTTGGAGTAGATGATCATCTCAAGTGCAGAAGAAACTCACCTAGATGGATAGAGATTTGAAAGAGATTTCTAACGGTATATAGAAGCCCCAAAATGGCCTCCTAGATCGTGAGATAGATATGGTTAAATCTCTATGACCCCAAGTCAAAGTTTGTATAGCTAAAAGGTGTTTAGAGGAGCCTTTGGTGTGCAGCCAAAGTTGGCACAAGTTCCAAACCCAACGGAGGAGCCTCTGCACAAAGCTTTGGGCTTAAGTGGAGGCCACAATAGTATCAAAGAAGTTTTTCATTGGCCAGAGGTGGAGCCCACCTGACAAGCTGGCCCGGAGGGTTCACCCCAACGCGAAACCCTTTGGCTCACAAAGGGATGGATCAGGAAGAAAATTCTACGCCACGTGGTGGATTTATGAGGGGCACTAGAGTCAGTCCATTAGATGGGCTCTATGGTCCCAGAATCAACTTCCTACATAACTGATCACGCAGATCAATCACAAAGAGATACTTCGAGGGCACCCCTTCCAAAACCATAATCTGCTCAAGAGTGGTGCCAGAGACTAAAGGCTTGAACCTAAAGATTTTTAGAAAAATGAAATGGTCGTAATCTAAGGCCTTAGAGGACCTTTTCTCGCTCCTCCAGGAAGAAATATGGTGGCTCGTGATTGGCCGAGCGATAACAAAGGATGACGTCAGCATCAACCAATATGAGGTGGACACATGGTTGACAGATTTGACATTTTTGGGCACCTAAGTGGCCCTTTTCCGTGTGACATGTGTCACCACTTAGAGGACGACATGTGGTAGTAGTGATTACATCCTGACGGAATAAGCTCGGAAGATTTAAAATAATGCACAAGAGGCTTTGCCAGGTGGAGGGTGTCGGGAAACGTTGCCCTGTTGACAGTAGCGACAACAAATTAAAAAGGCTTCCGGAGGACCCATAGGACAACTCATCTTGTAGGAATTTCCTTGAAGATTTTGTTGAATGCATTCTGTGGCAGCACCGGGTAGAAGGGACTGGGCCATGGAGGCAGAGTGACAACCAATAGAGAGAGTGTCAGGTGGTCGCCACAGACATGTCAACCCAGAGGGAAGACCCCAAGGGGGCTCTGAAATTAGTGCTAGGCATAGGTTCCATGTGGTTGTTGAGACCAGGGGTGCAACAACTATAGAGTGTGTGTGTTGTAGGAAATGTGGAAAGTAGCAGATTGTGCGAGAGTTGTTGGTTGCTGTATAAGTGAGAGCAATAAAGAGTTGCTGGATTTGGGGTGTTGCATGAGAGTGTGCATCTGAATTGTGAGAGAAACATAATGATGCTAAGGTGTTGATGCTATTGGTAAAGCAGAGCATGGTGATTTTATCAACAATCATAAATTGTTGAAGGTGATGGTGATTTTTATCAGTAACCAGGGATTGCTGAAGGTGGTCATGGTGGCTTGGGTGAGCAGTTGCAGTGGAAGAATTTGTTTTCTTATGAAGTAAGAGGCCTATTGAAATAGTAGGGAAATGGCATGAAATATGGATCAATAGGGCTGGAAAGTGGTAGCTTGCAGACCAGGGGTAGCACCTCCTTCTAGTGGGTGCTAGTAAATCTTCGGGGGAAAGAGTCCCTTTCAGTAGAGACTAATAAATGAGCAGGGGAAAGTGTCACTTCTAGTGATTACTCGTAAATGAGTAGGGGTAACAGTCCCATTCCATGGTAGTTGATAAATGAGAAGGGATTGATGTTCCTTTCAGTAGCAGCTGATAAACCTACAAGTGGTAGCTTGCGGGGCCATGATGTAATCAAGTTGAAGCTTATAATAAAAAGAAAATTGGTGTCTTGTGTTTATTTTTCTCATGTGATTGATGTTTATGATTTTTATGATGTTATGTTCTACATGATTGAGATGTGTTTTTAATCCATGAATAATTATTAAAGTGATTAAAAAGTTAAATTTGTGAAGAATTGTATAATTTGGCCACACTACTGATTCACCCCCCCTCTCAACAATGTCTTGGTTTTCATTATTTCTAACAATTGATATCAAAGCCAATTTCCTTTAGGATTAGTCTAACAGTTGGAAGGAAGATCTAGGATAATGGGAACCAGGATTGGATTACCTCAGATGGAGTTCCATTTTTGAATGGATCAAATTATACAGCTTGGAAGGTAATAATGAGAATCTACTTGCAAGATCTTGATTTGGATGTATGACTATCTATGGCGTATGGAGTAATAAATGATAAGTTTGATAAACAAGCCAGGAAGTAAATCATGAGAGGGTTGTCTAAGTCAGATATATAAAAAGTAATATGTTTTAAAACTGTGAAGGAGATATGGGATAAATTGCAGTCCATCTATGAAGTAGACATGCAAGCTGCATATGATGTCAAGAGGCTTTCCATGGAGGATGAATCAGTAAAAGATTCAAAGAGCACTGAAGATGATGAATCAAATGATGATTCCTCTATATCAATAGGCCAAGTCGATGATCAACACCAAGAGTAGATGCAAACTACAAGTAAGTTGTTATTCTATTATTATTGTAGAACAACACACCATTTATGTTCAAATGCTCGGTTGCAAGTACTGTTGGAAGTGAGAGTTGTTCATTAAGTTCTAGTGGAGAAAGGACTACCTTAGTAGCAATAGCAGATCTAGAAGAAAATGGGTCCACCTTCGGTGAAGAAGAGGAATCCCTAGAGTCATCAAGGGAACAAACTCTTGAACAATATGAGAGTGAAATAGACACTTGTTGTGAATCCAGTTGCTCATCTAGTGACTTGGAAGATCTTGATGAAAATATCTATTTGAAAAATGAACTCATATTAGCTCTCAAGGAGACTAAGAAATTCAAAGTTATAAATACGAATTTGGAAGAAGAGAATAAGATATTAAAAGATTAGTTGATGAATCTTTAGAAGCATGCAGATAATTCTAAAGCGTTTAAGGAGAATCAAACCAACCATGGTTCCTCTCAGGCCGAGATAACAATTGAAGATGGCGATGACTCAACAACAACGTTAAAAGGGAAGAGGAACATTGCTTTTTTCCCCCCAACAAAATAAGGGCCCACGCAGTAGCCAGAAGAAAACAAGTAGTCATGGAAGCATCAACAACAACAACAAAAGGAACAATTTATCCATGCAAATCGAACTGCACAAAATTCTGCTCGGCACAGAAGGAAACCCCTCATTTGTTTTTATTGCAACAATGCAGGGAACTTTTCCTCCAAGTGTCCAAAGTGGAAAAAGAAGGTGCAACAACAAAATATGAATGAGCTATTTCAACCACAACAATGAATTCCTTAGAAGATAAATTCAAACAATGGAGTACAAAGAGCCTTTTCCCCTAAAAGGAAATATTTTCAGCGGCCCAATAGCAACAAAAGAGAAAATTACAGTCCAAGAAGTTGGACATGCACAAGATTTGGTAAGAATTTTACTTCCTTTGCCCCCTTCTTGCATATAGTTGAATGCTACAGGTGTAAGAATTTTTGGCATAAAGCAGCTGCATGCAAATATGGAAAGAAATTCATTTTCCAGAATGCTGCAAAAAGAGTTGAGAGCCAAGGTAGATCGAATGATGCATGGAGGCAACACATAACAATGTTTGATATAGAAAATTTAAATTCTGAAATTCTTGTGGTTGATCTCTCCTATATAACCTGCAACAAGCAGAGACTCCAATCAGACAAAAGAAGCAGCATCAACCGTGACAGTCCTCCAAAGCAATATAGTGAGAAAAAATAGAAACAAGTAAATTTCAAATTGGCTTTAATTAGTGCTAATAAGAAGAATGACCAGTGGTCTACATGCTCAGGAAATGGTAGAAAGTCACCGAGTCAGGAAAACTAGCCCAAGAAATCAACTCATATCCAGGTTTGGAAGAAAAAGGAAGATAATCTACTTAAGAGGAGTAGATCCCTTGTTCCTCTTCATTGAAGAGAAGAGGTTGGATTCAAGGGAAGCCAGAAAGGTCAAATGCAAGGATAAAAAAGGAACATGCCAAGGAATGCATCTGAAGGATAAGAGAAGTGTTGAATGTTGTCAAATCAAATTGATAGACATATCGTGATGATTTGTTTACAAGCTTTTCCAGTGAGTCTTCTTTACATATTCAAATGCAAAGAGGGAGATTGGACACAGGGGGAGTATATTCAAGTCAAGATTTGAGTATGCATTAACAATTGGTATCAGTTGTGTGTTACATGATGGAGGCTAATGGTGTTTTCTACATATGAGAGTAATGAAAATGGATTTACTGTTATGATATTGTTCCAATTAGTATTCAGACATCAGATTTATGGTGAAAAGAGCATGATCATAGGATGGGGATACTCATTCATCAAGTGCTCGACTATTGCTAACATTAGCATCAATTCAACTGTTGGCATTAGTTTAGTTTAGTATCACTTGGTAGCAAAGGTATTGTCAATTGGTATTTACAATCATTAGACTTCTTGTTAGAGTATGGTGTTCATGTGGTCTAGTGTTGATAGGAAAGTATTGATATGACTATTGTTCATGAAGAGTCAAATGTGTCATGGTGAGTTTGTTTTCATTATAATTCTACCAGGTAAAGCACAAGATGAGTTGTTGGTCTAGGCATGCATTGGTGAGAGTCCCTCTATGATTGTCAAAGTGTTGTACTTTGTTGAAAATTGATGGTGTCATGCATAGGAAAGGTTGTTCTTGTTGCTAAAGGATAGGTGTATGTGTCTAGGTAGGAACTGTTATGAATGTAATCCCTGCTGAGACTCAGACCAACAGGAATCATTTTCTCATGGCTTAGTTGCACAAGCATGTGTTGTTTCAGCAAGAGATCCCTCTTGTTTGCTTGAGATAAATATTGGGAGTGAATAATCCTTTCCCTTCTATTAATTATTCTTCACAGGACATAAAGGAAGCTACTTGGATTAGAGAGGTACTTGAGTTTTTTAGCGAAAGAAGCAGTAGTTGACAAGTGCACGAGATCAAAAGACATAGGGACATTATTGGCAGGGGTATCATGTTAGTATATTTTCAATTGATGTCAAAGGGGGAGAAGTATTTCTAATCAAACAAAAGATGGTAAATGATCAGTGGAAAAGCAAAGGGAGAAGTGTCAAGATGGTAATGATCATTGGTAATGATGTGTTGTTTGATCTTGGTGTTTCCATTAATGATAAAGGGGATATTTTTGGAAATGTGTTGTCATTGATGGAAAAGGCAATGAAAATATTGGCAAAGGCAACTATAAAAGCCCCTGGTTATATTTCCATGTAAAAAAGAAATATAAGACCAAGGTCATGCAACACATATTCCAAGCTGAGTGGTGGGAAAAACATCCTAGTGGCTGTCACTTTCAGTTTATTAATGGTTATGGAAATTGGCAAAGCGAAAGAGGCATTAACTGTAATTTATTTACGAAAATAAAGGAAAATAGGAGGAAAGGGAGATGAAAGGTCACAAATTTGAATGAGAAAGAAATTTAAGGAAAAATGAAAAAAAAATGAAGAAATAAAGGCCTCAATGATAAAAAGGCTTTTGAGGATCAATCCATGGCTTTTTTCAGTTGAAGCTTTTGTCAGTGTTAAATTTTGACAGTTCTATGGTGGAGATTTCTCTCTATTCTCTAACTCTCTCATACTCTTGCACACTTGGAGTATTGTTGGTGTAATTTGGCATATATTGGATTTGGAGAAAGAAGGAAAAGCAAAAGTAGGAAAGCGCAAGAGAACATTGGGATCAACTACTACAACGACATTTCTTTGCAGGTATCGAGTTGCATGTATGATTTCCTTGCTATTTTTGGCATGCAAGGTACATGCATGTGGTTTATTGGTTATGAAATGTCATTGGCACGAAGGATTTCCTGGATTGACAATGGTTTTTCCTAGCCTTGCCATTTCCTGGATAGCCATGGTGTTGTGTGTTTTTCCATTTGTTTTCTGATTGGTGCTCATGTTCCTTATGGCTGTGGGTTGAGTTACTAGTGTTGAAGCCTTGGTTGGACAAATGCTTTGGAGCCCTATGACAACTGTGGGTTGAGTTACTAATCCTGGATTCGGGTTGGAACAAGTGCTCTAGAGCCCTAGACAACTTGGGTAGAGACCTATTTGGTTATGGTTAGTGATGTCTGACCGTGAGGTGGAATCACTGGTTGAGGGTTGAGGCGGTTTGGCCTCTGGAAACCCTGGTTTTGTTTTGTTTTGGTTATTCCATGATATCCCACATTCATTCTTGGAATATGGCATGGGGGTGACTGACTGAAAGAAAGATTTGGTTCAACCCAGTCTATGATCGGGTGGTACATGGAAGTCCCTGAATTGGTTGGAATTTTCATATGTTAATAAGAGGTATTTTCTTTTGTGATCTATGAGCATATGTATTGATTGTGATAGTGATATTATGGCTGAGTTTCCATGGTTTATATGTTGGTTATTTCTGCTTTATATGTTGGTTATATGTTGATTATATGATGTATATCGTCTATGGCTCTTGACACGTTTGATGAATATATGAATGGTTGATGAATGCATGGAATAACAAATGTTATTTCTATTATGAGAGGAAATTAGACCTTCTTGGTGTCAGATAAGTTCCAGACCCCTATGTTCAGATATGCATTCTTGACCTGTATTTACATGTTTGCCACATGTTTGACGAAATTCCTGTCATGGTTAGGCTTGGTTAGGTCAAGTCCTTGATTAAGTTTTGTGTTAGAGGAATTTTCCTTGTTTCATTCATTGTTTTGGAAAGTATCATCAAGTTTTGGGTAGTGATTCAGAGTCTAGCCTTGAAAAGGTGGCATAAATTTTGCGGTTGCAGGCACATAAATGGGAAATTGGGATTGCAGTCGCTCCCTTGAAGGCTTATGCATGCGACTGGAAGCCTACAATCACATCGATGCAGACTTGTGCATGCGAATGGGAGTTCAGGTTAGTGAAAAAGAAATATGACTCAGGTTTTGGGCACCTGAAGGTGTGGTTTAGCTCTTGGGGGTCCTTTAGATCCCGAGGAAGGTCATTAAATTTTCAGTTTATTGATTCCACTTCCTTAAATATATCGAGGAGGTTGATTCATATCATAGTAACTCTTCGTCACATGTTTACCCCAGTAGACCAGCGAACTTGAGTAAATGTGAGAGGAGGGTAGTTACAAAGTGGTATCAAAGTGGGTTCCATTCTCTTTGGGTGATATCTGATACCACAGAGTGGTACTATAGCTCCCTATTAATTTTTCTTAGGGATATATTGTTCTTTGCTTCGATAATTGGGTTTCTTCATTAACACATTAAATTCACCCCATAACATCATCAAATTATTCAGCAACATATGAAACTATGTAGAAAGAACAATATCATCATCATTAATGCAGTGACACATAAAGGAACAATAGAAGAAAAACATTCACACATAGAGACACCAGGATTGGTTGGAGACCAGGGCAAAACCCACTATGGGGAAACCCGTTCAAATTCTTCTTTTTATTAGATCATCATTGAATGATTCAGTAAATGAGAGTAAAATAATCCATGTTTTCAACCTTAAACCTATCCAGCAATAATCAACTAAACAATATCCATAAAATTAACCCATCAATGCTTATACTCAAAAACTCTGATTCAGAAGCCTGTAATGAACTGTCACTATTTGCGGTCAACTGCCGAATCCTGCGATCGATGAGAAAAAACTTTGGACAATTGAAAAACCAACATTTAGGTCTTGGTCGCATGGAGGAGGAGTCATGTGTATGACTGGAAAGGTCCAATCGCTCCCTTGAGCATGTAAGCCAATGACTGTGGTTGAATTCAACCTTTGGAGAGCTAGCGACTGTGATTGTGAAACCCTAGATGCCAGTTGCATGGAGGACAAGTTGTGCGTGCGAATGGGATGATTTGGTCGCACAAATGAGTTGGTTAGCAATTGAATGTGGTAGAGTTATTCCTGTGTTGTTCAGACCCTACAATTCCATCTTTGAGTGAATCCATTCCTCCGCGGACATGCCTCAGACCTGTGTGAGCCAAAACAAAGAAAGAGAATAAAATAATGTCTCATGATGATTTCTAAACGAGGTAGAGGTCACTTGTATTTATAACCTTCCAAGGGTGTCCAATTTTCTTTAGGGTTGACCTGATCAAATATGCACACGTGGGCTCATAATTCAAAAATACACTTTCCCTTGTCCAAATTAGATGATATTTAGGTCGATTTTGGTCCTCTCGAAAATACGAATTTAATGAAATCATCATATCCATCAAATGAGCTTCAATATTTTAACACTCCCTCTCAACTAGGGAAAATTCCACCTGTCAATATCTGACCATCGATCAACATGTCATCCTGTCATCATATCATATCCAATATCGTCACTGTTCATCTCGATTCACATCTTACTTATTCCTGCTTATCTCTTGATTGTCCCTGCTCATATGTTGAACATCCTCGAATATAAAAGAAGAAGAATTTGACATCGGAGGGGAGCCTAAGCTACCACCCTCTATTCATTGAGGAGCCATTGCTACCACCCAGAATCTCTACCAGCGGGGAGCTCAATGCTACTTCCTGGGAAACATCATCGGGGATCCAATTCTACGACCCACATCATCATCAAAGAGAACACATAAAAATCACATCGGGGAGCACATCTCAACCCGTATTCTCACGGGGGAGCTAAATATCTATGACCCCATATCAAGCAATAGGTGATATAGGGGAGCACATCTCAATCCATCCTATTGCCTTCCATTATTCCCAACAATGACCCTCCACCTACATCATAATACGAGCTTGGGTGAGATACCCAACTTACCAAAATGTGAGTATCACACGCCCCCAAGGCTCTTCAACCCATTGGCCAGACGGGGAGGGACAATCCCAACAAGCCCGACTTATAGGTATGATGCCAACTATGGTATACTCTACAAAGACCAAGATAGGGGAGCAATATATCTAATCCTATGGGTAACATATAGGGGTGATACAATATTTTCCAATGATCCCCCAACCCCAGGAGCCCTCTATCTCAATTCCACACCCCGAGAGCTCAAACAAGGGGGGAAAGAGCTGGCTCAGTGTCCTCAATCAACGATGATCTCTGTATATCAAAAACATATCATCATGCTCATATATGGTGATCATCATGTCTCAATAACAACTGTCTCCTATTCATACAAGACATCAAATCAAATATCATATTAGAACAAAATATACATATAAAGAAAGGATACCATAGTCATGCTCCCTCTCGAGGAGGTGTCAACTACAAGCCTAAGCTTGTTTCTTATAACAACACTATCTCATTGAAATTATCTCTTTCCCAGTTATATACAGGATTCTCTGCCAATTGACTCCTACTCTTTGTCATCGAAGTGTATCCATGGCATATCCAGAACCTGCTCAAACATCTCTCCAAAAGCTTCTTCATCATACCTCATAGATAGCCATGCTAGCAACCATCGTACTGAACCTCGATCTTGCTTAAAGCTACAAAATTTTGATTCAAAACATCATGGCAGCTCTCATACTAAGGCAACACCCAAATGTGCTCGTTAATAACTATCCAAACATCATCAATACATCAATGCAGTCACATATCATAGGAAGAATGTCAAAGATAGATCATCCCATGCAAACATCTTGAAGTGTGCTCAACAACTCAATGTGCATGAAGCGGATCAATCATGAATTCAATCAGGTTATGCACATGTGTTAAAACATCAATGCTTTGATAAATTGTCAGTTTCCAAGTCAGGTTCAACAATATCTCTTCACAATTTCTTGAAATTCAATTGGAGTGTCCAAGGATTTGCATTTCCAATTTCCAAAAACTCTTCAATAGCTTTGCAATGCAGCTTTTCTTTTCCAAACTTCAAGACGAGATATATCATGACATGATTCTTCATTTTGAACTTGATCATTAGAGGCTCATTACCTATCAAGAGTAGATCATCAGTATATATAAAAACGAAAATCAAAGACATACCTTATACCCCTTTGAAGTATAGGTTTTGGATCGAAAAATCTTCTTCACTTCACCATGTAACTGTCAATGCAGACATACCCAGCTCAGCTAGCTTGCTTCATACACTTCCTTTTGCAAACATAACACTTTACCAAACCAATAAGCTCAAATTTACATGCAATAAAATCAATTAAGTCACCTTATCAAAGTTTAGATGCCAAATCATAACTAATATCAAAATCATCAATATCATTGTAACAAATTCTTTGGACCAAGTGACAGGTAGAGCTCACATCCAAATATCAAATTATGACTTTATCATGCCAACAAGTTGTCATCTACCAAGAAATATCAATCCAAACTTCATCAAGTCATCCTCATGATCATAATATAAGTCACTAGATGCAAATACATACACCAAGAATAAGTCATGCATGTTCCATCCATTTATTGTGAGATTACTTCATACTGAATCATAACTATCAATATTTCAACCATTGTGTCAAAGCTAATGATGTCAACACAAAATACCAATATAAGTCACTGAAAGTCACTATGCCCATATAACATTGTTATTAAGGCAAATCATCAATCGTCAAATAAAATCATTAGTCATCATGTCAAATCCTAAATTTGCTATCACAGTGAGATCTATAGCCCAAAACATATCTCAATCATCAAGTCAAAGTTCCAAATCATTATCAAGAATCATGTCAAAAATCCAAACACTGTTTATCTATATCATTCAACCAAATCTAGTCAAACCCTTGGAACTTTTATTAAACATTTTCATACACAAGCCTCAATGGTTAAATCATAATGACATATTGATATGCATATCCCTGTCACCTGCAAACACACGTTTAGTCAACATATTCATGTTAGAGTGAGTCAAATATTTAAACTTCCTTGCTCATATAACTTGTTGTATGCTCCATGTATGTAGGATTGACATCCTTCAAGTGCACTTCTGATTTTATGCACAAAGCTTCACTTTTGTGACCTGTAGACATAATCTCACCCATAGGCCTTCCTCCATGTGGTTGAGATGCTACAATCGAAATCTTGAGCTTACTTCCGTGTGGATGAGGCTTAGAGTAAGGGAAAACTATCTCTTCTCAGATCATAACTTTGCCGCAAACCAACAATATCAGATGTTTGTCTATTCATGCCCATAAATCATATTTCAATAGTAAAGAATATTCTATACATATAATACAAATAAGGATCTTATGGAGAGATTCTCCCTGTGAATGGGAAGCCAGAGTCAGTCATCTTCATTCAAATCATCAACTTGTCTATAATATTGTCATGCATTAGCAGATCTGTTAGATCATAAAGTCAGAATATATCACATATTTATCATGGTCATATGTTAGCATCAATTACTTTATCATTACATCATGACATCAATATTTCATCAAGGGTTAGTGTCTAATAGCTAATAGGAGCATACTTCAACAATCATGATCACAACATTACATAAATCAATCCATTGAGTTAGGGAATTCAATTTCACCATATTCCATAATTACTAAGATCATTAAAAATTAACCAAGGCCAACAAGAAGATCATGAATATCAATATCAATTTTACACTTCTATCATCATGGATACCATGCTTATCACAAACATTATTAATAATATCAAGTCGCTGTCTATTAGAATCAAGGTGCTAGCCTCCATCAAGTATACCAATATATCATAGATCAATATTAAATAGAATCAAGAAGTTCAGTATGTCTAAAAGGTAAGATACTTGTTCACTACCAAGGGCACCATCTCATCATAAATACCATGAATTAAGCTTACTTTCATACGCATGAACCATTTGTGAAGGGGACATTCTCATCAAACCTTAGGGCTTACCTTGCCATCAATTTTGAAGTTGAAACATAACATTGAAACAATATACCATGCATACCTTGTAGTATTCAAACACTTGTGCACCTTCTTATTTTTCATAGGCATCTTGTAGCATTTTTGTTACCTTTAATAGCTTCTCTTCTTCTTGCATTAGATATGATCCTCAAGAAGGATCCACTTATCACGAATCATGAAGAGGTTAGAAGCATCCAAATACTTAAATATACGTGCAAGAAGTATAAGTATAATCAAAACAATAATCAAATATATAATTCTAAACAAAATTAAAAACATAAAGGAGCATCATAAATCAAGAAGTACTTATGTTCAATAAGAGGTGATCATCTCCCTCTTGAACCATAATTGCACGTTCTCCACTTGTTGTCTTCAATATATATTCATCAACTTCATCATCAACTAGGCCTAATAGAAACTATCCCATCTAGGGCTTCATCAAATTTGTCACATTGACCATGCTAGGTTTTCTATATTTCGTATCTCACATCTTTGCCATAAACCAGGGTTTCTCTCAAAGCCTAACCTCATAATATCCATCAAACCCTAATACACAAATTGCCTAGGGTTTCCTTCAAAACCTATAATTATTTTAGGTCTCCACCATCCTCTCTTGCATCCTTCAATGGTGTCATAATAGGGGTGATCTCCATGACTTTTCTTCAGCCCAACTCTGATACCATGTTAATTTTTCTTAAGGATATATTGTTCTTTGCTTTGACAATTGCATTTCTTCATTAACACATTAAATTCACCCCATAACGTCATAACATTATTCAACAACATATGAAACTATGTAGAAAGAACAATATCATAATCATCAATGTAGTACAACATAAAGGAACAATAAAAGAAAAGCATTCACACATAGAGATGCCAAGATTGGTCGGAGGCCAAGGAAAAACCCACTATGGGGAAAACCCTTTCAAATTATTCTTCTTATTAAATCATCATTGAATGATTCAGTAAATGAGAGTACAATAATCCATACCTTCAACCATAAACCTATCCAACAATAATCAACTAAAAAATATCCATAAAATGAATCCATCAATTCTTACACTCAAAAACCACGATTCAGAAGCTTGTAATGAACTTTCAATATCCGTGGTCAACTGCCGAACCCTGTGGTCAAAGAACGAAAAATTCAAACAACTGAAAAACCAACATTTAGGTCCCAGTCACATGGAGGAGGAGTCATGCATGCAACTAGAAAGGTCCAGTCATTCCCTTGAGCCTGTAAGCCACTGACTATGATCAAATTCAGCTTTTGGAGAGCCTGCGACTATGATTGTGAAACCCTAGATGCTAGTCGCATGGAGGACGAGTCGTGCGTGCGACTGGGATGCTTTAGTCACGCAAATGAGCCTGTTAGAGAGCGACTGTGGTCGAGTTCTTATTGTGTCATGCTTGCGACTGAGGCCCAAAACCCTAAAACATAGATGTGAGATTCAAACACTACAATTTCATCTTTGAGTGAACCCATTCCTCCACATATGTGCCTCATACCTGTGTGAGCCAAAACCAAGAAAGAGAATAGAAGAATGTCTCATGATGATGTCCAAATGAGGTAAAGATCACTTGTATTTATAGCCTTCCAAGGGTGTCCAATGTAACACCCTCCTCCCACATTTACCCAAGTTAACCGGTCCACTGGGGTAAACATGTGACGAGAGGCTACTACAATCTGATTCAACCTCCTAGATCACCTTAAGGAAGTGGAACTAACACAACACAATCGTAACACCCTCATCCCACATCTACCCAAGTAACCAACCAACCGGGGTAAATATGCGATGAGAGGTCACTATAATGGGATGTAACCTCCTAGGTGACCTCAAGGAAGTGGAATCGATAGAAACCCACAATACATACCTTATATACCTACTATAGGACTCCCATAAGCCTTCCTAGTCACCCCTATGACTAGTCCTTGGGTTCCATTAAGTTTTTGGACCATTAAACCTGTGGACGCTCCCTTGATATAGACAAGGGTGCGTCTGGGAGGCTCCACTCGTTGCCACAATAAGGGATGGGTGCTTCTGGGGACTTTTCTCCTCAGTCTTGTGCCTACGACTGCAAGATTTGTGCCACTTTTTCAGGCCCAGAGCCCAGGTCACTTCCCAGAACTCAATGACAAGTTCAAAAATGAAATTACACAACAAAATAGTGATACATTTGCAAAAACATCAACAAGGACTAACGTAGACCCCTATTAGCTATGACATGCATTTCATCAAACATGTCACAAATATGTAATCTTATGTTTAAACAGTAGATCTGAGCATGGGGGTCTCATACTTATCTGAGAATCACTAAGAAGCATTTTTCCCTTATATCATTAGCTGCATTATCATCTATTAGGTCATAGATACATTGTTCATTAATTTACAAGTAAAAACATGATGAGATCCATACATCATCACTGTCATAATACATGTTTATAACCAACATAATAACAATAGAAATATCAAGGATACATTAGCCATAGAATCCACATATAAACCAATAAAGTTACACATAAGATACCAAGGAAATAACCTCTTATTAATGAATGTAAAAGCCAACTCGGTATGGGCCTACCACGTTCCACCCAACCGTAGATTGGTTGATCCAAATCTCTCTTCAGCTAATCACCCCCGTGCCATATTCCAAGCATGAATGTGGGACTCAAACCAAAATAACCAACCACGGCATCCCAAGGCTGAACCACCTCACCCTCATCAATATGACCTAGGCTTTACTGCAATCCACACCGGATCACTAGGCCAAAAAAATAAACATGTAATAATAGGCTTTGCCATGATCTCCACCAAATCACTAGGCCAAAACAAGCATGGATACCACCAAATTTCTCCACCTACACCATGAGGAATTTTCTTGTCTCCTACTCTCTAGGCTTTACGGCAATCCATAGTCTAATCCATAGATCAGTAGGTCATAACCAAGACACCAATCTCTGGGCTTTACCAAAATCCACACCGGATCACTAGGCCCTAACCGGGATTCCACTCTCTAGGATTTACCATATATCCCATCCCGAGATTACTAGGTCTGATGGATATCACCCACCTCTACGCTTTACCGTATATCTCGCCATTCATTATTCGAGGATTCCTAGGCTCACCGAGGCAACACAAAATCTGATTTTACCGCAACCCACCGTCTGGTTTAGGGGCTACTAGGCCATGCATTATTTTATTTAGAGATCCACCTCACTAAGCTTCAAATCCATTTGGCAATCTAGCTCAACCAAAACATGAGAACCCCATGACACCATGGTTATCCGAAAATGGCAAGGCTAGGCTGAAAAACACTGTCACACCTAGAAAAACCTATGCCAATGAAAGAAAGAGAACCAAGAACACACATGCAACACCATGCATGCCAAATATAGTAAGGAAACCATACAAGTGAATCAATACCTGCAAAGAATCCTCATGTAGCTGCTTGATCCTGCTCTTCCTTTCTTGATCTCTACTTCCTCTCTACCTCCTTTACCTTTCTTGATCCAATGCTAAAATGATCCAAGAAAACTTTGTGTCCAAGAGTGAGAGAGAGAGAGAGTAATGGGAGAGCTCCAAAACTAAACTAACGAAAAGGTACCAACTGATCCTCAGAAGCATTTTTATTAATGAGGCCTTCATTTTCCATTATTTTCCTTCATTTTCCTCCTCACATGCAACTTGTGACCTTTCACCTTAATTTTCTCATAATTTCCATTATTTTCATAAATAAATGTGCCAACATGCCACTTTTCCTTTCCAAATTCCTTATCAATTTCCTTTTCCATTTTTCTTAGCCATAATAAACCAAATGGCCACACACACTAGGATGTCTTGCCCAACATTTAGCTTGGAATAAGTGTCCCATAATTCATGGTTATTATTTTTTCGTTTATTAGCTTTTATTACATGGAATTTTCACCAGGGTTGTTACAACAACCAATATGACCTTCTGCGCATACCACAAAACCTAAAATAACCAACCAACCCTTCTAGGTGATCAAACCCTGCAACAACTTGAAACTTCACTGCCCTAGAGCCTTAGTCACTCCCATGACATGGGCATGCATGCGACTGGGGCTCTCTTGTCGCTCTCACAACATGGACAAGTAAGCAACTGGGGTCTTTTTCAGCTAGTTTTGAGCCTGCAACCCCATATTTTGTGCCACTTTTTTAGGTTTAGGACTCAAGCCACTACCCAAAACTCCATGAAACTTTTAGGAATGAAAAGTAGCATCGAAACAATGATATAAATGAAAATACTTGAGAAAAGACATGACTGGACCCCTACTAACCATGACAGACATTTCATTAAACATGTCACAAATATGCATTCTACAGGTCATAATAACATATATGAACATAGGGGTCGCATACTTATATGAGAATCGCTAAGAATCATTTATGTATTATCACCTTAGATGCATTATCATCTATTAGGTCATATATTCATTGTACATTCATTTACAAATCAAAACATGATAAGAGCCATACATCATCACCATCATAAAACATGCTCATAACCAACATATAACCAACGGAAATAACAAGGATACATAAGCCATAAATGCCTCATATTAACGAGTACATTTTCTCATAAAATACCAAGGAGAAATAGTTTCTCATTAATGAATGCAAAAGCCAACCCAGTATGGGACTACCACGTTCCACCCAACCGTAGTTTGGCTAAGTCAAGTCTTTCTTCAACCAATCACCCCCATGCGATATTCCAAGCATGAATGTGGGACTTATCACCCAGAATCAACCAGGGCTTCCCGAGGCTACACCACCTCACCCTAAAAAATAGAACCAGGGTTTACTGCAATCCCCACCGGATCACTAGGCCATAAATAGTAAACATACAACACCATGCTTTACTACAATTCTCACTGGATCACTAGGCCAAAAACAAGCATGGATTCCACTAGATCTTTCCACATACACCGTGAAGAATTAGTCCATCCCATCCTCTCGTCTTTACCGTGTATCCTGCCATTATCGGTCAAGGGATTCCTAGGCCTACAAGGTATCCACCCTCTGGGCTTTATAGTGTATCCTGTCCTGGGATTGCTAGGCCCAATCAAAGGTACTCACCACTGAGATTTACCGTATATCCCGCTATTATTGGTCAAGGGATTCCTAGGCTCAATCGAGGTGTTCACATTCAGACTTTACCATACATCCCATCCCAGGATTCCTAGGCATTGTGAATAATCCTGGGACCACCCACTTAGCTTCGAATCCATCTGGAAATCTAGCTCAACTACATACTAAATAATCCACCAAACCATGGCTATCTGGAAATGGCAAGGCTAGGCTACAAAACATACGGTCACACTTAGCAAAACCCATTCCCATGACATTAAGAGAACCAATAAAACACATGCATAACCATGCATGCTAAATCTAGCAAGGAAATCACACATGCAAATCAATACCTACAAATAATCCCGCTGTAGTTGCTAGATCCTGCTCTTCCTTGCTTGATCTTTGCTTCCTCTTTCCTTCTTTGCCTTTATTTATCCAATGATGAAGTTCTCCAAGAAAAATCTAAGTGTCCAAAGGTGAGAGAGAGAGAGAATAGAGAGAGATCTCCAAAACTGAACTGACCAAAACCATGAACTAATCCTTAGAAGCCCTTTTATTAATGAGGCCTCTATTTTCTTAATTTTCCACTATTTTCCTTCATTTTGCTCCTCACATGCAACCTGTGACCTTTCACCTTCCTTTTCTCCTAATTTCCTTTATTTTCATAAATAAAATGCCAAATAATTCCTCTTGCCTTTCCAAAGCCTTTTCTAATGCCTTTGCCAATTTCCTTAGCCATAATAAACCAAATGAACACCCACACTAGGATGTCTTGCCCAACATTCAACTTTGAATACGTGTCCCATAACTGTGGTTATTATTTTTCCTTTATTAACTTTATTACATGGGATTTTCACCGGGGATGTTACAGAACCCTCCCCCTTGGGGGAACACTGTCCTCGGTGTTCAATGACACCTATAACAAACAAGACCGCTGAAAGAAAAACATACTGCCCATGGAGATTTATAACTTAGGTCGTTGCAGTATTTACAATGATCAACCTGCTGAGAAACAAACCAACATGACAACATAACTACATGATAACCATAATGACATGACACCCATACCACTTATTGGAGATTTATAACACAACACGTTGTGGTATTTACATCCATATACATATGTACATATACCAAAACATTACATCAAAACATATACCAAAAAATTCACTCAACCAATGAATAGAGAAGGATACATAGCCCGCATTTGATTGACCATCTCCCATGTAACTTCATTGGGCCTATCGTGCTTCCTGTTAATCTAGGTTGTCATTGATGTCAATATAGCAGTGTTTGCGATGGAAAATTATTTAATACATGATGTTGCCTATTGATGCCCATTGATCTTAATACTGCTCATGGAGGATCCAAGGATTGAATAGAGATGTAATAGAAATAGTGGAACTGAGGAGGAAAGATATCAGAAGCCATCAGAGGAGAAAGAGAAAGAGTAAAGAGGAGAAGCCATGAAGCCAAAGAATAAGAGGAAGAGTTCATCATAAGTCATCAAGGAAGCAGGTTATCGCATATGCCCAAGGGTAAGTGTTATTGGAAGAACAAAGAGCAACAATGATATCAGAGGAGCATAAACAAAGTTATCAGAGGTCACAGGAAGATAAGCCACAAGAGCAACAATTATCGGAAGAGTGAAGAGAAGTCACAGGAGCAAGAGCCCAAGAATAAAACCATGTAATAACGCCGCATCAGAGAATTTATATCGAAGGAAATTTATTGGCGGTTCTATTATATTAAGTTATGTAAACACTTCTCAAACCCCCGATTGAAGAAATGAATGACGAAGATCAAACCCAAGTGCTTGCGGAAGAAGAATGGCAGAGGAATAGATCTGGATCGTCAGATCGACAGATTTGTTAGATCGACGGTGATTAGCAATTGCGGGGGTAGGAAAGTACATATTTCCTTGGTCGTGGCTGAAGTCCTGCACTCAATCCTAACCGTCGATCTCATATTCAACTCTTAGATCATAGTCAGCTGTGGGGGTTAAGGCTGTTTTAATCCGTGTGCCAGTCGAAGTCCCACAAACCATAGATTGCGATATAATGCGCAGACCCGATAGCTCCATTAGAACATAACTTTATGTAGTATCGCGTCCAGATATCAGGGAAGTTACACAAATCACAAAGGGTTGTCACCCCGGACCACCGATTGCGATAAACCCTCGAACCGCCGACTGGGATAGCATTGCGGACCCACTGCACCATTATAGCATGACTTAATAAAATATCGCATCCGCAGTATTCGCAAGTTTCAAAGGGATGTCAAACCGCTGATTGTGAAAGAGGTGTGGACCTGATGGACTTATTAAAAATAGTTTATTAAATATCGCATCCGCTATGGGGTGATATGTGAATATCGGTGATATTGAATATTGCGATTGCAGGATTAAAGCCATGACGTGTGGGGACCTCTATTAATGTGGATTTTCATAAAGTTTAAATTGCGGGAGTCTTATGAAATTATGATTGTGATAAAGTGGTGGACCCAATAGGTTTATCAAAACAATTTAATATAATATCACATCTAGTAGGGGCAATCGTCCATTGACCATGTTATGGGCATGATTTGTAAAAGACCTCCGAAAGTTGCAATTGCGATTGAGGTAGTGACGTGGCATGTGGGACCTCCCTGTGGGTATAGCCTCTCTTACATGGTTTTCGTGAATAATCAAGTCTATGGATGAAAGACTCTTCGATATAATTTTAATATGCGAACTCATAAGTCGGCCTCTCCTCCCAATGAACATGTGTTTTTGTTATTGGCAGAACTCACATATATACAAGTTGAAACACTTCACTTCAGGTAATCTATCTCGGGCATCTAACAGAGAGAAGAAGTAATAGTTCACAACTCATGAACTTGAAGAGACAAAGGAAGCCAAAGATCGAGAAGTCGAAAGGTCGAGTGAGTGAAAAAGGAAGCCAAAGGTTGAGCAAACAAAAGTGGAAGCCGGAGGTCGAGCGAGCGAAGAAGGAATCTGAAAGGTCCAGCGGAAGAAGAAGGAAGCCGAAGGTCGAGTGAGTGAAGAATGATGCTGAAAGATACAACAGAAGAAGAAGGAAGCCGAAGGTCGAACATTCTGTTGACTGGGTTATTTATTGAAAAGCTCGAACCTGTGTTTGACAGTGATTGAGATAACAATTCAAAAGGATGCCTTTGTGGATCTAAGAAGATTATCTGAGTATGAACATGGTTGTTTTTAATTGAATGCACAATATGAAACTGCGACAATCACTCCTCTAAAGAAGTCACTCTTGAAGCAGTTACTCCTGAAGCAGTGACTCCCGAAGCATTTACTGTGACAGTGAAAATAGAGGCTTGAAACAAAGAGTTGTTTTTGTGTAGAGCTTAGTGCAGTTCATTGTAGACACATTGATGTTGTGTGAAGACTATTGTAGATCATGATGGCTATTTGAAACCATCATGAGGTAAATTTACAGACTTTGTTTGGGCAATATGAAGAATTGTGAAGAGTCCTTCATATGAAGACAGGTTGTCATTGATGTAGCAGTGAAGCTATAGATTGACAGAACATAGTGAAGAAGATTTTGAGAGCAGTGTAATACAATCAAAACATTTCTTAAAAAAGAAAAACCAGAGGGTTGGAGCCCTTGGGGTTGGTGCCTCAGAATTGGAAGGATTGGTGTCCTTGGAGTTGGTGCTCCTAAATCCAAGGTTGGTGCCTTGACAAGATAGGGTCGGAGCCCTTGCGGTTGGTGCCTTAGAATTGGAAGGATTGGTGCCCTTGGAGTTAGTGCTCCTAAACACAAGGTTGGTGCCTTGAGAAGATAGGGTTGGTGCCCTAGAGGTTGGAGCCTCACAAAAGACCAAGTTGGTGCTTGGTAACAGGTTGGAGCCTTATATATATTGTACCTGATTTATTGTAAAGATTATATTAATAAAAGCATTTATTCCTATTGTTCATTTTGTGATCTAAATATAAATGATTTAACTGGTAAAAATAATAATTGAAAAGGAATAGTGATTCACCCCCCCGCCCCCCCCAGTATTTCCAACAATTGGTATCAGAGCTAGTACATTCACTCAAAGCCTAACATCTTGAAGGTTGATCATTAGAACACAAATGGCGAAGCCAAGGAAGAAAGTCTCCAATCCTCCTAAAGATGTGTCTCCCTCTACCACTGAAATAAAAGTCAATCAATTTGTGAAGGCTCCATGGTTCAATGGAAACTTTGATATATGGGAGGCAAGAATGAGGAATTTCTTAAAGACTCAAGGCATTGAAGTCTGGAAATCGGTGATTGTTGATAGCAGGATGGATGGAGAATCCAAGGCGTACAATGCAAAAGTGATGAAGGCAATCTTAAATGGGCTACCAGATTCTATAAAGGCCAATTTGGAAAAATGTTCATCAGCAAAGGATATATGGGACAAACTTCATGACCTTCACTCAAAAGGATCATTAACCATGACCACTAGTCAAGAAGATGATGGAAAGCAAGAAGGAAATCCAAAGCCCATCAATGAAGTTGAAGATAAGGGTGATGCCATCAACTCTAAAGAACACCTAGAAGATGAAGAGAATGAAAAAGATTTTGAAGATCTCCTCACTAAACTTATGGTTGCCATGGAAGAGATTATCAATTTGAAAAAGGAAAACGAGGAACTTAATAAGAAATCACTAGCTGGTGACCAAGACCAAACAAGGAAGAAAGTTGACCTTGTCAAGCTTCAAGTACAATAAAGGGATGAAGAGCTTGCCAAAATTAAGAAGGAATTTCATCAAAGCAAAAGAAAGCATCATGAAGAAGTCATATCCATGACAAATCAATTAGATAAAGCAAAGAAACGGGAAGATGCCTTGTCAAACCACTTTGAACAAAGGCACAAAAGCTTGAAAAAACTTGAGGTAGAGATTGGTCAATACAAGGAAGAGGTCTCCTCCCTTAGATCTCAACTAGAAGAAGGAAACAAGCACAAGGAGCTAAGAAGCAAATGAAAACTTTGGCATTCATAGAAGGATAGGTTGATGAAGCAGAAAAGGAGAGAAACACCATGATATGCCAACTAAAAGAAAAGGATGAAGAAATATTCAAACTAAAGTCTGACCTCAACCTTCTCAAGGCCGAAACATGTAAAAATACAAGGATCATGGAGGAAATGGAGAGCAGTCTAGCTAAGGAAAATGAAGAAATATTCAGAATGAAATCAGATATCATCTCTCTTAAAATAGATGCAAATGAAGCAACTTGTATCAAGGAGGAGATTGAGAAACAACATGCTAAGAAGAATAAAGATTGCGAAAGATTGGAAGAAGAAATTGTCTCCCTCAAGAAAAAGGTTGAAGGGATGGACAAATTTTTGAAGAACTCTCAAGCCTTGGATGACAAGCTTAGCCATCAAAGATCTCCATTTGATAAATCAGGTCTCGGGTATGCAGGTGAATCCTCAAGCAAGAATGATAATGCTTCAAACAACAAGGATATGAGGAAATCAGAAAGAAATGTTGATGCTTCCAGTTTCAACAAAGGTAAAGATAAGAGTCAAGGCAACAATGAAGGAAGTCCTGTTCCAAGAAGAAATGTAGATGATGTTAAGGATACGAGAAGCAATGGTTATCATCAAAGAATCTCAAGGCAGAAAGACTTCAGAAGTACATCAAGGAAATATCCATCTCCCAGGTACCAAAGTTTATTTCTTGGTTATTGTTATTCTTGTACAAACTTTGGACAGATGGCAAAAGATTGTAGGGCATACCACAAAGATAGACACTATGGTCCCTGACAATCTCCGAGAAGCAATTCCGCAACAAGAAATCATGAATTCTTATTCATGAACAACATAGAATGCTTCAAATGTCATAACATTGGTCATATGGCACGTGAGTGCAACTTGACTTGGGCTCCTACACAAGCTAGAACCATGCAAAAGAAGAAAGTTACACAAGTATGGAGAAGGAAGTAAATACAATCCGAAAATCTCCTAAACTCTCCAGCCAACAACACATGTTGTTGACTTAATGAAGATATCCTTTATATTCCGAGTATTTGATGATGGGATTCTGCCAAAAGGAGAGCGTGCATACAGTTAAGGGGAGCTTGTTATTCTTGATCATTATTGCAGAAGCTATTTGTGGAAGGGTCCTTATGAAATCCTTGATGAGCTGTATTAACAATCATTCTTTGATAAATATCATTTCTCAGGAGCATTACATTGAAGAACACGATCTTGTAACCATTCTTTGGACTGTTGTTGAAGATATTGTCCACTTGATCACTAAGGATAAATTGGAGCAGCAGAGAAGGCCATCCAATGCTAGAGAAATAGGGAAAATAACTATGTTGTTGGTATTACAGAAGTTGAATGTCTCGACTCAGGGATATGATGTGAGAACAGGTAAATCAAGGACAATAATAGAGGAAACCTTCAAACAAACAGACACATCTGGGAATGGAGCTTGAAGCAAGAGCAGTTGGAAGAATTTAGCATAATTGAAGCATTGCAAAAAGTTTTCAACCAGTAAAAAGAATTCAAAAGACAGTCACAGACTGGATGTCAAATCTTCTAGTAGAAATAACTTGCAGAAACTTTTACTAGGACACAAAGAAAAATGGCTCATCAAAAGTACTATAGAAAGAAGATGTTGCATGACAGGGGGAGCAGTTCGACAAGGGGAGTTCTTGTGCACCTTTTTTCCATTGATGTCAAAGGGGTAGAGAAGAAGAATATTGCCATCAATGACAAAGGGAGAGATTGTTAATCTAGGTTGTCATTGATGTCAATATAGCAGTGTTTGTGATGGCAAATTCTTTAATACATGATGTTTCCTATTGATGCCCATTGATCTTAATACTGCTCATGGAGGATCCAAGGATTGAATACAGACGTAATAGAAATAGTGGAACCCAGGAGGAAAGATATCGAAAGCCATCAGAAGAGAAAGAGAAAGAGTAAAGAGGAGAAGCCATGAAGCCAAAGAATAAGAGGAAGAGTTAATCAGAAGCCATCAGGGAAGCAGGTTATCACATATGCCCAAGGGTAAGTGTTATTGGAAGAACAAAGAGCAACAACGATATCTGAGGAGCATAAACAGAGTTATCGGAGGTCATAGGAAGATAAGCCACATGAGCAATAGCTATCGGAAGAGCGGAAGAGTGAAGAGAAGTCACAGGAGCAAGAACCCAAGAATAAAACCATGTAATAACACCGCATTAGAGAATTTATATCGGAGGAAACTTATCGGCGGTTCTATTATATTAAGTTATGTAAACACTGTTCAAACCATCGATTGCAATATAATGTAGTCAAGGAATGAACGATGGAGATCAAACCCAAGTGATTGTGAAAGGAGAATGGCGGAGGAATAGATCTGCATCATCAGATCGATGGTGGTTAACAACTGTGGGGGTAGGAAAGTACGGATTTCCTTGATCGTGGCTGAAGTCCCGCACTCAATCCTAGGTGTTGATCTCATATTCAACTCTTCGATCACAGTTAACTGCGAGGGTTAAGGCTGTTTTAATCCGTGTGCCAGTTGAAGTCCAACAAACCATAGATTGCGATATAATATGTGGACCCGATAGCTCCATTAGAACATATGTAGTATCGCGTCCAGATATTGGGGAAGTTACACAAATCGCAAAGGGTTGTCACTTTGGACCGCCGATTGCGATAAACCCCCGAACCACCGACTGGGATAGCATTGCGGACCCGCTGCACCATTATAGCATAACTTAATAAAATATTTCATCCGCATTAATCGATAGTTCAAAGGGATGTCAAACTGCTGATTGCGATAGAGGTGTGGACCCGACAAACTTATTAAAAACGGTTTATTAAATATTGCATCCGCTATGGGGTGATATGTGAATATCGGTGATATTGAATGTTGCAATTGCAGGATTTTCATGAAGTTGCGATTGCGGGATTAAAGCCATGATGTGTGGGGATCTCTATTAATGTGGATTTTCATAAAGCTACAATTGCGGGAGTCTTATGAAATTACGATTGCGATAAAGTGGTGGACCCAACGGGTTTATCAAAACAATTTAATATAATATCGCATCCAGTAGGGGCAATCGGCCATTGGCCATGTTATGGGCACGACTTGTAAAAGACCTCCGAAAGTTACGATTGCGATTGAGGTAGTGACGTGGCATGTGGGACCTCCCTGTGGGTATAGCCTCTCTTATATGGTTTTCGTGAATAATCAAGTCTATGGATGAAAGACTCTTCGATATAATTTTAATATGCGAACTCATAAGTCGGCCTCTCCTCCCAATGAACGTGTCTTTTGGTTATTGTCAAAACTCACATATATACAAGTTGAAATGCTTCACTTCAAGTGATCGATCTCGGGCATCTAACAGAGAGAAGAAGTAACAGTTCACAACTCGTGAACTTGAAGAGACAGCGGAAGTTGAAGATCGAGAAGTCGAAAGGTCGAGCGAGCGAAAAAGGAAGCCAAAGGTCGAGTGATCAAAAGTGGAAGTCGAAGGTCGAGCGAGTGAAGAAGGAAGCCGAAAGGTCCAGCGGAAGAAGAAGGAAGCCGAAGGTTGAGCAAGTGAAGAAGGAAGCCGAAAGGTCCAGCGGAAGAAGAAGGAAGCCGAAGGTCGAACATTCTATTGACTGGGTTATTTATTGAAAAGCTCGAACCTGTGTTTGACAGTGATTGAGATAACAATTCAAAAGGACACCTCTGCGGATCTAAGAAGATTATCTGAGTATGAACATGGTTGTTTTTAATTGAACGCACAATATGAAACTGTGATAGTCACTCCTCTAAAGAAGTCACTCCTAAAGCAGTTACTCCTGAAGCAGTCACTCCTGAAGCATTTACAGTGATAGTGAGAACAAAGGCTTGAAACAGAGAGTTTTTTTTGTGCAGAGCTTAGTGCAGTTCATTGTAGACACATTGAAGTTGTGTGAAGACTATTGTAGATCATGATGGCTATTTGAAATCATCATGAGGTAACTTTGCAAACTCTATTTGGGCAATATGAAGAATTGTGAAGACTCCTTCATATGAAGACAAGTTGTCATTGATGTAGTAGTGAAGCTGTAGATTGACAAAACACAGTGAAGAAGATTTTGAGAGCAGTGTAATACAATCAAAACATTTCTTGACAAAGCAAAACCAGAGGGTTGAAGCCCTTGGGGTTGGTACGTCAGAATTGGAAGGATTGGTGTCCTTGGAGTTGGTGCTCCTAAATCCAAGGTTGGTGCCTTGACAAGATAGGGTCGAAGCTCTTGGGGTTGGTGCCTTAGAATTGGATGGATCGGTATCCTTGGAGTTGGTGCTCCTAAACACAAGGTTGGTGCCTTGAGAAGATAGGATTGGTGCCCTAGAGGTTGGAGCCTCACAAAAGACCAAGTTGGTGCTTGGCAATAGGTTGGAGCCTTATATATATTGTACCTGATTTATTGTAAAGATTATATTAATAAAAGCATTTATTCCTATTGTTCATTTTGTGTTCTAAATATAAATGATTTAACTGGTAAAAATAACAGTTGAAAAGGAATACTGATTCACCCCCCCTCTAAGTATTTCCAACACTTCCACTGCACTTTAACCTACTCAATTTCTTGGTTTCGGAGCATGAGCGTCTTTCTCTACAATATGCACTGTGGTTTCGACTGTAATTGTACTTATGGCTCCACCTGCAATACAGACTAATCAATCACATGATCAACATCTTTAACATACTTCTTAAGTAATGACACATGGAAAACATCATGGACTTTCACTGTCAGAGGTAGTGCAAGTCAATAGGATGCTGGTTTGATCCTTTTAAGTATCTTGAAAGGTCCACAAAACTCATGTGCCAGCTTGGCACACGATCCAATCCGCAAAGAGATTTTCTTTGGCTTGATGCACAATTACACTTGTTCCCCAACCTGAAACTCCTTAAACAAGTTGTTCCAATCTGAATAGCTTTTATTTCTATCGTATGCTGCCTCTAGATTCTTCTTGATTACCTGCATTTCCTGTTCCATTTCTGCTAACATGTCCGGTCCAATCAACACCCTGTTCACCGGCTCATTCCAACTGATGGGAGTATTACAACTCTGCCCGTAGAGTGCTTCAAACTTACTCATCCTCAAAGACTCCTAGTAACCATTATTGTAAGTGAACTTGAACAATAGAAGATACTCCTCCCATATTCTCTGTTGATACATCACATACATCCTTAACATGTTCTCCAATATCCTGTTGACCTTCTTTGTCTGTCCATCTGTCTGCGGATGATAAGCTGTGCTAAAGGCCAACTCTGTACCTAAACCTGCAAACAACTCCTCCCAAAACTTGGAAGTGAACTTTGCATCCCTGTCTGACATAATCTTCTTTGGAACACCATGCAATCTGACCACATCTCTGATGAACACTTGTACTAGATCACTAGGTTAATAGGTAGATTTCATTGGAATGAAATGCGCTACCTTTGTTAACTTGTCCACCAAAACCATGATAGAATCGTGTTGTCTATATGTCCTCATAAAACTTGTAATGGAATCCATGTAAATGACCTCCCATTTCCACTCTGGAATTGAAATCGGTTGTAATAGTCCACCTAGATGCTTACACTCTGCCTTCACCTACTAAAAATCCAAGCACCTAGCCACAAACTCTGACACATCCTTCTTCAGATTTGGCTAATAATATAACTTCTTCACTGTGGTCAATGTCTTTTGATATCCTGGGTGTCTTGAATATGGTTTCACATGAAACTCCCTCAATATAATCTTCTTGAGCTCACTACTGTCTGACACATATATCATGTCCCTAAATCTAATCAATCCATATGTTTAGAGATGATAGTCCACATCTTGATCACCTGTACCACTACCTGTACTCTGCTGTAACATGTGCCTAAGCTCCATGTACCTGTTATCATGCTGACCTGCTTGTAAGATCTGATCCTGTAGATATGTCCCTTAAGAACTCATAACTGCAATGTGATTTACCTGTACCCACCTGTTAAGAGTATCTGCAACCTTGTTCTCTTTTCCCTTGATGTACTTGATATCAAAGTCAAACTCACTTATCATGGACAACCATCTAGATTGCCCGACATTTAGATTCATTTGGTCAAAGAAGTATCTCAACCCACTATCATCACTCATGAATACAAACCTCGTGCCAAGAAGATAGTGCCTCCACATCTTCAATGCATGAATGATTGCTACTAACTCAAGATCATGTGTCAGATAGTTTTGCTTGTGCTCATTCAGTTTTCATGACTCATAGCACGCTACCCGTCCCACCTGCATAAGGACTCCACCAAGTACTCTCTTGCAAGCATTTGTACATACCACAAAATCTTTGTCCGGATATGCAATCTTTAACACTGAAGCATTTGCCAATAACTTCTTTAACTGCTCAAAACTTGCTACACATTCCTCTGTCCATTCAAATTTCTTACCTTGCCTATGCAATGACGTAATAGGATATGAAATCTGGGAGAAGTTCCTAATGAACCTCCTATAATAACTTGCTAACCCCATAAATGATCTTACCTCTTCCACATTTCTAGGAGCTACCCACTCCATGATAGCCCTTATCTTCTCTGGATCCACTGTTATGCCTTCCTTGGAAACAACATGTCCCAAGTAATGTACCTCCATCTAAAAGAAAATGCATTTACTAAGCTTAGCATACAACTGATGCTCTCTTAACAATCTCAATACTATCACTAAATGCTCAACATGTTATTCTTTATTCTTAGAATATATCAAGATGTCATTAATGAATACAATAATAAACTTGTCCAAATAAGGATGCAACACACTATCCATCAAGCACATAAAGGTAGTTGGAGCATTAGTCAAACCAAATGGGACTACAAAAAACTCATAATTCCCATACCTATTTCAGAAAGTTGTCTTGTCACATGTCCTCTTCCTTGATGCGTACCTGATGATATCCAGATCTCAGACCAATCTTTGAGAATACTGTTGCTCCCTTCAACTGATCAAATAAGTCATCAATCCTCGGAAACAGATACCTATTCTTGATGGTCACCTTATTCAACTGCCTGTAATCAATGAATAATCTGAGAATACCATCCTTCTTCTTCACAAACAATATCGGTGCACCCCAAGGCGATACACTTGGCATAATGTATCCCTTTTTAAGCATTTCCTTCAACTACAACTTCAACTCTACTAACTCTAGAGTGCTCATCCTGTATTGTGCCTATGATGCTGGTGCTGCTCCTGGTACCAACTCAATATAAAAGTCCACTTCTCTTTGAGGCAACAACTTTGAAATCTCTACTGGAAACACATCCTAAAACTGCTATAAAGCCAGGTACCTGCTCAATACCTCTGCATCCTCATCGTCCTTACCTTTGTCACTAGAGATATTTATTCCAAATAATACACACCCTTTTTTGCGACTGCGCTTTTCCTGCATAGCTGTCACCATCCTAACTGATGTTGTCTTCTTCTTACACTGTAGGGTTCTCTGCTCCCCATTGTCATCCAAACACTTAATGGATTTGTCATAACAGTCCACTTTGGTCCTATGAAGATAAAAACAATCCATACCCAACAACATATTGTATGATCCCAACGACAATACATTCAAATGTGTTAATGTAGGCATAACATTCAATTCAAATGCACAAGCTCTTACCCAATGATGAACTCTCTTCTTTGTACTTATAACCAACTATATTAACCAATATTTTGCATGCACTTCTTTATTCAAACCACACTTATCCACCAAGTTAGGACTAATATAACTATAATTAGATCTAGGGTCAATCAAAATAGAAACAACTTGATCACAAAGCTTACCATCCATCTCAATGATATATGCCTGGTGAACTTCCTTCTTGTTATCCAGTGCTACATATATACGAGGAATGCTCTGCCCAACATCCCCAATAGTTTGTGCATCCTGTGCACTGTAAATCCGAGGACTACCACCCTGATACTGCGGACAGTCTCTCTTGAGATTCTCTTTACCACATATCCAACACTCCAACCGTCTGGTACCGTCACCTCTATTATGCTGTTGTGACCCATGTCCCTATCTAGCTACGTTGAACTTCTTGTATGGTGCAATATTCTCTTTCTCTTCTGCATTCTGAGGCCTTGTTCTTTTTGGCTGCCATTTACATTTATATTTTCCCTTTCCTTTCCTAACCTGTTGACTTTTTGTCTTATGTTTTGACTACTCATAACAATTCTTTAGTTTCCCAATAACTTCCTCAAGTGACTGAGGCTCATCATACTCAATCCGATCTCTAAACGCTAATGGAAACCCACTGACAAATCTATGAACTTTCATTAGAGGAATTTTGAGGTCTAAAATGGGCCTCCTAAGGAAATTATAAAATAATAGTGGAAATAATAAAATAATATTAGATTACATCATCAAATTTTAGAGGGAAAAAAGAAAAAACTATTTTTTTTCAACTCATATTTTCAACTTATCTTCCTATGTGTTTACTCAAATTTTGAGCGGAAACACTTGTTGGATGCATAATTTGATTCCTCATCTAAGGAGTACTCATGTTGCATACTTTCAATGGACCCTGCTTCATGAAAAATGAGAAATACATGAAAAACATGATTGCATTCACTTTTTTTCTTGTATTTTTCATTTTCCGTGTAGCAGGATCCATCGAAAGTATGCAACATGGGTACTCCTTGGACGAGGAATTAAATTTTGCATCCAAAGAGTACTCCTGCTTGAAATTTGAGTAAAAATTTAGGGAGATAAGTTGAAAATATGAGTTGAATAAGTAGTTTTATTATTTTATTATTTTTTAATATTTTTACTATTTTTACTCCGAAAATGGTGAATCGTCCCCCATGGTTGACATCATCATTTTGAATCCTATTGGTTCTTATAAAGTTTATTTTGGTTGTAATTTTTTCTTAGGAGGTCCATTTTAGACCTAAAAATTCCCCTAATGAGCCTTTTCATCTTTAAGATACCATACATACCTCAATAGCTCTAGGAACTTAGTCGTATACTCCTCATATGTCATTGATCCCATTTTTAGCTCAAATAATTCCTTGGTTTTGTTGTCGTAGTACCTCTCCACAAGTACTTCTTCCTGAAACATCTCTTGAATTCATGCCAACTCAACTCTTCTATCCAGATGTCTCTGACTCACTTTACATCTTCCCACCAGATGTCTGCTTTACCTTTCAGGCTAAAGATAACTACTCCGACCTTCATATTATCTGTGTAATTATGCAACTCAAATAACTTCTTCATCCCAAGTAACCAAGCCTCTGCATCCTCTGACTTCTTCAAATATCCATCAAAGGTAGGTGGCTTAGCTTTCTTAAACTCATCTGACAAATATCCCCTGTCACTCCTCCTGTAAGGATGATAATGATGACGATCATAACACCTGTCAGAACTAGAACTAGAATAGTACCCGTGTCCATCACCTCTCTAATATGGAGTTTCCAAGAACCTGCCATCTCTAACCGTGTCATCTCTATCTGACTTGTACCCACCATGAGATCTACTGCCATATGCTCGATTAGTCCTATTATTCTATCCATGGATGATACAAAGTGTCCTTGTCTCTACGAGTTTTACAAACTTTGAAGGATTACTGCATTGACTTCTGCTTGTTTCTCATGTGCCTGCATGATTATGTCATTATCTGCCTTGCAACTCCTTATTTCTTCCTTCAAGCTTCTCAATGTGTTTGCTAAGTCAGAAGAGTGCCCAAAACCACGCTGCTCATCTGATCCATAGAGAGAGTCTCGGGAACTGTAGTTTACGATCTTGCTAGTCATCTTGATCTCTTTCCTTCCAAACATACCCTGTCAGTTAAATGAAAATATAAACATAATCAACATACCTTAGTGTATCTTGGGGAGGATATCTCGTTTGCAAGATCCACCAGATTAGAAAAATACATGTATAAACATAATCATAATAGAATATAAATATCATCCTAACCATAGTCTAGTCATCAATACATGACCATATCAACCACACATCATGACCTCATGCATGAAAACTACACCCATATCAAGGTATGCATAATCAACTATTGGACGACATGCATGCATACACGATACATACAAACACTCTCATGCATAACCAATGCATAACCGACCTATACTCATGATAAACACATCCAACAACACACCATCCACTTTCACAAGGCGACATCACTACAACCATGACCAACACCATGAATATGCAACAAACACATAGACCACAAGTGTAAGTAACACATATGAAACTGACATGAATGCATGACAAACACACACCACCCATCCAGTCCAAGGGGTGAACCATGCTCTGATACCACTTTGTAACACCCTCCTCCCACATTTACCCAAGTAAATCAGTCCACTGGGGTAAACATGTGTCGATAAGCTACTACAATCTAAACCAATCTCCTAGGTCATCTTAAGGAAGTGGAACCAACACAACACAACCAATCTGATCTTCTGCACATACCACATAACCTACATGAACCAACTAACCCTTCCAGGTGATCAACCCCTGCAACAAATGGACACTTCATTGCTCTAGAGCCTCAGTCGCTCCCATGACACGGGCATGCATGCGACTGGGGCCCTCCAGTTCCTCTCACAACATGGGCATGTAAGTGACTGGGGACTTTTTCAGCTAGTTCTGAGCTTGCGACCCCAGATTTTGTGCCACTTTTTCAGGGCTATGACTCGGGCCACTTCCCAAAACTGCATGAAACTTTTAGGAATGAAAAGTAACATAGAAACAATGATATAAATGCAAATACTTGATTGGACCCCTACTAACCATGACAAGAATTTCGTCAAATATGTCACAAATATGCATTCTACAGGTCATAACTATAGATCTGAGCATATGGGTCTCATACTTATCTGAGAATTACTATGAAGCATTGATGCCTTGTCACCTTAGCTACATTATCATCTATTAGGTCATATATTCATTGTACATTCATTTACAAATCAAAACATGATGAGAGGCATACATCATCACTGTCATAGAACATGCTCATAACCAACAAAAATAACAAGGATACATCATCCATACATGCCTCATATGAACCAATACATTTGCTCATAAAATACCAAGGAGAAATAGTTTGTCATTAATGAATGCAAAATCCAACCCGATATGGGACTACCATGTTCCACCCAAACATAGATTGGCTGAGCGAAGTATCTCTTAAGCCAATCACCACTGTGCCATATTCTAAGAAAGAATGTGGGACTTATCACCCAAAATCAACTACTGCTTCACGAGGATGCACCACCTCACCCTCAACAATAGAACCATGTTTTACTGCAATCCCCACTAGATCACTAGACCATAAATACTAAACATAGAATACAAGACTTTACCACAATCCTCGCCGGATCACTAGGCCAAAAGCAAGCGTGATGCCACCAGATCTCTCCACCTACACCCTGAGCAATTTGTTCGTCCCAACCTCTTGGATTTACTGTGTATCCCACCATTACCAGTCAAGGAATTCCTAGGCCTATGAGGTCTCCACCCTCCAGCCTTTACTGTGTATCCCATCCTGGGATTCCTGAGCCCAATAAAGGGTACTCACTACTGAGCTTTACCGTGTATCCCGCCATTACCATTCAAGGGATTCCTAGGCTTAATCGAGGCGTTCACATTCAGGGTTTTTCGTGTATCACATCCCGAGACTCTTAGGCATTGCGAATAATCCGGGGACCACCCCACTCAACTTCGAGTCCATTTGGTAGTCCATCTCAACCACATACCAAATAATCCACCACACTAAGGATATTTGGAAATGGCAAGGCTAGGTTTAAAAACACTGTCACACTTAGAAAAACCCATGCCCATGACAACAAGAGAGCTAAGAACACACATGAATAACCATGCATGCTAAATCTAGCAAGGAAATCATACATGCAAATTGATACCTGTAAATAATCTCACTTTAGCTACTAGATCATTCTCTTCCTTGATTGATCTTTGCTTCCTCTTGCCTTCTTTGCCTTTCTTGATCCAATGCTGAAGTGCTCCAAGAAAACTCTAAGTGTCCAAGAGTGTGTGAGAGAGAGAATAGAGAGAGATCTCCAAGCACTGACCAAAAGCCATGAACTGATCCTCAGAAGCCTTTTTATTAATGAGGCCTCTACTTTTTTCATTTTCCATTATTTTCCTTCATTTTCCTCCTCACATACAACTTGTGACCTTTCACCTTCCTTTTCTCCTAATTTCCTTTATTTTCATAAATAAAATGCCAAATAATTCCTCTTTCCTTTCCAAAGCCTTTACCATTTCCTTTGCCAATTTCCTTAGCCATAATAAACGAAAGGAACACCCACACTTGGATCTCTTGCCAAACATTCATCTTGGAATGAGTGTCCCATAACCGTGGTTATTATTTTGCCTTTATTAAATTTATTACAGGGAATTTTCATGAGGGTTATTACAACCAATTTTCTTTAGGGCCGACCTGGTCAAATATGCACATGTGGGCTCATAATTCAAAAATACACTTTCCCTTTTCCAAATTAGATGATATTTATGTCGATTTTGGTCCTCTTGAAAAGAGGAATTTAATGCAATCATCATTTCTATAAAATGAGCTGTCCAAAGAGGAATTTGATCGTAGTTGCCTATTTTAACACTCCCAGGTTCAAACACTTGGATTGGATGGACAAAATGTGTTTGTCATGCATGCATGTTAGTTGTCTATGGTTTGTTATGCATGCATCATGGTGGTCATTATGCATTTTATGATTTTGTTGGTATGTTATGAGGCTAACATTTTTCCAAGATAGAGTAGGAGATGAATACTATTAGAGTGAGGTTGCAACACTGAACCTCGATGTAAGAGCAAATCGTCGTACATGTTTGTATGTTAGGCATGCAAGTATGTTGGTTAATGGTTGTTATAAGCATTATGGTTATGTACCTGCCTGTCATTCTATTAATATTGTGGTTACATGCGTGATAGATGCTATTTTTTCATCGTGGGCATATGCACATTCATTAGATAGTCATGCATGAGAGTTAACTTCTTGTTATATGCATTGAGGTCATATGCATGACGATTATGGTAATTGCATTTAAGATCTTAATATTGTATGTATCATGCTAATCTAGAGTGGCTTGCGCAGATGGTTATGGTCATGGTATTCAAGTATGAGTTGATATACTTGTGATATTGCATCATACTAATATGGACTAACTTGTGCAGATGTGATAGCCTCCCCTGAGATACATTAAGATATGAGTTTTATTATTTCATCTATTTGGTTGATCTAACATGGTATGCTTACAGGTTGTTTGAGTGTTTGATTAATTGCATGATATGAGTATGTGTCTATAAGATTGCATGAATGAATGATCTTTTTTTAAGATGATTGTACTAACACATATGTGCTCAGACAACTGATATGCACTTGAGCACAAGTAGGTGTTAGTTGTAGTATTATGATTGATTACTGTGAGTTGATAGTTGATTATGACATGGCTGTTAGTCTTGGTAATGGTCGATTTCAAATTACTAGACATGATGTATTGATATTTAGAACATGTGATTGACATGTGTGAATAGTTGCAAGGTAACATGCTTGGTATTAGCATGACAAGGTAGCAATTGTTTTTTTATATAATTAATAGTTGGGTGATGTGATAGTACATAGTAAGACTCGATTGCAACAGGGTAAAAGGAAAATAAAGGAATTGGGTGAGAATTCCTTTGGTTATGCTTGGAAACTACAATTCCAAATGAATGAGTTCTTTGCATACAAGGTCTTCTTAACCTTGATTTTGTCTGACTTATGTGGATATGTGCTATATTCATGAACATGTATTTGACAAGTATAACAAATGGGTTCCAGTTATGGCTGGATCTATTAAGGAATCAGAATCCCTTGAAATATGATACATGCACGTGCTCAGTTGCAAGGTCGTGTGCTTGGCATAGTAAGGTAAGGTAACTGATATATTGTTATTTTTATTTATGCATTGACAGTTATGTGTTTATGGTAGTATGATGCAGGGAATTGCATGGAAAAAGAGACTGCCATGAAATCTTGAAGAAGGCTCAGGTTGAGATTTCCCTTGGAGGCATTGGGAACCCATGGGGTTGAGTCATGGTGTTTTTTTGCTATTTTTGTGCTTTCAATGCTTTGTGATTTGTTTATAATTTTGTTTATGTCTAGTGTATGGACATACCACTTTGTTTGTGGTGTCGTATTATTATTAATTTTCATGGTTTCTTATTTCTTGCTTCTTGTTACTGCCTTTGATGTTTCTAGGGTATTGGGAATTAGTTTGGGAAAGAGGAAAGTTAATGGAGCTCGAGGAGAGTTGGATGGAGCCCAAAAGGTAATGTAAGACCTGGATGAAGCTCGATGCATGAATAAAGGGAAAATGAATTCAAGAATATGACAACCAGTTAGATTGGTTGGGTCCATTGGGGTAAGTGGATGATGGCAGGACAATCATGAGAAAGGTAGAAAGAGAGGTGAAGTAAATGGATCTGAGGCATCATATTCCTTGGCTATGTTGGGAATTGTTGTTCTCAAAGTTGTGCATGCTATGCACAGATAACGGGAGTTCCCTTAATCTTGACCTTATGATACCTGGTAATTGTGTTGTGATCATGATTATTATAATGCCTATATATGTATGTATGTAACTCGTTGTCTCAAAGGATCATAATTGTTTTATGCTAATGTTTATATGTATATCTGTATGTATGTATGTCTTTGTTTGACAGGGTCGTCAAGGATCATTCTGGTGGAGGAATGATTGCTTATGTAGGTGAATGGCATGAAGAGGTTCCTCGTTTCCCGAGGAATCAAGTGGGAAGAGTAGTTTGATAGATCTTTGAGCTTAGTACCATTTGGATATGAATTGATAGTATGTGTTTATACTATGCCCATGTTTATGCTATGACAGGAAATGCTGAAGGATACATTAGTGGAATGAAAGCAGTGTGATCTGCGGCATGCTGGGACAAGCATGGATAGTGGAAAGACGCTAGAGGCAAGGTTGCTTGCTAAAGACAATGTGGTCTTTGGATGTGCAATACTACTATTGTATATCTATTGTACATCATGTACCTATAGTGTTGTGTGCATGTTGCACATGTGGTACTGTGTACATATAATGCTATGTGCATGTTGCATATGCGGTATTGTGTACATATAGTGCTATGTGCATGTTGTATGAGTGGTACGACGTACATATAGTGTTGTGCGCATGTTGTATGTGTGGTACTGTGTACATATAGTTCGATGTGTGTGTTGTATGTGCAGTGTAGTGTGCATGTTGTATATGCAGTGCTGTGTACATATGGTACAATGTGCATGTTGTACATGTGGTTTTGTGTGCATGTGGTGCTATGTACATGTGGTACATGTTGGGTCGCCCAAATACCATATTTTTACCAACCTTTCACTTCACTTTCAATTCGATTTTAAACCATTTTTCTCTTTCCCATACCCTTACATTAAACTATTTTCATGATTACATCAGGTTTAGACTAATTATTTTCCAATGCATATGTTTTAATGTTTTTGAGTGAATTTATGATTAAATTTTGGAAAAAAAACATGTTTTCACTTATATATGGAAGTGGGAAGAGTTTCATGATGTTTGTAGGTGTATTTGAAGACTTCAACAAAGTCATATTTGACCACCAAGCCTCAAATTCGAATTTCATCTTCAACCCCTTGAAGATTTGATGACAATTTGGGAGATTCCTTCAAGCTTACTTTATGGAGAAGAATCATGGAACTTTTTAATAAGATTTCTTATCAAAGATATTAGATATTTGTGAGATGATTTGTAGAGATGTTACTTGCTAAGTGTTAGCACATGGTTGTAACCACACGAGACATTTGTGGATTTACGAGACATTTGTGGATCTCAAATCTTTGTTAGTTATCTCAATTTTATGTATAAATAGGAGTGCCTCCTCCATTCCAAGAGGAGGACTCTTGGAGCATGTATCCAACTTATGATGGAATAGAATAAAGCTTCATTTTACATAAATTTCCATTCTATAGTTTTAGATGTAAATTTCTCTAATCATTTAGACTTTGGACTTGATCTCATTTCAGTGATTAAGTTTGGATAAAGAAGGATAACCCATGCCTCCAAGTTGGAGCCTCTTCTTTGTGGACTTGGACTGAAATCTCTTTCTATGCATTCATCTCCTCTTGCTTTCTTAAATCAGTTGTTATGCTTTATGGTGTGTTTGGTTTTAGTTGAAAAAGAAATCAAAGGAAGGACAACCAGGATCTCTAGAATTAGAACCTCTTCTGTGTTGATTCTGATTCAGTTAAAATCATTATTTGCTTATTCATGCTTGTAGATCAAGTTTTCATGGATTTATGGAATAGTTTGTCACTTTGATCTTAGGAGAATTGAGCTCACTCCAAATGGATCAATGAAGCGTTTTATTTCATTATCAATAGTTGTGAATATTGGTTAGATTTATATGTTGGGTTATAATATTGATTGTTGATAGGTCCTGTGAAACATTACGAAGAGACCTCCTGTAAGGGAGACTGGAGTTTACTGTTTTCTTGCTTACAATAACCAAGTTTTCTTAGCTTAGAGTCAATTGCCTACTCCTGCATATATTTTGCTGGCATCATCACAAGTTTACGAGTATCCCTGGTTGATAATTTAATGAAAGCAATTTAAGCAATTGAATTGCCTGACATTTTTGGCGCCGTTGCCGGGGATGGTGCTAAGGGATTAGGCATTAGGAATTTAATTTAGTACCAATATTTTTCTTTGGTTTGATTCATGGAAAAGATAACTCATGTTGAAAGGATGACTTGGTGACAACAAGATCTTAGTAACATGGGGAAGTGTACATAGGAGTTAGCTTTGAATCCCATTTTTAGTTGCATATATAAAGCATGATAAATAGGATGCATAAATTTGAATCAATATTTGCACTATAAGAGTTTCGAACTAATCCATTTATGGACAGGAGATCTAGAATGATATTCAAGAATTTGGAGGAGAGCCGAGAGAATGAGGACTACATTGAAGATTGGCTTGAAAAGGTGACTAGGCCACAACATTTTTCCATTCTTCAACAAATCCTAGCATTTAATCCAAATGTGAAATTGATCTCTCATATATTTGTAAACATTCACATATATTTTTCACATTTGGATGTGAGCATACTAGAGATTTTTATCTGTAAATGGCTTCATTGGAAATACTCCTACACTTGAAAAAAAAAAATTCTTTCTCAAAATAGAGTAAGATAGAATAGCAAAATAAAACCAAGCTTGGAGAGATTTTCAAGTTTTTGATTTTCAAATTTGATTTCATTTGTTTCTTGGAAATTTTGGTGGTGCAGTAAGAGCCATCTCATTCACTAACCATTAGCAGGAAGATCTACAATCAAAGGGATATTTGTGAAGGAAAACAAGTGGAGTTTAGAGAGCTAAAATTTAAAGTTTGAATGATCAATTCTTCTTACTTTGTTTTTCTAATTTTCTAATTTCAATTATATAAAGAATTGACATAACTCTTGAGTACACTCTCTTCTTACACTTTGTGCGACCTAGAAGATCAGAAAAGAAAATTGGATAGCTTAGCTTTGAAATTTGATGATAAAATTCATAGATTTGGAAAAATGACTAGGATATATAAATTTACTATTCACTCTAAAAAAAATTGCTTAAAATTTTGATCTCCAAACTTTTATTAAATCTATCTCAAAATCTAAACAGAAACAAAATAACATTTTAAAAAAATAAAAATAAAAACAGATAACAAATAAAACAAAACACAAAAAAAGAGAGTTAAAAAAAAAAAGAAAAAGAAAAAAAAGAAGAACAAATTAACGTTTTGTTTTTGCCTAAGCCATTGGCTTGGGCTCATGCATATGCATGGAAGCCTTGCCTTTGGCTTGGCCCTCTACGCATATGCGTGAGGCCGAGGACAAGGCCAAGGCAACTCACAACCAAGGCCTCAGGTTCATTAATTTACACAGGCCCTCACCCACAATCCCAATATTCCATCATAATAAACCGAGGGCCAAGGGTTTTGTAAATGGCACCAATGGAAATGCAGAGTGCCAAAAGCCTGAAATTTGATTTTTTTTACTCCGTCTAATTTGATTTTTTTCTCTGTTGCCGGGGTTTCGAACGCCTTGAATAAAATCAACAAATGATTTCTTATGCAACTTTTGATCGTTGGTGCATTAGTCAAAGTATGATTTGTATAGGGATAAATCAACGGGATGAATCTGGCAACCAAAATTTTTGGGCATATAAAAGTACACCGCTTAAAAAATGTCCCAGTGCCATTACATAATGGAACACGTTGCTAGAACTGTTGGTTTGTTAGGATTTTTTAGTGGAAATCTTAGAACCACGGTTCTATTTTAAATGACAACAAAGTTTTGTTAACATATTAAATAAAGTGTTTTCCAAGGCTTTATTTACCTCAATATTGTGATGCATTGGTAAATCAAGTCATTGTTATGAATATGGTCAAGAGTTAGATCCTATAGAGTTAATAAGTTAACATTTTGATAGTTATTCAGCAAATTGTGCTTGCCACATGGTAGCCCTAGATTGGCCCATGTGGCAATCATTCATTGGTCCACATGGCGGACCCATTTACACAGTCAACTATTCAATCGATCGCCACATCAACATGACACATTATCCACTTGCATAGTCAACGTCACCACCTTAGCGTGCCATGTGGCACTGTCTAGATCTGCCACGTGGAACCCTTGTAGTGTTTTTTCATTGTTTCATAAAAACTTCAGAAGGAAATAACTTTCTCATATGGTGCCTATTTGAGGTGATTCTAACATTGTTGGAAATATCTCAATGAGCACTACACGATGGGATAGTTTTAATTGACATTTGAGACAATATAAAATGGTCATTTTTTATTATGGATTTTACAACAATTGGACTTGGAAAAAGCATTAAATCATTAAAAACATCTTTATGATATGAATTTGCTTTAACCTGGTTTTTGAATCACTGAAATTCGATATCAAACGAAGAAATTATCAATGAAACATTGATGGGTAGTCCAAGGTGCACCACTCCCTGGCAGGTAAAAAGTGCATTTTATTTTTATTTATCTTCCTTGAATTTGTTTTATTAGCACTAATTATGAATTTGTTGTGTATATATCGTATGAAGAGGGACTGATCACCTCTCTCCTTCAAGAATCTTACGTTTTATTGCAGATTAGTGCTAAGTTTTTGCAGGTTCCAAGAAGATCAAAGAATACCAATTTATGCACAAGTGATTTTCAAATACCAATCTATTTTTCAAAAAGGAACACAAAGAAGTCAAGTCCATTTCAAATCACGTCCATAATACCATTGCTACTCATTCATTTTCCTCTTTCTAAGCTTACAATCCATTCATCAATTTCCATCTTCCTAGAGCATAACTTCAAATCATTTTTCCTTTGCAAGTTTCACACTTTCTTGCATCAATTACATTTCATTCCTAACCCATGAATAAATTCATTTAGCTCATTTACAATACTGAGTTACCTCATTGTCCTTTTCCTTTTGAAAAATAAAACTTACTTCATAAATGCAAATATTTCATCTATGGTCCTCTAAATCATTACTTTATGCTCGTGTTAAATGATGGGGGATTCATTAAGGCCCTCCTTCTAGTAAGTCTTGACCCATCGACTTCAGCACATTATCTGGGTTTCAGACTAGAGTTATTTTTAGTACCTTGAGGCTTGCATGCCTTAATGGGTGTTATGAAACTAGCTCACAAGAAGATAGAAAAGATAGATCAACACCTTAGAAATAAGCCTCTTCGAGGGGGCAACCTCCTTTACATTACACAAATGAACAATTCTTCGTTGATACAAATGAAAAGATCTCATTTCTATATATAGGAGTCTAAGGGGTCATAATATAATCAAAGCCGACATAACAATAATAACAATAGTGGGCTTCTATGAGTCACAATAGTAACAATATGGGCACCACATGGGTACATCAATATAATAAGGGGGTTGTACTTATAACAATAAGGGGTTACACTAGTAGTATAGGGGCCTAACATGCCCCTCTCCTTCAAAAAGTGTTGTCCTTAATGCTTGAGTAGTTCTTGATGCTTCTGTATAAAATTCTTGTCCTCCCATGTGGAATCTTCAGCGGGTAAGTTCTTCCACTTGATGAGATACTCTGAAATTGATCGATTTCATAGCTGTCGGGTTCTTGTTTCTGTGACTGCTCCAGGTTCCAATATGATTTTTCCTTCCTCTTCAATTTCTGGCAATATTGTTTGAATTGGGATCTTTTGCAAATTTTGAATAAGTGGCCATACTTCTTCGTCCTTCTTCCATTCATCCCTTGCTTCGTTTATCCAATCTGGTTGGATAATAGAAATAGCACAAAACAATGCTTCCACATCCTCATCCTTTCTTGAGAGTGCATCTGCAACAAAATTTTGCTTCCATTTTCTATAGATGATGTCAAAGTCATAACCCAAAATATTTGTGACACATTTTTTCTGTTCTTCTAAAGATAATAGTTGTTCTAAAAAGTATTTAAGACTATCATGATCCATTTTTACCTTGAAGTGTCTTCCCATTCGGTAAGGTCGCCATTTCTTAAGTGCATGTAGTATTGCCAACATTTCCTTCTCATAAATAGCTTGCTTGAGATGTAGCAGTAAAAATACCCAATCACCTACATCAAAGCAATTTTCACTACGATGTTGATCTAGCTGTTGTTTCATTCGATTTTGCACCAAAGTGGCGTTATCTTTTAAAAGTTGGAGAACTTGTTGTTGATGCTTGATGTGATCTTTCACTGCTTGAACCTTTTTCTTCTTGATATGTCCTTCCATCTTTAGAGTTTGAGGAGTGGTAATTTCTTCCAATCCTTTACAAGATATGGTCAGATTCATTTCTTGATGCTCGATGTGATCTTTCACTTCTTGAACATTTTTCTTCTTGATATGTCCTTCTATCTTGATAGTTTGAGGAGTGGTAATTTCGACCAATGAATTACAAGATATGGTTGGATTCATTTCTTCTTTCTCGACATGATCTTTCACTTCTTGCACCTTTTTCTTCTTGATATGTCCTTCTATCTTGAGAGTTTGAGGAGTGGTATTTCTTGCCAATGCTTTACAAGATATGGTTTGATTCATTTCTTCTTTCTCTAGGGTTGGGTCCTGGCGTATATCCTCTTCTTTTGATGTTTCTTGATCCTTTTCTTCCTCCTCTTCATACTCTATTTAAAATAATTTCTTCTCAGCACACTTATGACCTTTAGTGCATTTGCTATCATAATTGTAACAAAGCCCTTTTTCTCTTTTTTCTTCCAATTGTTGTGGTGTAACCCTTGTAGGTTGTGGAAGGCTAGGAGAAACAACACTTCCATCTTTATAGTTGTGAGGGGTAGACTTCCTTGTTGCCATAATTTTACTTTCCACTATGTAACAAAGCCCTTTTACTCTTTCCAATTGTTGTGGTGTTGCTCTAAAGAAGGTGTTTCTCTTTGTATCCTCATAATGTGCTATCATTTCCTACGTTAAAATTGACCACGTAACAAGTTGTTTACGAGAATAAAGCCCTTTATCCATAAAAATTGAAATCTGGTTCTAAATATGAAGATGTAATACATACCTTTTGTAACAGTGGTACACCATGGAGATCAAAATATTGCTCCATCTGAAGTATCCAATTTACCGGATCCTTGCCATCAAACTTCCTCATATCGCCTTTTCTTTATTTTAGGAGCTCGATATTGAAATGACTATAACTCTGTAATTTTGGCTCTTCCAGTTCTGAAATTGTGACCTGCAATAGCCCTCTGTGTCCTCTTTCCAATGCCACCAGTCTGATCGAATTTAGATTCTCCAAGAAAGAGTTATGCACAATCTCCTAAGATGACCTAATTATATACCTTTTCAGAAGAGCGAACTTGTAGGAAGTGCCACGTGTCACTGTTTTGACCTTAAGATCTGAAAAATATACATAGGAAACTACAGTCTGTCCTCTTTCTGTAACTTCTTACGAAATTTCAATCTAATGCTCAAAACAAAAGTTATGACTATTTTCCCTAGGTCACCTGTTTGGAATGTAATTCGGGAGTCTGCAAAAATGCCAACTTCCTCAGATCATATCTCCACAAATATAGTGCAAAAAGCTCTAAAATTTGGATCTGTAGTTCAAAACGATTTCGGCCCAATTGGGTTTTTTTTTTTAGCGTCTGAAACATCGTAGAAAAATCATTATAGCGCAAAAGCCACGATGACCTGTTTGGAGCAGCGAAACCCTAGAATTCAAAGCTCTAATACCAAATGTTATGAAACCAGCTCACAAAAAGATAGAAAAGATAGATCAACGCCTTAGAAATAAGCCTCTACGAGGGGGAAACCTCCTTTACATTACACAAATGAACAATTCTTCGATGATACAAATGAAAATACCTCCTTTCTACATATAGGAGTCTAAGGGGTCATAATATAATCAGAGCCGACATAACAATAATAATGTAAGGGCACAATAATAACAATAGTGGGCTTCTATGGGGCACAATAGTAACAATATGGGCACTACATGGGTACATCAATATAATAAGGGGTTTGTACTAATAACAATAAGGGGTTACACTAGTAGTATAGGGGCCTAACAATGGGAAGTTCTCTCGCCAATGAAAATTGGGAATACATCAAAGTCCCATGTTTGTCAGACCTTCTAGGTGACTCAACTTCAACTCATTTATTCGTACCTAGTAATATGTACTTGGGCATCTTGACTCTCATTGACATTAATGGTGAGTAGTCTCGTGTTGGTTAATGACATTCATTAATGGTCAGTAATCCAACAATTTTTTTCTATGTTTGACATCAACAAAATTTATTCACATAGAAAAGAATTATGCCACGATGCAGATATGAATGAAGACTATATGGTTCCATGACACTTACAACATCTTGTAGCAGTGTTACAATAAATCAAAATTTAGCTCTAGAGTTCAGCACCAACAACTTAGTTCCAGCAATAAGACGGTACAAATGTACCAATTTCAGATATCATTCTATGTTCATACAACCAAGCATATCAGATTGTTTCACTTCAAGATCGATGATCCAACAATAGCAGCCAAAAAGATTCCAACCATACAAAGATCTCTCATATGCATAGCTCAGAACCTTCTCAGGTAGGTGAAGGTATGTTGTTTTCCACTCTTTAATCAATAATTCCTTGAATGCTAAAATACATGTATTTGGAAAATTTCCCTATTTGTCCTTTCGTATCCTTCCCTATTTCATGTCATTCTAGGTCTTCCTTATTTGCTACATTTTCCAAGGATGGAAAAGACCTTCAGTTGGGGGGGGATATTCATCATTCCTTATATTCATTACACTATTTTTCGATCCCATATTTCATAACCTCATATATTGTTCACCAACATGTTTTTCCCAATTGAAAGTTGTTGTTCTTATAAACACCTTGATTGACATCCATAATGCATCAATGGTTTTCATATGAAGCATGTATTCCTAAGTAAAACTACCATGTGGAGGATGTTCCAAATAATTTTTGCAGCCATTGAAACATAATTTTTCAATAAGTTATCCATAATTTTGAGGTTGCCTATACATAGGCTATTTAAAGAGCATGTTTTGCACAACAATTTCAAGCAAATGAGGCTAAAATGATTGAATGGTTGATGCACACATTACCGGATCATCATTTGGAATGTGTTCATATGGTTGATTTTTCAAGATCATTCTTTGTTGTAGTAAGAAGAAGAGTAAAAAGGAAAGTGTTGTCACAAAAGAACCAACACTTGCAATATTTATAGTTGTCACACAAGAAACAACCATAACAAAAAATGTTGCTACACATCAAAAAAGAAGACTCCATCACATAGTTCAAGAAAGCCAATGCAAGGTTTCATGAGGACATGCAACACCTTCAATTGGGGGGAATGTTGGGTTGCCCAAATACCATCTTTTTACCAACCTTTCACTTCACTTTCACTTCACTTTTAAACCATATTTCTCTTTCCCATACCCTTACATTAAACTATTTTCATGATTACATTGGGTTTAGACTTATTATTTTCCAATGCATATGTTTAGTGTTTTTGAGTGAATTTATGATTAAATTTTTGAAAAATAACATGTTTTCACTTATATATGGAAATGGGATGAGTTTCATGAAGTTTGTAGGTGTATTTGAAGACTTCAACAAAGTCATATTTGACCACCAAGCCTCAAATTCGAATTTATTTTTCAGCCCCTTGAAGATTTTATGAAGATTTGGGAGATTCCTTCAAGCACACATTATGGAGAAGAATCATGGAACTTTTTGATAAGATTTATTATCAAAGATATTAGATGTTTGTGAGAGGATTTGTAGAGATGTTACTTGCTAATTGTTAGCACATGGTTGTAACCACATGAGACATTTGCGGATTTAGGAGAGAGTTGTTGATCTCAAATATTTGTTAGTTATCTTAGTTTTATGTATAAATAGGAGTGGCTCCTCCATTCCAAGAGGAGGACTCTTGGAGCATATATCCAACTTATGATGGAATAGAATAAGCTTCATTTTACATAAATTTTCATTCTATAGTTTTAGATGTAAATTTCTCTAATCATTTAGATTTTGGACTTGATCTCATTTCAGTGATTAAGTTTGGATAAAGAAGGACAACCCAGGCCTCCAAGTTGGAGCCTCTTCTTTGTGGACTTGGATTGAAATCTCTTTCTATGCATTCATCTCCTCTTGCTTTCTTAAATCAATTGCTTTCTTAAATTAGTTGTTATGCTTTATGATGTGTTTGGTTTTAGTTGAAAAAGAAATCAAAGGAAGGACAATGAGGATCTCTAGATTTACAACCTCTTCTGTGTTGATTCTGATTCAGTTAAATTCATTATTTGCTTATTCATGCTTGTAGATCAAGTTTTCATGGATTTATGGAATAGTTTGTCACTTTGATCTTAGGAGAATTGAGCTCACTCCTAATGGATCAATGAAGCATTTTATTTCATTATAAATATTTGTGAATATTGGTTAGATTTATAATGTGGGTTATAATCTTGATTGTTGATAGGTCCTGTTAAACATTACGAAGAGACCTCCTATAAGGAAGTTTAGTGTTTTCTTGCTTACAATAACCAAGTTTGCTTAGCTTAGAGTCAATTGCCTACTACATATATTTTTTTGGCATCATCACAAGCTTACGCGTATCTCTGGTTGATAATTTAATGAAAGCAATTTAAGCAATTGAATTGCCCGACAATACATGCAGTGTTGCGTGCATGTAGTGTTGTGTACACATTGTGCATGTGGTGCTATGTACATGTGGTGTTGTGTACACGTTGTGCAGGTGGTGTTGTGTAGATGTGGTGCTATGAACACATCGTGCAGGTGGTGCTGTGTACATGTGGTGTTGTGTACATGTTGTGCAGGTGGTGTCTTGTACATGTGGTGCTATGTACACATTGCGCAGGTGGTGCGTGTACATATGGTGTTGTGTACACGTTGCATAGGTAGTGCTGTGTACAGGTGGTACTGTGTACATGTGGTTTTGTGTGCATGTCATACATGCTGTGTTGTGTACATGTGGTATTATGTGCATGTCGTATATGTTGTGTTGTGTATATGTGCTATTGTGTTACGGGTATTGTGTAGTTGTTGCATTGTGACATGTGAATTCATTGTGGTGTACTCTGTGTATGCATATGTCTTGTGTTTTACACTATATATAGGAGTATGTATTGTGTTGTGTTGTACACTGTGTGTAGGTGTATGTGTTATGTTGTGTTGTATGTCAGGTGTAGGTGTATGTTTTGGGTGGTACACTGTGTGTGGGTGTATGCGTTTTATGTAAATTGTATGTATGTGTACGTGATTGAAGAGAATAGAAGGTACTAGGTGCTTTCTTAGTTTTGAAACTGACCCGGTATGTGTACAGAAAGGAAAAGGATCAAGGAAGAGGCAAAGGACCGATTGAAGGATAAGTATTAGCATTTATTTCTATTTTTATTATGCATATGATCTGTGATTCTAATTCATGATTTTTACATGCGACATATGATTCTATTTTATGATGGTTACATGTGATATGTGATTTTGATTATGATGGTTGCGTTTGAGCTAACTTGATGTCATATGTTTATACAATATTATTTGATTAAACAACTAGTTTGACTTGTTGTGATAGGAAGTAAACAGAATTGCAAGTGTACCTTATTGACAAGCCACCAATGAGGTATGATTTGAGTTTATTTCAATTTGTTTTGAATCTAATGAAAATTATGTGCTTGGTACAAGAAAGCATTGGAAATGTACGGTTTAGGTGATTGAAATTGACTGCAAGAATTAACAACATCAACAAAAGGATTTGGAACATATAATAGTATGATGGTAAAGCACTTTAGGAGGAGGGCCATTATAGGACATTGGTACCCAATAGTGTCCATTGATTTCCATGAGCATGCTATTACCAGTATGATGGTTTTAAGGCAAGGATATGCCTTGGTTTTTGGACTTCCAATGTGAGGAAACCTTGCCAAGGGAGGGGTCACCCAAGGGATTGTGTAACAGAGAAGGGGATGCCTGGGAAACTTGGAAGGTGTGTGACTGCACGGAAGGGGGTGATCGGATTTCTCGCGAAACCGTGTAGCAGAGAAATGAAGGCCGGGGAATACATTGATTTTGGTCATTATCATTTCCAGATGGAATCATAAGCACATTTGGAGTGCACCCTGGAAAAATGAGTCGATAACTGTCCACTGAGAGGACAAGTGGCTCTGGATTGTAGTGCTGGACATTGGATGCAGGTTTGACTTTGGCAGTGGATTTTGGACTTCCTGCGAAGGAGGTGAATCTTGGTACTACTTTGGAGGGTGGAGGTGTGAGCCTTTGGATTCCCTTGTTGCTGATACGGGCATCGTATCCCTTTATTCGCTAGTTAGAGAAAATGTGCGAATGTGTATATTATTATAAATACAATATTGAGTTGTGTTTATAAAGCTCCATAGATAGTATGGTTATTTTCTAGTTGAAGCAAATGTGCATGAATGTATATGTGGTTGTTATTGTAAATGCCGTAATGGGCTGTGTTATAAAGCTCCAGTAAGCAGTATGTTTTTCATGTTTTCAGCAGGATGTCATTGTAAATACTGCATCGAGCTATGTTATAAAGCTCCATGGTTAGTATGTTTTGTTTTCAATGGATTGATGGTTTATAGGTGTCATTGAACATCGAGGATGGTGTTCCCCAAAGGGGGAGGGTTCTGTAAAAACCCCTGGTTGAATTTCCATGTAAAAAAAATACCAAGGTCATGGGACATGTATTCCAAGATGAGTGGTGGGAAAACCATCCTAGTGGGTGTCACTTTCGGTTTATTGATGGTTATGGAAATTGGCAAAGGTAAAGAGGTATTAATTGGAATTTATTTATGAAAATAAAGGAAAATAGGAGAAAAGGGAGGTGAAAGGTCACAAATTTGCATGAGAAGGAAATTGAAGGAAGATGAAGGAAAATGAAGAAATGAAGGCCTCAATGATAAAATGCTTATGAGCATCAGTCTATGGCTTTTTTCAGTTGAAGCTTTTATCAGTGTTAGCTTTTGACAGTTTTATGGTGGAGCTTTCTCTCTATTCTCTCACTCTCTCATACTCCTGTATAATTAGAGTATTATTGGTGCACTTTGGCATATATTGGATTTGGAGAAAGAAGGAAAATGAAAAACATTAAAGCGCAAGAGGACAATAGGATCAGTAACTACATCAAGATTTCTTTGTAAGTAACGAGTTGCATGTTTGATTTCCTTGCTAGTTTTGGCATGCATGTGGTTTCTTGGTTATGAGTTTTCGTTGACATGGAGGATTGCTCATGTTCATTATGGATGTGGGTTGAGTTACTAGTCTTGGAGCCTTGGTTGGAGAAATGATATGGAGCCCTGCAACAACTGTGGGTTGAGTTACTAGTCCTGAAGTCGGGTTGGAATAAACACTCTGGAGCCTTGGACAACTTCGGTAGAGATCAATGTAATACCCTCCTCCTACATTTACCCTAGTTAACTGATCTGCTGCAGTAAATATGTGACGAGAGGCTACTACAATATGATTCAACCTCCCAGGTCACCTTAAGGAAGTGGAACTGACACAACACAACCAATCTGACCTTTTGCACATACCATAGAACCTACAGGAACCAACCAACACTTCCAGGTGATCAACCCCTATAACAACTTGACACTTCACTACCCTAGAGCCTCAGTCGCTCCCATGACATGGGCATGCATGCGACCGGGACCCTCCAGTTGCTCTCACAACATGGGCATGTAAGCGACTAGGGTCCTTTTTAGCTAGTTCTGAACATGTGACCCTAGATTATGTGCCACTTTTTCAAGGCAAGTACTCATGCCACTTCCTAGAACTCCATGAAACTTTAAGGAATGAATAGTAACATTGAAACAATGATAAACATGCAAATACTTGAACAAATACTCTACTCGACCCCTACTAGCCATGAAAGGCATGTTGTCAAACATGTCACAAATATGCAAATACAGGTCATAACAACAGATTTGGGCATATGGGTCTCATACTTATCTGATAATCACTAAGACGCATTGACGCCTTATCACAATAGCTGCATTATCATCTATTAGGTCATATATTCATTGTACATTCATTTACAAGTCAAAACATGATGAAAGCCATATATCATCACTATCATAAAACCTGCTCATAATCAACATATAACCAACAAAAATATCAAGGATTCATCAACCATAAATGTGTCATATGAACCAATACATTTTCTCATAAAATACCGAGGAGAAACAATTTCTCATTAGTGAATGAAAAATCCAACCCAGTATGGGACTACCACATTCCAACCAACCGTAGATTGGTTGAGCCAAGTCTCTCTTCAACCAATCACCCCTGTGCCATATTCCAAGCATGAATGTGGGACTTATCACCCAAAATTAGCTAGGGATTCCCGAGGCTACATCACCTCACCCTAAAAATTAGAAACATGCTTTAATGTAATCCCCACCGATTACTAGGCCATAAATAATAAATATACAATACCATGCTTTACCACAATACTCACCAGATCACTAGGAAAAAACAAGCACGAAGGCCACCGAATATCTCCACCTACACCGCGAGGAATTTGTCTGCCCCAACCTCTCAACTTTACCATGTATCCCTTCATTACCGACCAAGGGATTCCTAGGCCTATGAGGTATCCACCCTCTGGGATTTACCGTGTATCCCATCTCAAGATTCCTATGCCCAATCAAGGGTACTCACCACTGAGATTTACCATGTATCCCACCATTACCGGTCAAGGGATTCCCAGGCTCAATTGAGGTGTTCACATTCAGTCTTTAGCTTGTATCCCATCCTGTGGTTCCTTGGCGTTGTGAATAATCTTGGGACCACCCCACTCAGATTCGATTTCATCTGACAATCCAACTCAACCACATACCAAAAAATACACCACACCATGGCTATCCAGAAATGGCAAGGCTAGGCTGAAAATAATGTCACACCTAGCAAAACCCATGCCCATGACAACAAGAGAACCATGAACACAAATGAATAACCATGCATGCTAAATCTAGCAAGGAAATCACACATGTAAATCGATACCTACAAATAATCTCGATGTAGCTACTAGATCCGGCTCTTCCTTGCTTGATATTTGCTTCCTCTTTCCTTCTTTTCCTTTCTTGATCCAATGCTAATGTGCTCCAAGAAAACTCTAAGTGTCCAAGAGAGTGAGAGAGAGAATAGAGAGAGAATGCTCCAAAAATAAACTGACCAAAATCCATGAACTGATCCTCATAAGCCTTTTTATTAATGACACCTCTATTTTCTTCATTTTCGATTATTTTCCTTCATTTTCCTCCTCACATGCAACCTGTGACCTTTCACCTTCTTTTTTTCCTAATTTCCTTTATTTTCATAAATAAAAAGCCAATTAATGCCATTTTTCCTTTCCAAAGCCTTTTCCAATTTCCTTAGCCATAATAATTGAAATGAACACCCACATTAGGACGCCTTGCCCAACATTCAACTTGGAATAAGTGTCCCATAACCGTGGTTATTATTTTTCCTTTATTAACTTTATTACATGGAATTTTCACTAGGGTTGTTACAGAACCCTCCCCTTGGGGGAACACCATCCTTGATGTTCATGACACCTACAACCAACAAAACTGCTGAAAACAAGACATATTGCCTATGGATATTTATAAATTAGCTCGATTCAGTATTTACAATGATCAACCTATTGAGAAGAAAACCAACATGACAACATAACTACATGATAACAATAATGACATGGCACCCATACCGCTTATTGGAGCTTTATAGCACAACTCGTGGTGATATTTACATCCATATACATATGTACATATACCAAAACTTCAAACCAAAACATATACCAAAAACATTCGCTCAACCAGTGAATAGAGAAAGATACATAGCCCACATCTGATTTTCCATCTCCCATGTAGCTTCATCGGGCCCAAAGTGCTTCCACTGCACTTTAACCTGCTCGATTGCTTGGTTCCAGAGCATGAGTGTCTTTCTATGCAATATACACTGAGGTTCCAGCTAGAATTCTCCTTCTGGCTCCACCTTGAATATAGACCAATCAATCACATGATCAACATCTTTAACATACTTCTTAAGAAATGACACATGGAAAACATCATGGACTTTCACTGTTAGAGGCAGTACAAGTCGATAGGCTACTAGTTATATCCTTTCAGGTATCTTGAAAGGTCCACAAAACTGAGGTACCAGCTTTCCACACGATCCTATCCGCAAAGAGATTTTCATTGGCCTGATGCGCAAGTACACCTGTTCCGCAACCTGAAACTCCTTTAACAACCTGTTCCAATATGCATAACTTTTCTCTCTGTCCTGTGCTACCTTTAGATTCTTCTTAATTACTTGCATTTCCTGTTCCATTTTTGCTAACATGTCCAATCCAATCAACACCCTGTTCATCGGGTCACTCCAACTGATGGGAGTATTACAACTCCACCCAAAGAGTGCCTCAAACAGACTCATCCTCAAAGACTCTTGGTAACCATTATTGTAAGTGAATTCGGTCAATTAAAGACACTCCTCCTATATCCTCTGCTAATGCATCACATACATCCTCAACATGTCCTCCAATATCCTGTTGACCCACCCTGTCTGTCCATCTATTTGCGGTGATAAGTTGTGTTGAAGATAAAATTTGTACCCAAACCTGCAAACAACTCCTTCCAAAACATCATGTACTTTGACCATATCTCTGATGAACACCTGTGCCACATCACTAGCTAAATAGGTTTATTTCACTAGAATGAAATGCACTACCTTTGTCAACCTGGCCACCACAACCATGATGGTATCATGCTTTCTAGATGTCCTCGACAATCCTATAATGAAATCCATGGAAATGACCTCCTATTTAGAATATGGAATTAGAATCAGCTGTAATAGTTCACCTGGATGCTTACACTCTGCCTTCACCTGCTAACAATCTAAGCAGCTAGCCATAAACTCTGCCATACCCTTCTTCAGATTTGGCCAATAATATAACTTCTTCACTGCAGTCAATGTCTTCTGATATCTTGGGTGTCCTGAATACAGTTTTGCATGAAACTCCCTCAAGATAATCTTCTTGAGCTCACTTCTATATGTCACATATATCTTGTCCCTAAATCTGATCAAGCCATCTGCTGAGAGATGACTGTCCACATAATGATCACCTGTACCACTACCTATACCCATACCTGTACTTTGTTGTAACATGTTCCTGAGCTCCATGTACCTGTTACCCTGCTAACCTACCTGTAAGATCCGATCCTGTAGATCTATCCCTTAAGAACTCATAGCCGGAATGGGATTTACCTATACCCACCTTCCAAGAGCATATGCAACCCATTTCTCTTGTCCCTTGATGTACCTGATCTCAAAGTCAAACTCACTGATCGTGGCCAATGTCGTGGCGAAAAAAGTCGTTTGTGCGGACACAACTGACCTCCCTAGGAGTCTAAACTCTCTAGCGACAAACAAGACAAAATGGAGCGATCTTTCTCTAAATACACCTTTTAAAACATGAAAACTACAAGTGTTTAGGCTTACCTTATTCCAAAACGCTGTTGTTGTAGTCCGTCCTTGCCGATCCGGATGAGCTCCTCCTTCACATCAATTCCTGCAACCACAAACAATCAAACAATTACCAAGCACTTGCATCTCATATAATAAAACATATATTCAACATGCAGACCAAGGAACACGTGAAATAACTCATTAACACAAGCTATTGAGAAAAATGAACCAGTTTGTATTAATAACGAAACAAAGAAACTCTTACAACCTGGCCTTGGTGTTGTGCAAGTTCCTCCCAGGGTCCATCAAGGGTTTTCCTCTACTTTGACAAAGCTCACCCACTTCCAAGTAGAATCAAGCAAAGACAATCTCTCCTCACAATGTTCACAAAGGCTGCGTCCTTGGACGCTCTGTATGTTAAGGGACAGGTGCGTCCTTCTGTAAAAGGCAAAATGCGCGAGTTTCATCTTAAAAAAGTTACTTGTGGTTACTTCTAGAACTTTCTAGAGGTCGGTTTGATGAAATGGACGCGCCTCCAGTTGGTTCATGTATCCCTATTAAGGAGGAACTTATCCCATCAATAAGGGAGCTATCCCACCCAAAGAGGGGATTATCCCATTGGTGGTGGACCTGATTAACCTCCTCTTGAGCACTATAAATACAGGCATTGGGCTAGAAGGAGGAGAGGTTGAAGCTATACATTTTCTTTGGGTAAATGCTGCAGGAATTAGGACTCCCATTTAGAACCTTGTGAGGAGAGATTGTCTTTGCTTGATTCTACTTGGAAGTGGGTGAGCTTTGTCAAAGTAGAGGAAAACCCTTGATGGACCCTAGGAGGAACTTGCACAACACCAAGGCCAGGTTGTAAGAGTTTCTTTGTTTCGTTATTAATACAAACTGGTTCATTTTTCTCAATAGCTTGTGTTAATGAGTTATTTCATGTGTTCCTTGGTCTGCATGTTGAATATATGTTTTATTATATGAGATGCAAGTGCTTGGTAATTGTTTGATTGTTTGTGGTTGCAGGAATTGATGTGAAGGAGGAGCTCATCCGGATCGGCAAGGACGGACTACAACAACAGCGTTTTGGAATAAGGTAAGCCTAAACACTTGTAGTTTTCATGTTTTAAAAGGTGTATTTAGAGAAAGATCGCTCCATTTTGTCTTGTTTGTCGCTAGAGAGTTTAGACTCCTAGGCAGGTTTCTCGCCTTTGACGTCAGTTTACATCATTGACTTTCGATCGAAGCATTCCGTGAAATGTTCGACATCAACTCATTCATTCACATCTCATGGATTGTACTGGGTACTTTGAGAACCATTGACATTACTGGTGGTCTCTCTCACGCTTGTTAACAGTTTACATCATCGACTGGTAATCAAGTGGTTTCTACCATGTTCGACATCAACTCATTTATTCGCATGGCTAGAATCGTACCAATTCGGGAAGTAGAAATGAAGACCCTGCAACCACAAACAATCAAACAATTACCAAGCACTTGCATCTCATATAATAAAACATATATTCAACATGCAGACCAAGGAACACATGAAATAACTCATTAACACAAGCTATTGAGAAAAATGAACCAGTTTGTATTAATAACGAAACAAAGAAACTCTTACAACCTGGCCTTGGTGTTGTGCAAGTTCCTCCCAGGGTCCATCAAGGGTTTTCCTCTACTTTGACAAAGCTCACCCACTTCCAAGTAGATGTAACAAACAGGTTCATTCTTCTCTCTTTTCCCCCACCATTTCTGGCAAGTACCTCTTTATTTTTAACAAGCTTGAGGAGGATAACATATGCTTGATTATAAGCTCATCCTTCGGACGAGTCCAACCTAGTTTAAATTCGAACCCTAGGAAGGAGTGGTTCGTTCCTGTTTGTAATTGAACAGGTCCTCTACTGTAAAAGTTTAACGAGCCCAGTATAGGAGAAACTCGGCGTTTTTCAATTTTAGAGAGTCTGAAAAAACTAAAGGAGACTCCACGTTGAACTTTTTCGTACATTTGTGTCCCTCAAGCCCGAAAAAGTATAAAATAATACCTGGGGGAACCGCTTGATCTTGCGACCAAGGAGTACTTTCATAATAGTGTCGTTGACCTGAAAAGTAAAAAGCGATCAAGGACACGTCGTTTTATTTCCTTATCGAGTTTGAAACGACAAAAACCCGGCAATCTTTTCCTGATTTTGCGGTCAGAAAAGAGCTATAAGGGGACCGTCTTTTAGTTCCATTTTAACGAGTGTAAAAGAAACGCTCGGCAATCTTTTCATGTTTTAAGAGTCAAAAAAGGGCTTAAAAGATGACTCTAAGGTTTCACTTTTTCGTAAGTTTTAACGAGTTCGAAAAAATGATAAAAATGTACTCATGGTTTTCACTTTTTCGTAAATTTTAATGAGTTTGAAAAAGGGATAAAAATGTACTCATATGGCCGACTTTCAATTTAATTTACGAGCAGGAAAAGACGGAAAGAACTCGGTATTTTCATTTGTTTTACGAGAATGAAAAATAGCAAAATAATCTCGGGATTTTCATGAGTTTAACGAGTCTTGAAAATAACCGAAATTGACTCGAGATAGGTTTCATTTTTACAAAAGCTTGAAACAGAGAAAAACTATGCTTCCGAGTAGTTTCATTTTTACACAAGCTTGAAACAGAGATAAAACTGTGCTTGATGCCCCCTAAGCATAACTGTTAGAGCGCATGCCCCCCAACTTCATTTCATTCAACTAAGTACAAGCTGGATGGAATGAAGATTCATGAACGAGATCATTTGAAAGACTCGACCTAAAACTGTAAGAAAATTATGCAAAAACTGAAATAACTAACCTAAACGTACAACCTAACATCTATGAGGTCTAGTCAAACTCTCGACTCAATTAGAGGAGGATTTGTTTCATTTTTTAACGAGCTTGACACAGGAAAAGAACTATGCTAGGATTCAGTTTCATGTTTATGCAAGCTTGAAACGAAAAACTATGCTTGTTATAAGTTCACATGCCCCCAGCATAAAGATGCAAACCAAGGTACATGCCCCCCAAGCTTCATTGCATTCAATGAGGTGGATGGAATGAAGATTCATGAACGAGATCATTTGAAAGACTCGACCTAAAACTGTAAGAAAATTATGCAAAAACTGAAATAACTAACCTAAACGTACAACCTAACATCTATGAGGTCTAGTCAAACTCTCGACTCAATTAGAGGAGGATTTGTTTCATTTTTTAACGAGCTTGACACAGGAAAAGAACTATGCTCGGATTCAGTTTCATGTTTATGCAAGCTTGAAACGAAAAACTATGCTTGTTATAAGTTCACATGCCCCCAGCATAAAGATGCAAACCAAGGTACATGCCCCCCAAGCTTCATTGCATTCAATGAGGTGGATGGAATGAAGATTCATGAACGAGATCATTTGAAAGACTCGACCTAAAACTGTAAGAAAATTATGCAAAAACTGAAATAACTAACCTAAACGTACAACCTAACATCTATGAGGTCTAGTCAAACTCTCGACTCAATTAGAGGAGGATTTGTTTCATTATCTAAGTAGACTAATCATAAACAGATGGCTGCGTCCATACTGTGTCTACAAAAGTCTATGATTGTGATGTACTGCAAGATCATTCCTGTATCAGAGTAGTTAGTCTGTTAATTAAAGTTTTGATCTGAGTATGGGAATGCCTACCTCAGTGATGATATAATCTTATACATGTATTTTGTGTTGAAAATTGCAGGTTCTGACCAGGCTCTCCGCGGGATAATCTTTGAAATGATAAAGCGCTTCACCCTTCCTAGAATTACAAAACCCTAATCTATTCCAGGCTTCGCACTTTAGGGGGCAATCTGTTACACTAAAAAATGTCACCATGACTATTTACAGTTAGTATGGCTCAATCAACAGTCATGCTACCCTCTTAGGCAAGTCTTATGCCTCTGCTATCCATCTCAAACTCAAAGAAGAGAGAAAGTCTTGTAAAAAATGTGTTTATCTCTAGGGACGCAGGTTCTCTCATGCCTTACCTGCGGGGACGCTCACAATGTTCACAAAGGCTGCGTCCTTGGACACTCTGTATGTTAAGGGACAGGTGCGTCCTTCTGTAAAAGGCAAAATGCGCGAGTTTCATCTTAAAAAAGTTACTTGTGGTTACTTCTAGAACTTTCTAGAGGTCGGTTTGATGAAATGGATGCGCCTCCAGTTGGTTCATGTATCCCTATTAAGGAGGAACTTATCCCATCAATAAGGGAGCTATCCCACCCAAAGAGGGGATTATCCCATTGGTGGTGGACCTGATTAACCTCCTCTTGAGCACTATAAATACAGGCATTGGGCCAGAAGGAGGAGAGGTTGAAGCTATACATTTTCTTTGGGTAAATGCTGCAGGAATTAGGACTCCCATTTAGAACCTTGTGAGGAGAGATTGTCTTTGCTTGATTCTACTTGGAAGTGGGTGAGCTTTGTCAAAGTAGAGGAAAACCCTTGATGGACCCTGGGAGGAACTTGCACAACACCAAGGCCAGGTTGTAAGAGTTTCTTTGTTTCGTTATTAATACAAACTGGTTCATTTTTCTCAATAGCTTGTGTTAATGAGTTATTTCATGTGTTCCTTGGTCTGCATGTTGAATATATGTTTTATTATATGAGATGCAAGTGCTTGGTAATTGTTTGATTGTTTGTGGTTGCAGGAATTGATGTGAAGGAGGAGCTCATCCGGATCGGCAAGGACGGACTACAACAACAGCGTTTTGGAATAAGGTAAGCCTAAACACTTGTAGTTTTCATGTTTTAAAAGGTGTATTTAGAGAAAGATCGCTCCATTTTGTCTTGTTTGTCGCTAGAGAGTTTAGACTCCTAGGGAGGTCAGTTGTGTCCGCACAAACGACTTTGAAAAGTAAAAAGCGATCAAGGACACGTCGTTTTATTTCCTTATCGAGTTTGAAACGACAAAAACCCGGCAATCTTTTCCTGATTTTGCGGTCATAAAAGAGCTATAAGGGGACCGTCTTTTAGTTCCATTTTAACGAGTGTAAAAGAAACGCTCGGCAATCTTTTCATGTTTTAAGAGTCAAAAAAGGGCTTAAAAGATGACTCTAAGGTTTCACTTTTTCGTAAGTTTTAACGAGTTCGAAAAAATGATAAAAATGTACTCATGGTTTTCACTTTTTCGTAAATTTTAATGAGTTTGAAAAAGGGATAAAAATGTACTCATATGGCCGACTTTCAATTTAATTTACGAGCAGGAAAAGACGGAAAGAACTCGGTATTTTCATTTGTTTTACGAGAATGAAAAATAGCAAAATAATCTCGGGATTTTCATGAGTTTAACGAGTCTTGAAAATAACCGAAATTGACTCGAGATAGGTTTCATTTTTACAAAAGCTTGAAACAGAGAAAAACTATGCTTCCGAGTAGTTTCATTTTTACACAAGCTTGAAACAGAGATAAAACTGTGCTTGATGCCCCCTAAGCATAACTGTTAGAGCGCATGCCCCCCAACTTCATTTCATTCAACTAAGTACAAGCTGGATGGAATGAAGATTCATGAACGAGATCATTTGAAAGACTCGACCTAAAACTGTAAGAAAATTATGCAAAAACTGAAATAACTAACCTAAACGTACAACCTAACATCTATGAGGTCTAGTCAAACTCTCGACTCAATTAGAGGAGGATTTGTTTCATTTTTTAACGAGCTTGACACAGGAAAAGAACTATGCTCGGATTCAGTTTCATGTTTATGCAAGCTTGAAACGAAAAACTATGCTTGTTATAAGTTCACATGCCCCCAGCATAAAGATGCAAACCAAGGTACATGCCCCCCAAGCTTCATTGCATTCAATGAGGTGGATGGAATGAAGATTCATGAACGAGATCATTTGAAAGACTCGACCTAAAACTGTAAGAAAATTATGCAAAAACTGAAATAACTAACCTAAACGTACAACCTAACATCTATGAGGTCTAGTCAAACTCTCGACTCAATTAGAGGAGGATTTGTTTCATTTTTTAACGAGCTTGACACAGGAAAAGAACTATGCTCGGATTCAGTTTCATGTTTATGCAAGCTTGAAACGAAAAACTATGCTTGTTATAAGTTCACATGCCCCCAGCATAAAGATGCAAACCAAGGTACATGCCCCCCAAGCTTCATTGCATTCAATGAGGTGGATGGAATGAAGCTTTACTTTCAAGATCTTGGAAAGAATTGTGGGAGTTGTTTCATTTTTTAGTGAGCTTGACACAAGACAAGGAACTATGCTCATAACTACTCTCTACAATCTACCTAACAAAAACTTAACTCTAAAAACCTTGATTCATTTTTTAACGAGCTTGACACAAGACAAGGAACTGTGCTCTAAAATCCTTGATTCATTTTTTAATGAGCTTGACACAAGACAAGGAACTATGCTCATAACTACTCTCTACAATCTACCTAACAAAAACTTAACTCTAAAAACCTTGATTCATTTTTTAACGAGCTTGACACAAGACAAGGAACTGTGCTCTAAAATCCTTGATTCATTTTTTAATGAGCTTGACACAAGACAAGGAACTATGCTCATGACTACGCTCTACAATCTACCTACTTAACCTACCCTTGTTTCATTTTTTAACGAGCTTGACACAAGACAAGGAACTGTGCTCAGAAATTCGCATGCCCCCAGCATAATGATGCAAAGCGAGGTACATGCCCCCAGGCTTCATTGCATTCAACTGGCTGGATGAAATGAAGGTTTACTTTCAATATTTAACTTGAAAAGGGAGTTGTTTCATTTTTAAGGAGGTTGACACAAGAAAAGAACTATCCTCATACCTGATTCATTTTTTAACGAGGTTGACTCAGTAACAGGAACTATCCTCAAACCTGATTCATTTTTTAACGAGGCTGACTCAGTAACAGGAACTATCCTCAAAACCCTACTTTTTACAGTCTACCTACATAACCTAAAATCTACCTGATTCATTTTTTAATGAGGTTGACTCAGTAAAAGAACTATCCTCATTACAGCCTATTTCATTTTTTAACGAGGTTGATACAGGAAAAAACTATCCTCGTACTCACTGATTCATTTTTTAACGAGGTCGACACAGTAAAAGGAACTTTCCTCGTAACATTGATCATGGCTTCCAACGGGAAGAAAGACATGTCAATGGACACACCTTGATCATGGCTTCCAAAAGGTCTTCATCAGAAGGAAGAACACTTCTCTGGAAGGAACACATGTCAAGGGACTCAAAAGGGATAAGAACATCGTGTTCAAGTAATCCCATAGAGTTTTCCATGTCAATTACCGGATGTAAATCAACAGTGAGAGGCTCACTTACATCGGTAACTGAAAACATGGGACCAGTTGCCACATAATTAACCCGTGGCAGGGTAGATACCACTTTAGAATCAAGAACATTTAGGGGTGTCATATTATTGGTAGTTGAGACAAGACTAGGGAACGAAAGCTGATCTACAGTCACAATATTTCCATTGTGAGGGAAAGACATCACGCGAAAGAGTGTCGATACGACAGCTTTCATTGCATAAACATAGTCTCGCCCAAGGAGTAAATTGAAATCCAAGGGACCTCGAACTACCATAAGATCAATACAGACAGTTTTACCTTCCAAGGTAATAGAAAACTTAGGAAGGATCCCTAAAGGTTCACTAATGGTTCTGTTAAAAGCTTTCAGATTCTGCGTAATAGGCGTAAGCTGAGGGGAACCCAAAGCTTTCCAAACAGTTGAGGATAAAATACTAACAGAAGCACCTTCATCTACCTGAGTACGATGTATGTCCCTACCACCAGCCTTAACAATGATTTGGAAAGGGATGGAGGAAGGAAGACGAGGTTCTGTCAGTCTATTCCAATCAAAGGAAAAGACCTCAGTGCTTGGAGGGGGTTCTGTAGAAACAGGTGAAATGCCCCCCAGCATAGAAGAATCTGATGTAACAAGAAGAACATCAGCGGTATGAAATTTACTCTCGAAAGGGAGAGTGTGATCGACCGAATGTGAAATTGAATCGACCACTTGATCAACTAATGGATCATCAACCTGAGTGACATGAGTTTCACTCTCCAATGGGAGAGTGTGATCGACTATACTTGAATTTAGATCAATCACTCCGTCAGTTGACGGCAGGTTGGGAGAAAGTTTACGGTAACCAGTTGGAAATTCTTGTTGTGGAACAGTAAGTTTTTCCAACAATGTTGAGGCTTCATCCATGTGAGGGCAAATGTGAGTTTGATGACTCCCATTGCATAACTTACAAGGAAACCTAACTTTACCCTTTTTCCCAGAAACCTGACTATCACTGGTTGATGGATCAATGGAAAGTTGATGAGATTTTTCTGACCATACTTCCAGGACCTTTGGAATACCAGGACAATTGACAAGGAAGTGGTCACCCTTACAAAGCCTGCAAGGGTATTTGGGTTTACGATGCATGTCGGAATTTTCCTCAACACAACTAACACTTACAGCCATGGTTGGTTGGTTGACTTCTTTCTTATCTTGCTTCTTCTTCTTCTTCTTCTTCTTCCCTTTCTTCTTCTTCTTAGACTCCTGGTTACTAGCATCAAGGCTTTTACCAGGCGAAGAGGAAGAAATGGAGGAAGAAAAATTAGGCGAAGAAGGTAAAGGGTCAACAAAAGGTTGGTGATGTTGAGATGGTGAACTCTGTTGAGGTGAAGCATCCGGTTGAGATGGAACAATTGGAGTATTTTGGGCCAACGAAGTTGAAAATAACCATATCGGTAAACCTATTGTAAATCCAGGTAATGACAAAGTAGCCATATAAGGAGGACCAACATTTCCAAAGTAAGGAAAAGTACTAGGATTCTCATTAGGAGGGGTTCCTAGGTTGATAAATTCTGGAACATTTGCCATTATATTCAACTTCAGTGAATTTTATTAACAATTTAAAACTAAAATTAACAATTCACAATTCACACTTAACAACTAAAATTCACAATTCACACCTATGGTCTCTAAAAGTAAAAACAAACAAATTAACACGCGCTATCAAATCTAGGAGTCAAACCACACACAAACAGTAAGCTCTCCGGACCGAAAACACTAGTTGGTGATGAAGCCCAACCTCGCAGAATTCAGTACAGAAATGGCGGGTGGAACAGTTACCCCGGCAACCTGCTTAATGAATAGACCGGCACAAGTTCCTCCACTTTAACCGTCTCGAAGTGAAGTGAACCCCCCGGAAAATCCAAGTGAGTATAACCGACGTCTGCTCCAGGTACAGTGGGACCTTCCCTCCACCGTCACCTCGGTAGAACCCTAAAGATTATGGTCACTAAGGTCACCAATAGTAACAAATACACCTGGGGGAACAGTCTAAACTCCGACAGCACGCAAGGGCAGAGTAACAAGCTCAATCCCCTTACCGGCTCCTTGACAGTAATCCAAGGTTTACCGATAAGTGACCCCCGGCTCCTCGACAATGGTTAATCCGAGGTTTACCGTTTGTAATACGTACTGTCTGGCGTCGTTCCCAACGAGGGGGGAATGATCCCCTCACTGGTTTGGACACGAGCTCGTGCTTCTCCTTTAAGAGGAGCTTTCCCAGAGTGCAATTGAAACAATTGGATTTATTCTACTCAAGATAAACTATCTGTTTGGTTTTGTAGTCTTGGAGAGTTAAGTACTCACCTACTCCAAGACCCTAGCCTAAGCTATGTTGGCGTTTCAGAGCCCTAGAAATGTAAAAATTACTAGATGAATTTTAATTAAGCGTTGTGTTATTAAGGCTGTTATTACTCAAATGGGTAAATGGAGATGAAACCAATGGTGTTATGACCCAACTCAACTGAATGCAATCGAATATGATAATGCAATCCTTTCAATTCGATGAATCCTAACTAGAGTAAGGAGAGAGTTTCCATTCACTTCCAACAATGCAAAAAATTGATCATTAAGAGAAAATTTAACAAATTCTCTAATGCACTAATTTCATCAAGAAAAACTAATGCAAATCAATTCCAAACCAATTTTTATTTTTATTTTTGTGTAAATTCAAATCAAAGAAAGCTGATCTAAATCTACGATTGATTTTTCAGAATGTAAACTATGCAATTGTAATCTATGCACAATTCACATGAAAAGTATGCAAATGTAATCTATGCACATTTTTCATTCATATTCTGAAACTGAGAACTCTAATTATGCAAATGTGATCTATGCAAGAGAATTCTCAAACACAAGATGATTCTAATGTAATCTAAGAACCAATCAAGTGCAAGTCGAGAAAATTGGGTGAGAGTTCCAAAGATCAAAACATAAAAACACTCAAAGGCGATTAACACTCATACACAATTTAGCCCCCCCCGGCGAATGAGGGGGAAATTTTTTTGCAAAAACAAAAGCAAAAAGATGCAAAATTGTGAAAAGACTGAGAGAAACCTCCAAGTAATGACCAAAGGAAATCAAATTAATAATTTCTCAAAAAAGAGACTCAAAACACCCAATTGATGAAAGCTAAAAGCAAGAATGCTAATGAAACAAGTTCAGGTGAAAATTTTTGACAGGGTACTAAAGGATCTGGGCAGAAAACACTAAGAAAAAACAAAATCTAAAAGCAATTAAAGCAAAAATGGAGTTTTCCTAAATTTTTACAGGAAGACGCAGGCAACCCGTTAGAACAGGCGCGGGCCCGCTCTGTGCAAACGGCAACAGCGCGTCCAAAGACGCACTGTGCAGTAATCAGAGGGTGCGTCCTTCTGGAAAAGTTAAGAAAAACCAAATCTAACTAAATCTAAAGCTAAGCCACCCAAATACTAATTCTCACAGTCAAAAACCAGAAAATAAAAATGATTTTCTCAGAGCAAAGTTCACACAAAGGAAAAGACTTTCACATTAATGGATTCCCCAGTGGAGTCGCCAATTTGTCGTGGCGGAAAAAGTCGTTTGTGCGGACACAACTGACCTCCCTAGGAGTCTAAACTCTCTAGCGACAAACAAGACAAAATGGAGCGATCTTTCTCTAAATACACCTTTTAAAACATGAAAACTACAAGTGTTTAGGCTTACCTTATTCCAAAACGCTGTTGTTGTAGTCCGTCCTTGCCGATCCGGATGAGCTCCTCCTTCACATCAATTCCTGCAACCACAAACAATCAAACAATTACCAAGCACTTGCATCTCATATAATAAAACATATATTCAACATGCAGACCAAGGAACACATGAAATAACTCATTAACACAAGCTATTGAGAAAAATGAACCAGTTTGTATTAATAACGAAACAAAGAAACTCTTACAACCTGGCCTTGGTGTTGTGCAAGTTCCTCCCAGGGTCCATCAAGGGTTTTCCTCTACTTTGACAAAGCTCACCCACTTCCAAGTAGAATCAAGCAAAGACAATCTCTCCTCACAAGGTTCTAAATGGGAGTCCTAAATCCTGCAGCATTTACCCAAAGAAAATGTATAGCTTCAACCTCTCCTCCTTCTGGCCCAATGCCTGTATTTATAGTGCTCAAGAGGAGGTTAATCAGGTCCACCACCAATGGGATAATCCCCTCTTTGGGTGGGATAGCTCCCTTATTGATGGGATAAGTTCCTCCTTAATAGGGATACATGAACCAACTGGAGGCACATCCATTTCATCAAACCGACCTCTAGAAAGTTCTAGAAGTAACCACAAGTAACTTTTTTAAGATGAAACTTGCGCATTTTGCCTTTTACAGAAGGACGCACCTGTCCCTTAACATACAGAGCGTCCAAGGACGCAGCCTTTGTGAACATTGTGAGTGTCCCCGCAGGTAAGGCATGAGAGAACCTGCGTCCCTAGAGATAAACACATTTTTTACAAGACTTTCTCTCTTCTTTGAGTTTGAGATGGATAGCAGAGGCATAAGACTTGCCTAAGAGGGTAGCATGACTGTTGATTGAGCCATACTAACTGTAAATAGTCATGGTGACATTTTTTAGTGTAACAGCCAAACATCTAGCTTGCCTAGAATTTAGATTTGGCTGGTCAAACAAGTATCTCAACCCACTGTGATCACTCATCAATACAAACCTCCTGCAAAGAAGATAATGCCTACACATCTTCAACACATGAATGTTCACTGCCAACTCAAGATCATGTGTCAGATAGTTCTGCTCATGCTCATTCAATTTCCATGACTTGTAGCACACTACCCGCCCCTCTTGCATAAGGACTCCACCAAATCCTCTCTTCCAGGCATTTGTACATACCACAAACTCTTTCTCTAGATCTGCAATCTTTAACACTAGAGAATTTATCAATAAATGCTTTAACTGCTCAAAACTACTTGTTGCACATTCCTTTTTCCATTCAAATTTCTTACCTTGCCTCTGCAGTGACGTACTAGGATATGAAATCTGGGAGAAGTTCCTAATGAACCTACTATAATTAATTGCTAATCCCATAAATGATCTTACCTCTTCCACATTTCTAGGAGCTTCCCACTCCATGATAGCCCTTATCTTCTCTGGATCCACTACTATGCCTTCCTTGGAAACAACATGTCCCATGTAATGCACCTTCATCTGAAATAAACTACATTCACTGGGCTTAGCATACAACTGATGCTCTCTCAACAATCTCAATATTGCTGCTAAATTCTTGGCATGTTCTTCCTCATTCTTAGAATATATCAAGATGTCATCAATGAATACAATAACAAACTTGTCCAAATAAGGAGACAACACACTATTCATCAAGCATATAAAGGAATATGGAGCATTAATCCAACCAAATGGAACTACAACAAACTCATAATGCCCATACTTGGTCCAGAAAGTTGTCTTGTAAATGTCCTCTTCCTTGATGTGTACTTGATGATATTCGGATCTCTGATAAATCTTTGAGAATACTATTGCTCCCTTCAACTGATCAAATAAGTCACCAATCGTCGACAATAGATACCTGTTCTTGATGGTCACCTTATTCAACTTCTTGTAATCAATGCATAACCTAAGAGTACCACCGTTCTTCTTCACAAAAATATACCGGTGCACCCGAAGGTGATACACTTGGCCTAATGTATCACTTGTTAAGAATTTCCTTCAACTCCAACTTCAACTCTACTAATTCTGGAGTGCTCAGCCTGTACGATGCCTTTGATGCTGGTGCTGCCCATGGTACCAACTCAATAGAAAAGTCCACTTCAACCACGACCATGACCATGAAATCATTGCACCATGACGAACACCATGCATATGCAACAAGAACATAGACCACACGTATAAGTAACACATATGCAACCGACATGAATGCATGACAAACACACACCACCCATCTAGTCCAAGGGGTGAACCATGCTCTGATACCACTTTGTAACACCCTCCTCCCACATTTACCCAACTAAACAGGTTCGTTGGGGTAAACATGTGACGAGAAGCTACTACAATCTAATTCAATCTCCTAGGTCACCTTAAGGAAGTGGAACTAACACAACATAACCAATCTGACCTTCTGCACACACTGCCCATCCAGTCCAAGGGGTGAACCATGCTCTGATACCACTCTATAACACTCTCCTCCCACATTTACCCAAGTTAACCAGTCTGTTGAGGTAAACATGTGATGAGAGGCTACTATAATATGATTCAACCTCACAGGTCACCTTAAGGAAGTGGAACTGACACAACACAATCAATTTGACCTTCTGCACATACAACAAAACCTAGAGGAACTAAGCAACCCTTCCAGGTGATCAACCCTTGCAACAAATTGACACTTCACTACCCTAGAGCCTCAGTCGCTCCCATGAAATGGGCATGCATGTGACTTGGGCCTTCCAATCTCTCTCACAACATGGGCATGCAAGTGAATGTCATCTTTTTTAGCTAGTTTTGAGCCGGTGACCCTAGATTCTGTGCCACTTTTTCAGGGCTAGGACTTAGGTCACTGCCCAAAACTCCATGAAAATTTTAGGAATGAAAAGTAACATCAAAACAATGATACAAATGAAAATACTTTAAGAAAGACTTGACTAGAACCTACTAGCCATGATAGGCATTTCGTCAAACATGTCACAAATATGCATTCTACAGGTCATAACAACATATCTAAGAATAGGGGTCTCATAATTATCTAAGAATTGTTAAGGATCATTGATGCCTTATCACATCAGCTACATTATCCTCTATTAGGCCATATATTCATTGTGAATTCATTTACAAATCAAAACATGACGAGAGCCATACATCATCACTGTCATAAAACATGCTCATAACCAACATATAACCAACATAAATATCAAGGACACATCAACCATAAATTTCTCATATGAGCCAATACATTTTCTCATAAAATACCAAGAAGAAATAATTTCTCATTAATGAATGCAAAATCCAACCCGGTATGGGATTACCACGTTCCACCCAACCGTAGATTGGCTGAGCCAAGTCTCTCTTCAGCCAATCAACCCCGTGCCATATTCCAAGCATGAATGTGGGACTTATCACCCAAAATCAACCAGGACTTCCTGAGGATACACCACTTCACCCTCAATAATAGAACCAGACTTTATCGAAATCCCCAACGGATCACTAGGCCATAAATAATAAACATACAATACCAGGCTTTACCGCAATCCTCATTCGATCACTAGGCCAAAAACAAGCATGTATGCCACTAAATCTCTCCATCTACATCGTGAGGAATTTTTCCGTCCCAACCTCTCGACTTTACTGTGTATCCCACCATTACCGATCAAAGGATTCCTAGGCCTACAAGGTCTCTACCCTCTGGGATTTTCTGTGTATCCCATCCCAAGGTTCCTAGGCCCAATCAAGGGTACTCACCATTGAGTGTTACCGTGTATCCTCCATTACCGGTAAAGGGATTCCTAATCTCAATCGAGGTGTTCACATTCAGGCTTTACCATGTATCCCATCCCAGGATTCCTAGGCCTTGTGAATAATCCTAGGACCACCCCACTCCACTTCGAGTCCATCTAGAAATCCAGCTCAACCACATACCAAAGAATCCACCACACCATGACTATCCAGAAATGGAAAGGCTAGGCTGAAAAAACTGTCACACCTGGAATCATAAAAAGATAACCAAGAACACACATGCATAACCATGCATGATAAATATAGCAAGGAAATCCCACATGCAAATCGATACCTTCAAATAGTCTCCCAATAACTGCTAGATCCTGCTCTTCCTTGCTTGATCTTGTATCCCTCTTTCCTTCTTTGTCTTTCTTGATCCAATGCTGAAGTGCTCCAAGAAAACTCTAAGTGTCCAAGAGTGTGAGAGAGAGAGTAGAGAAAGAGCTCTAAAAGTGAACTAACCAAAGGCCATGAACTGATCTTCAAAAGCCTTTTTATTAATGAGGCTTCTATTTTCTTCATTTTCAATTATTTTTCTTCATTTCCTCCTCACATGAAACCTATGACCTTTTCTCCTAATTTCCTTTATTTTCATAAAGAAAATGCCAATTAATGACATTTTTCCTTTCCAAAGCCTTTTCCATTTCCTTTGCCAATTTCCTTAGCCATAATAACTGAAATGAACACCCACACTAGGATGTCTTTCCCAACATTTAGTTTGGAAAAAGTGTCCCATAACCATGGTTATTATTTTGCCTTTATTAACTTTATTACATGGAATTTTCACGAGGGTTGTTACAACCGATATGATGATGGTTAGTGATGTATGACCATGAGGTGGAATCATTGGTTTAGGGTTGAGGTTGTTTGGCCTTTGAAGCCCTGGTTTGGTTTTGTTTTAGTTATTCCATGAGATACCACATTCATTCTTGGAATATGGTGTGAAAATTTGGAAACCTGAATCCTATTGCAACAAATGGAAATAATTCTCCTAATTGTTAAACTAATTCTTAATAGTTTATTTACTGTTTTCTACAAAAAATACTGAATCAATCACACTGAAAACTACACAAATAAATTGCAGAAGAATAAACGGTGGAAGAAATACTAGCAAACGCACATAAAATAACATAGTTATTTCTGGACAAAAGTCCCCAGAAAAACCCAACTTGGGAAAACCAGTGCAACAATTGAGGGTTTTATTATTATGCAACAATGAAATAATCTAAGTACAACTGGATGTCGAAATTGGCAGTCCTATAGAGGAAAACTGGCAATAAAAATCTAGTGAGGAATTTTTTCACTCCATAGGTAAATCCAGGTTTTGACCCCAACTCAAATTGATCTGTCCAAAATGGCTCTACGTAGTCACTATGTCACCTTAGCATAGTCACTTATGCACTCAGCTCGGAACAACTTCTCCTCAAGCTATCTAATTTCCTGTTATCTAGGAAAATGTCTCTCCTGGTCTCTAAAACCTATGCCCAACTTCTGGCACTAAAACTCTGCTTCTCCCTAGCAATTTCGAAATTTCCTCTAGAGGATATTGCACTGCTCTATGTCAGCCTCACTATGGCACCTCTGTCTCTTTGCAAATGCACTCACCGGAACTGGAATCCTTCCTCCAGCTTCACTGTCCCTTCCCCTTTATCACTGCTTCGATTTCTCTAGCTCTCTCTCTGGCAACTGAATGCTGCTACTCAAGAAATCAATATATTCATGAAATCGATCTGCTTATGAAATCGAACTGCTCAAGTGATTTCTCCAAGCCCCATCGAGTTCTTCTTATAATCATATCTTGAGAATTCAATGACCAAGATTAGATCTCAATCAATGACTAAGATTAACTTGAATTCAATCTGTGAGTTTCTCAAACATTAACACCATAACTTAATTAATTATGGTTAATTAGTCATATTCCTAAGTTTAGACTTAGGAAATATTTACAAAATGACTAATAATCTAATTAAGTCATTTCTAGGTATAATTTCCAGAAACAATTTATGGGTTTTGGATATCTGATGCATTCTAGCCTCTCCACAAGATTTCAAGGCTAGAACACATCTGATGCTACAAAAAGTTACATATGGCATGGGGGTGACTAGATGAAAGGAATATTTGGTTTAGCCCTGTCTGTGGTCGAGTGGTACGTGGAAGTCCATGACTTGGTTAGCATTTTCATATGTTAATATGAGGTATTTTATATTGTGATCTATGATAATATATATTGATTATGATGGTGATATTATGGTTGAGTTGCCATGGTTTATATGATGGTTATCGCTGGTTTATATGCTGGTTATATGTTGATTATATGATGTATATCGTCTATGGCTCTTGACATGTTTGCTGAATATATGAATGGTTGATGAATGCATGGACTAATAAGCGAATCTCAGATAAGTTCCAGACCCCTATGTTTACATATGCATTCGTGACTTATAGATTACGTTTCTACCATATGTTTGACGAAATTCCTGTCATGGTTAGGCTTGGTCAGGTCAAGTCCTTGATCAAGTTTTGTGTTAGAGGATTTTTCCTTATGTCATTCATTGTTTTGGAAAGTCTCATCAAGTTCTGGGCAGTGATTTGGAGTCTAGCCTTGAAAATGTGGCACAAATTTCATAGTTACAGGCACAAAACTAGGAAATTGGGATTGCAGTCGCTCCCTTACAGGTTTATGCATGTGACTGGAGGCCTACAGGCAAATGAATTCTAACTTTTGCATTCCATTGGGATTTTAGGTCAGTGAAAAAGTAATCTGATTCAGGGTTTGGGCACTTGGAGGGGTGGTTTAGCTGTTGGAGGTCCTGTAGCTACTGAGGAAGGTCATTAACGGTTTGTCGATTGCACTTCCTTAACTATACCTAGGAGGTTAAGTCATATCATAGTGACTCGTCTTCACATGTTTACCCTAGTATATAGGTGAACTTGGGTAAATGTGGGAGGAGGGTGGTTACAATAAATGCATTGATAAGTATGTTGTCATTGATGACCAATGGCAAAGATTTGTAAAGGAAAGGATGGCAGTAAGCAAAGGCAATAATGGAGGTGGCACAGGAAAACAAAAGGCAAAGGCAAGCATGACAATCATTTGTGGGAAAGGTATGCTGTAAAGGCTTTGTAGTCAGTTTTGGAATATCAGATCATCTCAAGTGCAAAGGAAACTCACGTAGATGGATAGAGCTTTGAGAGAGATTTCCAACAGTATATAGAAGACCCAAAATGGCCTCCTCGATCATGAGATAGAGTTGGTCAAAGCTCTATGATTCCCAGTCAAAGTTTACAGAGCTAAAAGGTGTTTAGAGGAGCCTTTAATGCACTTCCAAAGTTGACACAAGTTCTGAACCCAACAGCAGAGCCTTTATGTAAAGCTCTAGGCTTAAGTGGAGGCCACAACAACAATGGAGAAGTTTTTCATTCGCCAGAGGCAGAGCTCACCTGACAGGCTGGCCCAGAGGGTTCACCCCAGTGCAAAACCCTTTGGCATACAAATGGATGGATCGGGAATAAAATGTTGGGCCACGTGGCAGATTTTTGTGGGGCACTAGAGACAGTGTGTTAGATGGCCTCTATGGTCCCATAGGTGATTTCCCATAGAGATGACCGTGTAGATCAATGATGGAGAGCTACTCTGGGGGAACCCCTCCCAAAACCACAATCTGCTCAGGAGTGATGCCGAAGACTAAAAGCTTGAACCTGATGGTTTTCAAAAAAATGAAATAACAAAGGAAATTGTCACAAAACAAGGCCTCAGAGGACCTTTTCTCTCTCCTCCAAGAAGACATATGGTGGCTCATGATTGGCATGAACGATAAAAAATGATGACGTTAGCATCAACCAATAGGAGTTGGACACGTGGCAAGGAGATTCAGTGTTTTTGGGCACCCAAGTGGCTCTTTTCTGTGTGACATGTGTCACCACTCAAAGGATGACACATGGCATTAGTGTTGTCATCCCAACGGAATAAGCCAGGAAGATTTAAAATGGTACACAAGAGGCTTTGTTGGGTGGTGGGTGCCAGGACATGTCAACCTATTGATAGAAATGGAAGCCACTTAAAAATACACTGGGAGGACCCACAGGACAACTCATCCGCTAGGAATTTCGTTGGAGGGTTTATTGAATGCATTTTGCAGCAGCGCTGGGTAGAAGGGACTGGGCCATGGAGGCAGAGCAAAAACCAATAGAGAGAGCATCGGGTGATCCCTACAGACATGTCAACACATTGAAAATACCCCGACGAGTTAAAGGGGCCTTCGGCCTCAGTACTAGGCATAGGTTCCATGCAACAATTGAGACCAGGGGAACAACAACTATAGAGTGTGGGGACAACCTCAGACCCCAGAATGTCGTCACTATTAAAAAATCGAAATTAATAGGAAGCGACGATATAAGGGGTTATGGGCTAAGCGCCTGGACCCAGCCTTGGTTTGTTTCACATAAAAACAAAGAGTGCAGAGGAAATAAAAGAACCATGAATGATCTTGGCACAACTAAGCATTGGCCTTTGTGTTGATGGGTGGTTACCTCATGTAGAGGTGTGACCAATGGCACATGAATGTTAACAAAGGATTTTGGCCCGTGAAGGGTTCAAACAGGCTAAGTGCTTGGGGCCTATGTCGGTGGTCATAAAGACCTGATATTATGGCGCAAAACATATAAGGGAGCCAAAGAAAACGGGCCTAAAGGCCAATTCGACAAATTTGGTAGCATTTTTTTTTTTAAATTAAAAAGGGCCACGAAGGCCTTCTCAACCTACAATAAAGTGTTTTGCATGATTACCAGGTTTGGTAGCATCTATCAGTTGTGGTGGATTTAGGAAGCCTGATAGCAACATGTAATGAGTTGGTACTTGTTTAAGTGGCGAACTTTGGCAGTTAAGTCAAACATGACAACAAAACAGAATGCAAATGCATGAACAATCGACAACTAATTTAGTTGCACAGATGAATGAGTTAGCAACAATTAAGTAGCAGTAAGTTTGGCAGCTAAGCCATTGATAGCAGCAAATAAAAATAGCAGGCGCACTACTAAATCCTGTAACGAAACCAAAACTGAGGAAAATAAGAGTTTGACTTAGTTTTCGAGCCCATAATAGAAGATCAGGATTAAACATAGTTAGAGGATAGAATAGAACATGACAAAGGCAAAAAATATTAATTCATGCAACAAATCAAAGGGTAAGATATCGAAAGATTCAATTCCGAAAATAATAATGCAAAATTGTATAAAATAATAATTCGAACAACATATTGTGTGTGCTGTAGGAAGTGTGGAAAGTAGCAGATTGTGTGAGAGCTTCTGGTTGCTGCATAAGCGAGAGAAACAAAGAGTTGCTGGAGTTGGGTTGTTGCATGAGAGTGTGCAGCTGAATTGTGAGAGAAACAAAATGATGCTAAGGTGTTGATGCTATTGGTAAAGTAGAGCATGGTGTTTTTATCAACAACCATAAATTGTTGAAGGTCATAGTGATTTGTATCAGCAACCAGGGATCGCTGAAGGTGGTCATGGTGGCTTGGGCGAGCAGTTTTAGTGGCAGAATTTGCTTGTTTATGAGGTAAGAGGCCTATTGATCTGAGTATGAAAATGGATGAAAGATGGATGAGTAGGGCTGAGAAGTGGTAGCTTGAAGAATAGGGGTAGCAACTCCTTCTAGTGGGTGCTAGTAAATCTTTGGGGGAAAGAATCCATTTCAATAGAGACTAATAAATGAGCAGGGGAAAGTGTCCCTTCTAGTGAGTACTGGTAAATGAGTGGGGGAAACAATCCTTTTCAATGGTAGTTGATAAACGAGTGAGGATTGAAGTTCCTTTCAGTAGTAGCTGATAAACCTACAAGTGGTATTGTGTGGGGCCATGACGTAATCAAGTTGAAGCTTGTAATAAAAGGAAGTTTGGTGTCTTGTGTATATGTTTCTCATGTGCTTAATGTTTATGATGTTATGTTCTACATGCTTGAGTTGTGTTATTGATCCATGAATAATTGTTAAAGTGATTAAAAAGTGAAATTTGTGAAGAATTGTATAATTTGGCCACACTACTGATTCACCCCCCTCTTAATAGTGTCCTGGTTTCCATTGTTTCTAACAACACAAGCTACAAATCAGTTCAATAAACCACCATGATATGATAGATGATGAAACAACCAGGGAGGTTATAGTCGCCGATGAGGGGGATGCAACGACAGAGGTCGATGCCGTGGTCGAGGCCAAGGAAGGTTTTATTGTTTTACATGTTGGAAGGAAGGACATAAAACCCCAAATTATCCATTAAAATATAAGACTGACCGGCGCTTCTACAATATGTGCAGCTTGGGTGATCATTCATTAGAATATTGCCCCAAAATTATCGAAAACATTTTAAATAAAAGATTTTCCATTCTACTACAAACCGTTCCAAAACAAGATATATCGAATTCATATAATCTTCATGTTGTTACGAGGTCGGGCACCAGAAAATATATTAATCAACAAGTTATTCGACCAACCAAAAATGTGACTAGATACCCAGATATGAAAGCACAAAATGATGCAATGGCAAGAGTAGTTGACTTTTTTTTCCAAAGAAGTCGACTCACAGAAACTGGCAAAGGACATTATATTAGAAGAATTTTTAGAACTTTTAAAGGAAGATCATTTAGTTGGCCATCTAGTAGAACTTCTGAACATGCTAAAAGATTACAATGAAAGCAAAGAAAAATGTAAAAATGTCTGATAACTCTCAAAAGGAAAACAATTTGAAGACCGTGATCCACAAGTCGGTCTTGAAATAAATGGATATATGATGAAAACAAGTCGTTGTGGACTTTGAATCTCAAGTCAATATACTCCCAATAGAGAATTGGATAAGAATGGGTAGACCAAATCTACATAAGATGACTAACTATCTTGAACTTTTTGAACAAAGATTTATCAAACCTACTGGAACATTAAGGCAAGTAGAAACTTCGATTATGGGCATCCCAACAATAGTTGATTTTGAAGTCATTGATCTAGTTGATTGAATACGTGCTGCTATCTTTCGATAGTTGGTAGACCATGGGGATGGACAATGAAAGCAACTATATCACTAGAGAACGACAAAATAAAGCTTAAAAGTAACAAAAAAAAAAATATTATTCCTTTGGACCCACGTGAAGGAAAGTCATGGATCGAAGCTTGTGAAGAAGAAGTAGAAACGAGAATGTTGTACCAAGAACTACATGAGGATCAGGATAATGTAGATCCAAATTCCTTTGGTGAATTTTCGATAGGCTCACCTCTCTCTATTGGTTAGAATTATAACACAAAGTTCTATGAGTGGCAAGTCGAGAACTACAAATCAAAGGCTAAAGAGTGTTGGACGATTAGAGCAATTTTGGCAATGAAAATTTGATCTTGTTACTCCATTAAAGCAACGCCTATTCTAAAAGAGAAGAATTATAGAGGAACACCGTCACTGCTTCCAACATATTTAATGTAAGCTTATAACAATATGACTCACTTTAAAGAACGAGCCTCACTTGTAAACCATGTTGAACAAGTAATAAAATCCATTGGTGAACTGGGAAGGATGCAGAGTCTGGTGCAAACCTTTATGGGTCAAGCAATGAGATGGTGGGACACCCATTCATCTTGACTTCAAATGTGCACAACAACGACAACATATTTTATTGAATGCTTTGAAGGCTGGAATATTTTTGAACAAGCAAAAATACCTATCTTTATCCTCGAATAGGATCTCATTCGTCATATACAAAACTGCGAGTCAGAATGGCGAAGGATCAGATACATAGATGAAAGATTTAGGCATCATATGTTCTCGAACACTTCAGAAGAATTTCCTAATAAGTGGTATAAAATGGAAGAAGATTGCAGGAAATCCTTGCAATGGAAAGAATTGAGAGAGAATTTCATCAAATATTTTGAATTTAAACCAAAGGAACGAGAATTGACTTACACATTTCAAAATATAAAGGAATTTATGAAAGAAAAACTAATCGAAAATAAAAAATCAACAGTCGATGCCTTGTCAACTTGTAATTTCTTATCATGTACATTAGAAGAGACAATGACCAATAAACTAGAAATGGAAGAAGCACTTATCCCTGGCCAAAGTTTTTGTTGGAAGAAAGATCATCCAGAAAACCACAAAAGAATCAAATCAGTATACAAACTTGACAAGCAAGAAATTGAGAAACTAGAAAAGCTAGACTTTCCACCTACCTACTAAGAAATAAAAGTCGGGGACCAATGACTCAATGATTCAAAGGCACTTGAATGGATGGATGCATAAGTGAAAATATAAGAAGTCGACATATCTAATTACGATCGACCAAATATCGCCTTGCTTGGTGACTATTGGCCAAACAAACCAATAGAATAGTTTGTCAACTTGATCAAAGAATACTAAGATGTTTTTTCCGTGACTATAAAGATATAACGGGACTTGTAAAAGAAATGGGGAAGATGAAAATATACCTCATTCCAGGAGTTAAGCCAATAAAAAAGAAACTGTACAAGCTTTCTCATAAGTATAAACCCATTGTATAGAAGGAAATAAAGGGGATTCTTACTGCACATATCATCTACCCAATAGAGGCATTAGAATGGGAAAGTCCCATGGTCGTGCAAGCCAAAAAGCATGACCTGACTAGACTGCATATATGTGTCGATTACCGCAGGATGAATAAATTAACAATGAATGATCCATTTTCTACTTCGTTCGTTGATGACATCACCAATGAAGTCGCAAGTCATGATTGTTACTCTTTTACAAATGGCTTCTCAAGGTAAAATTAAGTACCTATTGCAGAGGAAGACATAAATAATACAACGTTTGTCATTAAGTTTGGTTATTTTGCTTATCGGGTAATTCCTTTTGGACTTAAAAATGCACCATATTCTCACAAATCGTCATCAAAGATTTTCAGGAATATATTTATAAAACAATGGCAATATACTTTGACTGTTGGACGATCTATACATTGCTTAAAGATCACATACAATGGATAAGTCTAATGTTGGAGAGATGCATACATATTTGTTTATCATTAAACATCAAAAATGATATCTTTGTAACACCGATTGGAATATTGCTAAGACTTGAAGACTATTTTTAATCAAAAGAAAATTAAAATATTCTTGGGCCACAATAGTTATTACAGACGGTTCATCAGGCACTACTCTGATATTACATTCCCCATAGATTAATTTTTAAAGAAAGATGTTCCATTCAACTAGTCAAATGAGTGAAATGAGTCATTTCAGTTACTAAAAAAGAAGTTAGTCGAAACGCCCATTCTCAAGTTTCCTGAATGGTCAAAGCAGTTGCATGTGCATGTCGATGCATCAAATGTGGAAGTTGAAGTAGTTCTGGCACAAACCCGATGATGAGTCGATAGATCGCACTAATGCTTATGCCAATCAGAAACTCAATAAAGCTGAAAGAAATTATTCAACGATTGAAAGAGAAGCTCTAGATATCATATTTGATTTACAGAAATTCTGGCATTACCTTCTAACAAACCCATTTATATTCTATACAGATCATCAAGCATTAAAGTACCTTGTTAATAAACCAATTCATCAAGGGCACATTTTTCATTGGTTATTATTATTTCAAGAATTTGAATTCAAAGTTATTGTTCGACTAGGAAAGAAGAACGTCGGTCCTAATCATTTATCTTGACTAGAATTTGGAGAAGAGTCGACATATATTGAGGTTGAACTCCCAGATGCTCACTTTTTTAGAACCGAAGAAGTCCCTGTAGATTTGCCCGATATAGAAAAGTTTTTGCACGCGGGAAAAGGACCTGAGGGACTATCTAAAAAGAAGAAAAAGACTTTTGCAATCAAAGCAATGCCATTTACTTTGATAAATGAATAATTATACAAATTAGGTATTGACGAGGTACTACAAATATGTGTCTTGGAACATGAAAGGAACGATATTTTTGATGAGGCACATAAAGGGGGAGAAATAGGTCATTACCAGGGAAACACAACTGTGAGAAAAATATTGCAAGAAGGATTATGGTGGTCAATAATATTTCGAGACTATCAATTGCATGTACAAAAATGTGATATATGCCAAATATTCGGGTGGCCATTACATAAGCACCATATTCCATTACATTTAATTGTCTCGCCGGTACCCTTTTGAGATTTAGGAAATCGAATTCGTTGAACCATTTCCCAAAAGAGCTAGACAGAAGGGAGGAAAATATATCAAAATAATAGTGGAAATTTAATGAAGTGGGCAGAGTTAGAGCTAGTCGAATGATGTACCAAATAAGTAGCAGCTAAATTCATATATGAAAATATAGTAACATGGTTCGACTACCTTTTGGTCATCATTACCAGGGAAACACAACTGTGAGAAAAATATTGCAAGAAGGATTATGGTGGTCAACAATATTTCGAGACTATCGACTGCATGTACAAAAATGTGATATATGCCAAATATTCGGGTGGCCATTACATAAGCACCATATTCCATTACATTTAATTGTCTCGCCGGTACCCTTTTGAGATTTGGGAAATCAAATTCGTTGAACCATTTCCCAAAAGAGCTAGATAGAAGGGAGGAAAATATATCAAAATAATAGTGGAAATTTAATGAAGTGGGCAGAGTTAGAGCTATTCGAAATATAGTAACATGGTTCAACTACCCTTTGGTCATCATTACCAGGGAAACACAACTGTGAGAAAAATATTACAAGAAGGATTATGGTGGTCAACAATATTTCGAGACTATCGACTGCATGTACAAAAATGTGATATATGCCAAATATTCAGGTGGCCATTACATAAGCACCATATTCCATTACATTTAATTGTCTCGCCGATACCCTTTTGATATTTGGGAAATCAAATTCGTTGAACCATTTCCCAAAAGAGCTAGATAGAAGGGAGGAAAATATATCAAAATAATAGTGGAAATTTAATGAAGTGGGCAGAGTTAGAGCTAGTCGAATGATATACAAAGAAGTAGCAGCTAAATTCATATACGAAAATATAGTAACATGGTTCGACTACGCTTTGGTCATCATTAGTGATAGAGGGACTCACTTTGTAAATGCTACGATCCAAACACTAATGAAGAACTTCATGATTGAACATAAAAATACCACTGCCTATCATGCTCAAGCAAATGGCACTGTCGAATATTTTAATAAAATGTTATAGAAGGGATTAACAAAAGTTTTCAACCTAGATGGAGATGACTGGGATGACAAGGTGCTAGCCATCCTCTAGGCATACCACATAATGTACAAGGAGTCGACAAGATCGACAACTTTCAAACTTGTTTATGGATAGGAAGCAATCGTTCCATTCCAGTGCTTGGAAAATGCAATAAGTGTATCGACTATATTGAAATGTAATACTAAGATACAGAAGGAACGACTCCAAAAATTACAACAACTAGAGGAAGACCAGATCCATGCACTTTATCACCAGCAAACTAGTAAAGATCAATAAAAGGCGTGGCACGATAGAAATTTGCAAATGAAGAAATTTAAATTCAATGATTTAGTCTTGGTACATGGTGGTTGAGTGAAGGGTAAACCAAGGAAACTAGAAATTCCATGGCTGGGACCCTACGTGATTGAAGACATACGACCTTCAGGAGCTATAAAATTGAAGACATTGCAAGGGCCTCTGTTGAAGCCACTTATCAACGGTGCCTAACTCAAGAAGTATGTATCCTAACAATGATGGCGTGTTCATGGTGAAATTTTTTTTGAGACGCCAGGAACATGGGTTAGCTTGAAAACCACTATGTTGCGGGTTAACCAACCAAATAATTTGTAAAATTAGTAGTTTTCTTTCTTAAACAAAATTTAGCAAGTTATTACAAAAAGAAGTTATAGATTAGAAATAAAGTAACTTGCAGAGCAATTGGAGATCCAATAAAAAGAAAAAATCACAATAAAGCAAACAATAGTGATAGAAATATGGAACAAGAAGTGGGACTGTGTGATATTTTAAAGAGGAGGGCTAAATAGAATATGGATCAACATCACTCAAAGGATGAAAGACGATAAGAACACAAACAAAAATTCATAGAACACTATAAAGAATCTGACTTAGAAGATAAATCAAGAAATCAAATCCAAGAGAAAAAGAATCATCTGATAGATCATGGCTATAAAGATCATCTCCACCGAACATATAACTAGGACAAAGGCTTTGACCATGTGTCAAAAGGAAGTTTCAGAAAACTAGTTGGAAATAAATGGCAAGCACGCGGTTTTGACAATGCAATTGAGAAGAGACAAAAACTAGAATTAAAAAATGAAAATACTTGAATACATCAATCCAATAATGACATGTCACATTCTCCACAAGTACCATTACTATTAAATGTACACTAGAAATAATCTTAAAATCATTTACCACTATGCGAAGAAGGTAGCGATTAGGTGGCATGCACACGTTATGTGATGTTGGAGGATCAAATCAAAATTCGACGAGACAATCCACGAAAGAGGAAGCAAGAGAAAATGATGGCGTATTTAATTCCAATTTAATAAAAACCAACGAAGCCTCAGGTGTGCATAACATTCTTCCATAAATTCTGTTAAGTGTTAATTGAAAACTTGATGACATTCCAAACACCCCAAGCCTTGTGGTTTCCGATTTTAAACTGTTAGATTATTTGAGGATTGAAGAATTCCATAACAATTTTGTAATGAAAAAAAGAAATGTTTTCTTTGAGGATGATGACATTACAGTCGAACCTCGAACTAAGGCCAGGTCTGATCTTACAGGAAAAACAAAACTTGAAGTATGCATGCATTATATCAAAAATATTAGAGGAGACCCGTTGGAAGAAAGAGACCAATTTTTGGCAGATCTTAAGGAATAAAGTGCTTAGGAAATGTTAGAAGTTCATGAATGGTTAATATTTGATGAAAACTTAATTTTTTTTGCACCAGTAATTTATCAGACTACTTTATTAAACATGCCACTACCACCACTAGTTCATTCTTCATTGCCATAACCACCACGACCCACCCATCGTTTTTATGCACTGAGTATCTCAACATGTGTTGAAACTTCAAAACAACAATCACATGAAGTCAAAGTGAATGAATTAGTGCCCCATTCTACAGAACCAATTCACGAAGATCCACTTTAGCCTTCATATGCACCTGTTAAAGAAACACTAAAATTTTTGTCTTGATCTATCTTTTATTCTTCGAAGTATTTCGTATATATATATTTTTAAAGTTTTCAACTCATAGAGAACCGACAATGAATTGTATATATCATCTTTTTTATTTTTGTATCACTCCAAATCTTCCCTTCTTTAGGACAAAGAAGGCTTTGAGGGTGGGGTAGATGTTGGAGGGGCTAGTCGACTCAATTGACTAGCCCTGTTGAGTCAGAAAACATACAATGTAAAGATTACTGTTAATATACTAAAGTTGGATTAGTTAAGAGTCTGATCAGATAATTAGGCTGCTGTAACTATCGTGACATGATAGAAATATCTGTCTATGTATTAATGTATCATTTCTACTTGGATTTTAAGAGACATAATATAAAGTGCGTTTCGACTGGTTCTCCACTACTTGCACCTCCTCTCTTTCTCTCTGTTATGTGCTTTTCTATGTGAATACTTGATGTCTATGCTACTGGTAACCATGTGCACTTTTCCATAGATTATAACACCAACAAATTGGGATTGGAAGTTTGTGATCATCCAAGCCCATGTCCATTGGGATGGGTAAATAAGAAAGTGGTAATAAGGGAAAACAAACAATGTAAAATTAGATTATCTATTTGTGTTGATTTTATTGATGTAGTTCCCCTTGCTGTATGTGGAGTGGTGTTTGGAAGTCCCTATATTTACATGCAGATATTCAACTAGTATTTCGTTGTCAAGGACGGAAAATAATTCACCATCAATGGGCACAAAGGCAAGTCCAAAATTTCACTGGTAAGTTCTAATCAAGCTAAGAAATTGATTAGTTATAGAAAGATGTTTTTATTTTTTTTAAGAGAAAATCAATATGTAGAAGAGTCAATAAGAGAAAATTCATCCCTGGTGGGGTGTACTAAGAAGCAAAGACAACAACTAGAAGAGTTTCTACATGCATATAGGGATGTGTTTCAAGATCTTAAAGGGATAGTGCCCAAGAGGGAAGTGGAACACAAGATCCAACTATTGTCAGACTCCTCGTTGCTAAACATTGGGATGTATAGGCAATTCTTTATAGAAGCAAGTGAGGTAAAGAATCAGTTGTGACAACTACTGGAAGAGGGTTTCTTTCAACCAAGTATCTCACCATGATGGTTACCCATCACCATTGTGCCAATAAAGATGGGAATTGGTAGATGTGTATTGATTACAAGGCTTTAAACAGAATTATGCTCAAGAAAAAGTACACCCTACCTAGGATAGATGATTTATTGGATCAATTGCAACAAGAAAAATAATTCACCAAGATGAACTTAAACTCTATATATCACCAAGTTCGAGTCAGAGAATAAGATACTTGGAAGACTACCATCAAACTAGGTAGGGTTTGTATGAGTGGTTAGTCATGCCATTTGGCCTATGCAATACATCATCTACATTTATGAGGTTAATGAATGATAGGTTGAACCCTTTTATATATTCGTTTGTTATTATTTATTTGGATGATATACTGGTATACAATGCCACATGGGAGGAGCACATATCACATTTAACATAGGTTCTAGAGAAATTGAAGATGTATTGACTGCTAGAAAATCTCAAGAAGTGAGAGTTTACACTACAATCTTTCGTGTATCTAGGGTATGTGATAAGTGGAGGAGAGTTGAAGATATATCCTGCTAAGATGGAAACCATCATGAAGTGGCTAGTGCCTCCTAATGTTTATGAAGTCAAGAGTTTTCTTGGGTAGCACAATACTTGAGGAAATTCATAGCCTAATTTTTAGCAATAACATCACCAATCCATGCCATAACAATGAGTGGAAAGGGTTTCCAGTCACGGAAGGGTTAGCAAAGGATCTTTGAGGAGTTAAAGAAGAAGATCACTCAAGCGCTAGTTATGGCATTACTAAACTTGCATCAATCATTCAATGTGGAGACAAATGAGAGTGGGTATGCTATGGGACCAGTCTTGACGTAGGGAGGAAGAAATGTATGCTATCATTTTGAAGTATTTCATGGGGGAAGTTATCAAATACCCTACCTATGAAATGGAGCGTTATGCCCCGGAGCAATCTATGAAGAAGTGGAAACACTATATAATCAGAAAGGAAACAATAATCTACACAGATCACCAACCACTATAATACTTGCATGCCTAGAGTAAGCCACAACATACCAAGAATTATAAGTGGATGGGGATTTTATAATAGTTTCATTTAGTGATAAGGTATAATAAGGGAAACATAAACAAGTTGGTTGAGATGCTTTCAAGGCCACCCACAACAAGGCATAGCTTTGGAAAATATGATGCACAAGGAGCCATTCACCCTTGATGCATATAAATAGGCATATTCAAAGGATGGGGAATTCAAGGAGGTGTTTTAGTAGTTTCAAATCTAGATTCATGTGCATGATGGTTGTTGTCATTCGGTATTTTTGAGGTTGAGGGAGTAAACACATTGGACAACATCAAAAACACTTTGGAAGCTGGGATCTAGCCCTGCCAACTTCAGAGAGGGATCTCTCTATTTAATTTAGCTTTGTTTAGTGTAGGTTTTAGGCTAGCTATGATTGTATTTGTTTGTTTTGTTTGAAAGTTTGGTTGATTTGAGTGTTATAATTCCATTGGGCTATGGATTCTATAAACTAAACCAGAGTTTGCATCATTTTTTAGAGGAGTTATCACAAGGCAAGCTAGGTTGCAGTAAATGGATCTTTGCAGAATTTAAATGGATGGTGGAAAAGAAGAAGTGTAAGGTTCAATAAAGACCAAAGAGCAATTAAGAATTCTTTGACCCGACTTTAGTGGAAAACATTTAAATTAACAACAACCAAAATAGGGCGCTCTTGATAACGAATCTTATTTATCACAGTTTCTGTTGATTAATTTAGATTTAGAATAATAGAGGAAAGAAATAACAACATTTAAACAAATAGACAGAGGAGACACATCACCATTTAGTACACCACATGAATCCTGTGAAAGGTCCCTGTATTATTGAAGCTCCAGTGCTTGAAAATTAAAATATGCAAAAGGAAATTACATTCAGAAATCAACAACAATACTTCAAGTAGTGAAGTATTTATAATAAAAATTACAATAATGCTTTACAAAATCGCTGTCAAATCGACAATGTATTATTAACCTAATTACAAACTAATATCATCTAATCTTGGAAAAGGAATAGGCCACGTAGGCTCTTGAGAAGAACGGTGGCCCTGTTTGGATAGTTTTAGTTGCTGAGTCATCCCAAAACAGAATGCGATGCTGAACTGACTCTTGTGCTGGCTGTTACGCTGGCAAAACCTTTTTGCTGCTCCTGAGTTATTCCTTAATCCAATAAATCAAGTAACTCTTCCCATCTCTTTTTATCTGGCACTGTTAACTTTGTCACCCCGCGATAAGCTTCATCTACCTCTTTACATTTAGCAAAAGTTGGTTTCACGGTAAAAATGTGTTTTACCTCATTTTGCACATGAAAGCTGTTTTACATGGTCCCCAAAAATGCCTTTACTGTCATACTCCCTTTGATTCGACTGAATTTAATGCTTCTTTTGGCTACCTCTTTCATCTTCAGCATATAGTCCTCCTAAGTGATCAACTTGTCATTAATGGCATAAATACTGGGCAGGCCCTTCTCCATTAAGGCTTCAATCCTGTTTGTAAATCTGTTCACCTGCAGCTCCAAAGTTTTACACCTTTCCTCTAACTGGTCAATGAGATTTCTCTTTGTCAAGACTTTCTTGACTTCTGGAATGGTAGCAGTTCTGTCACTGACTCCCACTTCCTCCAGCTCATATCTAGACTTTAAGTTTAAGAACCTGATAATATTGGCAGCTTCTATTGGCATTTCTCCTAGTTTTTCCCTTCCTTGCACAATAGTTTCAGTGGCCTTCTCTATTAACTCTTTCTACTCAAATATGATTTGGATAGAAGGCCAAATCTCATTCATTGAGTCAAGTATGTTCATCCAAATTGTTTCCTTGGCTTGGGCCAAGGTCTGGCCAATTGAAGTGTCTCTCTCTACCTGGCGCAACTTTTCCAACAGTCTTTGGGATTTCTCCAATTTAGCAGTCCGAGCAGCTTCAACTTTGGCCTTCTGGACTTCCAAAGCTTTGAGTTGGCCATGCAAAGTCTCAATTTCCTTTGACTGCAATGACATGTTTTGTAGTGTCTGTGTCACCTGTTCAGCACTGGGAGTCTGAGTTGAAGTAGTAGATGCAGTAGTTGCTCCTATTGATGGCAGTTGAGAAATAGGTACAACATCCAAGGGAACAATAACCATCTTCAAACTGTCTTCCTTCTTCTTTATCAGTTTTTCCAACTCTACTTCCATCTGTCTGATCTATATATTTTGGTCAATAATTAGTTTCATCATGTATGCTTTCTAAGCTTCACCTTCTTCAATGTCCTTAGTCATTGGATCTTCTGTAGTTGGCAGTTTGATCCGTTTCCTTAATGTTGCAATGTCCAGGTTTTTCTTCCTAATAATCTCTTCAGCAGCAATAACATATTTAGGGTCATACCCTATCTTGATTACCAAGTCTTCCAAAGACTTGATCCTGTTATCTTTGGCTAAGGAGGAAACCTTCTCCATCTTCAACTATGATTATACATTTGCAAAAGAAACGTGTAATTTGGACAAGGACATGGAAGTGCTAGTCAGAGTGGAGGATATCATCTCACCAGTTTGTTTGTGCAAATCCATTTGATCAATGGGATGAATGTCCTTTGTACTGAAATCAAAGGTGTTGCTCTTGTAGTTAGCTGCTGATTTTGGGCTGTGAAGTCTGGGCCTCAAGAAAGGCCATCTTCATTTTACCATGCTCAATATCAAACACTGACATAAGTCTACTTTGTGAGCTGGAAGTTTGCTTCCAGAATTGGTTGTAAGTGCTGTTATTCAAGATTTAATTCTCGAGCTTTATTTCTCTGTACCTATCAAACACTGTCTTCTCTTTTTCTGTTTGGACAGTGTGTGATTCTAACTTAGTCTCCTTATGACCCTGTGAAGATGAAGGTTCAGAAGGAGATGTAGTGAAATTGGTGGTTACAGGTGGTGAATCTGTGATGATGATAGCTGCCTGTTCTTCAGTCTCTTTGTATACTTACAGTTTGTGAGTCACCTTAGTTCTCTTTCTATAACCGATTCTAAATTCGTTAGATTCACTCCCGGTGGTAGATGATGACCTTTCCTCCCTCTTCCTTTCGTTAGATTTTTCTTGAGGAATAGGATTCTGCAAACTAGAAGTGGAAACAAGTTTCTCTTCAGCCTCTGAGTTTTGAAATGATGCCATAGGGGACATAAGACCATGTGAAGATCAAGCTGAACTTCATTTCTTTCAGTATCTTTTCTGCCTCCTCACCTGCTGTCCTTGTGTTGCACACAAATGGGCCCATCTGTGTTTTAATTCTAAATTGTGCCTTCTTCTTGGCTGCTACAAAGTGGATGTCATCTGAGTTCAACATCTGCCTGATATACTCCAGTGCAAAGATCCTCATTGGGAGGTACATGGGGAGTTTATATCAGTCCAATTCACATATATAGACTCTAATATCTATGTAGTTTTGATACAGGTACCAATCTCCTGTCTTTGCTTGGTATGATAGATCCAAAATTCTTTTTGATCTCCTCACTGATTCTGCCTTGCACTGCACTATTGAGAACGTTCATAGCTAGATGAACAAAGTCTTCAATAAATTGTTTGTATGTGAATTCCTGTTGATCTTTCATGACCAGTGAGGTCCAAAAGGTCATTGGTTGTTGGTCCCCTGCATCATCCAACTTCTGCAATGCAAAAATGAACTTTTCTGCTTGATAGTAGATGAACATGTAAATTAAAACAGAGGTGTAACTAAACACCTGCTCTGTAGGAAACTTAATGAATTTCTCATGGATATTGTCAGCCAAGAATTGACTGAAATTGAAAATTGTAGAGGGCTTGCTGTCTGTGGAAAATGTGGAGAGGAATCCTAAAATGGGCTCATCTACCCACTGATCAAAATGATAGCCTAGAATGTAAGAAAGGATGGAAATAATCTGTTTGGCCTGATCAGGGAAAATGGAAGAAGGATAAGGAGGATTCTTCTTGGGCAATTGGGCATTCTCTCGCAAGAAAATCTAAAAAATTCTAGCTCTGGTGGCAAAATCCAGCTTTTGATAAAGCTGGGTGAGGGCTTCTAGGGAGAAAGGGGCAACATTTTCCACAGAAGGGGCCAACATCATTTGGTCAATGGATTTGGCTGTAATGGTGAAAAAAATGTCACCTGTAGGGGAAATTACGGCTCTCTGGGTAGGGACATAACAAGCTTGACATCTTCTGGTAAATTCTAGGGCTTGGAATGTCAAGGGAAATATATAGTGGGGGGAGTTTGAATCCCAGAGTCCTATCTCATCAGTCTTATCAGTGTGTTTATCCTCTAACCAACAATACAACTCTAGGAAATCACAATCACAGAGAGTTTCAGTTATCCTGTAATCCCTGTCTGCTAATGGTGTATGATCCAAATCTATAGAAGGTGGAATTAAAGGGTTAATGGCCTTGTCCTAGGTCTTAGTTTTAGGAGGCATGACTATAGAAGTTTTTCTGAAGAATATAAATATGTAGAGGAGGCTTACAGGGCTCATAAATGATGAAAATTTGTCAGGCGAAAAGGAAAAAGGAAGATTAGTGAATGCAGAGTGCTGGTGGTGAAGAAGCTCTGATGAAGATCGTTGTAAGAAATTATGAATAGCAGAAACAGTGAAATATTGAGAATGATGGGCTTTGGATTTATTTAAACATTTGTGACAGAGTCCCATTGGAAATGGCACGGGACCATTACTGAACGGTTACCTGGGAAAAATTAAATGAGAAACGGGTATTAAGCGGGAAAGCATTTAATTGGCCCAACAATCTAAACAGGTGGCGGGCAGAGAGTGGTGGGGGCACAACAGGAACAGATAAGGGATAGGCGGTTTCCGGAGGGGGTGATGGGCAGTAAGCGGTGGGGGGGGGGGGGGGGGGGGGGGGGGGGTGCGAAATCATTGCGACGTGCCATGTAGGGGGTAGGGCCCGGCGGGAGAAACCACCTTCCGAACTCCCCCCCCAGCGGTAAAGGGAGAATGCGAAGGGGGGGCCAAAAAAGAACAAGGGCTGTGGATGGAGTGGGGGATCAGATCCCGAGGTGTTGAATGCGACTGAGGGTTAATCACAAATGACATAAAATATTTGTCCACTTGTGCTTGTATCATTTCCTTTTCAAACTTAGGATAAGGGGGAAATATAGGATATGAAGTATTTTATCCCCGCACACATATTTATCCTTTGAACTTAGGATAAGGGATTAATAATAAAATATTTTGAAATATATTATGCATAGCATGCACTTTTTCCCTTTTTTCCATATCCTCAAACTTAGGATAAAATTCATGCATGCTAATATTTAAGCAAACCACCTAATCTACCTACCCTTAGCTAGACTAGCATTTTTTATTTTGATCTCTAGGGTGCACTTAGACTAGCAAACCCATTTTTATTTTCTTTTATGCAGAAAGAAAAACTATCTAACCTATCCCTTATTTCTCCTATTGACCCAAATTAAACAGTTGGGTCAATGTCATTTTCTACCTAACTAATGATTTACCCAGATTAAACTGTTGGATAAACCTTTATTCTCTATCTAATTTACAAAATTTAAAGAAGTCTAATCATGATTAAACAATACGATCAAACTGAAGCTAGTGATTGTGGCATTTTGAACAAGCTACACACAACTTTATTTTTCAGAAAGGAAGCAAAAACTAGGTATGAGTAGTGGCATTTAGACTTGCAACACTTTCAATATTATTCTTTTTTGATTTTCTTTCTTTTGGTGGGGTTCAATCTTTTTTCTTTTCAATATTTTTGTTTTTCTCTTTATTTTTCTTCTTTATACCCTCTTTTCATTTTTTATTCTATATATATATATATATATATATATATTTGTTATTTGGAAATCATTGGCAGATTGACAAGTATTTACAAAATAGGATTCTTGAGATATAATACTCAATTACCTTGAGATCCTATAAATTATAGGACCCTAACAGTGGCTCCAGCTGGGGATGGCACTCTCCCTGTGAGGTGCCAAGAACATGTGATCAATAGCCTTGAGTTTTTATTTCAGCAACCTCCACCTCAGATTTCTTTATTGCAGTATTTATGGTAACTCATCAATAGAAGCTCAGGGCCTTCTCTGTAGGCTTCAACTTCTGTTAATAGGTCACCCAATCCAAAGAATAAGGACAATGATATTTACAATAAGAAATGTCATGAAAACATCTATTTATCATAAAAGTAGTGTTTGAGCATCTCGCCATTGACAGGTCCACCCGGTACTTCTGTCCCATCCAAATTTCTGATAAAAAATGCATTATTCCCTCTAAAAGCATAAATGACATAAGGACCCATCCATACATTCTCAAATTTTCTATGCTTCCCTTTATCCTTTCTCCTTGAATCCCACTTTAAAAATTTATCACCAATGGTGAAATCATCGGCCTTTGTCCTTTTGTCAAAAACCTTCTTAATATTCTCATGAATGACTTGAGCCTTGTTATACACTTCTTCCCTGGATTGCTGCAACTAGATTGTTTGATCAATCCTCCTTTGAATGTCATTTGGCTCGGTCTACAATTCTTGAATTAATTTCATGACTGGAACTCCCAAAGAGGATGGAAAAACAACATCCATTCCATAAACCAATTGGTATGGAGACATGCCAATTGATTTCTTAGTAGTGAGCCTATCAACCCAAAGTGAATTTATGAGTTTGTTATGCCATGACTTTTTGTTGTCTGCTAACAATTTCTTGATAATGTTTACCAAAATTTTGTTTGAAGATTCAACCAACCCATTACCTTGTGGGTAATAAGCAGTTGAATGCACCAAAGTGATATGGTACTTATTGCAGAAGTCTATCATTTTCTTAGACCTAAAGGTTGCAACATTGTCTGTAATAAGCTTGTTCGGGCAGCCAAATCTGGAAAGGATATTGGTTTCTAGGAATTTGATGATCACAATATCTGTATCTAGTCTAGAAGGAGTGGCCTCAATCCATTTGGTAAAGTAGTCAGTAGCATTGAGGATCCATTTATGTTTAGCAGAGGATGGAGGATGGATTTCTCTAATGAAATCCAATCCCCACTGGTTGAAAAGGCTTTCAACAGATATGGGATTTAGAGGTAAAGGAAAAAGTTTTTTTTTTCCCTCAAAGATTTGACACTTGTGGCAAGAGGTTACCTTCTTATGAACATCTGGAAAAAGTATAGACCAGTAAAAACCATCTCTAAGGATCAGTGGTTTTCCAATACAGATGGCCACCATAGTCCCCTTCAAGGAATTCCTGCATTGTTCTTTTTGCGTCATCACTCAATAGACACTTTAGTAGAAGACCACGAGCATCTTTCCAATATAAAAAATTTTCTAAGATGAAAAATTTAACTGCTTTTAGTTTCAGAAATCTAGCCTTTGTTTTTGTTAGACCAAGAGGAGCATTTAAATTAAATAAAACATAAATAAGGTTTGCATACCAGGGTGAGGTCATGAAAGCCTCATCTAGTTGTGGAGTCGCCTATTCCTCTTGATCATCCAATTCAGCTACAAAGTTAATATCTAAAGCATTAAAATTAGATTCAACCATCAATTTGGATAATCCCTGTCCTTTAATGAGCTTGGTTGGCTTGATTTCCATGTCATATTCCAGAATGATGGCAATCCATTTGCCTCTCTTGCCATCTGGTCCATTCTGTGTCAAGATGTCTTTAACTACAACATTAGGTACATAAGCAATTATGTGAGAATGAAGGATATATACTCTGAAATATTTAATTGCTTTTATCAGTGCAAAAGCCTGTTTTTCCATTATGTTGTACTTGAGTGCAACATCCCTTAAAGCCTTGCTGAAGAAAGCAATAGGTTGTTCATATCCATCAACATTTTTCTGCAAAAGGACAACTGCAACAGTATGTTCAGAAGCAAATGAAAAAATTATAAAATCTTTAGTAAAATCTGGACTAATAAGGATTGGTGCCTTGGTTAATGCCTGTTTAACTTGGTCAAATGATTGCTTAGCTTCAAGGTTCCATCTGATTTCAGAATCACGTTTTAACATGTTTGTGATATTTCTAAGAAGTTCTGCAAGGTTAGGGATAAATCTCCTTAGGAAGTTTATTCTTCCAATGAATGATTGAAGTTCTTTAATATTTCTTGGATGATTTATTTTTAGAATAGCTTCAATCCTTTTAGGATCAATTCTAATACCTTCCTTAGATATAATGTGACCAAGAAGTTTTCCTTCTTCAAGGCCAAAGACTGTTTTCTTAGGATTTAATGAGATCCCAAACTTTCTACACTTTTCAAAAACTCTTCTTAGGTGCATGAGATGCTCTTCATCAGATTTAGAATATACAGTTATGTCATCCAGATAGATCACAATAAATCTACCAATTTCATTAGCAAAAGCAATATCCATTGCTCTCTAAAATGTGGCTCCAACATTCATTAATCCAAAAGGCATCTTCACATACATGAAGGTACCCCAAGGAGTAGTAAAGGTTGTTTTTTCTTGATCCTCTAGATGAACTAAGACCTGATTATAACCTGAGAATCCATCTAATAAGGAAATCCTAGAAGATCCAACTACCTTTTGCAGAATATGATCCATTTTAGGTAAGGGATAGTTGTCTTTTAGGGAAACTTTGTTTAGGTTTCTAAAATCTATACACAATCTGATTTCACATGTTTTCTTCCTAGTTGGTACAATGTTGGAAACCCACTTAGAGTACCTAAGAGGAACTATGATTTTGGAATCATACATTCTTTTGATTTCTTTCTCAATTAAAGGCATCAAAACCGGATTTATTCTACGAAGTTTTTGTTTAAAGGGTTTCTGATCTTCCTTAATTGGAATTTTGTGTTGTATAATTTCAGTGTCATATGTTTTAAGATATTCATAGATCCAGGAAAAAACATCACTAAATTCCTTGAATAAAGCAATATACTTTTGTTTTTCAGCTGCTGGGATTGATTTAGACAGTTTTATAATTTTTGGGTCTTTTTTAGTACCCAAATTAAAATCTTCAACAACTGATCCTGAGTGCTCAATCTTAGGGTTTTTAGTCACATCATTGAAATCAAATAGTTCTTCTAATGGAGCTAGACCCCTAGGCAAATTATTATCTTTAAGCTGGAGTGTTTCAAACTCTTCTTTTTCTAGGTCTATTTCAAGAAATTCTGGTTTATTTACAACTTTATCTAAGGGAGTATTTACATCTAAATTATCTAGTTGCCTTTCTAGATCAGAATGTTCAACAATTTGACTATCTACTTCAGATTCCAAATCAATACTGTCATCTTGAAATTCATCTTTGGATTGCAGGAAACTCTCAATCTGTTTATCATTTCCAAATACCTACCAATATCTCATGTTATCAGGTACAACTGGTCGGTGTTTCATCTCCAATACATATTATTGATTAGGATAAGGCATTTTACAAGAACTGGCTGAAAAAGCCAGATTGTTTGGAATGATGTTTTGTTTTCTAGGAATTGTAGAAAGGTCATATTCAAGGAAACTTTCTAGGAAGTCCAACACATCATTTCTATATGCCCTCATCCTAGGATGTTTAGTTGAATATTCCCCTTTAATTTGCTTAATAATTAATTCAACATCCCCCTGTATAGAGATTCTTTTTGCACCTAACTTTTTTAGAAATTGAAATCCGAGAATAAGGGCTTCATACTCTGCTATGTTATTAGTGCATTGAAAATTAAGCCAATATGAATGACCCTCAACATGATTATTTTCTGTATTGACTACCCAAATTCCTGCTCCAACACCATCTTTGCTGCAAGAGCCATCAAAACTCATGTTCCAAAGAGGTTCAGGAGGAGTTTTTAGTTGTGTTATTTGCGTTTGGGCTGGGTCTGATTTAGAAATTTCTGTCTCAGCATCGATTACTTGATTTTTGATATCCCCATCATTGCTAAGAATAAACAAATATAAATCTGAATGAACAAAATAAAGTGGATAATTTTGAGGTCTGTCTTGAGTACTCACCATAAATTTCATTAAGGTCTCCCTATACAGTATCCTTTTCTGCCCAAAAACTGGTATGGTAGCATAGGTTATGTCCATTTGTAGGGTCCCTTGTAATTTTTCTCCCATGAGCGTAACAACAACATGCCATACTTAGGGGGAATGTCTACAACCACTATGTCCATTACTAGACTTTTAGCAGGGATTTGGGCTAAAGTAACACATAGGTCTTTGATAAGACCTAGGCATCTAACTTTGTTGGAATCAAAGGAATACAAGTCTTTGTAGGGTCTAGTAATGTCAAGTCCTAATTTCTCCATCACAGCTTTAGGCATTAAATTGTGGGATGCACCTGAATCTAACATAACATTGTGGAGAATCTTGTCATGAATATTCAGGCTAACATAGAATGGAGGAAATCCTCCTTCCTGTGGTTTGCCTTCAACTTTTGGTCCAAATAAGAGTTCATGCTAGTCATCATTCAAATTTACAGAGTCAATGTTTTCCCCAATGTTTAAGGCTTTCATTACTTGGGGTCTGTACATATTTTTCTCATTAACTCTGTGAGAGGAATGGGGATTTTCAATTTTTCCAGTTCATTCTCAATGTTGAACGATGTTTGAATCTTGATTGAATTGGGAAGTTCAGGTTGTTCTGTAATTTGTTTTGTCATAGGCTCTTTTTGTTGACTGGTGGTTGGGACATCTGTTTGAGTAGTTTTAGAAACACTGTCAACAACCTTATTGAAAAGGATTTCTACCTTTTTCTTACCAGAATTATTCACAGTTTTCTTAGGAAGATTATCTGTGGTTTTCCTAAGTTCATTTTTCAGATGACTTTTTAGCAGGTTTTTATGAGATTTTGGCATTTAAAGTGTCTAGATTCTTTTTGCTTCTAAGATTATATTGCCTATGGACTTCCATTATGGCACTTTCAAACCCTTTTTTGTATTCATCTGACTCTTCAAAATCCAGTTTAGTTTGGGCTATGAGAAAAAGTTGCTGCTCCTCTTGAGTGAGGAAAACTATTTCATCATCATTTATCCCCAACAAATTTATTTGATTATCTTCCAAATCTTCCATAATATTCCCCTCATCATCTGTGTAATTTTCCTGAAAAGGTGGCCAAACCTACTGGTCTAGACCCTTTTGTTCTCTTTGTTTAATTCGTGGAACATTCCTTCTAAAGTTTTGTTTCTAGTTTGAGGGACATTTTGGTTTTCTCTTACTTGAGTTTGGTCATTAATTTTCACTCTTTGCATCATTTAATTCACTACTCTTACTAAGTTATCAATCTTATGATCAACAACATAAGTAGAAGGTTCTTCTTTTATGGTAACTCTGTGTTCAGACTTAATTTCGGCTTTTTTGGCCAGGATCTTATCTTAAACTTTAATTGCATTTGCTTGCATTTCTTCCAAAGTTGTCGAGTCTCTCTCCCTAAGTTGATATTCCATGTCTACAACAAAACCGTATGGAAAATCAATCAAAGCTAGGCCAGGGGAGGGTCTGATGTCTTCTGGAATGGTGTTGTAAATAATATTAAACTGTTCACAACATTCTTCCACACTTTCATTTGGTTTTCTTTTCAGTCTTTTATATCCATTTAGGAGTTGAAGTGGATTTTTCTTGATCTCCCATATAGCTAATAAAGTTTGATGGAAAGAATCAAGGTTGGATATATTTCCTGCAGGTAAACCTCTAAACAGTTTTTTGACATCACCTCCTAAACTTTGGGTAAACAGTCTCATTTTAACATAAGCTTCATCTACTTCTTGGAGGTCAAACACATCATTCATCCCGTCCACACACCGCTGAGCAGTATAAGCACTAGTGTTATCAAAGGTTACAATTTTAGATTGATAATCTCCAGGCATAGCATTCAGCTGGCCTAGCAACACCAAAGGTGCATACCTACCTCCCATAACTGTTCTGGAAGATTGACTTGAAGAAGGGCCTAATGGAGGTGTAGTTTTGATAACTACAGGGATAGTAGGAATAACAGTTTGAGAAATCAAATGTGAGGAGGTTGATACTATGGAATGAGTAGGACTGGGAGGCTGTAGATGTACTGAATGAGAGGATTGACTAAACAAAGAGGCTGCTGCAACTGTTAAAGCGGAAAATTCAACAGATTATTGAATAAAGGATTCTTCAATAGCCTGATCCAACACTGAAACTAGACCTTGTAATTTTTCAAATTGTTGTATACATTCAAGATAAGGATCAGTTTCAAAGAGTTGGGTTTGGGGTATATATGGTTGTAGTATGGCTTTATCTATGACCGTTTTATCTAAAAAATCTTGAGACTTTGATCTAAACAAACTTTGCTGGAAAGGCAAATCAAACTCTATATCTTGTATAGTTTCAAATTTCTCTGGAAGAGACTTAGACCTTGACAAAGGAATATTCTTAGGAAGAGAATTGAATCTATACAATGGGCTATTACTACCTTGAATCTCTGTAAAAATCTTCTTTCTCACCAGCTTCTTAGGGTTATCTACAAATTCAACAGGGTTGGGATCAGGGTGAGATATAGCGAAAATTCTTTTGGGAGCCAAGTCTATTAAAAATCATCAAACAAATAAAATCAACTCAATGACATAGTAGAATATTTACAAAATAACAACCTCAGTTCATGTATTTCATAGTAATGATATCATAATTGTTTAATGAAATACTGATGAAAACCAGATATTCTAGGTTCGATCCCCAGTATGGTCGCCACTATGTTGTCGTTCTATATTTTTGAGGTTGAGGGAGTAAACACATTGGACAACATCAAAATCACTTTGGAAGCTGGGATCTAGCTCTGCCAAATTCAGAGAGGGATCTATCTGTTTAATTTAGCTTTTTTTAGTGTAGGTTTTAGGCTATCTATGATTGTATTTGTTTGTTTTGTTTGATTTGAGCATTATAATTCCATTGGGCTATGGAGTATATAAACAAAACTAGAGTTTGCATCAATTTTTAGAGGAGTTATCACAGGGCAAGCTAGGTTGCAGTAAATGGATCTCTTCAGAATTTAAATGGATGGTGGAAAAGAAAAAGTGTAAGGTTCAGTAAAGACCAAAGAGAAGTTAAGAATTCTTTGACTCGAGTTCAGTGGAGAACATTTAAATTAGTAATAGCCAAAATAGGGCGCTCTTGATAACGAATCCTATTTATCACAGTTTTTGTTGACTAATTCAGATTTAGAATCACAGAGGAAAGAAATAACATCATTTAAACAAATAGACAGAAGAGACACATCACCATTTAGTACACCACATGAATCCTGTGAAAGGTCCCTATATTATTGATTCTCCAGTGCTTGAAAATTACAATATGCAGAAGGAAATTACATTCAAAAATAAAAAACAATACTTCAAACAGTGAAGTATTTATAATAAAAATTACAATAATGCTTTGCAAAATTGTTGTCAAACCAAAAATGTATTATTATCCTAATTACAAACTAATATCATCTAATCTTGGCAAAAGAATAGGCCACATAGGACGTTGAGGAGAACGGTGGCCCTATTTGGATAGTTTCAGTTGCTGAGTCATCCCAAAACAGAATGCGATGCTGAACTGACTCTTGTGCTGGTTGTTGCGCTAGCAAAACATTTTTACTGCTCCTGAGTTATTCCTTAATCTAGTAAATCAAGTAACTCTTTCCATCTCTTTTCATCTGGCACTATTAACTTTGTCACCCTGCGGTAGACTTCATCTACCTCTTTATATTTAGCAAAAGTTGGTTTCACGGAAAAAATATGTTTTACCTCATTCTACACATGAAATTCGTTTTACATGTTCTCCAGAAATGCCTTTGCTATCATACTCACTTTGATTCCACTGAATTTAATGCTTCTTTTGGCTACCTCTTTCATCTTTAGGATGTAGTCCTCCTGAGTGATCAACTTGTCATTGATGACATAAATATTGGGCAGTCCCTTCTGCATTAAGGCTTCAATCCTGTTTGTAAATCTGTTCACCTGCAGCTCCAAAGTTTCACACCTTTCCTCCAACTGGTCAATGAGATTTCTCTTTGTCAAGAATTTCTTGACTTCTAGAATGGTAGCAGTTCTGTCACTGACTCCCACTTCCTCCAGCTCATATCTAGACTTTGAGTTTAAGAACCTGATAATATTGGCAGCTTTTGTTGGCATTTCTCCCAGTTTTTCCCTTCCTTGCACAATAGTTTCAGTGGCCTTCTCTATTAACTCTTTCTGCTCAAATATGATTTGGATAGAAGGCCAAATCTCATTCATTGAGTCAAGTATGTTCATCCAAATTGTTTCCTTGGCTTGGGCCAAGGTCTGGCCAATTGAAGTGTCTCTCTCTACCTGGCGCAACTTTTCCAACAGTCTTTGGGATTTCTCCAATTCAGCAGTCCGAGCAACTTCAGCTTTGGCCTTCTGGACTTCCAAAGCTTTGAGTTGGCCCTGCAAAGTCTCAATTTCCTTTGACTGCAATGACATGTTTTGCAGTGTCTGTGTCACCTGTTCAACACTGGGAGTCTGGGTTGAAGTAGTAGATGCAGTAATTGCTCCTGTTGATGGCAATTGAGAAAGAGGTACAACATCCAATTCCTTCTTCAATGTCCTTGGTCATTGGATCTTCTGTAGCTGGTAGTTTGATCTGTTTCCTTAATGCTGCAATGTCCAGGTTTTTCTTCCTAATAATATCTTCAGCAACAATAACATCTTTAGGGTCATACCCTATCTTGATTACCAAGTCTTCCAAAGACTTGATCCTGTTATCTTTGCGAAGGAGGAGACCTTCTCCATATTCAACTGTCTGTACATTTGCAAAAGAAACCTGTAATTTGGACAAGGACATGGAAGTGCTAGTCAGAGTGGAGGATATCATCTCACCAGTTTGTTTGTGCATATCCATTTGATCAATGGGATGAATGCCCTTTGTACTAAACTCAAAGGTGGTGCTCTTGTAGTCAGCTACTGATTTTGGGCTGTGAAGTCTAGGCCTCAAGAAAGGCCATCTGCATTTTACCATGCTCAATATCAAACACTGACAAAAGTCTACTTTGTGAGCTGGAAGTCTGCTTCCAGAATTGGTTATAAGTGCTATTCTTCAAGATTTCATTCCTTAGCTTTATCTATCTGTACCTATCAAACACCATTTTCTCTTTTTATGTTTGGACAATGTGTGATTCTAACTCAGTCTCCTTATGACCTTGTGAAGATGAAGGTTCATGAGGAGATGTAGTGAACTTGGTGGTTGTAGGTGGTGAATCTGTGATGATGATAGCTGCCTGTTCTTCAGTCTCTTTGTCTACTTCCATTTTGTGAGTCACCTTAGATCTCTTTCTATAACTGATTCTAAATTATTTAGCTTCACTCGTGGTGGTAGATGATGACCCTTCCTCCCTCTACCTTTTGCTAAATTTTTCCTAAGGAACAAGAGTCTGCAAACTAGAAGTGGAAACAAGCTTCTCTTCAACTTCCTGTAGGGTATTTTCTACCCACTCCAACTGGTTAGCATATTGCTCTATGTCTGTCCTAGAAGTATGTCTGTATGGAGTGTTTTTATTGTCCACTCTAAGTTTTGAAATGATGCCACATGGGTCATAAGACCATGTGAAGCTCAAGTTGAACTTCATTTCCTTCAATATCTTATCTGCCTCCTCACTTGCTATCCTTGTGTTGCACACAAATGGGCCCACTTGTGTTTTAATTCTGAATTGTGCCTTCTTCTTGGCCACTACAAAGTGGATGTCATATGAGTTCAACATCTGCCTGATATACTCCAGTGAAAAGATCCTCATTGGGAGGTACTTGGGGAGTTTATAGGGAGCCAATTCACATCCATAGACTCCAATCTTTTCTTGGTCTGATAGATGTAGAATTATTTTGATCTCCTCACTGATTCTGGGTTGCACTGCACTATTGAGAACATTCATAGTTGGATGAACAAAGTCTTCAATAAATTGTTTGTATGTGAATTCCTGCTAATATATCATGACCAGTGAGGTCCAGAAGATCACTGATTGTTGGTCCGCTACATCATCCAACTTCTGCAATGCAAAACTGAACTTTTTTGGAGCCAATTCACATCCATAGACTCTAATCTCTGTGTAGTTTTGATACAGGTACCGATCTCCAATCTTTTCTTGGTCTGATAGATGCAGAATTATTTTGATCTCCTCACTGATTCTGGGTTGCACTGCACTATTGAGAACATTCATAGTTGGATGAACAAAGTCTTCAATAAATTGTTTGTATGTGAATTCCTGCTAATATATCATGACCAGTGAGGTCCAGAAGATCACTGGTTGTTGGTCCGCTACATCATCCAACTTCTGCAATGCAAAACTGAACTTTTTTGCTTGATAGTAGATGAACATGTAAATTAAAACAAAGGTGTAACTGAACACCTGCTTTGTAGGAAACTTAATGAATTGCTCATGGATATTGTCAGCCAAGAATTGACTGAAATTGAAAATTGTTGAGGGCTTGCTGTTTGTGGAAAATGTGGAGAGGAATCCTAAAATGTGCTCATCTACCCACTGATAAGAATGATAGCTAGAATGTAAGAAAGGATGGAAATAATCTGTTTGGCTTGATCGAGGAAAATGGAAGAAGGATAAGAAGGATTTTTCTTGGGCAATTGGGCATTCTCTGGCAAGAAAATCTCAAAAATTCTAGCTCTGGTGGCAAAATCCAACTTTTGATAACGCTGGGTGAGGGATTCTAGGGAGAAATAGGTAGCATTTTCCACAAAAGGGGCCAGCATCATTTGGTCAATGGATTTGGTTGTAATGGTGAAACAATGTCACCTGTAGGGGAAATTATGGCTCTCTGGGTAGGGACATAATAAGCTTGACATCTTCTGGTAAATTCTAGGGCTTGGAATGTCAAGGAAAAGATATAGTGGGGGAGGTTTGACTCCCAGAGTCCTATCTCACCAGTCTTATCAATGTGTTTATCCTCTAACTAGCAATACAACTCTAGGAAATCACAGTCACAGAGAGTTTCAATTATCCTGTAATCCTTGTTTGCTAATGGTGTATGATCCAAATCTATAGAAGGTGGAATTAAAGGGTTAATGGCCTTGTCCTGGGTCTTATTTTTAGGAGGCATGACTGTAGAAGTTTTTCTAAAGAATATAAATATGTTGAGAAGGCTTACCGGGCTCAGAAACAATGATAGTCTGTTAGGCAAAAAGGAGAAAGGGAGGTTAGTGAATGTCATAGTGCTAGTGGCAAAGAAGCTCTGATGAAGATCGCTGCAAGAAATTATGAATAGAAGAAACAATGAAATATTAAGAATGATGGGCTTTGGATTTATTTAAACATTTGTGACAGAGTCCCGTTAGAAATGGGACGGGATCGTTACCCGGGAAAAATTAAATGAGAAACGGGTATTAAATGGGAAAGCATTTAACTGGCCCAACGATCTAGATAGGTGGCGGGTAGAGAGTGGTGGAGGAAGAGTGGTGGGGGTGCGACAGGAACGGATATGGGATGGGCGGTTTCCGGAGGGGGTGATGGGCAGTAAGCGGTATCGGTCGTGGGGGGGGGGGGGGGGGTTGCAAAATCACTACGACGCGCTACATAGGGGGTAGGCCCGACGGGAGAAACCACCTTTCGAACACCCCCCCCCCCCCCCCCCCCCCTTAGCGGTAAAGGGAGAATGCGAAGTGGGGGCCGAAAAAGAACAAGGGCTATGGATAGCTAAGGGGATCAGATCCCGAGGTGTTGAATGTGACTGAGGGTTAATAAAAAACGACATAAAATATTTGTCCACTTGCGCTTGTATCATTTCCTTTTCAAACTTAGGATAAGGGATTAATAATAAAATATTTTGAAATATATTATGCATAGCATGCACTTTTTCCCTTTTTGCCATATCCTCAAACTTAGGATAAAATTAATGCATGCTAATATTTAAGCAAACCCCCTAATCTACCTACCCTTAGCTAGACTATCATTTTTTATTTTGATATCTATGGTGCACTTAGACTAGAAAACCCATTTTTATTTTCTTTTACGCAGAAAGAAAAACTATCTAACCCATCCCTTATTTCTCCTATTGACCCAGATTAAACAGTTGGGTCAATGTCATTTTCTACCTAACTAATGATTTACCCAGATTAAACTGTTGGATAAACCTTTATTCTCTATCTAATTTACAGAAATTTAAAGAAGTCTAATCATGATTAAACAAAATTGTTAAACTAAAGCTAGTGATTGTGGCATTTTGAACAAGCCACACACAACTTTATTTTTCAGAAAGGAAGCAAAAACTAGGTATGAGTAGTGGCATTTAGACTTGCAACACTTTTAATATTATTCTTTTTTGTTTTTCTCTCTTTTGGTGGGGTTCAATCTTTTTTCTTTTTAATATTTTTCTTTTTCTCTCTATTTTTCTTCTTTATACCCTCTTTTAATTTTTTATTCTATATATTTGTTATTTGGAAATCATTGGTAGATTGACAACTATTTACAAAATAGGATTCCTGAGATATAATACTCAATTACCTTGAGATCCTATAAATTATAGGACCCTAACAATGGTGACAACACAATTAGTTACCACCTCTAGGACACGTTACTCTATAAGCTAGATAAGTGTGTTCATAAAGGAGAGTGACTACATCTGATTTTAGAGGCTCACACCTCCAAGTTTGCAGGGCACTTTGGTGTAGGGAATACAATGACTAACTTACAAATGTATGTGCATTGGCCCAAGATGAAAGAACATGTAGCTAGGTCCATGAGAGGATGCATGATTTATTGTACCAACAAGCCAAGTAACACGAAACATGGTCTATATCACCCCTATTCTATACCCACTCATCCTTGGGAAATCATTTCCATGGAATTTGTGGGAGGTTACCAACAACTAGGAAGGAACATGATTACTTATTCATGGTAGTTGACATGTTCGACAAGATGTGTGTTTTAATGCCATGTTATAATACCATCAATGGGAAAGAAGAAATGAACTTGTTCTTTTGACAGGTCATGGTGCACTTTGGGATACAAAGGAGCATCATTTTAGAAAGGGACACAAGATTTTTTGATGCATTTTGGACTACAATATGAGAGAATATGGACATGAAGTTAAAGAGGTCTACATCATTACATCTATAAACATTGGTGCAACTTTTGACCGGTTATAATAAGAACAATTTGAATAACTGGGATGAAAATTTGGTATATATACAACACTCTTATAACAGAGTAGTCCACACTTCTAGTAAGTCCCCATTTGAAACTTGTTTTTGATATTTTCCACTTTTGCGTTCGGATATTTTTGATCCGTAAAATGCCGTGGATATTTCACTAGACAGTTCATCATAACAGATTTGATAATATTATATTAAAAATATGAGATTCTACACTATTACAGTTTTAATTAATTTCTAGAGCTGTAAAATTAACTATAATTAGTGCATGCATGTAAAAGTAAATCAAGAATAAAAGTAGATAATGACAAAATAAGCTCTCACACACATATTATACAAGATATGCTCTTTGAGAAACCCTTTCGGGAGAAAACCCAGCAGGAAGGTGAGGTCACTTCGCTCTCTTTCTCTGTCTGGAAATATGGCTCCATATACAAGGAAGTAATGTCAATGGCCGTGGGCTGCTACAGTGCAGAAATTCTCTTTGTGTGCTCTACCTCCTATCTCTCCTAGCTATATTTGCTCAACTATGGAGCAAAATGCTCTCAAAAGAATGGAATGCCTCTTCCTCCCAGTGGCCCGGTTATAACACAACCTGATAGCCTACTAGTGGTTAATTCTGACTACATCAACTCTTAACTAGAGTTACAAAATAGACTTTTCTAGAGTATTTTACATCACAAACACGTGGCTAGCATCTTTTCCATGAATAATGGGGGCTGATGTGGTATCCTCGTGAACTATAGGTGTGAAAATAGGAAGGTTAACTTCCGAGTGGCATAACTTTTGCATACGGACTCCGATTGACGCAATTCTTGCGCTGTCGGAAAGCTCTCCGTGTGTAGAATATCATAAAAATGTGCTATTGTAGGTCACAGTTTCAGAACTGGGTGATCCGAAATTACAGAGATATATCAGAGGCAATATCGAGCTCCTACAAAGTGAAAAAAGGTGTGTAGATTTTTTTAAATTTTTGCTTAAGCTTGGTTTGAAAAATTATTTTGAAGGAATTCAAAGGGCATAGTAGAGCATTATTATCGGTAACTGATGCCCCGAGGAAAGAAAATTCAAACACCTAGTAAGCAACCTGAAAGCTCTAGCACGACTCATGAAGAAGAGGAAGAAATGCTACATGATATATCAAAATTACAAGACCAAGTGCAACAAATGTCACTCTCACAAAAGCTAATATAAGCTAAGATAAATGGCGTGGAATATAAGATAAAGGGCATGGAAGCTAAGATGAATGGCGTGGAAGCTAAGATGAACGATTTGAAGATAGATTTGAAGACATATTTGAAGACAGGCATGGCAGATTTGAAGACAAATTTGACAAATTTTCTACAAGAAATACTTACTAATGGTGAAAGGGTAGTAAAGGAAACTCATGATGCGAACAAAAGAAATGTTAATCATGATTTCATAGACTCTAATGTTGGATCGAAGACCTACCATATTCCAAAAATCGATATGAGAAAGTTTCATGGCAAGGATCCCGCAACATGGATATTACAGATGGAGCAATTTTTCGATCTCAATAATGTGAAAAACACACAAATGGTACGTATTGAACCTTTATATTTGGAACCAAATCAGTTTGTATGGTATCAATGGCTTTTCTCTCGTAAAAAAATTATCACTTGGGCAATTTTTACGGAAGAATTGACAGCACATTATGAGGATACAAAAAGCAACACTTTTTTTAGCCAATTGATAAGTCTCAAACAAAAGGGTTCAATAATGGAGCACATTGAGGAATTCCAAAAATTGAACATAAGGGTAAAAAATATTCCAGAGGAGCATAGGATTGATGTGTTCATAGGGACTTTAAAGGATAATATCCAACATGATGTTCGCCTTTGGGAACCTTATTCATTAGAGAAGGCATTCAGGTTAGCAAGAAAAATGGAAAGAAAAATTATGGCAACCAGGAAGCATACCACTCACAACTATAAAGATGGAAGTGTTGTTGTCCCTAGTTTTCCACAACCTATAAGGTTGACACCACAACAATTGGAAGAAAAAAGAGCAAAAGGGATTTGTTACAGTTGTGATAGCAAATACACTAAAGGTCATAAGTGTGCTGAGAAGAAATTATTCTACATAGATTGTGAAGAGGAAGAAGAAAAGGAGCAAGAAAGGTCAAAAGAAGAGGATATACTCCAGGAACAAAGCCTAGATAAAGAAGAAATGAATCCAACCATATCTTGTAATGCATTGGCTAGAATTACCACTCCTCAAACCATCAAGATAGAAGGACAAATCAAGAAGAAAAAGGTAATAGTGTTGATTGATTCACGAAGTACCCACAATTTAATTCATTGTAAGATAGCAAAAGAATTGAATTGCTTCCTATACCTAGCACCAGAGTGTCAAGTGATGGTTGCAAATGGAGGAATGATAAATTGCTCTGGAAAGTGCCATAATATCAAGCTATCCATGGTAGAATATGTATTGACGAGCCCAATGCTTTCCATTCCAATGGGAGGTGCTGATGTTATACTAGGAGTCTAATGGCTACAATCCTGGGGTACAATAGCTTTTAATTTTCAAGAATTTTTCATGAAATTTTCTGCGGAAGGAAAGGAAGTTGAATTAAGGGGTATTGCAGGGAAACTGGGACAGATAATTAGCTCTAATGGTATGACAAAGCTTCTAAAAAAGGAACAAAGAGGTGTAATTGCACAATTATGTTCGCTAGATGTTTCCACATCGAAATCATCTATTTCTCCCGATCTCCAAAAAGTCTTGGACAATCATTCCAAGGTATTTGAGACTCCCAAAGGTCTCCCACCTATTAGTGGTCATGATCATGCTATTCATCTGATTCCAGGAAGTGTTTCTCCAAACATCAGGCCGTACAGATATCCCTATGCCCAAAAGAGTGAAATTGAACGTATGGTTGCAGAAATGCTAGAGGCTAGTATAATTCAACCTAGTCAAAGTTCTTTCTCTGCTCTAGTAGTATTGGTGCACAAGAAGGATGGATCATGGCGCTTGTGTCCGGATTATAGGGAGATCAACAAGCTCACTATTAAAGATAAGTTTCCCATTTCTGTCATTGATGAATTACTGGATGAATTGCATGGATCAATTTACTTCACCAAGTTGGATCTTCGTTCAGGATATCATCAAATCAGAATGAAGACTGAAGACATTCCGAAAACAACATTTAGAACTCATGAGGGTCATTATGAATTTTTGGTCATGCCTTTTGGCCTTACCGATGCACCTTCTACATTTCAAGGTTTGATGAATTCCATTTTCAAACCCTTCCTTAGAAAATTTGTGTTAGTATTTTTTGATGATATACTAATCTACAACAAGTCTTGGAAGGATCATGTTGAACATGTTGACAGGGTGCTACAACTATTGGAGGAGAAAAAATTATATGCAAAAAGATCCAAATTTTTCTTTGGAGTACAAGAGGTAGAATATCTGGGTCATATTGTATCTCATGAAGGAGTTAAGGTAGACCCTAGCAAAATTAAAGCCATTAAGGAATGGAAAATCCCCACATCCATAAAGCATCTGCGAGGATTTCTCCAGTTGACAGGGTATTATCACAAGTTTGTTAAGAATTATGGGAGAATAGCAGCACCTCTAACAACATTATTGAAGAAAGATGCATTTTCATGGACTCCAGAAGCAACAAAGGCCTTCGAACATCTTAAAGAGGCAATGTGCCAAGCACCGGTCTTAGCTACACCGGACTTCACAAAAACCTTTATTATGGAATGTGATGCTTCAGGAAATGGAATTGGTGCTGTTTTAATGCAAGATGAAAGACCCATTACTTTTGAAAGTCGTCCAATCAAGGGAAATTTTTTACACAAAGCTATTTATGAGAAGGAAATGTTGGCAATACTACATGCACTTAAGAAATGGCGACCCTACCTAATGGGAAGACACTTCAAGGTAAAAACGGATCATGATAGCCTTAAATACTTTTTAGAACAAATATTATCCTCTGAAGAGCAACAAAAGTGGGTCACAAAGATGTCGGGTTATGACTTTGAAATCATCTACAAAAAAGGGAAGCAAAATGTGGTGGCAGATGCACTCTCAAGAAAGGATGAGGATGTGGAAGCATTGGTGTGCACCATTTCTATTATCCAACCAGATTGGATAAACGAAGCAAGGGAGGAATGGAAGAATGATGAATAAGTGTGGGCACTTATTCGAAAGTTACAACAAGATTCTAGTACATTTGATACATTTAGCTGGCAAAATGATTCGTTATGGTACAAAGATCGCTTATACCTTTGTAAGAATTCCCAACTCAAACAAAAGGTTCTTATGGAATTGCACACTTCTCCCTTAGGAGGGAACTCAGGATTTTTAAAAACTTACCACAAGGTTAAGAAGGAATTTTTTTGGGATGGCCTTAAATCATATATTTAAAAGTTTGTGGCGGAATGTTTGGTTTTCCAACAAAATAAAGTTGAAACAATTAAGACCCCGGGTCTATTACAACCTATATCCATTCCAAGCCAATGTTGGGAGGAGGTTTCAATGGATTTTATCATAGGTTTACCCAAGTCTGAGGGAAAGAGTGTCATCATGGTGGTAGTTGACAGACTTACCAAGTATGCACACTTTTGTGCATTATCACATCCATTTAAATCCAGTACAATTTCTACTGCATTTATGGAAACAATTCAAAAGCTACATGGAAACCCAAAGATTAATGTAAGTGACAGAGATCCCATTTTCACTGGGAATTTTTGGACAAAATTATTTTCTTGTCTCGGTACTCAGTTAGCTCATAGCTCATCTTATCATCCTCAATCTGATGGGCAAACTGAGATAGTAAAAAAATGTTTGGAAGGATATCTTCATTGCTTTGTATCTGATAAACAGACACAATGGGTCAAATCGTTGCCTCTGGCTGAATGGTGGTATAACACTTCCTTCCATATAGCAACAAAAATGACCCCATTTATGACACTTTATGGATATCAGCCACCATCCATCACATCATATTTAAGAGAAAATTCTAAGGTTCAAGCAGTGGAACATCACATCGAGCATCAACAACAGGTCCTCCAACTCTTAAAAGATAACCTCGTGTTGGCGCAGAATAGAATGAAACAACAGGTAGATCAACATCGCAGCGAAAGAAGTTTTGATGTAGGTGATTGGGTATTCCTACGGCTACAACCATATAAACAAATGTCCCTCAAGCAAGCTAAGAAGGATAATAAATTATCACCAAAGTATTATGGTCTGTACAAGGTGTTGCAAAAGATTGGTACTATGGCATACAAATTGGAGCTTCCTGCAACTTCTCGAGTGCACCCAGTTTTCCATGTTTCATGTTTAAAGAAGGTTATAGGCAACAAGCTCCTAGTTCAAACAATATTGCTAGAACTTGACGAGGAAGGAAACATTATATTGGAACCAGAAGCAGTCACAGAAACAAGAACTCGATAGCTACGAAATCGATCAATTTCAGAGTATCTCACCAAGTGGAAGAACTTATCCGCTGAAGATTCCACATGGGAGGATGACAATTTTATACAGAAGCATCCAGAACTACTCAAGCGTTGAGGAAAACACTTTTTTGAAGGAGAGGGGCATGTTAGGTCCCTATAATACTAGTGATTACCCCATTACTGTTGTAGTTGTATCCCTTATTAATATTGTTGTGCCCCTATTGTCCCCATATTGTTATTACTGTGCCCCATAGAATCCCTCTATTGTTATTTTTGTGCCTTTATCTTATTATTGTTAGGTCGACTGGGTTATATTGTGACTCCTTAGACTCCTATATATAGAAAGGAGGTTTTGTCATTTGAATCATCAAAGAATCATTCATTTGTGTAATGTAAAGGAGGTTGCCCCCTCGAAGAGGCTGAATTCTAAGGCGTTGATCTATCTTTTCTATCTTTTTGTAAGCTGGTTTCATAACACTCACTGTGGTCCAAGTTTTAGCTTTTAGAACCTCCCAAAAGAAAATTTATAGTAGAAATTCCAACATGACTTGTTTAAAGATGAATTTAGGAATCTGAACTTCCTCTTATCATATTTCATAAAATTTCATAACCCAAGATCTAAAAATTGGACCAAAGGATTAGCAGGATTTCTCCTCACTATGATCCAAGTTTTAGCTTCTAGAACCTCCCATAAGAAAAGTTATAAAATAAATACCAACGTGATCTATTTAAAGAAGAATTTAGGAAGCCTATGTTCCTAAACTAGTGTTGTTACAAAATTTAATACATATAAAATCTACATTAAAATCTACTTTTTCTGCTTTAACAGTGGAAAAAGTGGAGGAATTATCTCATAGGACCATTTTTACTGGCAGGTCCGAGTTTAGAAAATTTGGGTTTGAAACCTTCTAGGAGTAGTTTGAGGCATCAAGTGATCTTTTTTTGGGATAAATCTTTGTTGCATATGTGTTGCACACCTTTTTGTGCTATTATACACACAAATACCTTTGTAATTATGCAAGAACTGCCTCAATAAGAGTCCATATGCAAAAATTATGCCACTTGGAAGTTGACCTTCCTGTTTAACCACCATAATTCAAGAGGATGCCACATCAACCCCCATTATTCATGCAAAAGGGGTTATCCATGTGATGATGATGAAGAAGACTCTAGAAGAGTCGATATTGTAACTCTAGTAAGAGTTGAAGGAGTCAAAATTAACTACTAGTAGGCTCTTGAGCTGTGTTATAATTGGGCCACTAGGAGGAAAAGGGATTCCATTCTATTCGAGTACATTTTTGTTCCATAGATGAGAGGAGTAGATGAGAGTGGATAGGGAGAGAGAAAATAGAGAGGATTTGTGCATTGTAGTATCCCATGGGCGACACACCTTACTTCTTTGTACTTGCATCCATTTTCCGTTCAGAGAAAGAGAGAAGAGCATCCTCACATTCTAGTTGGGTTTTCTCCCGAAAGGTTTTCCTAGGTTATATCTTGTGTTAATTTGTGGTTTTGGAATTTTATTTCAATTTTTTCTATTTTCTGCATAATTATAATTTTCATGCATATGAAATAAATAGCAATTTCCATATCCAAAAATATAAGGAGAAATAAATCCTCATAGTGTAGATTTCAAATTTTTAGGTTAATTTTAGTAGATTTGTTGTGACAAATTGTCCACTGGAATATCTGTGGAAATTTATGGATCAAATTTTAATCTCTGAACCAATTGAATTAGAAAATGCAAATACAAGACAACAAAAATAATTTCAACCGATATAGAGGGATTGGTTTGTTGCACTAAAGGTTACATTAAATCTAGTATAACTAACAACTAATTAAAAATAACCTATAACTAAAAATGAAAGTTACAATCCCATATCCCATCTGATTTATTTGAGCAAAACTAAGAACAAATTGAAAGGATTGAAGTAAATGTAAGACAATTATATAGAAATAGCTAACAAAATATTATTAATAAAACCTCAAATTATAAACAAGAAACTAAGGATAAGCTACAAATATTGTTGAAATTGACATTCCTATACCTAAACCAACAAAAAATATTAAGCAAGAGAGAGTAAGAAAATATATCAATTTGTAAGAATATTCTACAATAGTGAGTTACTCAATCCTACAACCTTTCAATGAACTAATAAATAGAGAGAACATTCTAAGTTAAATTTAAATAATAACATGAATCTCGACACAAACTTTGGCCAATAATGACTTCTTTCGTTAAAAAATAAAAGATAAAATACAACAAAAAATAATAGCTAGTAATGATTTATCCTTAGTAAAATAGCCTCTAGTTTCCCAAGAGGGGAAGATCACTTTCATTGTCTTTCTCATCCTTTAAACAAAAATCTAACTAGTAGTAAAATAACTTCATTTTCTTGTTTCTTATGCCAAGTGACATGTCTAAGTCCAAAAATTTTCCTTGTTTTCTTTGCATGTTTCTTTAGTTCTCCTTTTGCACTTATGTACTTGTTAGCCCTGAAATGCAGTGCTAACTTTTTGGACGTCAACAGAAAGATTCAGTCGTCTTTGCTGTTCTTAAGGGGGTCCTACACAGGCCATTTTCCACTTCTTCCCTTATCCTGCTCACACTTTACCTTTCCCGCTTCCTTTATTAGCCTCCTAATCCCGACAAAACACCCCTTTAGCCTTAGCCCCAAGCGCGAAAGCCAAAAGTACCCATAAAACCTTACCTATATGTCTTACGCGCTTATAGCACATTCCTCGAAGACATCTCGTACCTTCACTGCATCTTCGCCGTTAGATCATCCCCGCTAGATCTAACGGCTGTCGCCCATATCGCGCGGACAACAAGCGCGAAAAGTACCCATCCGATGAGGGCGATTTTTCTCTTTCCTTCGCCGCTATGTGTCATCCATTGAATGGCATTAGGTGAGTTCTGACACTTACCGCTTACCGCCCGATGCCCGCCCGATAAAAGCTGTTTCCACTTAAACTAAACCACCCCGCGTGTTATCGCTCGCACATCTCTGCTGCTCGATAACCGTCCGATCTACTCACCTGAAGATATAAGGGTCCGGACAAGTTCCGCTCCCGCCACGACCGCTAGCCTCCAAAAAACGATCTCCACCACACATCTCCCTTGATCTGACAACCACCATTCATGATCACTCCCAACCGTTCATCTGCCCATGCACTCCATACCCCACGTCCTGTCTGTTACGCGAAGAAGAAGATGCCAACTCTGTTAGTCTGGCGATAGTCTGACCATGAAACTGAATTAAAAGAAGAGCATGGCCGGAGGAGAAAAGGACACAGCACGACTCAGCAACCGAATTAAACAGTCATGGAACTCCATTGCCATGATCAATCCGACCACCTGGAGGACAACACAGTACTAGAACTGATCAGGTTTTCGTAGTGGAGAAAGCAACTATGTTCAAAGACGCTATCAGACAGTTAATGGTGGTAGGTGGTTAATTATGACCCCTCCATCCCTAAATGACTAAGAGCCATTGTAATGATAGATTATAAATAGCCAAAGGAAAGATGTAATCAGGGTTGGCAATTGTGTTTCGGTTCAACTTCTGGAGACTGTAGATATTCTGTAACTTGCAGCGTCTCATCTTCATTTTCAATAATGCAAACTTCTTTTGTTGTTAATTGCTCAATGCCCATTTCTCCTCTTTTCTAAGCTTGTGCCTAAAGTGTTGTATTCATGATTTCTTCTACGTCTAATGCTAGATAACTATCATCTTATCTCTGGATTAGACAATTGAATGTATCAATGAGTGGGTCACTCAGGTTTCTTCTGTATCCAATGCAAGATAACTGTCATCTTATCTCTGCATTGATAGATTAGATTTGCAAGTTTCTTTACTAGTTGCAGCTGGCCATCATACACTTTGTATGCATATGCCTGTGTGGTTAGTATTCTTCGTCTATTCACCTAATTCCCAAATTGTTGAGCATTGGTGGTCTAAAGCCTTGTAGTTTGAGGGTGTTCATGCATGTCTACAGTGAAAACATAGTAGAAGTGGTTATCTGGCTTGAACCAAACCATCACCCATCCCAATAAGTTCCTAGAACCATATTGAAGATTATATGTTACCAGGCATCTCCGAGCTACAACCTAAGAGAGTTTCCTGGAGCCGTAACATAATTGGCGCCATTTCCGGGGAGAGGAGATTGAAGCTCAGCTTCCTTGGTAGATGACACAGATCCAGCTTTAATGATAGAAAAAGTCTGGACACATTTTTGGTTGTAATCATCTATCTAGCGACTCTACTGGAGGCCAAAACTCTTGGTGATTCCACATCACAGTTCTAGCTCAGTTTGTGAGGCACACTCAGAGAAATCCTCAGAAATCACCAGCTGACCCAATACCTGACCCTGAGAAGATTATCAAGGAAAGAAAGACATCACAAAGGGGAGCATTAGGATCAGGTAAACCTAAACAATCTTATGCATCTCTTCGAGAAAGGCTTGTAACAAAGCACATACATGTTGAGAATATAGCCTTCAACACTAGCAGTGAAGAAAATTTTTCGGAGATTCATAAAGCTCCTTATTCTTTAGGCCTTCCTTTGGATTTCAGGCCAAAGGAAACCTCCCCTCCTGTCCATCATATTCCTTTAACCCTGTCAGTCATTTCTCAACTCCCTACCTTTCAGAATGCCAGCACTCTGTCATCTACCCCAGTCATGGTAGGCCCACAAGCACCCACCAAAATGGAAAGAATCATAGTTGCTAGGTATGGGCCCTTGGTATTGCCTACTCCTTTAAATTCCATGCTTGTAGGATAATATCAGAAGTACATGCCTAAGTTCACTGGGACTAGAGGAGTTACAGCAGAAGAACATATTGAGTCATTCTATAACTATGCTGACAACCTAGATATTAGTGAAGATGATGTATGGATGAGAGTATTCGTCCAAAGCCTAGATGGAGAGGCTAGAAAATGGTTCAGAGAATTAACCCCTAGGTCTATAACAGACATTGAGGCCTTAGATGATGTGTTCCTAAAGTATTGGGGGGATAAGAAAGATCTGCTCTATTATCATACTGAGTTTGGGAACCTGAAGAGGGAAAATGGGGAGTCATTGTTCGATTTCAATAAAAGGTTCAACCACATGTACAACAAGATACTAGCTGAAGTGAAACCTACTCCCACCTCTGCCAAGCTCACCTATGCCAATGCATTTGATTCTGACTTCTGCCTGCTATTGAGAGAAAGAAGACGTGCTTCTCTGGCTAAGATGTAGGATGCAGCCTTGGAGGTAGAATCTAATATCATGGCTGCAGAGAAGCTCAAGGGACATGTTGACCGAAGGAGACAGAGGGGTGAATCTTATTCATCTTCAGACCCCAAGATAGACAAAATGACTAAGATGATAGAGTCATTGGCCTCTGAAATCTCCAAGCTGAAGGTTGAGTAGCATTCGGGGAAAGGAAGGGGCCCTAATACATTTGCTCCTAGAAACCCAAATCCGTATAGGAGAGCAAATGAACAATTGCAGATCATGCAAAGGGGCAAAGAGGCCAGTGAAGAACAGAAGGTGAAGACTCCTTTCCAGAATGCAGTCATGGAGGAGGAGCAGTTCGATGAGGAGGATGAGATCCACTGCATGGAAGACAAAGGCAGTTCTTCCATTTTGACATTAACTGACTATGAGGAGTCATTACTCAAGGACCAGCCTAGCCAAGAGTGGGACAAAGAAGCTGTTCTGCAAACTGAAGATCAGCAGAGATATAACCTGAGTTCAAGGATGAGTAATGGCAAAGAAAGCTCTGTCTAAAGAGCTGCTGTCCCCACAAAGCAACAGATTAGCAAGCAGAAGCGACCAGTAGCTGATCCCAATGTCCTCAAAGCACCAGCTCAAGAGGTAAGAGGTCCTGACAAGTCCCCTTCCCCTTTCAGTTTTGAATTAGAAGTTCAGAAGTTGAAAATATGTACCTCTGATAGAACTGGTAAAGAATGAGGTCTTTAAGAAACCCATCATTGATGCCCTTGAGCTCAAAGCCACACAAGCATCAAATGACTGTTTCAATTTGCAAGATGATAGACCTCCAGTTGTTCTTAGTACCATGACTGAACCTGCTGATGATAATTCCCCATCATTTTATGTCTCCTTAACCATTCATGACAAAATCCTTCACAATTTCCTACTGGACACACGCGCCAGTCATAATCTAATGCCCAAGGCTGTCATGGATGAGTTAGGCCTTGACATCACTAGGCCTTATCACGACTTGTTTTCTTTTGATTCCAGAAAGGTGAAATGTCTGGGGTTAATCAAAGACTTAGCTATCACCTTGTCTCAGCTACCCATGAAGAGCATGATGATGGATATTGTGGTGGCTGATGTGCCCCCAAAGTTTGGCATGCTTCTTTCCAGGGGGTGGATAGAAAGATTGGGTGGAACGTTACAGAATGATTTGTCTTATGCCACCGTTCCAGTTTTTGGAGGAGAAAGTAGGAGATTATACAGGGAAGCTTAGTTAGCATATATCATTAGTGATGAAAAGAATCCCACTAATCATCCCATTTATGCTGTGGACACTTATTTTTGAGCATGTATTCTCCAAATCGAAGAATCCCAGCTGGCCTCAGCGCAGCTCAAGAAACCAGTATGCTAGGTCATGGAGAAGGAAGGGCCACAGATTTGGGATATATTCTTTGATGGAGCTTGCTCTAGGGAAGTTGCAGGAGCAGGTGTAGTGCTAGTATCCCTAACACAAGAATGCATACATCTGTCTTTCAAGCTGACTTTTTAGGTCACGAACAATATAGCAGAGTATGAGGCTTTGATATTGGGCTCAAATGTTGCTAAAGAAATGGGAATCAGAGACATAAAGGTGTTTGGAGATGCTAATCTCATCATTCAACAAGTAAACAAAACGTTCCAAGCAAAGCACCCCAGGCTGAAAGCATATAGAGATGAGGTATGGAGGCTCAAAGATTCTTTTAGTAGCTTTTGTATCTCGTATATTCCTAGAGTCAAAAATCAGCTTGCTGATTCCCTCGCTGTGTCTGCTAGCATGTTCATCCCTCCCATGCCCCCTAAATTGGCTTATGAAGTTCAGGTAAAATATAGACCATCTCTGCCCAATAATGTCAAATACTGGAAAGTTTTTAAGGATGATGATGAAGTCAATAGGTTTCTGCAAGTCATTGATGAATTCTCTGAAATACAAATTGATCAAGAGAATGAAGCCATGGAGGAATGTCACCAGTCTCAGCTAAGAAACAAAATTGGTCAGGACAACATTGTACAATTGCCTAGTAACCATATACCTAAAGGGTTGGTGCCTCTAGAGAAGCTGTTTGACCATAATGATGTACCCTATAAGGCTGCCCAAAAAGAAAATAAGTCTACAGTCCATAGGCATAACATAGGGAGCCTAGATCATCCAAAGTATATAAATCTGTCCACCCACTTGTCTACTGCCCAAAGTTCTGAATACTACACCCTAATGAAGCAATTTGCTGATGTCTTTGCTTGGGAATATAGTGACCTTAAGACTTATGACAAAAACATCATTCAACATAAGATCCCACTGGAGAAAGACACCATCCCTTTCAAGCAGAAGCTGAGACCCATAAACCCTCTGCTACTCCCTTTGATTGAAAAGGAAATTAAGAAATTGTTGGCTGCCAAGATCATAGTTCCCCTGAGGTATTCGAAGTGGGTAGCCAACCTGGTAGTCGTGAGGAAGAAAAGTGGGAAAATCAGGCTATGTGTTGACTTTAGGAACCTGAACAAATTCTCTAAGAAAGACAACTACCCCTTGCCCAAGATGGAACACTTGCTACAAAAAGTTTCAGGGGCTAAAGTCATGTCTTTCTTAGACAATTTCTCTGGTTACAATCAGGTTGCTGTACATCGTGAAGATCAAGAGAAGACTGCCTTCACCACTCCTTGGGGCACTTTTATGTACTCCAAGATGCCCTTTGGATTGATGAATGCTGGGGCCACCTTTCAAAGGGCCATGGATATAGCTTTTGTAGGAGAGAAGGACAAGTTTGTCCTAGTTTACCTGGATGATATAACAGTTTACTCCAGCAGTCATCAGGATCATTTGCAGCATTTGAAGAAAGTGTTTCTGAAGTGTAGAAGGTTCGGGATTTTAGTAAATCCCAAGAAGTCACAGTTTTCTATAGAAGAAGGCAAGCTTTTAGGGCATATCGTTTCTGCTGCAAGTGTTAAGATTGATCCAAAAATGGTTCAAGCAATACAAAAATTGTCCATCCCAAGATCGAAAAAGGACATTCAATCTTTTCTGGGAAAGATTAACTTTGTGAGGAGGTTTATTCCAAATTTTGCAAAACTAGTGAAACATATCACCTCCATGCTGAAAAAGGGATTAGAGATTAAATGGACCGATGCAGCAAGAAAATCTTTTGAAGCCATCAAAAGAGATATTATGGAAGCTCCCACTCTAATCAGCCCAGACTATAACAAGGAGTTCCATATCTTCTCTTTTGCTTCTGGTGACACCCTTGCAGCAGTCTTGTTGCAGAAGGATGATGAAGGTACAAAGCACCCAGTGGCCTTTTTTAGCAAAACTTTAAGGGATGCTGAATTAAGATATGACATTATTGAAAAACAGGCTTATGCTCTTATTAAGTCTTTAAAGGAATTCCGAATCTACATTCTGCACTCCAAGGTGATTGCATATGTACCTTCTACCTCAGTAAAGGATGTCCTAACACAGCCAGATGTTGATGGAAGAAGGGCTAAATGGATTGAAAAGCTCATTGAGTTCAACATAGAATTGAAGCCCACCAAGCTTGTCAAAGGCCAGGGCCTAGCTCAGCTGATGGTTGAAGAAAATTGTAGACTGCTAGACATAAATTGCATGGGTTCAAATTCAAATGTTGGATAGACAGGGGAAGAAATAGTGGAACAAGGGCAGAACCAGTCTTTGGCTGAAAATCTGGCTTCTTGCGAATGGTATTCTAGAGTAGCGCACTTCCTGTTGAAGCTAGAAGTTCCTCTAGGCCTTAGTTCAAGCCAAGCTAGGACCCTTAAGCTCAGAGCAGCCAAGTTTTGTATTAATAAGAACCTGCTTTATTGGAAGGACCCAGCTGGAATCCTCTTAAGGTGTCTAGACAAGGAGCAATCTGTGGAAGTCATGCACCAGTTTCATTCCAGCATTTGTGGATGGAATCACTATTGGAAAACCACAACCCACAAGATCCTAAGGGCTGGGTATTATTGGCCTACTCTATTCTCTGATGTATTTTCATTTGTGAAGTCTTGTGACAAATGCCAGAGGTTTGCAGGAAGACAGTAGCTGAAATCTTTGCCCCTGAAACCAATACACACTAATGGCCCTTTCCAGCAGTGGGGTTTGGATTTCATATGGGAGATTAATCCACATTTCAGTGGCTAGCATAGATGGATTTTATTAGCCACTGATTATTTTACCAAATGGATCGAGGCCATCCCCACTAAGAAAGCTGATCACCAGGTTGTCATGAAATTCTTGACAGAAAACATTTTCACTAGGTTTGGCTGCCCAAACAAATTAGTTACAGACAATGCATAAGCTTTCAGGGCAAAAGAATTGGTGGACATGTGTGACTTATTGGGCATTAAACTAGTGCATTCCACCTCATATTATCCTCAAGGTAATGGCCTAGTAGAATCATCCAATAAAAGCCTAGTAAGGATAATAAAAAAGCTACTGGAAGACAACAAATGGAGTTGGGATTCCAAACTGAAGTTTTCATTGTGGGCTGACAGGGTTACCACCAAGAAGTCCACAGGAAATTCTCCATTCAAGCTGGTATATGGCACTGAGGCTGTTTTCCCAATCCAATTGATCCTCCCTGTGGCCAATACCTTGCAGGAAGAGTAGAACGAGGAAAGTGACATGACAAGGAGGATAAGTGACTTGGCTGAAGTTCATCAGATCAGAGATCAATTGATTGAGAAGTCTGCAATACATCAAAGGAAAATCAAGGAAGCTTTTGACAGAAAGGAAAAGATGGACAATTTTCAGGTTGGTGACTGGGTTCTCAAATGGGATGCACTGAAGGAAAAGAAAGGCAATCATGGTAAATTTGATGCTCTATGGATAGGACCATTTGTTATCTCTCAAGTCCAGGGAAACAATACTTTCATGCTGCAAAGTTTGGAAGGAGAAACTGTTTTCGATGGCCCAGTCAATGGGCGGTTTTTGAAAGTTTATTTTGTTTAAGGCTTTCAGGCCTCAATATTGTAAATATGTTATTTTTCAAAGTTTTAGTGTAGGCTTATATAGACTCCATGCCCAATGGAATACTAGGTAATATTTCTGATCTTGTTTCTTATGTAAAAGGCAGTGGTCTACGGTTCTTGAAACCTCACAGGGAGGATTTCATCCCCAGAAGGAGCCAGTGTTAGCCCTGAAATGCAGTGCTGACTTTTTGGAGGTCAACGGAAAGATTCGATCGGCTTTGTTGTTCTTAAGGGGGTCCTACATAGGCCATTTTCCACTTCTTCCCTTATCCCGCTCACGCTTTACCTTTCCCGCTTCCTTTATTAACCTCCTAATCTCGACAAAGCACCCCTTTGGCCTTAGCCCCAAGTGCGAAAGCCAAAAGTACCCATAAAACCTTACCCATATGTCTTACGCGCTTATAACACATTCCCCAAAGACATCTTATACCTTCACCGCATCTCTGCTGTTAGATCACCCCCACTAGATCTAACGGCTGTCGCCCATATTGTGCGGACAACAAGCGTGAAAAGTACCCACCCGATGAGGGCGGTTTTTCTCTTTCCTCCTGCGCTACGTGTCATCCACTGAATGGCATCGGGCAAGTTTTGACACTTACCGCTTACTGCCTGATGCCTGCCTGATAAAAACAGTTTCCACTTAGACTAAACCACCTCGCCTGTTATCGCTCGCACATCTCTGCCGCCCGATAACTGTCCGATCTACTCACCTGAAGATCTAATGGTCCATACATGTTCCGCTCCTGCCACGACTGTTAGCCTCCAAAAAGTGATTTCCACCACACATCTCCCTTGATCCGACGACCACCATTCATGATCACTCCCAACCATTCATCTTCCCAGGCACTCCATACCCCACGTCTTGTCTGTTACGCGAAGAAGAAGATGGACGAATCTGTCAATCTGGCGACAGTCTGACCATGAAACTGAATTAAAAGAAGAGAATGGCTGGAGGAGAAAAGGACACAACACGACTTAGCAACCGAATTAAACAGTCATGGAACTCCACTGCCATGATCAATCTGACCACCTGGAGGACAACATAGTACCAGAACTGATCAGGCTTTCGTAGTGGAGAAAGCAACTCCGTTCAAAGATTCTATTAGAGAGTTAATGGTGGTAGGTGGTTAATTATGACCCCTCCATCCCTAAACGACTAAGAACCATTGTAATGATAGATTATAAATAGCTGAAGGCAAGATGTAATCAGGGTTGGCAATTGTGTTTCGGTTCAACTTCTGGAGACTGTAGATATTCTGTAACTTGCAGCGTCTCATCTTCATTTTCAGCAATGCAAGCTTCTTTTGCTGTTAATTGCTCAATGCCCATTTCTCCTCTGTTCTAAGCTTGCGCATGAAGTGTTGTATTCATGATTTATTCTACATCTAATGCTAGATAACTGTCATCTTATCTCTGGATTAGATAATTGAATGTATCAGTGAGTGGGTCACTCAGGTTCTTCTGTATCCAATGCAAGATAACTGTCATCTTATCTTTGCATTGATAGATTAGATTTGCAAGTTTCTTTACTAGTTGCAGCTGGCCATCATACACTTTGTATGCATCTGTTGGTGTGGTTAGTATTCTTCGTCTATTCACCTAATTCCCAAATTGTTGAGCATTGGTGGTCTAAAGCCTTGTAGTCTGAGGGTGTTCATGCATGTCTGGAGTGAAAACAGAGTAGAAGTGGTTATCTGGCTTGAACCAAACCATCACCCATTCCAATAAGTTCTTAGAGCCATATTGAAGATTATATGTTACCAGGCATCTCTGAGCTACAACCTAGGAGAGTTTCGTGGAGCCCTAACAGTACTTCTAATGTGTCCAAATTTTCTTTGTCCTTGGATTTTCATTATATTTGTGAAATATTATTCATTGTGATCTTGCATTATTTGATACTTTTGTGTTCAATATTTTCTTGAATTTCACCTTTCATTATTTCCACAACAGATTTCCTTTTTTGCATAAACCATTTTTTAGTTCATGTTATTGTTTGTTGTTAGACACCTAATCATCCACGATTTGGTGAATGAATTGTAAATATGTAAATAAAAAGATATTTATAGAGTGGAAAAAGTGGAGGAATCAACTCACAGGACCATGTTTACTAACAGGTCCTAGTTTAGAAATTTGGGGGTTGAAACCTTCCAAGAGAAGTTTGAGGCATAAAATGATATTTTTTGGGGATAAAACTTTAATGAATAAGTGTTGCACTTTTTTGTTCTATTCTATGCATAGATACATTTCCAATCATTTAAGAACCACCTCAATCATATTTCTATGCAAAATTTATGCTACTCAAAATTTGACCTTCCAGTTTAGCCACCATAATTCAAGTGGATGCCGCATCATCCACCAATATTCGTGGGAAAGGGTCTAGCCATGCATTAATGATGAAGAAGACTCTAGAAGAATCGATATTGTAACTCTTGGAAGAGTTGAAGTAGTCAAAATTCCACATGTAGGCTATCGAGTTGTGTTATAATTGGGCCATTAGGAGGAAAAGGGGTTCCATTCTATTTGAGTGCATTTTTATTCCATAGATGAAAATAGTAGCCGAGAGTGGATAGGGAGAGAGAAAATAGAGAGGATTTGTGCATTGTAGCATCCCAAAGGCCACATGCCTTACTTATTTTTACTTGCATCGAAAGAGAGTAGAGCATCCTCACTTTCCTGGGTTTTCTCTTGAATGGTTTTCCTAGGCTATATCTTGTATTAATTTGCGGTTTGCAAGTTTTATTTTGATGTTCTCTATTTTATTCATAATTATAATTTCCATGCATACAAAATAAGCAACAATTTACATATCCAAAAATATAAGGAGAAATAAACCCTCATAGTGTAGATTTAGGATTTTAAGCATAATTTTTAGTAGATTTGTTGTGATGAATTGTCCAATGGAATATCCATGGAAATTTATGGATCAAATGTCAACATATGAACTAATTAAATTAGAAAATGAAAATATAATACAACAAAAATAAATGCAACCAATATCAAGAAATTGGTTTGTTGTGCTAAAGATTATATTAAGTCTAGTATAACTAACCAGTAATTAAAAATAACCTATAACTGAAAATGTAAGTTACAATCCCATATCCCATCTAATTTATTTTTAAAAAACTAAGAGTGAATTGAAATGATTGAAGTAAACATAAGATAATTATCTAGAAATAGCTGACAAAATATTATTAATAAAACGTCAAATTACAAACAAGAAACTAATGATAAGTTACAAATTTAGATGGAATTAACATTCTCATACCAAAAAATGTTAAGCAAAAGAGAGTAAGAAAATATATCAATTGGTAAGAATATTCTACAACAATGAGTTACTCATTCTTACAACCTTCCAATAAACCAATAAATAACAAGAATATTTTAAGTTAAATTCAAATAATAACATAAATATCTGACATAAAATTTGGCCAATAATGATTTCTTTCATTAACAAAAAAAAGATAAAATACAAAAAAAAAATAATAATATCTAGTAGTGGTTTCTCCTTAGTAAAATACCTCTTTCATTGGATTTCTAATCCTTTAAATACAATTATAACAAATAGTAAGATAACTTCATTTTCTTGTTCTTATGCCCAGCGATGAATTAGGGTTTGATTCCAAAAAGTTTCCCCATTTTCTTTGCATGTTTCTTTAGTTTCCCTTTTGCACTTCTGTACTTTTAATTCGTCCAAATTTACTTGTCCTTGATTTTTCATTGTATTTGTGAAATATTATTTATTGTGATTTTGCATTATCTAATACTTTTGTGTTCAATATTTTCTTGAATTTCACTTTTTATTATTTCCACAGTGGAGTGGAGTGGATTGGATTGTTTTTCTGCCTAAATCAAATTTTAGTTCTTGATATTATCTATTGTTAGGCACTTAATCATTTGGGATTTGGTGAATGACTTATAAATATGTAAATAAAAAGATTATGAATAGTTAGAATAAGAACGAATCTTAGAATATTAAATGTTATAAATTCTATTCTTACCAATGTTATAAAACTCTATTAAGACACATTTAAGAGTCATTAATTAATTAATTAATTAACGTACATTAATTAATTGTACAATCATTTCGTTGGAATAATAATGATGAAACAAAGTATATTTATATCAATAATTGAAATAACTTTCTTTTATTTTAACATAGAATGAACATGTTAAAATTCAAATTAGTTGAATTCAAATTTTGATAATGAAGAGTTTTCTACCCAAAAAAGATAATTATAATTCAAGGCAGTAAAATCGCATTCATGTTAGGTGAAACAACAATTGCATAGTGACATCATTAAATGGTTACTGGATGATAAATTTCAGTTTACAATGGACTAAAAACTTAATTTTTAACTCACACAAAATTAAAAAAAAATTGGAGTGAAATTTTCACTTTTGGTTTTGGTTTTGGTGAAATTTTCACTTTTAGTTTTCTCATTTTATTAACAGAGTGTATTTTTCTCTTATTATTTTTATGAGAGTGAACACCTAACTTTTGATCAAGGTGGAAATTTGAATTTTGGCTTACTTTTGATCAAGCTGGAAAGTTGAAATTTGGCTTTTAGTAGAGTTAGATTTTTACTTTCCATTTCTTCCCGAACCAAAAATTAACTTCACACAATGTTTTTTAAGGATGGTTTCGACTTCCAAAAAGAACTTTCAATAGAGTGATAATTTTACCTTGGATTCCTATCAAAACCCAAAGTCTAACTACGTGAACATTTTCAGAGGACAATTCCTATTTCCAAATAAATTTAGTCTGCGTAGTGCTTTGATGACTAAAATCCATTGGGGAATACTTGAGACTTTAAGTGGTAGGGAAAATTAATTTTTAACTCCCCAAAAGTGAAAACTCTACTCTAATGCACAATTTGAATGGTTGTGAAACACTTCGAATTTTTAGAGAGTGAGAACCCAAAATATAAAGAATATATTTAGGGTAAAATTTCCTCCGAATTAAAAAAAAAAAAAATCATAAAAAATAATAATAAAAATATATAGATACATAAAATATTAAAAAGAATTAGGGTGTGTTCAAGTCTCAATAGAGAGTGACACTAGGAAAATCCATGAATATCAATTTTTGAAGTAACCAAAAAGTAGAGTTGCCATATTTTAATAGATGCTTTACTTTTCATAGTGGATCTCATATAGTTTTATTTTATTATGAAAACTAAAATAAGGTGGATTCCCAAAGTGCAATAACTCATTAGTTGAACTAAAGGAAAAATATGATGGATTTAATATTTTAGTGCATGATCCAAGTTTCATGTTGAAGCAATGATCATACAACTAATTTGAATTCAATATTTTAATATCTTTTTCAATATTATTTTTCAAATTCTTACAATGTTATTTTATTTCTAGAGCGTGTCCTTAGCCTATGTGCAATCATCCTAGCATCACAAAACTTGCTTCCTAGCCAGTGAGTGTTCATGGCCTCAATGTAAATATCTACATTTCCTTGAAAAATAAACTTCCTTTCCCATACTTTTCTTTCAAAATTTTTCTTTAGCTAATAGGGGATGAGGGAAGAAGTAACTGTATCAAGTTATTGGGGATGACACCTATTTCTAAGAATTGATTGGTCATTATTTGGGTTAAGATATCCATTTAATTTGTTTTAAGCTATGGACATCTAGCTTGTTTCCCTCCATACAATCATATTGTTACTGTGAGTGAATGGAGCCCTTTTAGTCAACTAGTTCATTGATTGACAACTTGAGTCTCAATAACCTAAAGAAACTCATTCACCTAGATAGTTCTATGTTCCACAATTGGGATGAGTAGTTCCATATGATCTTCGTAAATTTTGTTCATAGTGTGTCCCTTATAGGTTACAACAAAGAAATACATAGTGATCCTTCATAACATGATGAGTGTACCATAAGTTAAAATTGTCTAAAAAAATGAGTTACAATATGTAGTATGATTACACGACATGTAGGAACTTTTCTAAATTTAAAGTAATTCAAAAACTAAAAGTTAATCTACATGAGACAAGCAACTTGCAATTCACAATATTATTTAAAACCACAAATAATTTCAGATAAGAAATAATTTTGAATTTAAAACCATTGATGCATATTGTTAGTAAAACATTATTCCAAATAAAAAAGAAAGTAATGTACATCATTTACCAAAAAGTTACAACAAAGTGAAATCAAATTTTAGTGGAATTCTTAGGGAAAAGACCTATTTATGTGCAAAATTCGAAAAACATGTTTTTTTAGTGAAGATTTAGTAGTTGTTGAAACACTACAGGTTATATTAATTCTTGTTGAGATCAACAACAACCTCCCCCTTCCACCCCCCACCCTCCAAAACACTACATTTATCTATTTCATATTTATCCCCACATTTAAATCCAAACTCAAAATTGCATTGTCTTGAGTCTCAATAGATTTGGCTTTGAGCACAAAGTGGGGCTAAATTATGAGTCTAATTGAAAGCATAATCCCATATTTGTCTTTAAAATATTACCTCAACCATACTTTATGTTGGACATAATCCTTCGGTATCTTTGTCCTCTAAATAAATTTGTACATAAATAAAATAAGAGAATGTAAAACAACCCTCAGAAATGAAATGAAGGGTCATTTCATTGTACAAATTAGATATTGAATTAATGAAATACCATCACTTGAAGATTTATCTCTGACATGGTAATATAGCTTGGTTCAACTCCTTTATCCCTCAAAAACATCCCCGACCTCTCTATTTGTAAGATGAGCATTTCCTATTATGGCCACCCTTGATAATTTCTTTCTCGCTCAGACTTGTTGAGCACTATCTCCTATTGTGTATTTTAGCAATGTCTCCTATATTTTGAGAGCTATCATACCCATTTTCTCCACTAACCAGGTGCCTCTTTCCACTCAATTTCAGTTGTGAATGAGGGTTTACATGGTGTAGCCTCATCTATGTGCCCAGTTCACATGATCCAAACTGCGGACCTTTACACATCGCTTCTCCAACTTAAATTTTCACTTCCCCAACTTGTATCACTAATATTCTCCATGCACTACTTCATTATGTTGGGGAGTTTGGAATCCTCACGCTCATAAAAGCATAACAACTATTCTTCAATTCTTGTGCCTAAAAACTAGTTAGAACACCTCACCAACATAAGTGAGACACTATGGTTTTTGAAAACAAACACACCTCACCAATTTTCCAAAATCTCATATGTAATAGGATTTTGAACACCCATGTGCAACAAGCTCCTTGGTCTCTAACAAGCCTTCACAATTTGATCGGGAGCTTGTTTTGGATTAGAATCATCATGAGAACTTCAATGTAGTAGGTGCAAGTATCTGTTCCAAAGATAACAAGACATTAAGCATTGTTTTGAGAGAATTTGGTATTGTGTAGAGTTTTTGTATTGACAGAGTCATAGCATAACAAGCTCAACATTTATCTAACTTTGTGCTAAAAATTAGTTGAGAAAGGCTTGTATGGTATATATATATATATATATATTTGAATTTTGAACTTTAAAACAATTTGTATTGGTCCTTTAATGAGTGGAAGTGGATAAATTACTAGATTTTGTTGTCTTTAGTCTCCTACTTAAGCATGTAATCTTGGATCCATTGGAGGAAAGGGAGCTACATAATCAAATATTATAGTTCATAAAGGATTATATTTACCATATGAGCTCAGGGATCTATTGAAAATGCATTCTCTCATTTCCAGTGTAGGCATAGTGCTAACTAGTAAGGACAACTAGAGATAATGGTCCAAAAAGGCTAGGCACACCCTCATTTTTAATGACTTTTTGAAAGGAAATTATGAAGGAGAAGAGGACACTACACTCACAAAGCCCAAAACAAATAAGGTGATATCCATTTGGGAGAACAAGGAAAATAAAGTCTATGCCTTGATTGTTACTTTTGTAAGTGAATACGTGAGCCTTCATATAGTTTCCATTACAAATTTTTATGGTACATTAAAAAAGTTGAAAGATCTATATGAATAACAATAAAAATTGGAGGCTTTTTAATTGGTGGACAAAATATTCAACCTTGAGTTGAAAGATGACAATCACCTAGAACTAGCCTTTAAAATCAAAGTCGTCATGCATGGTGTATATTCCATTTGACTGAAGATAAAAATTTCTCTAACAACCTTTGTTAAGGACATCTACCCTACACAATCTCACTATCTTGAATCCTTGCAACCTAGTGACCAACTCAAGTCCATTAATTTTGACTCTCTAGTGGAGGTAATTGTATATTGGGAGAAATATTTTGGGAAAGGGAAGATGAAAAATCAATTCCTTGAAGAAGCAATGTGTCTTTCTTAGAAAGGGAAGAATTAATCACATGATTCTCTTAAAGGAAGTGGCAGTGGAAGAAAGCATTTCAAAGGCAGGGGGAAAACACAATGAAGGAGAAAAATATGATCTTCATTGCATTCATTACAATAGAGATGGAGATGTAACATCAACATGCAGAATTCCTTCGGAGAGAATCAAAGATAATAAAAACTAGAAAGAAGATACAGGTAAAACACTAGATCCAACAAAAGATAAAACACTTGAATTTACTCACTAATTGTTACTCATCACGATATAGGAGTAACTAAATATTCATTTCACATTTCATTTGATTCTTGGAGAGATGCATGGCTACTTGATACAGGTGAAACATTCCGCATGACCTTCTAGAGAGACTTCTTTGAATACTTTAGTGAAAATGTAGATGGAATAGTGTATTTCGCAGATAAATCGAGTCTTAATCCCTTGGGAATTGGTGCCATCGGGCTTAAACTACCTACATTTCTTGATCTTCTTCTGCATGATGCGATATACCTTCTAGAGCCATGAATAAATTTGTCATCCCTTTTTCACATTTTCTAGTAAGGTCACTCTATTCATATCTTTGATGGTCAAGTGGAAATAAGAAAGGCATATGAAAACATGGTTGTCACGATTAGAATGACGGATGAAATATTGTTAAAGCTAAAGGATATATATGTTAATACAAATACATCTCTCATCACGATGAAGGTACATTTCCATCTAGTCTTTTATGTCATGCTATATTTAGACATAATAATTATGACAACCTTCATTCATTGAAAAAATGTTTGTTTTGGTTTATCTAATATTCCTAGGAAACTGAAGTAATGTGATGCTTGTATCCTTGGAAAGCATAGAAAAATAGTGTAGTGTAGTGGTTCTATGTGTAGTATATGCTAAAAATAGATGTCCATCTCAGGGTCTTGGAAATAAAACTCCCTATGAAATATGGTATGTCTGCATTTCTTTAGTAAGGTATCTAAGTGTCTTTGGTTCCACCTACTCTGTCATGATTGATAAGGAACAAAGAAGAAATCTTGATGCAAGAAGTCAAGAGTTCATATTCATGGGTTATTCAAATACCACCAAGGCATATCATCTCTACAATGAGGTAAACAAGAAGTTTTCTAGAGATACAATTTTTCTAGAATCTTCCAAGATTGACAACATTGTTGATTGGTAGCTTGATCAATTGGATCAATTTTACTAATGAAAATACATATCATGAATTCATAATGATATTCCACATATTTAAGGGGGGATTCCTATCTTAGATCAATCTATGGAATCTCCTTCTGAAGCACTGCATCCCCCTCATGAAGTTCTGAACACTTCATCATATCAAGAAGACCCTTTGAGTGATGTGATTAAGAGGATTGAAAGGATAAATATTGATTTAGCTCCAGTTCAATCAGTTGAGAAATTTGGACCATTTCAGAAAGGTCCCCAAAAATGGCTCATCAAAACACTTGAAAATTTTCATCCTAATGAGGTCAGAAAGACAAGGACCAAAGGTTCCACCAGACAAGATGGAGTTGATGTAGATATTCTTATTCATTTGACATAGATGATATGGATGTTTCATGTGAATTTAATTTATCTACTAAATTTGAACCAAATTCCTGTAAAGATATTTCATGTTTCATGTGAATTTAATTTATCTATTAAATTTGAACCAAATTCCTTCAAAGATGTTTCTTCTCATTATGAATGGAAAGGAGCAATGTAGAAGGAGTATGATGCTCTCATAAAGAATGGAACATGGAAATTGGTGGACCCTCCATTTAGATCCATACTAGTTGGCTACAAGTGGGTCTACAAGAACATGTACAAATCATATATCTCACTTGAAAACCACAAAGCAAGACTTATGGAAAAAGGATTTGCATAGAAAGAAGGTGTTGATTATAAAGAGACTTTTACAACCACAACAAAAGGGCCACCATATGAACTCTCTTTTCCTTGGTAGTCTGGAATGGATGGAGAGTTCATCAAATGGACTTGCATAATGATTTCTTGAATGGAGACTTGAAAGAGGATGTCTTCATGTCTCAACCAAAAATATTTTGTTGTGAACGAAAAAGAACAAAAAATATGTAAACTCATAAAATCCCTATATGGCCTAAAACAAGCACCACAAGCCTGGTATATAAATTTAATTGAGCATCTTTTGAAATTAACTTTAAAATAATTTAATCTTGATGATGCAACATTGATTGTTAATAAAGTTGGAACAATCATTGTATATCTTGTGGTTTATGTAGATGATATTTGGATAAAAGGGGACCATGAAAACTATATTGCATCTATAAATAAAGAGTTGAATAAGGGCTTTGAGATGACATATTTGGGACACCTTCACTACTACTTGGGCATTGTTAGGGTCCAACCCTAACCCCCTTTATTTATGTAATAGGGTCAATTCATAGTTATAGTTAGTTAAAGAGTCAATAAAGCCCATATTAATAATTGTAAGTGGTTGACCCGCATTTAAAGAAGGGACAACAGTTAGTTGCAAATGGGCCATGGTATTAGATAGATGGTATTAATAAGAACCATGGTAGTGACCCATGGTATTGCATGTATGAATCCTATATAAAGGATAGAGACTCCCCTTGAGGAGCGTCATGTCTTATTTTGTAATTGAGCCCAACTCTATTGGAGGTTGCCCCCTCGAAGAGGCAAGTGAACATTGCTTTCCTTTCTGAATAATAAAATACATGCTGTTATTTTTTATTTTTATGTGTTCTGGGTATATTTCTTCGCATACTTGGGATTCTGGTATCTTCTCACAGGTCAAGAGCATAATAAGTGGTATCAGAGCACTTTCCAAGGCCAGTGGGATCTCCATTTTTAGCAGATTTTTTTTTGGCTAGAGACGTGTTCCGACGTCTTTAAACCACGAGATCTATCGTTGAGTGCATAAACCTATGGATTTGGGGAGGCATGCACGCATGAAATACAAGAGGTGGTCACGCTTGTTGGACTCCCTTGTAACCTGTGTGGGTACCCCTTCGAGTAGTAGCGCATTAGACAGAACCACGCACGGATTGTCTTCCAAGTACCCTCTGGGTATATCGGAAGCCCCCTAGGCTCTCTTGAAACCTCGCCATAGATAAACCATCGGCCGTCTTGCTGCTACAATACACCGAGAACAACACTCGGGGAGATTACTCGTGCGTACGATAGGGTAGTCGGGTTGTATGGCTAAGGGTACGGTTGATCCTCCTTGGTTAGTGCCCTGAAAGATTGGGCCGAGTACTACTGTCGGACCCTTATGTATTTTGCGATCTATAACACCTGACACTCCTTAAGACCATAGTTCCCTTGTCTCTCTCTAGATCATGCATCATCTCTGCCAGATCAGATCTAGCAGGTTGGGTTCTGTTGCAGTGGTAGCAATCAGTTCCACCATTCAGATCTCTCAGATCAGCCATTCAGATCTATCAGATCCGCCAATAAGATCTATTAGATCCGCCATTCAGATCTAGCAGTTTGGGTTTGGTAGCAGTTGCAACAATCAGATTCGCCATTCAGATCTAGCAGCAGGGGTTAGATCACTGCCACATTCCTACTCATACTCTGCACTTGAGGGTTTCGCCGACAGATTTGACTATAGGAGACTTAGCCCATAAGAATCAGGTCAACGGGCTGAGCAAGGTGGTACCATTCACTTGTCATTGTCAAAATTTCAGGTGGTCCCAATTTTTTTTTCACAGTAATGACAAGTGCACTGGATCGGTGCATGGTACAAACCAGAGCTCAAGCTATGGCCAATGAGAAGATCGACACCCTTGAAAAAACGTTGGAGGCATTAACGAAGCAGATCCAGACCTTAACTGACACAATCACAAAGGGCAAGTCGGGGGCACAATTGGAGGCATATGATTTTAATGAAAACCTTGAGGGCAAGTCTAGCCATTCTCTTCACTTCTATGGAAACCACCAACAGTCCCAGCTTCGACCACCCAAGCTGGACATGTATAAATTTGATGGCTCTCATATGGCCATATGGCTAGCACAAATGGAGCAATATTTCACATTGAATCACATCAGAGATGATGCGACTAAGCTAAGTGTGGGAAGCCTATACTTGGACCAAGAAAGATGGAAATGGTGGCAGTGGCATCAACACTGCTATGCAATGCCACTGACTTGGCAGATATTCTCAAAAGCCCTTTCTGATCGCTTTGACCATGAATCTAACTTTTTGGGTTGTCTTACTAAGCTCTGACAGATAGGCACAATGCAAGAATATATTAAAGCCTTTGAAGCATTAGCCTTCCGCACAGGAGGTCTAGCAGATGAATTCTACTTGGAATGTTTTATCAGTGGTCTCAAAGACGCCATACAAGCCCACGTCCGACTACAACACCCAGTCTCATGGCTGGCAGCTTGCAAGATAGCTCGTGAAGTAGAACGCGCGTTAGCGGCCTAATCGACTCGTCCAAATTTCATAGCCAAGGGATGCCCCACCCAGGCTCCAAGCACTACCCAAACACTTAAGGTTCAAAAGGTGTCACCAGCGGAAATGGCGGAAAGAAGAAAGCAAGGATTGTGTTATTACTGTGATGAGAAATACTCCCTGGGGCATAAATGCAAGGAACCAAAATTATTTAAAATAGATGCTACTGATCACAGTTCATCTGAGGAAGCCCCACCATTTGAGGGACCAGAGGAGGAAGATGAGGACAACCAGCCGGACAATGAGCTCCCAGCTACACCTGAAGAACCAGTTATCTCGCTTCATGCTTTGGCAGGAATTTCTTCTCCCCAAACTCTCAAAATCAGAGGTTTTATTAAGCATCGCCCTGTAATAGTCTTGATTGATAGTGGTAGTACGCATAACTTTATCCATCAAAGAGTCGCTGAAGTAGTGCATTGTTTTATTAGAGCAGTCTCTAATTTCTAGGCCCAGATTGCTAATGGGGGGACAATGAAATGTGAAGGCTGCTGTGAAAATGTCAAACTTCAAATGGGGGATTATCACCTAAACACCCACATGTTTGCCGTCAACATGGGTGGGTGTGATATTGTCCTGGGTGCTGAATGGCTCCACACACTCGACCCAATCACAATGGATTTCCAGGAGTTATATATGAGCTTCAAGTAGAATAACCATACACATACCCTCCGCGGACTCCAGGCAGGTGCTCCTTCTATCATCATCTCGCATAGGATGGAAAAATTGTTAAAAAAGGGCCACCATGGAGTTGTAGCCCAATTTAATGTCATCCAGGCATTCGAACCCACTTCTCTTCATATTCATCCTGAGATGCAACAGGTCTTAAAAAACCATCTGCAGGTCTTTGACAAGCCTCATGAGCTTCCACCCTCGAGAGGGGAACATGATCATAACATTACTTTGGTCCCAGGGGCACAACCACCAAATTTTCCCCCATATAGATATCCTTTCGCCCAAAAGAATGAAATTGAAAAAGTCATCAAGGAACTCCTGGAAGCCAGTGTCATTTGTCCTAGCATTAGTCCTTATTCATCGCCTGTGGTCATGGTGCTCAAGAAAGATGGGGAATGGTGTATGTGTCCAGACTTCAGGGCCCTCAACAAGCTGACGGTAAAAGATAAATTTCCCATCCCGGTTGTTGATGATTTTCTGGATGAGCTAAATGGGGCTCAATTCTTTACTAAGCTCGACCTTCGCTCAGGCTATCTCCAAATTCGCATGAAAGAAGTAGACATTCCAAAGACTGCTTTTCGAAATCATGAAGGCCATTATGAATTCTTGGTCATGCCATTTGGTCTCTGTAATGCCCCATCCACTTTTCAGAGCCTCATGAATCACTTGCTCAAACCATATCTCAGAAAATTTGTCCTTGTTTTCTTTGATGACATCCTCATCTATAGCCTCACCTGGGAAAAACATCTTTAGCATGTAGATCTGCTCTTGCAACTGGTCTGGAAGCATAAATTATTTGTCAAATTGTCCAAGTGATCTTTTGGGATGGAAGAAGTTGAGTATTTGGGCCACATTGTGGGGCGTGAAGGTGTCAAGGTGGATCCCAAAAATATCCAGGCAATGCAGGATTGGCCTCAACCAAAGACCTTGAAGAGCTTGAGAGGATTTTTGGGTCTCACCGGCTACTATTGCAAATTTGTCTGCAATTATGGTTGCATTGCTAGACCCCTCACTCACCTTCTCAAGAAAAATTTATACCTCTCGAATGATGAAGCGCAACAGGCATTTCTAGCTCTCAAACATGCCATGTGTTCCACTCCCGTATTGGCACTACCCGACTTCACCAAATATTTTGTGATTGAATGTGATGCTTCAGGTACAGGTATTGGGGCTATCTTAATGCAAGAAGGTCGACCCTTGGCCTTCACTAGCCAACAACTAAGTGGGACAAATCTGGGACAATATACCTATGAGAAGGAGATGATGGCCATCTTACATGCAATGGATATCTGGTGACCATACTTATTGGGGCGGCGTTTCCAAATCCGCACAGACCATCAAAGCCTTAAATATTTTTTGGAGCAACACCTATCCTCGCCACAACAAAATAAATGGCTAGCCAAAATGTTGGGATATGATTATGAGATAATTTACAAGAAAGGGCGAGAAAATGTCGTAGCGGATGCTTTATCATGCCAATTTGAGGAGGAAAGCACCCTACTAGCAATCTCTCTTCCCATTCCAGAGTGGATTGAAGAGGCTCGCAAGGAATGGTTTTCACATCCTTTGCTCTCCCAACTCATTAATAAATTGCAGGCGGATCCAAATTCCACAGTGGGCTACTCTTGGCAGGATGAGATTCTTCGCTACAAGGAAAAAGTAGTGATATCACCAACATCCACCCTCAAAAGTCGCATTTTGGCAGAGTTGCACTCATCTCCCACTGCAGGCCATTTAGGCTTTAAGAAGACTTATGCTCGCACTCGACGTTCATTCTTTTGGACAGACATGAAAAAGGACATTCTTACTTTTGTAGCTAAGTGTGATGTGTGTCAGTGCCACAAAGGAGAAACAGTCAAATCCCCAGGCACATTACAACCATTTCCCATCCTTGCCTCAATCTGGACAAAGGTTTCTATGGATTTCATTACGGGTCTTCCGAAGTCAGGCAACAAGTCAGTCATCATGGTGGTTGTGGATAGAGTTTCTAAGTATGCTCATTTTTGCGCCCTACCCCACCCTTTTACACCAGCTTTGGTGGCTCAATCTTTCATGGACTAGATCTTCAAATTGCATGGCATGCCCACTTTCATTGTGTCTGATCATGACCTGATCTTCACTAGTAACTTTTGGTAGGAACTCTTCAGGCTACAAGGTACCCAACTACAACTCAGTACTTCCTATCATCCCCAAACTAATGGTCAAACTGAAGCAGCCAAAAAATGTCTGGAGACCTACCTCAGGTGTTTCACTTCAGAAAAGCAACATCTATGGGTAGAGTGGTTACCTCTAGCTGAATGGTGGTATAATACTAACTATCACGCCACCACCAAAATGACTCCATATGAATTAGTTTATGGTCAACTCCCTCCTTCACCTAATCCTTATATCCAGGGATGCTCGAAGGTACAAGCAGTGGATCAACTCCTATAGAACCGTGCAACCATGCTGACCCACCTCAAAGAGAATCTCCATCAAGCTCAAAATCGCATGAAGCAACAGGCAGACCAACATCGTTCAGAGCGCAAATTTCAAGAAGGGGATCAGGTATTCTCGAGGCTGCAACCATATAAGCAAACATCACTCAAAGAGAAGGGTTGTTAGAAATTATCTCCAAAATTCTACGGACCGTAAATACTTCAGTGCATCGGAGAAGTAGCCTACAAGCTAGCCTTGCCAGCCACTGCAAAAATCCATCCCGTCTTCCATGTCTCATGCCTCAAGAAAGTGGTCAGGAGCCATTGCAGAATTCAAACCAGTCTACCGGAATTAGATGAAGAAGGTTCAATCTGGCTCCAACCTGAATAGGTTCATGACATGCAAGAACAACACCTGCGCGGCCGCACGATCAAGGAAGTCATCGTCAAGTGGAAAGACACCTCCCTAGAATATGCGACTTGGGAACCAGCCACTGTTCTTTAGCAGTTTCCGCAGCTTCATCCTTGAGGACAAGGCTATTTTTATGGGGGAGGGCATGTTAGGGTCCAACCCTAACCCCCTTTATTTATGTAATAGGGTCAAGTCATAGTTATAGTTAGTTAAAGAGTCAATAAAGCCCATATTAATAATTGTAAGTGGTTGACCCACATTTAAAGAAGGGACCACAGTTAGTTGCAAATGGGCCATGGTATTAGATTAAGATGGTATTAATAAGAACCATGGTACTGACCCATGGTATTGCATGTATGAATCTTATATAAAGGATAGAGACTCCCCTTGAGGAGCGTTGTGTCTTATTTTTTAATTGAGCCTAGCTCTATTGGAGGTTGCCCCCTCAAAGAGGCAAGTGAACATTGCTTTCCTTTATGAATAATAAAATACATGTTGTTATTTATTATTGTTCCGTGTTCTGGGTATATTTCTTCGCATACTTGGTATTCTGGTATCTTCTCTCAAGTCAAGAGCATAACAGGCATTGATGTAACACAACATCCAAATTATATTTTCCTCTCCAAAAGGAAGTACATTGGATATTTGTGAGCATGTTTGGTGTGGTTGAATGAAATCCTTTATCTACTTTGATGGAACAAAACTTGAAGCTCACATAAAAAAAGGGGATGAAGTTGAGGATACAACCAAGTACAAGCAACTCGTGGGAAGTCTTATCTACCTCACTACGACCAAACCAAATATTTCATTTGTTGTTGGAATTATTTCTAGATTTATGCAAAATGCTTGTGAAGGACATTAACATGTTACAAAAATATTTTTGAATTACTTCAAAGGAACTCAAGACTTTGTACTCGCATACTCACGAGTGGATGACTTCAGTTTGATTAAATAAATTGATACATACTTTGATGGAGACAAATAAAATGGAGCATGGACTTCAGGCTCTCATGAATCTTGGATCAAAATTTGTCTACTAGAGGCGATGCAAACAATTAGTTCCAATAGGTTCCATGGCATAGGAAAAATATGTGGTAGCTACAAAAGCAACCAAGGAGATTGTGTGGACCAGGAAAATACTTCAAAGATTGTTGGAAAAACAAGTGAATTATGCTCCTCTTCTAGATCATAATACTTCTGCAATCATAATGGCCAAGAATCCCATATTTCATGATAAATACAAAAACATCAATGCAAATTATGATTTGATTCAATGTCATGTAGAGGACAATATTATTCATTTAACACATTGTTCCACTAATGATCAAATTGCAGAAATCTTCACTAAAGAACTTGGAAGAGAAAAGTTTGAAAAATTTAAAATGATGCTTAGGATCACAAACACCCATTTTCCTTAAGTAGGGGAATGTTGGACATAATCCTTGGGGATTTGTCTTGTAAATAAAGTTGTACACAAATAAAATAGAAAAATGTGAAACGACCCTTGGAAAATTAAATGAAGGGTTAGTCCATTGTATAAATTAGATACCACATTAATGAAATATCATCACTTGAGGAGGTACCTATGACACTCTACTCAACTTCCATAAATTTTAATATCCTCATTGTTCTATCCTCAAAAGTATGATGCCAATTTTGAATTGAAACACTGAGCTAAAACTTTAGTTTTGGATTTGCGGGTATGTCCATAGTTATCATTCCCATTAGATGTCTACAATATGTTTCAACACCATATTTAGATAGTTCCCAGGTGGTGTATTTTATTTTATTTTGTCAAAATTTGAGTAATAATTGACCTATTACAAGGTATATGACATGAATAACACTTTATATTTATGTAATTATTATGCTTCTCTCCAAAAAAATAGTTTTTTTATTTTTATTTTTATTTTTTATTGTCAATTCTAAACTAAATAGTTTATTGCAAAAACCAGTAACATTCAAAGATTTTACATCTATAATGTAAAGGGGACCATCATTGATTATATAATAACATGTACCTTAGCTCCCAATGACCATTGATAGAACCATACTACAAATTAAATGATGATAGGAAATGTCAAAATCTCATATCACCTACCCACTATGTGTTATTCTCTTGGTCACATATTTGACAGTGGATCCTGGTGCACAAAACCCTCCTCTACATCGACACACCATAAATACTATCTAATCAAACTTAATTCTCATTTAGTGAGTAATAATTCACCAATCCTACAAACACAAATATAAATGTGATTCATGCTAATGTCATCAAATTCAAATTTTAAAGAATAAAAAAATTTCACCAACATAGTAGATATGTCTCATGATTATTATATGTTGATTTTTGAATCTTGGGAGGTACTCCAAGCCTTGAGGATCAAGAGCTTGGAGGAAGGACCTTCAAAAATGGCCTTGTGGGCTTGAAACCAAAGCTTGGGGTTTTTCACCCATCGATGTTGGGGAAAAAACTATGGAGATAGTTCGACATGTGATGGATGAGGATGATAGTACTCGTCAAAATGAATTCGACACATCGAAAATCATCCAATTTCGAGTTGTGGTTGAAGAGAAATAAATTTTTGAAGTTAAGATGGTTAAATTTTTCTAGTTGGGCAGGTTGGCTTGAGGTTAAATTAGTGCCCAAAGGCAAATTCGTTGGAGAAACTTGATGCCTATAAATATAGGTCAAATGTGAGTCATTTAGACACATACAAGAAGCATCTTTGATAGTATTCACATCAAGAAAGGAAGCTCGAGTGTAGGAATGTCCGAAGGTAGGAAAGCGAGTGTAGGAACACACGGGAGTAGGAACACAAGTGCATGAAATTGTGAGTGTAGGAAATTGTGAGTGCAGGAACGTGTGAGTGTAGGAACCTGCAAGTGTAGGAACACACGAGTGCAGGAACACACAAATGTAGGAATGCGAGTGTAGGAATGTGTGAGTATAGGAACGTGCAAGTGCAGGAACGTGCGAGTGCAAGGACTCGTGAGTGTAGGAATGCGAGTGTAGGAACGCATGAGTGCAGGAACACACGTGTGAAGGAACACCAGTGTAGGCAGTGCAAGTGAGGGTTGAACATGTTGCAAACTACACCAGGTTGACACAGAAGTTGAGCAGGGTTAGGTTTGTATTGTATTGATGTGTTGAGGTTGAATTGATGCTAATGGATGGTGTCCTAGGAGAGGACAACTTGGAAGTTTGTCGGCTGCCAAGAGGAAGGGTTTCCTAGGTGGTTGGATGCCCTAACTAGGAGCATATGCTACAACAAGGATTGGTCACTCGTGGTATGTTGGAGGGTAGCGTGAGAGTGGACTAAGTGTGGATATTGGATTGAGAATTTATGGTCTATTGGAGGACATCATGATAGTGTCCAAGTTGGAGCCCAGTGTGCAACACTTTTATGGACAAAAGTAACTACTAGAGTGGTAGTTGTTGAGCTCAAGGGTTTTATCAGCCATGAAAAGTTTTGAACAAACCCAGACTTTTGTGTGGAGAAGGACATCTACAATAGAATATGGGCAGTCTTCCTAGCTTGTGTTCATTAGGGGAGATGGAAATATTGCAGTGTTAAGTGGTAGACCTCTGTGCCCTATGTTGGTCTTCATTTGAGCAGCGCAGGAAGACCATAGTGGGCTGAAGTCCCTGAGTAGTTGAGGAGAAGCAATGTGGCAGTTGAGATATTTTCACAAGTGGAGTTGTGAACAAATCGACAGGAGTCTCGATGTGTTGTGCCCTTGATGGAATAAGGCACAACTAATGATCATATTAGATAGTCGAGGTTTAGTGGTCAGATGGACATGGATTGTTGATAGAGGAAGTGTTGTAAATTGAGAGTCGAAGGACTAAGCAGGTACAAGGTATGACCGAGAGGAGCTGAGAGAGTCAACTGCATCAGTTAGATGGTTAGAGTATCTTGTTGAGGGTATATTGGTTGTCTATGGACTGACACCAAGGCCCAATTTTGTATTATTATCCTAGTGGATGTATGAGGGCCATTATCCCTAGTACGTGAACCCTAGACTGTTGTATTATATGTTGATTAATATAATGAATTTGTGTTGAAAAATGTAAAAAGTTGTCCATATTTTGTGCACTAGTAGATTTACTGTTTTTTATATTCCACTGTGCAAAGTAGTATCGTTGTGATTCTTGGTTTGGATGCGTCAGAGATTTAAGATTCTACCCTAGACACCAAGGTCATGGAAAAACAACATTATACTTAATGAGCTTGAGGCCTAGGCGATTCACTAGATTTCAAAGAGGTTCATCTATACCTCAATATAAAATCATTCCTTAGGGCTTGAATAACACAATCATTTTTCTTTGAAGATCATTCTTTCTATTTCTACCACTTGTTTAACATAATCTACTATTTATATTTGTGTGCTCAAGGTGGTGCCAAAGAAGGAAAGGGGAATTATAAAACTCAAGGCATTGCCAAAAATGACCCAAAAGAGTTTTTAGATATGACCATCATTATCTACAAGTATACCAAGTTCTTTCTAGACATGTCCACCTACAATTTGTTTCCTCGACTATTTTAGATGTATAAAGTTGTGAGATCACTTATAAAGTATAAAATCAAGTTGGAGATCTATATCCCACCAAAAAAAGAGATTATAACTATCCAGTTTGAAAGATCACACTTTCATAAGAAAATTATCAAGGTAAAGTATTTCCCATCGCTTGGTTTGGTGTATGTTGGGAAAGGTTTCATACACCTTGTAATGTTGTAGAGAACTTATGTAGTGTTGTTGATAACCATGTAGTGCTGCAAATAATTTCTATAGTGTCACTGAGGAGATAATAATGTTGGGAATAATTTTTGTAGTGTTTTGGGGATCATTACAGTGTCATGGAGAATTTATACAACATTACATTACTACAAATAAATTTTGTAGTGCTACCGAGAACCTTTTAGTGTTGGAAAGAACTTTTGTAGAATTGCTGAGAATTTTAGTAGTTGAGCATAAAATATTCAATTGATCTGAAGAGAATATTTTAGCAGTTCTGCAAAGAATATTTCAACAATGTTATGCTAAGAATATTTTAGTTGTTGTGAAGATAATATTTCAGTTGTTATGAAGATAATATTTCAGCAGTGAAGAGAATATTTCAACAATGATGTTGTGGTGACAATTTTTGAACTATGAAGAGAATTTCAGCAATTGTGTAAAGAAATACTTTAGCGATGCGGAGAAAATATTCTAGTTTTTGTGAAGGGAATATTTAAATAACTATGCAAATAATTTTCTAGCAGTTGTGCAAAAATATTTCAACAATTTGCAAAGACTAATTTCCATAATTGTGTAGGGAAAAAATCAACAAATGTGCATGAATTATTTTAATAATATGTAGATAATGAATTTAGAAATTGTGCAAGGAATAATTCAACAATTAAGTAGGGAATATTTTGAAATTTGCAGCTGTTAATGAAATCAGACTTAGATCAATAGACACAAATTTCTTCTACTCAATCTATGGAAAGGAAAACATACAATAGAAATACATGCAATCATTCAATCACAATGAACATAGTATTTTTACTGGGGAACCCAACTAGGGAAAACCCCTCCTCTGTTTATATTATATCATGTGAAAATATAGATCTATTACAATGACCGCTTCAATCCTTGAAGCTCAATATGCATTGCAATATTGATCTCCTCCTCAGTCTGCTCTGGCCAATACTTAGCCAAACTAAGCCTCTTGGTTCATCATCTTTCCTTGTGCAATTCCTGCTCCTAAATAATAGGAAGAGCTCGTATTTTCTTGCTCAATCGCAATAGAATTCCTCACCTACTACATGCAAACTTTGTACACTCACTATTATACAATAATGAATACAATTATTCCTTTTCCCTCCACTAAAATAGGTAATTCAAATTGTATGCATGACTAGGGTTATTTTTAATAAATTGACTAGTTAACTGAGAGATCAATGAGTTAACAACAATTACATCTACTCAACTAAACTCATATTGACTCTTTTCATGACTAGAGCTCATATAAATGAGTTTCACTAAATATAACTCCACTAGGTTGCTAGATCTTAGCAATCAATTCATGCACAAGTCTACTTCTTACCCAAAAACTCGAATTGACTGACTTAACTAAGTGACTTGGTCATGCTACTCTTGATAACTGCAACTAAATTCATTTTGCTGATGTGGAAATTCCAATTGCTCCATTTGACTAAGGCACAAGTCAAATGAAGCCTTTTCTTGCTACAATTTAACACTCCCTCTTAGTAAGAAAAGGGTTATACACAACCCCAATATTTCTCTTATGGAGGAATGTATTGTAACAAAACTAACACTCCCTCTCACTGTTGTTGTTTCTACTACAACAACTAGAATTGAGAAGCATCCAGAATACTGAATCAAATGTGTCTCTGAGCTGCAACTATCTCCTGAGTCTCTGACTGCTACTAGCCTCTACAACTGTCGCTGAAGATATGTTTGCATCAACTAACAATGATCCTTCTGCTACTAAACATTCTGGGCCCCTATAACAAGGGTAATGATCCATGAGAAGAGTATATTGAAACTGCTATTGCTCTCCTATGGACCCTGCCCAAATCTTTGCAACTCTGGGACTAAGGCTCTACAGCGCCCCACCTCACTCTTGGAGGTATAATTGCATGCATGGTGAAATATACCTCTAGCTTGTAGATATTTTTAACTTGAAAACCAATTTGTTTTACTTGTCCAGTAACAACATGCTTCAAATATTTCTTCCCTCTACTAGACACCACATCATATCCTCTGTCTTCAAGTACAACTACAGAAACTAGATTTTTCTTCAGGCCAAGCACATACATTACATTCTCTAGGTGAAGATGGGAGCCTGATTCCCTCTTAAAGGCAACAATGCCAATCCTTTTTGTATCATATCTCCCATCATATCCAGGATCTATGGGTAATTGTAGGTCCTTCTCCTTTAGGTTGTTGAAGAACTCCTTATTTCTAGTTATATGAAATGAAGCACCAGAGTCTAGGTACCACTCACTCCCTCTTATTGTGCTTGCCATACAAGCAATGAGGGTGAAATACAACTTGAATTATGATGTGTGAGAATATCCTCCTACTATTGTTGCAGGTTCTTTACTAGATTTCTTGTGTGGACACTTGGTTGCTTAATGCCCATACTAATGGTAGTGAAAGCATTTAATTTTACTAAGATCTTTCTTCTTTCCCTGGTTTTGGTTGGACTCTGCCTTACCTTGGGCCTTCTTTCCTTTTCCAACTAGAGCATAATATTCTTCCTCATCAAATTTGGATGAGAATCCATCTCTAGTGTTTCTTCTAATCTCCTCATGCACCAACTCAGACCAAAGTCTCTCCCAATTCGGGAGCTTGTCTCTTCTATTAAATGAATCTTAATAGTTGTGCCAGGAATTTAGAAGACCAAGGAGTGCTAATATTACAAGCTTGGATGGTCACACATTCTCTCCTACTCCTCCAAGTTCATCTCTGACCTTAGTGAATATGGGTAGGTACTGAACAATGGTTTCATTTTTCTGCATTCGAATGTTCTCGAGCTTATCTTTTAATGCCAATTTCCTGGCATCATTGTTTCTTTCGAATAGCTCTGTGAGGGTTTTCCACATTTCATAAGTAGTCAAATTTCCATGCAAAGTCGAAACCACATGGTATCTGACTCCCTCCTAGCTTTTGTAGTATGTTTATTCCACTGAGTGAGCTGATGTGCATCTTATGCAACTGGTTTTGGAATATTAGTTTGTGTGTACTCAAATACTTCATTGTCATCCAACAAAAATTCCATCTTTCCTTTCCAAGCACAAAAATTTGAAGTTCCCTCCAATTCATACTCAAGCCTCAATCCATAGAAAGAAATTGATACTGCATTGAAGAAAATTCTTGCACCACAAATCTACTATTTGAAATTTCTTTAAAAGATTATTAGGAACCTGGTTTCTATGTAGTTTTCAATATCTCTAATACCATGTAGAAATAACTCAAAATTTGCATCTTCTAATGAAATCAGATTGAGATCAATAGACACAAATTTCTTCTACTCAATTTGTGGAAAGGAAAACATACTACAGAAACACATGCAATCATTCAATCACAATGAACACAATATTTTTACTAGGGAACCCAACTGGGAAAAACCCCTACTCTATTTGTATTATATCAGACGAGAATGTAGATCTATTACAATGAATGGTTCAATCCTTGAAGCTCAATTTTCACTGCAATATTGATCTCCTCATGAGTCTACTCTAGTCAATACTTAACCAAACTAGGCCAACGGCTTCCTCCTCTTAGGCTTGCACAATTCCTGCTCCTAAAGAATATGAATAAATCCTATTTTCTTGCACAATCATAAGAGAATTCTTCACCTTCTACATGCAAACTCTATACATTCACTAGTATACAAAAATAAATACAATTATGCCTTTTCCCTCAACTCAACTAGGCAATTCGAATTGCATGCATGACTAGGGCTATTTTTAGTAAAGTGACTAGTTAACTGAGAGGTCAGTGATTTAACAACAATTACATCTACTCAACTAAACTCCTACTGACTCTGTTCATGACTAGACCTCAAATAAACAAGTTTCACTAACTATAACTCCACTATATTGATAGATCTTAGAAAAAAACTAATGCACAACTCTACTTCTTGCCCACAAACTCAAATTGTCTGACTTAACTAAGTGACTTGGCCATGTCACTCCTACTAACAGCAACTCAAGTCATCCTACTGATGTGGAAATTCAAATTTCTCCATTTGACTAAGGCACAAGTCAAATGAAGCCTTTTCTTGCTACAATTTAACATTGTGTGATGAATATTTCAGTTGTTGTGTAAGCAATATTTCGTCAATGTTGTGGGGAACAATTCAACAATTATGCAGTGAATTATTTGACGATTTTGCAGGAAATGGTTTCAGCAATGAGCAGTGGCAAAGAATAACATGTTGGTGTTTTTCTCTATGCAGAAATAGAAAGCAATAAATGGTATTATTATGCATTATATATTAAGTGTTAGAATGGAGGAATGTGTGAGTATTTTTACCTTATTATTATGATGCAAAATTTTCTCTAGAATTAAGCCACTACTAAACACTCTTGGAGATAGCATAGAATTTTCTGTAGTGTAACCATTAATTGTTGAATAATATAGAATGTGCTTTAGAGTGTGGGGTTTTTCTTTTAGAAGGGTTTTCCCTAGGGTATATTTTTGTTAATGGTTTTTTGTTCATTTCACATGTTTGTAACTATTCTAATTTAAATTTTCAATACATTCTTCTCTCATATATTAGTGTGAGAATTGTATTTGGTACCTTAGCTTTCTTTCATTTGTTATGAGACTATGATTACCTCAAAGCCAAGTTGTAAGGGACAAGGTTCTTTGAACTAATATTTGCTTGAGTGGGAGATGGTGAGAAGCAAGTCTTGTTGTAAGGAAATGGTGAGCAACTGAAGAATATAAATGGAGAATTTTAATGGCACTAACTTTGAGCTTTGGAAGCTCAAAATGGAGGATCTTCTTGTAGATAAATATCTATGTATTGAATTATTAGGAACCCAACCCATTGGTATAATAAAAGAAGGATGGGTGGTGTTGGAGAGAATGAAAAGAAGCATAATTAGGCTCTACTTGGTGAATTTAGTTTTACTGAATGTTTCTTAAGAGAAAACTACTGTAACTCTCTTAAAGAAGTTGAGGGGTTTGTATCAAGCTAAATCCTTGGTCAATAAAATTTTTCTATGGAAAAATTTGCTTTCCTTGAGAATATGTGATGGTGATTTTGTAGTTGAGTACTTGAACACATTAAATAATATTGTGACCCAATTGATCTTAGTTTGAGAAAATATGGTGTTAGAATCAATGGAAACTATGACACTACTGAGAGGGGGGTGAATAAGTAGCGTGGCCAAATTATACAATCTTTCACAAATTCTACTTTTTAATCACTTTATAAATTGTTCATGGATCAACAACATGACTCAATCATAACATAATAATCATTAAGCACATGAGCAACATATACACAAGACACCAATCTTCTTTTTATTACAAGCTTCAACTTGATTACATCAATACCCCAGAAGCTACTAATTGTAGGTTTATCAGCTGCTACTAAAAGGAAATTCTATCCCTTCTCATTTATCAGTCTTCACTAAAAGGGCCCGCCACCCCTACTCGTTTATTAGTCTCTACGAAAAGAGAATCTTTTCCTTGCTCGTTTATTAGTCAATACTGAAAGGTACTGCTTCCCCTGCTTGTTTACCAACACTAACTAGAAGGGACTCTTGCCCCTGAAAATTTACCAACACCCAATGAAAGGAGCTACTACACATGATCTGCAAGCTACCACTTTCTAGACTTGTTGTTCCATCTTTCATCCATTTTGAAACTAGAACCAATAGGACACTTATGTCATAAAAAAATAAATATGCTCACGACAACTACTCACCAAAGCACCATCACCTTCAGTAATATCTGATTACTGATAAAACCACCATCACCTTCAACAATTTCACATTACTGAACAAATCACCAAATTTTATGCATCAACAACATAAATCACCAATCCATTCTCTTCCTTCTAAAACACCTTTGAGACACCAAGATTACTCTCTAATTCACCTCCAATGCATACCAGACTATTATGCATCATGTTGCACCAACAACTCTCATTCACACACACATACTCTTGCAACTCATAAAGTTGCTCCTCAAATTATGCTTTTAAAGAATTTTGGACTGATACTTTTGGATTAAACTTTGGTTAAATTTGGTTATGCCTTTAGATCTACTGAATGAATTTCTTATTTTTTGCCTTTGCCCCGTTCACAAATTGTGCTCTGGTTGTGCTCTACAAGTCTTAGAATTTTATTCTACTGTTCGAGACTCTGACTCTATGTTTTTCTGCTTAATTTGGAAATTCTAGTCTTTTAATAGGTTTTAGTTGTAGTTTCCTATTTTTGGCAAACCTCCAGTTCTAATAGAGCTTCTAGCTCTTACTGCCAACTTGTTCATTCATTTGGCATTCTGCTATGTTTGGCTTTAACTACTAAATGTGCCACTAAACTGTCACTTTGCTGTTGGTTCAATGTTGTGCCAAAAATAGCTGTCGACTCATCTCACCCATGCATTTTCCCCAAGGCACTTTAATATAGGCTCAATACCTTTTTAACATGCCACTTCTAAATTTCGCTGCCAAATTTTGTTAAACAAATGCTACCAATTTTGCCACTTTTGTACCTTTAACATCTTTTGTTTTGGCCCTTTACCTATTTTTCTGCCATAAGACCAAGTCTTCGCGACCATTGGCCAAGCCCATTTAAGCCCTTTACGAGCTTGTTGTCCTTTATAATTCTTCGTTCTTGTTGTAGCAGCTACAACACCCTCAAAATTTTTGGCCTGCATCCAAATTTCAGAGCCTTCCTTGGTTTTTTCCCTTATGGTTGCTGATCCAAAATTGGATCCTGGATAAACCTCTAAGTCTAAAAGACTTCATGCAAGAGGTGAAAGGTGCCAAATGGCACATATCCTTTGTAAATCAGAGGAAAATTAAAGTCGCAGGTTGCTCTCAGAAATAGTCTCATTGCAAGGATCCCTCCATTCTGAATCCAACGCAACTTAAATGGCCGAAAACGGACTTTAGATGGGAAAGCTATCATAAAATGAAGTTGCTATTTTTCAAAGGAAAAAGAGGAAAAAATCCCTTGTAAAGGGGTCTAAAAACCCTCTAAGTCTTCCAAATCTCCCTAAATGGCGAGACCATTGAGAGAGGAGAAGTCTTGGACTTATCGCATTACACTACCGGGCCTTCAAAACATGGAGAAAACTCTAAAAACAAGGCTATCGGAGGCTTAAACCAATAATGAACAGGAACCGTCAGATCTGGCGGATCAATGGTCTAGATCCGATCAGAAATCGCAATCGGCGATACCACAAGGCAAAGGTGGGACCCCAGAGCGATGTGATGGTGCGATCGCCGAAATTGGTGGATCGTAATCGGAGCATTCCAGAGGAGCGACCACATATGTTATATGTATGCGTGATAGTGCGAGATGCGACTGTGATCGCCGATATCGGCGGATCGGCATCGACGATCCCAAAGGGGAAGCCCAAGGGCCGTTGCGACTAGCGATGCGATATGGCCAGACCCGATAGAAATCAAAAGCCCAATTTCATAAAATTTCAAATCCGAAAATTCAGATTTTCCTTTGTATTTCTTGTTTAATGGATTTTTGGCCATTGGCCATGCCGCCGAAGCGATTGCGATATGTGATGGAAGGCGGACCCGATAGGGACTTTAGGGGCGATTTGATGAATGTTTCAAGTCCGAAAGACTATGTTTTATGCGGATTTTCCCGTGTTTACAGCATTCTCTGTGTAAAACTCAGAACGACTGTTTCAGAGGAATTTTAAGCGCCGATTGCCTTGTCCATTACCAAATAGGTGGCATCCATCCTAGGAAGCATTTATCTATGATTGCTAACACTCAGAGGAGGAAAATGAAGGGACAGTGGTTGGAAGACCGAGAGCCTGAAAAGGAAAACTAATGGGCAGCGCCGATTTGGATTTTAAGCCATGAAATGTCAAATACAAAGGGCTACTGAGTTGTTAAACGGTGGCCGAGTTGTTGTTGGTAGAATGTGGGTTGCTGAGTTAATGTTGGTGGTTGAGTTGCTGTTGAAGGTTGTTGGGTTGTAGAACGGTGACCAAATTATGTGTGCTGCTGAGTTAATGTTGGTGGCTGAGCTGTTGTTGAAGACTATTTATTACTGAAAGCCAAGCCAAGGCAGCAAGCCAAGGCAAAAGGAGCAGCGTAGAAGCCTAGGGAGGCAGCGCAGAAGAAAAAGGAGCAGCTGAGGGAGCCTTTGGGGCCACTTGAAGTTCAAGGGGAAAGCCAAAGAGCTGAAGGTTGCAGAAGGCAGAAGGAAGCCAGAGTAGGAGAGCGAAAGAGCCAAGAGCCTGAGCCAAAGAGCCAAGAGTCAGAGCCAAGAGCCAGAACCAGAGCCAAAGAGCCAGAGTCAGAGCCAAGAGCCAGAACCAAGAGCCAAAGAGCCAGAGCCAAGAGCCAAGAGCCAAAAGCCAGAGCTTCAAGAGCCAAGGGATAAAAAGGTGTCTGAACCCACTATTTATGTGTAGAACAACAGGAGTTGAGTCAAAGACTTGTAAAAGACTTACACCATAATCCCAGAGAGCCAAGTCAAATTGACAAGAGCTCACAGAGATGTATCCCAAGAGTTGTGGGTGAACTCCAAATTAATTTGCTGTCTTATGTGTCAGTTTTTACTGCCGCCTTATTCACGGTTATATGCATTTATGTATATGTTCAAGCACATTTAAATATTAGCATGCACAACATATTTTAAAACACATAACAACCAACAATAAAAGCAAGCATATGCTTATACTTTAAAGCATTTCTTAATTCCCCATTGGTTAATCAAATAGACTTGGAAAATTCAATCTTTGGAAGTGGGAGAGGTTCTTGTAAGCTAGACAAGAAGCCTAAGAGCCCCATTTTCAGATCAGTTGCAAACACTCGGACTCATTCCATGAGCTCTTGTCAAGTCTTTATGCCCTTTTTAATTGACTGACCATCAGTCGCATTTTGGCATGTTGATTGCTATGTCATGCTTGCGAGTTTGTTCTGGCGATTTTGAAGGTTTGTCTTTGTGTGCATGAGTTGTTTTCGCTCTGTGAACATCGGCCATACTCACACACAAAGTTTCACGCACTAGCACACAAGTTTCATCACGGTCGTTCAAAGATATATATCAGGTGTCACACTTGTCGCTCTTAATATTTAAGGCAGTCTCAATGAGCACATGTTTGTCTCGTTGGTTTGAGGAGTCCTGTCGTCAAGTCATGATAAGTGTGTGATCACAATGTCATGTATGCATAAGTTCACTTGATCTCACACTTAGCCATTTTTCTAGAAAATCTGTCGACCAGATAGCCCTCCTTCAGCCAAACCTTGACTAAGCTACACTGCACAGTCTCAGCTCTCAATGACCCTTCTCTTCTGCCTAGAACTACGCAGAGTTTGAGGCTGTCCTCCGGGGCAGCCTGTACTGGCAATACTGGAAGTGAGCCAACTGACTGTCTCCCAGAACTGCGCAAAATTTGTCCCCAAGTCCAATCCACTCCGGGCTTCCCGCAGCATGACTCATCAAGCCTCGCTCTGGTCTACCGGAAAACCTAAACTACATTATGACGCGGGGCTGCAATGCTCCCAAAAAATGTGCAGAAGTTGTCGAGCTGCCTGCCCTACACTGTCTGCAGAAACTACGCAATCATGTGAGTTAGGCCTTTGCTACTTATCACTACACTGTTCCAAGGAATTACAAAAATTTGACTGGAAGGCCCCCTTGCTGACTTGCATTTCTCTCCCTTTGATAATTGTGTAGTTCTAATTGGCAAGCCCCCTGTTGGCTTGTCCTACTCTCCCTCTAAAGATTGCGCAGTTTTGACTAGAAATATCCCTGTTTCCCCGCTTTGCACTCATCTCGAAAACTGCACAGAAACTGCTTGTTCAACAATGTCTCTAAGAAATGCACAGTTATGACCAGCAACTCCCCACAACCCTATCTAACCTTGCTTTGAGAAACTGCACAAAAATGTTTGCTAATGCCTCCTGTTTCCCGCTCTGTTTTCCTCAGAGAAACTGCACAGATTCCCAGTTAGACCCACAGATGACTTGCCCAGTCCCCATCTTGAAAACTGCACAGAATTTCTTAGCAGTTCCTCCTGACACCCTGCCTTGTCTTCCTCCCAGGAATTGCACAATTCTGCATCCCATCTAGGTTTTACCTTGCAGCTGTCACTGTTGTCTCAGATTGTGCAAATCTACCTCCCAGTGACATTTGCATAGTTTTTCTTGACAATGCTCCAGAGCCTCGCATCCCAGCCTGAGTTGTGCTCTGCACAGTTTCAGTGGCTTGTCCCTCTCCTGATCACCTACACCGAAACAGAAAATAATGCATCATGTTAGACTAGGATATTTTTGGATTTGATGTCGTCTCATCATCAGTGATTCCAGAAATAGGTACATTGATGAAACATGGCGCGACGACGAACATGATGAAGAAGGAGTGCATGCTAAAAGACTTGCTTGCTGCTGAACAAACACACGAAACACATCAAGCAACAAGTGAAAGGGACACATACACGAGCACCATCAAGCAAGACCAAGACCATCGAAGATCGTGCACACTTTTTGATGCGGAGGTGAAGACATGTTACACCAAGAGCACACCCATCACTCACCAACACAACATCTCGACACAAACACCATAGTCAGCTAGTACATGTCAGCAGTGTCATGTTGAGTTGTGTCATGATTTGTCTCAGCCACATCACTACTGTGGGCCATACTTAATGTAATCAAATGTATTGTAATGTGAAATTCCAAGAGACGCACATATGAAGTTGAAGAGTCACGTTAGTTGAAAAGTCATAGGAAGTCAAACAGTCATGAGGAAGAGTCACAGGGGTCAATTATCCCCCTTGGCTATCTATACCCCCTCATTGTATGAGCAAAAGACTTTTCACCTTTTCTCCTCCCACATAGCCTTGAGAGTCTGTAGTCTGTTCTTTGAGGAGTGAGGAGTGGCTCCAATGCCCCACTACTGGGGCTAGTGATGTATGGTGTACAGATGTGTCTTAGAAATTTTTCTTAATTTATAAACCTATCTCAGACTAACACATTTTCATGCATGTTTTGTATCCGTCTGTAAGATTATTCTTTAAACATTTGTAATGCATGTTTGCTTAACCTGTCCAAATATAGTTGAACTACTTCGGTTATTTTAGTACTTACATTGTTGAAGATGTGTTGTATTGTTTATCACTGTTGTCTTGCCCATGTGGACTACTCCACCAGACAGTAGACAAACCATCCTTGTGTTTTCTTGGTTTTAATGACCGTCACCCCCATGTGGCTTACTCCACTGGTCAATGTATGTGTTTTCCCTTGAACTTTGGTTTTCACAACTACCACATCCACTATGGACTATTCCATTGGATGCTATACAGACCCTTGTTGTTTTCACTTGTGTCTCTCCTTGGGTGGTACTACTACCTCTCATCTAGAGGCTCACTTTTACCCTCTCCCTTATAGTAAGAGAACCTAGACACAATGTTACATTATAGCATTATTAAACCTGTCGGCTCCGTACATTACCATCCTTGCTCTATCCACTATTTATTACCCATAAACCTTTGACTTTTTCACATATCTAATCCTGATGATGAACCACAGAGGTTGGTTCGAAACGTCGATACATAAAATCATGAATGTGATGACTCTGGAAGACATCACCATATAAAGGAATATCTAGTCAAACCATGTACCTTTGTCCAAAATGGGAAACCCCATGCCTATACTCAGTCTTCTACTCTGTGTGTTCAATCTTATCCAACTAGTAGAAACGAAGAAGGGGAAAAATATAAACGAGCAAACCTAAATCATATGTCTTACATGCTTCTCTGAAGGAACAACCTATTCTAATCTCAATAAATCAGGACCCCTCTTCTTCCCAAAATAAATAAGTGCATATGCATAGTCCTCTTTAAAAAAAAATACAAAGGTGAAATAAGAGAAAGGCTTCCTGCGCAGAGAGGTGAAGCAGGAAACTACACTGGGGTAATACACAGGCTCGCTGGCAGTGGAGAAATTCTTGTGTTCTGCGTGAATCATCAGGGTACTGTCCAGGCTTGCTGGCAGCGGAGCAATACTAGAGATGAAAACTTATACTCTGAAAATATTAAGCTCGCGAACCAAACTACCCTTCCCAATTTTGAAACACTGTGATCTAGATGAAAGTTTTGTTGTGTTTGACTAAGTTGGTACAAGGTGAACCATGTCTATCCATTGGGTGAGTGGGGAAGCCAAACTAACCTACACAACAAATCAATACTCCCTGAAAGTCCAACGATGTGTGCTGAAAATGAACTGAAACAGAGAAGCTGGTATTCAACTAGTGTGTCACCAAGTGTTGTAGTGGCTGCAACACCCTCCAAAATTTTTGCCTGCATTTAAATTTTGGAGACTTCCTTGGTTTTTTCCCTGATGGTTGCAAAAACTCGGTCTCATTCCATGAGCTCTTGTCAAGTCTTTGTGCCCTTTTTACTTGACCGACCACCAATCATGTTTTGGCATGTTGATTGTTATGTGATGCTTGCGAGTTTGTTCTAGAAATTTTGAAGGTTTTTCTTTGTGTGTATGAGTTGTTTTCTCACTGTGAACATCGGTCGTACTCACACACAAAGTTACACACACTGGCGCGCAAGTGTCATAAAAATCATTCAAAGATCTATCTCAAGTGTCGCACTTGTTGCTCTTAACCTCTAAGGCAGTCTCATTGAGCACATGTTTGTCTCGTTGGTTTGAGGAGTCTTGTTGTTGAGTGATGATAAGTGTGTGATCCAAATGTCATGTATGCACAATTTCACTTGCTCTCACACTTAGCCATTTTTCCTGAAAATTTGTGGACCAGACAAACCTCCTTCAGCCGGACCTCTACTGAGTTGCACTGCACAATCTCAGCTCTTAGTGAGCTTGCTCTGCTACCTAGAACTATGTAGAGCTTGAGGTTGTCCTCCGGGGTAGCCTACATTGCACAATCTTGGAAGTGAGCCAACCGACTATCTCCCAAAACTGCATAGAAGTTATCCCCAAGTCTGATCGACTCCACGCTTCCCGTAACATCACTCATGAATCCTCCCTCTGGTTTACTGGAAAACCTAAACTGCACTATGAATAAGGGCTGCACTACTCCCCAAAACTGCGCAAAAGTTTCCCAGCTTCCTGGCCTGCACTGTCTGCAGAAACTCCGTAATCATTTGGGTTAGGCCTCTGCTGTTTGTCACTGCACTTTTCCAAGGAATTACACAGATTTGACTGGCAGGCCCCCTTGCTAACTTGCCCTTCCTCCCTCTGATAATTGCAAAGATCTGACTAGAAGGCCTCGTGCTTGCTTGTCCTTCTGTTCCTCTGAAAATTGTGCAGTTTTGACTGGAAATATCCTTGTTGCCCCACTCTTCACTCATATTGGAAACTGCGCAGAAACTTCCTGTCTAACACTAGGGTTTGGTCGCTCCACCAAACTTGTCTTTACTCCAAAAGGGTCTCTTTTAAAACTTCTACATACCACTGAATGATATTTCATATATCTATCCATCTATATGGGTTCCATTTGCATCTAAGAAGATACATTGCTCAAGAAATAACTTCAAAGTCTCTGCACCTTCTATCCATGCTAATATTCTTATGTCTGATCCTTTTCCATGCTTTTCCTTTTACATGCTTTGCCTTTTCCATTCTTTGCCTTTTCCTTTGCCATCAATGACAACATATTTACTAATGCATTTGCAGTTTCTATTGTTTTCCTTTTCCAATCTTTTCCATTGCCTTTACCTTTTCCTTTTCCATCAATGACAACTTATTACCAATAGATGGATGAAGAGGATCCTTGTATTACACTTTTATGTTTACTAGATTCATGAGATAACATGGTAATGGCCATTGGAAGCACAATAAAAACATTTGTACTTTATGACGTGGTAGCTTCCTTACTATGAGAGGAGGTGAGGCTAAAAGATTCTACATCCACCAATTATGCTTTGACCATTTGTGGAATATCAAAGGATAAAGACAAGAAGCGAAAAAAGATTAGATCCAAATCTCATGGGAGACAAAAGTCTCATCGAAAGTCAAAGTAAACATATTGAAACTATGGTAAAGTCAGGCACTTCAAAAGGGATTGCAAGGAAGACAAGAAGAGGAATAAAAAACAAAAGGACTCTAATAATGATTTACAAAAATCTTCTTAAGAATATGATTGAGATTCCCTTTTTGTAAGTTTTGCAACCTATGAAAGCCAAAATGCATGGATAATATATTCTAGAGATTCTTTCCATTTGACTTCTCAATGGCACTAGTTTTTAGCATATGGAAAATATGGTGGTGGGTTTTTGTACCTTGGTAATGACTCTCCTTTGAGAATAATTGGAAATGATATAGGCTTGATTAGGTTCCCTTATGGAAAAGTAAGGGGGATGAATGGAGTTTTTCACATTCCAGGTTTAGCATGAAATCTATTATCAGTAAGTACACTTAATGATGCAAGTGTGTAAGTTGTTTTCTCTAACAATGTGTGAAAGATGGTTTGTGGAGATATGGTACTCACTGAGGGTGTTCGTGTGGGTACTTCATTTTGTCTTGATGCATGCACAATTGAGTGTAATTTTTTTTCCTCTCTCTACAGTGAATAGATCTATAGGATATACTTCCTCATAATCAAATCCTCTTGAAAAAACTATCAATTCATAAATCAAATTACCTATAGAGAATACAATGCTGAGAAGGGCCTACGGGCCTTGGAAAAATATGTTGATGGATGGAACGATTGTTCTTTTGAAGTTGATTTATGTAAATATCACATGTATAGAAGATAGAACCATGCTCTACTTTATTATAGTTCTCATAAATATTCTGATTTGTTGAATTCATTCTGATGTATTTGGTCCAATTAATTTTCTTTCTTTTATAATTCTTTTCATTATGTGTCATTCACTGATGGTTATTCTAAAAACACATGTGTATACTTACAACTAAATCTAAGGTTTCTAGTTAATTTAAGGAACTTAAATCTCTCTTAGAAAATCATAATAGTAGGAATATTAAGGTGTTGAGGACTGATAGTGGTGGTGAGTTTTATTCTGTAGAGTTTGATAAATTTTTCAAGGAGAATGGCATTGAAAGAAATAAGGCAGCTCCATATACCTCTCAGTAAAATGGAGTTGTAGAAAAAATGAATAGAACATCATTGGAGACAACTAGGATCATGCTCATCAGAGTATCCTAGAGAAGAAGTTTTGGGTTGAAGCATTTGCTACTGCATGTTATTTGAATAATAGGTATCCCACATTAACTCTTGTGGATAAGACCCCTATGAAAGTTTGGAAAAGCAAGAATCCATCTCTTCAACATCTTCATGCCTTTGGTAGTGAGGCATATGATATTATGGCTAAGGAGAAGCAACCTAAGTTGGATAGTAAGGTAGTGAAATGTATCTTCATTGGATATGGTATTGGTGTGAAAAGGTACAAGCTTTGGGATCTTGTGGTTGGATTTTATTTTTATTTTTATTTTATAGTAGAATTTTTATTTTAATAGAAGCGAGGCCTTATCCCATAATGGAACATCCAAAAGAATATTAGAAGAATTTCCAAAGATAAAAAAAGTTGAAGCAAAAAGTGAACAAGAATTTCATAAAGGAGATGATGAGTATGAATGTTCAGAGAGTTTAGAGGAGGAAGAAACTCCACCTAAAAAATTTAGTAGGTCTATTTAGAAAAGAAGACAAATATATATGTACAATTATGGTCCTTCTGATTTCACATGTTTATTTTCTTTATCTACTAACTTTGATGAGCCTAGAATTACGAAAGAGATAATGGAGATGGAAGATAAGGAGCCTTGAGACTGGACATGGATAAGGAAATGGGTGCACTCAAAAAGTGATACATGGGACTTGGTCTTATCTCCTGATGGATGGAAACCCATTGGCCATAAATGGGTGTTTAAGAAGAAGATTTTTTTATATGGTAGTTTTCAAAAGCATAAGGCAAGGTTGGTTGCAAAAGGATATTCCCAAATTTAGGGAATAGATTTTGGTAATATCTTCTCCCAAATTGCTACATTAACATATATTAGGTTTATATTATCTGTTGAAGTAGTCATTAATTTAGAGATAGAAAAAATGGATTGAAAACTACATTCCTTCTTGGTTACTTGAAGGCGGAGATCTATATGACAAATTAAAAGAATGATGTTGAAAGAGGTAAAGAGTCATTGGTTTGCAAGTTAAAAAACTCTTTATATGGTCTCATATAGTCTCCCAGAATGTGGTACTAGAGGTTTGATTCCTTTGTATTGAGATTAGTACTTCTAAAATTCAATTCAAATCACTATTACAAACAAGAAGGTGATCATTTCCTTATTATCACTTATACGTTGATGATATGTTATTCTTTGGTACTAATAAAGATGTGATTTGTGATTTGAAGTCTCAAATTTTAGCACATTTTGAAATTAAATACTCAGGGGATGTAAAATGTATCTTTGGAATTAATATTAGGAGAGTTAGATAAAATAAAAAACTTTGATTGAGCCACAATAAATATGCAAAATCTGTACTACAATGTTTTTTGAATGACATAGTGTAAAGCATTGACTGTTCTAATTTATGTGTCAACTAGGCTTTTAGTTGAGCAGTGTCCTATGACACCAATACAAATGGATGATATGGATTCCATTCCTTGTGCTACTTCAGTTGGTAGTTTGATGTATGCCATCGTATGTGCTAGACTCATATTTCCCAAGCAATGAGAGTCTTCAGAAAATTCATAGTTAATCCTAGATGTGAACACTAGGCTGTAGTGAAAATGATATTTAGATATTCACAAGATACCTTTGAGTATTCCATTTTCTATCATAGTGTTGTTTGAGGGGACCTACACTCAGTTGATATACAAACTTATGTGGCTTCTAATTAGGTAGTGGATATAGACAGAAAGAGATCTACTACTGGAAACATTTGTTTTGTTTTGTGGAGCAGTGAGTTGGATGAGCAAGAAACAACTTGTGGTTGAATTTTCTACTACAAAAGAAGAGTATATTGCATCTAATCATGCTTATAAGCAGGCTATTTGGATTATGAGAATTTCTTTAGAAGAAAATTTAAGTAAAAAATTGATCACAATTCAATATAATAGTAATAGTACCATTTGTATAGATAAAAATCCAAACCTTTTATGCAAAGACAAAGCATATCGATATCCAATAACATCTAGTTAGGGACATTGAAAAGGATGAAAAGGTGATACTTTAGAAATTTGACGTCTTGTAGGATGTTGTAGATGAATGATGAAACTAGTAAATACAAATAAGTTCAAGTGGTGTCCATGGGCCTTCTAGGCCTCAACAATTAGCTTGTAGTTTGATGTGTTCTCCCTTTTACCCTTGAAATCTATATGAAAAATGGGAGAATGTTAGGAAAGGTGTCATACACCTAACAATGTTGTGGATAACTTCTTTAGTGTTTCTTATAACCTTACAATGTTGTCGAGAACATAACAATGTTGTGGATACCCTTTTAGTGTTGAGGAAAACTTTTATTGCGAAACTAATAATTTCAGTGTTATGACCCTAGCGGGGGGGGATATAAGTGTACATTCAATATGTAAATGTATATGTAATAGGGTCATCCTACTAATGAAGGGACCTATAACCCCCTTTTGGGTAATAACATTCAGTAGTTGTGTGGAAAAAATATTTCAACAACTATGAAAAGAATATATCAACACTTGTGTAGAGAATATTTTAGCAAGGTTACGCTGAAAATATTTCAGTTGTTGTGAAGATAATATTTCAGTTGTTATGAAAAGAATATTTTAACAATGTTGTGCTGAGAATATTTCATATGTGAAGAGAATTTCAACATTTGTGTAAAGAAGTATTTCAACAATGCGCAAGAAATATTTCAACAATGTGCAAATAATATTTGAGCTATTTTGAAGGGAATATTCCATCATCTATATAAATAGTATTTTAGCAATTGTGCAACAAATATTTCAGAAATGTGTATATAATAATTTGAGAAATTGTGCAAAAAATATTTAAGCCATGTGCAGAGAATAATTTCAGCAATTGTATAGGGAATAATTCAATAATTGAGTAGGGAATATTTTTAGTGATTGTATAGAGAATATTTCAGCTATTGTGTAGGGGATATTTCAGCAATGGAATTGGAATAATTCAGCAACTGTGCAATGAATTATTTTAGCAATTATGCAGGAAATTATTTCAACCGTGAGTAGTGGCAAAGAATAACATGATGGTGGTTTTCTCTTTGCAAAATAGAAAACCATAAATGGTTTATGGTCTTGTTGTACATTATAAATTACGTGTAAATTAAAAGTTGGAGTGAAGGAAAGTATAAGCATATTTTTTACCTTACTATTATGCTGCCAAAATTCCTCCAAAATTAAGCACACTTTTGGAGAGAGCAAATAAAGTTTTATATTATAACCATTAGTTGTTGAATAATATAGAATGTACTTCAAAGTGTAGGGTTTTTCTCTCAAAAGGGTTTTCCCCAGGATATCTTACTATTAATGGCTTGTTATTCAATTCAAATGTTTTCAATTGTTTGAATTTGAATTTTATTTTTTTCCGGGGAAAAAATCACAACTTTTTATTAAGAGCGATAAAAAGTTTTACAAGCGATTGAATCATATGCCACCACATCTGGCTCATAAGTCTGCTGTTCTGCTCAACATTTAAGGAGCTGTTCTGCTGTTCTGTAGGACACAAAACCTTTACAATCAACCTCCTAACGGAGGTGCAATAACAACCATGTATCATATATGCGAAACAAAAACTGGGGTCTCCTTCAACAGAAGGAAAACAACCCCATAAACAAAAAATATAGATGTCTCAAAGCCCGTGTGCAGTTCCAAAAAGGAGAGAAAGTAAAAAAGTCTGTTTGCTGTGTATTAAAAATGCTGCTACTGATATCAAGAACTAAAGAAAACAGAGCTGGAAAATACATGAATATACATATAATATATAATGCCGCTGCAAAACTGCTGTCAAAATGAAGCTGGACGACAGAAGTCAAAGAGGCTGTGCATAAGGAGGCATATCTGATCTGACTGAATGCCCCTGTCTGATCTCTTCTATGACCCAGTTGCCCATATCCTGTTGTACACCAGCTTTAGATAGCTGGTCTGCTTCTTCATTCTTGTCCCTGTAAATGTGGCAGATAGAAAAAATATTAAAAGATGCCTTTAATAAGAAAATTTCTTCCACTAGTGTTCTCAATATCTGATTATGACAAGATGCTTTTCCATTGACCCAATTAATGACATTAAGAGAGTCCCCAAAAATCTGTATCATGTTTATGTTTCTGTGAAGAAGCCAGCATAAAAGGTAACGAAGAGCTGATAATTCCGCATAGTTATTAGTGCCATAACCCAGCCCAACAGAAGCTTTTAGTGAGTGATCAGGATCGATATGAATGCACAGGCCAGCTCCTGCCCTGTTATTTTGAGAAGCCCCATCAAAAAAACCCCAAGGAATGCCTTCTTGTATGTTGATTTGTTTTTGCTTTTGCTTAGGATCTTTTTGCTCAGGGGGCGGTAATGCAGAGTAAATGGCCGCAATGTTAGTGGCAATGACGAAAGAGGGAATGTCCTTGTCTTGAAAAATGCTTTTATTCCGGGCAAGCCATATTCCCCAGCAGAATATGAGAGGCAGGTTTCTCAGGTTTCCATCAGGGAATTCTTGCCACCATTTTCTCCAAGCTGACTCCAAAGAATCGAGGCCCCACCTAGCATTTATCTTGAGCAGCGCAGTGACCTCCTCCCAGATCTGTCTAGAGAAAGCACAAGATATGAAAAGGTGGTTTATGGATTCATCATCCGACTTGCACAGTGGGCATCTACCAGGCCCAACTAAGAATCTTGCCTGTAGAATTTCCCAAGTTGGGATCTTCCTTTTTAAGATACACCATAGAAACAGTCTGGCCTTTGCTGGGCTTTTGAGTTTCCACAATTTTTTGGCCCACCAATCCGGAATGCCCCAGCCTTTCTTTCCCATCAAGAAAAGGTATCCATCTTTAGGCGAGTAATCCCCTGTTTTACTCTGGGCCCAAAGCAGGCAGTCAGGTTCATCTTTTATCCTGACATTTGAACGTTGAAGTTCTTTTATGAAAACCTCCCACTCAGCCTTCCACCTGACATTGATTCCCAAATCGACATCATCCTTCCAAGCCTGTCCCCAGATAGTAGACTGTCCAACCTTCTCCACTTGATTTAGTGATGTAATGCCTTTGCTGTCCAGATGTCTGAGAAGTCCAGGTGACAGAGCATAATCTTCATTGCATCCTACCCAAGGGTCTCTGCCAATCCTGATGAGTCTACCATCACCAACTTTCCAAGCTAAGCCTTGTTCGATCACGGAGAAAGCTTCCACCGTGGCCTTCCATATGGCAGAAGCATTTTTTATCTTCTTGTTTTGACTCCGGATCCAGTCTTCCAAGGGGATGGGGTCAATGTATTTCCTTTTTACCACTCTTGTCCATAAGTTTTCCATAGTTATTAGTCTCCATCCGGATTTAGCAGCTAAAGAGAGACTGAATTCTGGAAGTCTTTTAATGCCCCATCCTCCCCATTCTTTTGGTCTGGCCACTTTGTCCCAAGCCACCCAAGGCAGCACTGAGGACTCCTTAGTGCCAGCCCAAAGAAATCTACTACATATTTTCCTGATTTTCTCCAGCACTCCTTTGGGGATCCATGTCAGGGCAGCCCAGTATACCGGAATAGCTAGGAGAACAGATTTAATAAGAGTCAGCCTCCCAGCTCTGGAGAGCCACCTGAAACTCCAATGTGATATTCTAGCTTCAATTTTGGCTATGAGCCAGTTCCAATCCTCTTTTTTGTAGCCAACAGGCTTTAGCCAAAAACCCAAATATTTGAAAGGAGTATCCAGGGGCTGAATAGGGAATGGGAATAAATTAGCCAGACTGTTCCTTTCCCTTCTTTCAAAATCTGCCACACAAGCTTGGGACTTTCCTGAGTTAATCTGCATTCCAGTGGCTTTAAGAAAGAGATCAAAAATACATTTTAATTCCTTTAGTTCATCAGGGGAGCCATTAGTGAAAATCAAAATATCATCAACAAAAAGGAGGTGAGTGATGAAGAGATTGATTGCTACCTCTATACCCTTTACCTTTCCCGACCTTCTGGCTTTATGAATTAGTCTGCTTAGTCCTTCTGCCACAAGAAGGAACAGAAGGGGAGATAAAGGGCACCCTTGCCTTAATCCCCTCTGACTGTTGAAGAAAGAGGAGGCCGCACCGTTAACCAAAACTGCAAAACTGACATTTGTGATGCACCCCATGACCCAACTAACAAAAGAATAGTTGAAGCCGAGATGTGTAAGCAACATTCGCAAATAGAGCCAACTGATCCGGTCATATGCTTTGGATAAATCAATTTTGAGCACAGCTCCCTTCTTATTCTTCATCCTGATACTATGAATAACCTCCTGGGCAACCCCAATGGCTTCATGAATTTGTCTTCCATCCAGGAATCCAAATTGTTCCATCGATATGTTTTGTGATAGGATTGGTGCTAATCTGAGAGCAATAACCTTTGCAATGATCTTGTAGATGCAGTTACACAAGGATATTGGCCTGAAGTCTTCGAAACTATCCGGATCATCCTTCTTCGGAATAAGAGCTATAAAAGTAGAGTTGAAGGGTCTATAGATTTCTCCTTTCTGTCTCGACTCTTCAACTACTTCAGTTATTTCTGTTCCCAATTGTTCAAAAAAATGGAGGAACAGCTCTATTGTCCAGCCATCTGGGCCTGGGCTCTTGTCTTTGCCCATGAGCTTCATAGCTGCTTCAACCTCCTCCTTTGAGACCGGGGAGGACAGAGCTTCTGATTCATCTTCCTCAATGAACCTAGGAAAGCTTTGTGCCGTTTGGAGGACTTCTGCAATCGTAGCCTCCCCAGATTCTGAGAAAATGTTTTGAAAGTGTCTTTTCCCTAACCCAGAGAGCTCTGAGAAGGAATTGACCATCCTCCCTTCTTCGTTTTTAAGGCGCCATATAGTATTTGCAGCTTTCCTACCTTTAGCAAAGTTATGAAAAAACTTAGTATTCTCATCCCCCGATTTTATCCAGACTGCCCTACTTTTTATCCTCCATTCTTCTTCCTTATCCAGTAGGATTTTATTTTGTTGTTTCTCCAAATGGAGGATTCTGTCTTTGGATGACTGAGAGGAGTAACCATCAACCTCCATACTTTCCAACTGCTTCAGTTCCTCCCTAATATTTCCCAACTCCTCATTTTGCTTCAGCTTTCTTTCCTTTGCCCAGGAGATTGTGGCTTTCTTCATATTTTTAAGGTTCTCCATGAACAAAAAACTCCTATCCTCATCAGAGTTAGGAGCAGGGCGGCTCCATGTATTATTAAACAGATTGCAGAAAGAGGGATCTTGAAGCCAAGCAGGATTGAACTTGAAAGGGGCGGGAGGCTTGGGGGGAGGGAGGAAAAGGTCAAGAAAAACAGGGAAATGGTCCGAGTTTCCTCTTTCCTCAACCCACTGTTTGATCATGGGGATTTTTGTTAACAGGGGCTCAGCTATCAGGAAACGGTCAAGTCTTTTGGCAATTCGATCCTCACCCATTCTTCGATTTCTCCAAGAAGGCTTTAATTTGATCGGAGAAGGATCAGTGAAATTGTTATCCGATATGAGCTTAAGGAAGAAATCAGAAAGAGGGTCTTCTCTGGCAGATGGCCCCCAAGCTTCAGCTCTGCCAATGGAGAAATTTAAGTCACCACCCAGGAGCAAGAAAGGAGTCTTCATCACCGATTTCATCATCAGATTATCCCAAAAGGATTCCCTGCCCTGACAGGGCCCATACACATTTACCAAGGTAATAGGGAAAGAGAAATCTGGGGAAAGAACCTCCATTCCCAATACAGATTTCATAGCCCATTGGTTTATAATTTTAATCCGTCCTTCTTTAATTCCAATGGAAATGCCCCCCGAATGACCAGAAGAGTCAACAGCAGTAAATAACCATCCTGGTAAAAGAGTTTTTAGCAAGGCCTCAACCTCTACGGCCTTACCCAAAGTTTCTTGCAGAAAGATTACATCCAGATTAGAATTGTTTATCCACTCTTTTAATGCCAGTTTTTTGGGTTTGCTGGCCAACCCTCTACAATTCCATGATGTCAAGATCATTTTATAACATTCTCAGGGGGATGGGCTGCTCTAAGAACCCCCGGTATAGAATATTGTTTGCCGTCTGCAACGTCAAGCTTGGCTTTAATCTTTGCTTTGGACATATCCGACTTCCTACCTCGCTTATTTTTGAGGCAGCTTTGTTCAGAGGTTTGTCCCAATCCACCTACAGTCCCAGGATCACTAAGTTTCCCTCCCAAAGATCTCAGGTTATATGGACAGGGAGATCTGGCAACCGAAAGAGAGAGGGGGGGCCAATGGTCTTCACGATTAATATCCAGAGCTGGTAAAGCATCAGCAATAAGGTCTATGGAAGGGGATATAGGATTATTTCCCACGGATTTATCAGCATTATTTTCATGAACATTACCGGATTTAAGCATAACGGAATTATGTTCCATGGATTCATAAATATTATATTCATGTTCATTACAGGATTGAGGTGTAACATGCGTGGAAACAGGAACATGCTCAGGCAAGAGATGTGTTGAAGTAAAGGTTCTTGACATACCCTTTTCTTCGTCTTCGCAATGAGCTTGTATAGCCGGGACTGTCTTGACATGCTCCTCCACGATCACCGTATCATTGACAGGTTCCACCACATGCACTGTTGAGAAGTTTGCAATTCCCTGATTTCCTTCTTGGTTCGGGACAGTTTCATCCACTGGGACTTTATCAGTTTCCTCTGCCTCCATATCCGCTCCTCCGTGCGTCTCCGGGATTTCGTTCTCCATGGATAGCTGATCAGGGTCTTGGACAATTCCTCTATTCGCTGAGGCCCGCCGAAAGTGTCGCCTCCTTCGCATCAATGGGCATTCTTTAGCCAGATGCCCATACTCATGACAGAGATGGCATCGGAACGGAAGATATTCATAATCTAACATCTGCTCGAAAACGTAATCCTTATACTGGAGATTAATTGTTTTTGCTAAGCCTCTGCTCGGATTAAGGGTGGCCAATATACGCGCCATCGATCGATCCTTTGTGTGCAAAAAGGTCATATCTGCCTCCAGATATTTCCCCAACCGGTTACCAATGGATTTAAACACTTCTTCAGTCCACAGGAAGGAAGGCAAACCCGGGACACGAATCCACACAGGAAACTCGTCGGCTCTCTCCTTGTAAGCATCAAACATGGGTGTCCATTTCTTTAGCAGAATGGGAATGTTCCCAATATGCCAGTTGCGCTGTAAAACCCATTCTGCCGAGGCTTTATCTACAAAAACGAGCTTAAACCATCCCTTCCCTAGGACTTGTGCTTCAAACTGAAGTGGTCTATCCGATACAAAACAGGATTCTCCCCACACTTGCAGAAATTCTGAGGAGTATTTCTTACCTCGAACTCTTCCTACCAACGTGCATTCTGCAACAGCTAGGGTTTCTTCAATAGTTACCTCCATTCCAAGGACCAGATTGCCCTCTATCGCCTGAGATCCAATAGGTCTTTGAGACTTCCTCTTCGCCCCTTTGAATCCTAAATCTTCCACCTGGGTACCATAACCCTTACGGCTGACGTTCCTTTCTGTGTTTGTCTGCGGAAAGCCCCCACTGGCTGTTATCTCCGGCTGAGGCGGATTTTGGATCGCCAAGACTGCTTCCCCGTTCCCAGAAGATGACAGTCCCTTAGTCGGTCCATCAGAAACTGCCCGCACCTCACCAGGTAGCTCTCCGGGACCCTGAACAACCGACCCTTCAAGGGTATGGGATACCCTTGGCAGCGAAGCCCTAGTAATCGGGGGAAGCCCCTCAGAGGCCCTTAAAGGGCTGTTACTTGCAGCGAGCCCTAGAATTGGAAAATCTTCAAAACCCTTAGTCAGCTGAAAACGCGGAGTGTCTTTTTTACCTTTTGGGTCCAAGGGTAATCCTTCTTCAGCTGCTCCTCTAGGAATCGAAACGCCGTCACTCTGCTTGGAACCGTCTGCTATGCTTGAAAGAAGTTCCGCATTTTCCGCCGCCTTGTCCACTAAAGGAAACAGAGGGGTATCATTCGGATTTATTTCTCCAAGCCTCGACAGGTCGAAAGCCCCAAAATAATGCTCCACAGCCTGAGCATTAGTGTCTTTCCCCCACATGGACAAAATGTCTTCTAATGCTGGGTCCAAATCGACTAAATCTGCGGGGTTAACCATGGTTATCTAGTAGCAGTTGCTGGTCAATGGCGAAAACCTTCACGGTTCTTGTTGGGAGAAGCGAAACAAGGGCGGTAGTTCAAACTGTAATAAAAACAAAATGAAAAGCTCTCGGGGATATGTTAACAGGCCTAATCCGTCGCAGTGATTAACCTCCAGCTGCCAGTCAACCTTGAACCCGCGCCGGCAGCTGTTCTGCATCCCTCTGACCATGCAGACTAACCGTGTCCCTTGCGAGTTTCCAAACAGCTTCCAGGTTTCGAAACCCTAGTCGCCTCCATGATCGCCTGCTCCCCTTTTCTTCATCAATAGACGCATGGAGTTCCTGAATTTGAATTTTATGCACATTCTTCTCTCATAGATTAGTGTAGGAAGTGTATTTCACTCCTTAGCTTCCTTTAGTATATTAGTTAGCTTCACATGAAAGTACATAAGTTAGGAGTATCTAATTTAAATAAGGGAAACCAACAACATCTTTAACACTATTGGGATATATAAAATGTATAATCTCAATCTCCTAATTCATACTCAAAAATTTGGAATAGGTGCACCACTAAAAGAGGAGGTACATTCAAAATTATGGGGCCAATAAGCCACCCATTTCCTTACCCAAGCATGTTCTAGACAAATTTTTTCTTTTAGAAACTTACTACAAATATTATTTGCATAGCCTTAACACCACTATATAATCCAAGATTAAAATGCAATACCTAACTCTACCCTACTTTGATAAGCACCTATACTTTTATACTTTGCTCACATAATAGCCAAAGTGAAGAAACTTACGAAATACTATTTAGACGAAGAACCTTTCAAGATGCATGACCCAAAGAACATTGTGGATGACCACATAAATAATCAAACATGATCATAGTCTACTCCCATGAGAAGTTTCTCAAAGAACATATTCATATCAATGATAACATACTTAAAGAAGTGAAAAAGAGACAATTAGGATTTCCCAATAAACCTTCATAGATTAAAATTACAATACATTCTAGAAACCGAAAATATTATAGCAAGGTTCAAAACTCACTTATCAATGTGAAAATAAGGTTGGAACTTTGAAATAAAATCCTTTGACAACTATTGTTCACATAGGGAAACCTAACCCTACCCATGAAGGCATGTAATTTATTCATATACAAATCAAAGGAACAATTCGACAACATGGTATCAATTTTTCCATCGTTACAAATATATGGGGCTTCTTAAAGCAATGAAAAATGCGTAAAGCAGGATAAACTCCAGTTATAAACCCTTTTATATGGCCCTTAGTTCTGATAGAGTCATCCACTCCCAAGGGAAATCCAACTCCTACTAGCAAAGAAGAAAGCCCTATCATATTTTTTACGCATGTGCATTTGTTACCTCACCATCTTTCTCAAGAGTTATCTAGCAAAGAATATTGATCTCAACTTTCAAAATTTCTTGCTTGATCCAAATAAGAAAGTTTTCATAAAAGGAAAATTCATTAAAAAAAATCAAGTAGGAAGCAAGGAAAATGATAATCTTAGAGAGAAGAGAGTAAGTGTTGGTGATAATTAAAGATATAGAGTCTGAAGCACTAGCATTAATAATTATTTCCTTAGCATAATTAAAATAGACCTAAGTTGGGAGAAATTCAAAGTAATAATGTTCAAATTGAGAATTTTGAAGTACTAGGTAGAGTATTAAAGAGCCATTTAATCAAATATAATGACCTTATTCAATTACATATACAAAATGAGTAAGAAACAATCTCAACAATAAGGAAATTGTGAGACATAATGCATAGTTTACACACCAATTTCAAAGTGATGTCCAAAATGATATCCTTGGTAGAGTGGACATTGGGAAACCTAGACCACAAGGAATAAGATTACCAATATCAAAGAATACATGCCCCATGTCTTGGTACTGTTGCCACAAAATCTAGGAGGCCTTAGAGAGGGGCACCCTACAAGACTATTACTAGACCAAGTGATAATAATGGGGTTATGGTCCATTGTCACCACAACCAAAACCCCATGCTATTTATGGAATTTGATCAATGGGAGAGTTTTGATATTGATATAAGTCACCTAATAGGTATTTTAAGCTCAAAGGTGAAAGATGAAAAAGAGGCCTCTAAGGGAAAGACACAATTTTGGCACAAGCCTCCAAGAGTAGGAAATTTTCTTTCCTTAGATAGGCGTCATTAGGGCTACACAAGACCTAGAGTTTGATTGATAGGTTGAGATTCAATATGACAATGTCAAGGTGAAAAGAAAGGGTTTCCTACAATGTTTTCCAACATGGTTAAGGCATATGAAACCCTCAACAAGCCCGCAGGTTGAAACTAAAACAAAACTAGGGTTTAACCTAGGGAAAATAACTAGGGAAAATAAATTTATGGATGAAATTGAAGTGAATGCCAACCAGAAGGAGTAATTTTTTGGAAACCAATATCCTCTTGATGTTTAGACTCTCTAACATTGAAAATTCATCTTCCTTAGGAATTCACACTTGGCCCTAGCTTGGCCACTTGGCCCTAAAGGGGCCAAATTAGGTCAAGAGAGAGAAGGAGAAAAATTATGGATTGGGTTGATCACAAACAAAGGACAACCAATGCCTAGCCTTAGGGTGGATGGAATCTATGGATGTTTGGGACTAGATAATCCTTGCAAAGGAGTAAGGATATTTTGATGCCCTAGCACCAAAACCCTAACTATTATCTTTGTGAGGGATTAAAGGCACTTAGGAGAGCTACAACATGAGTTCCCAAGGGGAATACCATTCACATGTTATATAATGAGTAATGCATGCAATAATGATATCTAACTTCTATACAATTTATTTTCAACAAATTAGGGCACAATAGAAAAACCCTAGATTACCAATATATTCCATACATTAGACATAAAGCATAAATTTATCAAATACAAGGCTCACTTACAAGATAACATGCATGAAATAATCTGCCATTGATCCAAGATAAATTTTCCAAAGACAAAGAAATAGCTCCAACACAAAATTCTTTCCATAGGTCACATCTCTCACACTAGTAAAGAAGGGTGAAATTATCCTAAGAGAGGTCAAAATCTCCAAGTGATGATGATTTACAAATGATCCTCTCCTCTACTTATATGAGGAGGCATAATGTATAATTACCCTAAAATCCCCTAAATCTCAAGTAAAATTACAATGATGAATTGGCTTACAAGCCAACTCACTATTCAAAACATAAAACATAAGAAATGACCCACATGTGGGAGTCATAAGGATGAAAATACTGACGTCATCCACTCATTGGGCTCTAATTGGCATGTGTTGAGGCTTTTGAGTTCCAAAAAAGGTGTATAAGATTTTAAAAATCATCTCCTGAGTTTTGGTCCTCAAGTATCTATCAGTACTCCTTTTTGGACCCCAAAATCCAACTTGGGGCACCAAAGGGGGTCTCATGGGTCTCCAAATGGTCAAAGTGTCAATCTTTGCTCCAACATTTAGGGCTTCCAAGGCGGTGTTATCCCTCCCATGTCTCAAGGGGTGAGACCATCCTCTTCTAGACCCTCAATCAACTGCCATCCCTTACAAAGTGCTAAGGCTGACTAGGGGCATGCTGGTTCGAGTTGCATCATCCCAAAAAGTCATCAAATATAGGGAAAAATCCAGAATGATGTGGGTGCTTGAGGTGCCCAAGGGTGTGTGTGATGCTATGCTATGGCTTGGAGTCCCATGGCTCACAATGATTCACCTATGGGTTTCAATATGATTCTCTGGAGGCCTAGACCTGTGGGTGAGGTGCCCAGGTCCTGGCTTGTGGAACCACCTAACAATCGCAATATAAAGTCTAATGCAAGCAACCAGTCATTAGGTGCAATAATCATTTTTGCATCTAAGTGACCAAGAGTGAATGCAAAGGAATATTTAGTACTTAAAATAAGGAGCCCCTTCCAAACTTAGGGTCTTGAATTTGCAAAGGTGTTTAATCCATTAGTAGGAGTGGCTAAAGGAAAACCCTATTAGGTGCTTATAGCCCTTAAAGGGAGGTAAAATTTCCCCAGTCCACCCTTCAATCAATAGGTGTTATGGGAATAATGATGACAACTGAGGGGAGAAGACTTCATGGCTAAGTACCATGGTCAAAGGGACCAAAATGACGGGGATCAACATATTGAGTGTAAATAAGTGGGGATGGATCAATTGTGGATGTATGAGTTACCAACTCAACCTTTTTTTTTCCACCCCTCTTGTGTGCCTTTTACTTTTGGTTGAATTTTCTTTGTATTATTTCTCGTAGATCAAAGGGTTAGAGCTTGCTTTGTATGATGTATATCAGTTGTATTGCCCCTTAATGATGAGGAAACACATTTCCCATTGACTTTGGGACATGTAAGGGTTCCTTTTATGATGTATAGGACTAACATGTTCTCTGGAACTAGGTGATGTCCATAATGAGTGAGGTAGATCTCATGCTAGGATTTTTCCAACATGCTAATGTGTATGTCCTAACCATCTTTTTCATTTTGATATTCTTTATTTTATTTTTATTGTGGCCATTATATGAACTTTCCTTTTCATTTAGCTACATCAACCTCCTTGAGCAAAGTTTCAGGCCCTACCTAGGTATGTAGATGTATGGGTTCCAAATCCTAGAGAACCAAAGTTGAACTCGAAGAATGAACGTACAATAAGGGCTTGCAGTGCAAGATGGAAAGTGGTAAGTATGGAATAGGGATAGATGGAACACACTATCTCAATCAAGTCACCCCTACTAGTGCCCCTCCTATACCCATGGGACCATTAAAGGAGGTACCATTGGACTAGGGATGAAAATTACCCCCCCTCCTATTTAAGGTGAGGGAATAATATCATAGTCAAAACCTCTCATTCTTCCAAGTTTCCCCATATTCCATATCAAAATCCAAAATAAAAAGAAGCATAAGCACCCGGTTCCAAAATGAATAAAGTACTTTTTTATTGGAGGCCCACTTTTTCCATATGCTGTTGTTGAATGGGTTTGAAGGCATATGATTGATGTAAGTGGCATAGATAAAATGACACATCATATGCTAGTGGTGGTTGTTAGGGGATGTTTTTTGGGTGGATGGATGCAAAGCGTGGGCGAAAAATTTCTCATGTGGGGTCACCCACTTTTGGTGGGTAATAGGTCCCACCTTAGTGTTTAATCACACTAAATAATTTCAAGATGTCTTATAGAATAAATTACTACTAATTGCAAATAAAAGCATGTCTGTATAAAAAAATTTAAAAAGGTTGTGTGTCCTAGATGGAACCCTTGCACTCTAGAGCGCAAGATATGTTGGTGACAATGAACTTTCTAATTCATATCAAAGACACTACTCTTGTACAACCACATAGTTTGAGCATGCACTTAGACAAAAGAAAGATGAGAGTAAAATACAAGTTATAGGCATCTATTGCATCAATGAGCTAGCCCTTGCTTACTATGTTGTCAAATGCATTAGAATCATACGATTCTTGGAAAACTTTATCTAAGAGCCCAAAGATGCAAAAAAAATGTTTAGCATTGAAATAGTCATATTGGTATCCCAATGTGAAGGGATTTTCCTCCCTCACACTATAGATGTTAGCACCAATTTAAAAAATGTAGAGTCTTTCCTTGAAAACAAATGAGGGATGTCACAGAAACACAAACTATGAATATCGCTCCATAGATGTATAAGGGAAACATTAAAAAACGAGTCTCACAAGTTTTTTTATTAAAAAATACAAATGTAAATAATACAATGTAATGTCGCCTCCTCTCACATCTACCCACTTTCACCAGCTTACCTGGGGTAAACATGAGATGAGGGGTTACTACGATATGACTTAACCTCCTAGATGACCTTAAGGAAATGGTTTCGACACAACTAGACCTTACTAACTTACCTTAGGTTCCACAAGACCCCCAGGAGTAACCCAACACCTCCAGGTGTCCTATCCCAGAGAAAACTCACCTTTTCCCTGACCTAGAGCCCTAGTCACTCCCTTGCTAAGGCCTCCATTCATCTATGGGTTCCCCATTGCTCCCATAGGCCTACATTAATGTGACTTCGGAATTTTTTTTCTAGTTTTGCGACAATGACTGCGAGAATTAAGGCTATTTTCCAAGGCTGGGGCTTAGCCTCTGCCTAGAAAGCTATGAAACTTCTATAATTCATAAAAGAAATGAATGAAATTCTTGTAAATAAAAAATTGGAACCAAGACTTGACCTGTGTTAGCCCCCTAAATTGCTCTCTTTTGGCCATTTTTCCCTTCCTAAATCATAACCATTTACCATTGTTTTACCTCTCTTATACACCCTCATCTTGCACTAGTCCAAGAACGATGACATATTTTGCATGAACTTTATATTTCATATTTTTAACTTAACTTAGCATTAATTAATTATTTATTACGTGATTTCTTGCTTATAATCACTCTTGTAACTTATCGATATCTCCAATGTTTGTTTGGTAGTCAAGTCCTTACCGTGACCACTGATCCTAGTGTAGGATCAGGTCTTGCACCGGTGCCAGCACAACAAATCTTTGCAGCAGATCCGGACCACCTTTAGCACCGCCTCGTTTTGCACCGCCTCAGCCACGACAGCAGGATAGATCTGAAGGCAGTCGAGCTTCAGCCATGATAGCAGGGTCAATCAAAGGTAGTTGAGATCAGATTTATGAAGAACGAACAGCTGGAGATTGGCTACGGCCAGTTTTGTTAAAATGCCTAATTTTAAAGGCCGAAAGCTAAATTCTGCATATCGGTTATGTAATTGGTTAAATGATCTTTTTGGCCTACGGCTAAAGATCTATATAACGAGGAATGTAAATAGGACGAGATAGTTTTTTCGATAGAGGTTGTATAGAATAGAGATACAACTAGGGAGGCGGTAACAGGCTTGTATTTTGTTATCGCCCAAATCTGGGCTGGACTATGTTTTCACGCATGTATTTGCCTCTATGGATTAATTATAAAGGGAGCTCCGCCTTATGTTTCATAAATCGTATTTCTGTGTTTGAAAGCTGATGAATTGATAAAGTACTGAGTAGCATTTCTATTTGAAAGGGAAACACGCTGGTTGGCTAGGGCCCAGCCAACCCAGCACGTTTACCCTATTTTCTATTCTTGTAATTTATGTTTATACTATCAAGAGTGATTTAATTTACAACACATGTATTCCTGTTAGAGTGAATGTGGATCTGCTGTGTGAAGTAGTTAAATTTCCTTTTCCCTACACCTGATTTTGGATTGGCTTTCCCCGCCTGGTCCAAGTAGGAGAAATAAACCTGCACCAGTGCACGTTAGTGTGCTATTCATTTTCTGCAGTTTTGTTTGATTGGCTTTCCCGCTTGGTCCAAGCAGGAGAAATAAACCTGCACCAGTGCACGTTGGTGTGCTATATTTTCTACAGTTTTGTTTGATTGGCTTTCCCACCTGGTCCAAGCAGGAGAAATAAACCTGCACCAGTGCACCTTGGTGTGCTATTCATTTTCTGTATTTTTTTTTGATTGATTTTCCCCGCCTGGTCCAAGCAGGAGAAATGACCCTGCACCAGTGCACGTTGGTGTGATGCAGCAAGCCTTTTTAGTTTACTTCCAACAGTTTTCTTGCTTTCATTAATACTTTATGACAGGATAAATGATATGGATTGTTTCTTTATTTCTACACTCTGTTAAAATCAGAAACATTCATTTTTATGTGTGAAATTTGATTTCATAGTATAATAACACTTGCAGTAACTAAGCACTTATTTCAAGAATTAAATGCTAAGTGTAAGAAGCTCTGATCTGGTGCAAGAACTAGTTTCTTGCCACGGGATCTGAGTTCTCTGAACCTGAGAAAGTTCAAGCCCTTGCATGAAGTAAAACACTTTTAGTACAGACGCCATTTATACACTCTGCATAAATCTCTGTTTCTGCACTAGTGCAAGCAGATTGCACTAGTTCAAGAAGGAAATCTTTACATAAGCAGGTTTGAAGGGCCCATCTGTTGAGACTGCTAAAGTGTCTCTGCTAAAGAAAACACACACACAGTAGTTAATTAATAGTTAGCTAGAGTGATTGCCCCTTTATTTCTAAGTTTCATTTGCAAATGCATTTTTCCTTGTTCCAGTCTTAGATTATTTTGATGGTTCAAGTTGCCTTTTTCTCTCTTTAGTTTGATTATGCAATCTTTCTTTTAAAGAAAGTAGGGATTGAGATTAGAAATATTCATACCATCTCTAGCATTTCCTGTGCTTTGTCTCTAAGTTTACAAATCCCCTGGGTTGACAATTTAAGTGTTGAGGAGTTTGCTTAAGTGTAATTCCTACACCCAACATTTTGGCGCCGTTGCCGGGGAGGCGATTTGATTTGGTAAGAATTTTCTAATTATACAATAGAGGTAATTTTTCCTTTATTTTTTCGCGGGAAAAACTTCTTTGAAGGAATTTTACTAGTGTTGATTAATTTCTGACAACATTTTTATTAGAAATTGTTTTTTATTTTTTATTTTTCTTTCTTTTTTGAAATGAATGCCTAGAAAAGGTAGGGGTTCAAATCCCACTAAGGGCTAAAAGAATTCTAAAAAAAATTCTCATTTTGGGTCTCCTTCTGTGAGCACAAAGCCTAATCCAATTCAAACTCATCACATAGGAACACTCCACCTGGATTCTGGTGACAACAACTCAGGTGTGGTTCAGTCTGTTGGGAGCAAAAGGGAAACAACGACAGACCATGAAGATCATGTGGAAGGGACTCGTGAAAACCAGGTAGGTGGGGAACAATCCACTTTTGTGTTTCCAATTGTGGACCCCGATACTGTGGCACAAATGAAGAATATTCCACCATAAACTCTCCCTCATTTCCATGGTAAAGTTCATGAAGATCCTGACTCTTTTTTTATTCGAGTTTGATATTTTGTGTAGAAGTTATGATTATTCAACTGATGCTCAAAAGCTAAGATTATGTCCTGTTACTCTCAAGGACTCAGCTTTATGTTGGTTTATGGGGTTAGGAGGAAACACTATAGCCTCTTGGCAACAGATGAAGAGAGTGTTTTTATCTAAATATCAAGAATATTGCAAAACTCAAGACATGCAGGATGAGATTTTACAATCATACAGGATGATGATGAAACTCTTGAAGATTACCTAGAAAGATTTCTGTATATTTTACAAAGGTCGAAACTTAAGCTTGATTCCAATATTATTAGAACCTTGTTCTTAAGAGGACTTATTGATAATGCTAGAAATAATTTAAATTTGTTAGGACAAGGTGATATTTCTCAGCAAACTTTCAAACAAATTTGTGAATTATGCAGGAAATTTTCAAGAAATCAGTATAGATCCAGTAGAGGAACTCGAAATAGAAATAGAAAAACCGAATCTATTGATGCTATGATTATTGGACTAGAAAATAAAATGGAAAACATGAAAATTGACATAATGAATACTGTTACTAAACAGTTGGACTCTTTAAAATTTCAGCAAAAACTCATGAAGGAACAAGAGTCATTAAGTATTTTCTGTCCTAAATGTAGAGACAAGCATCCTCCTAAAGAATGTCCTCTTAATTTGAAAGAAACTAATAAGTGTGCTATTTGTGCAGAAGACCATATCACAGAAAAATGTCCCTCTATACCAGGACTTAAAGCTGTATTTACAGGGGGACAACTTGAAGCTGAATACTTGTATGCTATGGGAGCAAAAAGAAATTGGCCTCAGGTAGGTGCAGGTATGGCTCCTGAATTTTCTCCACACTATTTTGGTTATAATTCACATGCATATTCTTATCCTAACACTAATCAGCAGTGGCAGTATGGAAACCAATATCAGCATGGGCAACCTTCTCAACCATGGCAACAAGGTTGGAGAGGGCCAACTCATTCTCCATATTCCTACCCGCTACCCATGCAGTCATATCCATCTACACATATACCTTATTCAATGCCTCAACCTCCGAGTCAGTCTACTCCACCATTACCTTTACCTCCACCTTTTCGACCTCCTCAGTTGCCTACTCAACCTATGCCCAATCCTAACAATAATAAAGTAGTGCAAATGATCTATGTAACAAACAAACCTTTATTCGAGTACCAGTCTATTCCAGTTGGGGTTCATGATATTCAACTAAGATCGGGAAGGACTGTAACAACAGAAAACCAGAAGCAACCTAGAGTGATTGTTGAAGAGAAAGAAGAAGAGGAAACTCTTAATCATTCTCCGAAAGTTGTCACTAAGCAGCCCTTACCCTCTGAATCCTTGCCATCTTCTTCCAACCAGCCTCCCTTACCAGAGATGCTAGTAATGGAAAGAAGTGAGCCTATTTCTGAGACTAGCTTGGCATCAGAGCTTTAGAATCTTTTCATTGAGATACCTTTGCTCCAAGACATCAAAGAGATCCCTATTTGTACCAATATTATTAAGGAACTCTGTCTCAAGAAGCCCGGGAGGAAGAGATTGGAACCCCAAACCATTCAATTTGTTGGTAGGGCAGTAGAGTTGATGACGAGATGTGTGTCTATGGAAAAATATACTGATCTCGGAAACCCTATTGTCTCAGTTCAGATTGGTAATGTCCTTGTCTCTAATGTTCTTATAGACCTGGGGGTAGCCATTAATGTCATGACTAAGCAAACCATATATCAACTTCGGTTATCTCATCTTCGCCCTACTCCCACTATGCTTGAATTAGCAGATATATGTAAAATTAAGCCAGAAGGAGTATTGGACGATGTGATCATCTCATTAGATTCTTGGGAATATCCTGCTGATTTCATTGTGCTTCAGCTAAAGAACCCAATAGGAGGACATCCCTTGATCTTGGGTTGACCATGGCTTGCTACAACCGATGCATATATTGGATGTCGCTCCGGTGATATGTATATTTCACATGGAGATTCTAGGAAGAAAGTTACCTTATACCCCCTGCTAGATCCATTTAGGACCTTCGAGATACTTTATGGTTAGATCAGAGCAGTGATGAGGAGACTCAACCCATTTCCTTTATCCATCAACATACTGGGTCTTCACAAGAAGATGAGATTCAAGATTTCCTGAATAATATAGACACTATGCCTAATTTTGAACGATTGAGCCAGATTTTCAGCCTAGATTTCCAAGATAACCATGATTCTCATTCTTCTGTATCGCTGCATTTGACCACCCCCTTGAGTACTCCTGAGCCTGATACTACTCTTTTTGAGATTAGCCCTGGTAAATCCTTGTATATTAGTTCAGATTTAGACTCATCTCAGCGAGAGCAGTCTGTGAATTTGTTGCAAAACCATCTTAGTGCCTTTGCATGGGGCTATGAAGATATGAAAGGTATCCCCCCTGGAACTTGTACACATCATATCTATATTCAGGAAGGAGCCCGACCTGTCCACAACCCCAAAGGAAAATGAATCCAGCTCTAAGAGATATTGTGAAGGAAGAAGTACATAAACTCTTGGATGCTGGTTTTATCTATCCTATTTCCGACAGTCAGTGGGTCTCTCCATTAGTGCTAGTACCTAAGAAAGATGGAAGATGGCGTATTTGTATTGATTATCGAGAATTAAACAAAGCCACTCTCAAAGATTACTTCCCTCTCCCTTTCATTGACCAGGTGCTTGATACCCTTGCAGGAAAGAAATATTTTTCCTTTTTGGATGGCTTCAGTGGTTATAACTAGATACAGATTGCACCCGAAGATCAGGATAAAACTACTTTTACATGTCCATGGGGTACATTTTCTTATAGAGTGCTTCCCTTTGGTTTATGTAATGCCCCGACTACCTTTCAAAGGGCAGTCCTGGCCATTTTTGCTGATCTAGAATTTGTAGAAATTTATATGGATGACTTTTTTGTGTTTGGTGATTCTTTTCAGGAAGCTCTCGAAAATCTGGAAAAAGTACTTCTTCATTGTCAAGAAGCCCATCTCGCCTTGAGTGACAAGAAATGTAGATTAATGTGCAAAGTGGGAGTGGTACTTGGCCATTTGATTTCTGGTAAAGGTATCCAGGTTGATCCAGCAAAGATCGAAATCATTCTGCATCTTCCTGCACCCAAAACTCAAAGGGAAGTAAGAGGTTTTTTAGGACATGCTGGTTACTATAAGAGATTCATTGAAATTTTTTCTAAGAGAGCTACTCCTCTTTTTCAACTTCTAGCTAAGGATAGTGAATTTTCTTGGACCACAGCTTGCCAACAGTCTTTTGAAACATTGAAGGAAAAGTTAGTACATGCACCAGTTTTAAGAGGTCCTAACTGGTCTCTGCCTTTTCATATTTCCTTTGATGCTTCAGATTTGGCTATTGGCACAACTTTAGGACAAGAGGAAAATAAACAATCCTATGCTATTTATTATATTAGTAAGAATTTGTCTTCCGCTGAATTAAATTATATAGTTACAGAGAAAGAGTTTTTAGCTGTAATTTTTGCAATTAATAAGTTCAGGCACTATATTACAGGATATGAAGTATTTGTACATACTGATCATTCCGCGATTAAATATTTGATGAATAAACCATTAACTAGCAGTAGAGTGACTAGGTGGTTACTATTGTTGCAGGAATTTAATATTACTATTGTTGATAGACCAGGAAAATCTAATGTTGTAGTAGATTTTCTTTCTAGATTAGATAATCCTGGTGAAGCAACTCCTGTTAATGATGATTTTTCGGATGAACATATTTTTGCTATGTCAAAAGATTCCCCATGGTTTTCTGACATTGCTAATTACTTGGTTACTGGGAAAACACCACCCCACCTGTCCGCGAGTGAAAAGCGAAGTATTGTTCAGAAAAGTGCTGCATATTCCTGGATTCAAGGAGATCGCTTTTACACTGGTCCAGATTTGATTATCTGTAGGTGTGTAAGAGAGGAGGAAGTGTTTGACATATTGAAATCTGCTCATGATGAACCTTTTGGAGGCCACTTCGCTGATAAGTGGACTGCATATAAAGTATTGCGTGATGGTTACTTTTGGCCTTCCTTGTTTAAGGATGCCAAACAGTATGTCAAGCGTTGTGATAGTTGTCAGTGAATGGCCCAGCCTAATCAAGCCAATGAAATGCCTTTATGCCCCCAAGTTATGATTGAGCCATTTGAAAAATGGGCTATTGATTTTATAGGGCCGATAAATCCAACATCATTAAGTAAAAAGCATATTTTGGTTTGTACAGATTTTCTTACGAAATGGGTAGAAGCTAAAGCTGTTTCTTTTGCTATAGAAAAAGTTGTTGTTGATTTTCTTTTTATTGAAATCTTTACTAGATTTGGTGTGCTTAGAGAAATTGTTTCTGACAATGGTCCATAGTTTATTTCTAATCTGGTACAGGGTGTGATGGAGCAATATAAGATCCGGCAAAGGAAATCCACGCCGTATCACCCGCAAGCAAATGGCCAGGTGGAATCCACGAACAAAGTGATCGAGTCCATTCTTACAAAGACAATCAATATGCATAAGAAGGACTGGGCTGAAAGATTACCAGAGGCTTTGTGGGCATACATAACCACTTGGAGAAATAGCACGAGACATACACCATATGAGTTGGTATATGGCAAACAGGTTCTAGCACCAATTCAATTCCATATCAAAACTTTCAGAATTGCAGTTCAGTTAGGACTAGATCTCTATGAGGCACAACAACAACGTCTTCTCCAATTAAATGAGTTAGATTAATTTCATAGGGATGTTGTTCAACAGAACATACTAATTCAACAACAACGTAAAAGGTGGCATGACAAGTCTATTCAGAAAAAAACAATTCTAACCAGGTGATTGGGTGCTCCTTTAGGATTCCAGATTTAAAATCTTTAAAGGGAAATTACATACACGTTGGATGGGACCTTATGAAGTGATCCGAGTATTTGAGAATGGAGCAGTAGAAGTTAAAACTATTGATGGAAAAAATTCAGTATTCTTGGTAAATGGACACAGGTTAAAGAAGTATTTTCAGCCACCTACCAGGACAGATTTTACACAATAGGTCCAACAAGAATTTTTGACGATAGTGGTGAATGGTAATACCAACCTTTTGAAAAAATGAATTCTCTTTCTTCTTAAAAAAAAATTAAAATTAAAAATAAAAAATAAGAAAAAAGTAAAGAAAAAATATTTTCCTGTAATTATGAAAATCAGTTCGCTGACATGATTGTAGAAGGGTCAACTTGAAAACCAACTTGCTGGAAGGAAGATCAAGAATTTCTAATAAAAAGAAAATGTTGCCTGATCTTTAGATATGCTAGCTACCACCAAGTAAAAGCAGGTTCAACAGAACCAACCTTTATACAATTGGGGTAATTATCATGGATATTTTTACTCAAGTAACGCTTAATTTTCGTTGCAGTTATTTTTTCTTGCACCAGTGTAGGTAGACCTTCCAGAATTTTTTTTTCCTTTCTTCATATTCCATTTTCATAATATTCCCTCAGTTTTCTTCTTTAATCCCATAATGATTAACCTTCCCACATTCTTCTAAATTTACCCTGTCCGCTTCGAAGAAATCCCACTTTACCCTTGAAATTTTTTCCCTATCCCACTTCTATTTATTCCCTCTTTTGGTACTATTCTTGGAATCCCTGTAACAGAATTCCTTCCCATTCTGAAATTTCCCTTTTCGCACTTCTTTATTCCCTCATGAATTTATTGCAGGATCCCGCACACAAAGAGCAAAAGGATATGCTTGAAGCATCAAGAAAGGGCGAAGCAAATTTTTAGTATAAGTTGAGGAAGTCATGTGAAAATCCAGCCTATATTTTATTTAAATTCTCTGTTTTTAGATATTATGCTTGCACTAGTGCAAGCATGTTGTCCTATATGATAAAGCAAGCAGAATGGTACCAACAGAATAACATAATTTAAGCGGTGCAAGCAGATCAGTGCAAGCATGCACCCCGTTAGCAACATAGTACAAGTTATTTTTATAGCATATGACATAGGAAAGTGGTTATCATGAAAATTTATATGAAGTCCTTTCATTTCACCAACGAGTACTTATGCTATCATACTAACTAGGAGAAAATTATTTAAAGTACAAGGTGTTTTTTAAGTTAGAAATCATGATCTTTTTAATGAATGCTAAGTTCTTTTTTTGAATTATGAAGGAATGCGGAAATGTTTTAACCATTGCTTGGACATAATTACCCCTCTCTACCATAATCCTAAACATCCTTCACTCATAATTATTACCTCACCTAGCCATTAAACTGCCGCCGCAAGTACCAATCCGGCCTAACCTCAAAGATGCCGTGCATCTACGGTGAATGAACTGGTGATACGATGGAAAGGATGGTGGACAGTTGGATCGCTATTTATAAGGATCAATTTCCTCGGTATTGCATGTAAAATTTCAGAACTCGACTGTTCATAGCCATTAAGCAGCGATGCCGCCTGTTCGGAACGAACCCTCATCTCTCAGCAAAATAGAGCAGACCGCCGAGTATCGCAATAGTCTTGCACTATTGCGAGACTCAGGTTTTCTTCTGTTTCTGCAGAAGTTTGACGGGCATGATAAAGAAGTGGCTTTACAGTTTGCAAGGAGTTTCAGAAACGTCCGAGTGAAAATTGGGCCTCTCAAATTTAAAGTTACAGAAGAATTCATAGCAGCAGCGACAAGGTTAGAGAACATTGGAGAACAATGGTTTAAGAATCAGAAGCTAGAAAGGAAACGCTGGCAGCGTTTCGTTGTTGATAAGAAGATAGAGGTAGACTGGAAGGTAGGAGTTCCGCGCAGTGCCCTATTGGGTCAGTGGAAAGACCTCCTTTTCATTCTACAGAAGTTTGTGACTTGCGAGGGAAGATACACCCGCACCTTGGTATACCATTTTAGAATGCTGCAACATTTTGAAGCTGGCTGGCACGTCTGGTGGAGGATGAATTTCCCCTATTTCTTGCTTAAGAGCTTGGAGAAAATGGCTAAAAGCGTACAGGACAGAAGGGCAGACCAGGCCGACACAAGGTTATATCATCACGGCCTGATAAAAATCTTGGTCCTGAAACAGCTGGAAGTGAAAGGTATGACATGGGAGGTGCTGTTAAAACAGCTGCACAAAGGGACAGCTGTTGGAAAGGAGATAGAGGACCCCGCCAGCACAAGCAAGGGCCTGAGAAAAAATGAAAAGGGAAGTCCTTCTTGCACTAGTGCAAAAAGGAAACGATCTGAAAAAGCAGAAAAGGCCTCATCTTCAAATAAGAAGACAGCTAGCACACCAGTTGAAGAGACCCCTTCGACCCCCGAAAATGACAACCTGTTAGTCCTTGCGGATGCAACAAAGTTTGCAGAGGTTGAGGACGATGCTCTGTTGGCCAATTTTATCAAAAAGCCCCGGAAAAAAGAATAAAGTTTCTGATGCAGGCAAAGAACCACAGTCCCCACAGGGCGTGGAATCCCCTCCTGCACCAGTACAAGAAGAAGCACCAGTGTGAGAAGAAGAACTGGAGAAAGAAGTAGAAAATGAAGAAGCAGAAGAAGAAGAGACAAGAGGAGAAGAACTAGACAACGAAGAAACAAAAGAAGAAGAAGCAGGAGGAGAAGAATCCGAAGAAGAAGAGGTGGAATCCAAAAAAGAAGAGGCAGAACCCACAAAAGAAGAAGTAGAAGAAGAAGAAGAACCAGAAGAAAAGGGACCAGAGGGAGAAGAGTTCCCTGATGTAACCATGGCAGATATGGAGGTCCTCGAGGAAGACACAACCCCTACCGAAACAGAAAAAGAAAAAGAGTTGGTAACTCCTACTGCTCGGGTAGTTGAGTTAGAGCTTCAAGTGCAGAACTTAGAGCAGCTTGTAGCCAAAGCGCAGGAGGATAAAGAACAGAGCAGAGGAGAATTAACGGTAGAAATCCAGAAGAGGAAAAGAGAAGTTAAAGTCTGGAAGTACCGAGCTGTGCAATGTTTTAGGCGACTTAAAAAGGTGACAAAGAAGTTAAAGAACATCAGAAAGAAGAAGTCTGAAACATTGTAGGGTGATGACAGTATGCTAGAGCAGGATTGAGCTGGAGTGCTTAAAGTTTTGAAGTTTTTTTGTAGAGGTAAAGAGTTGTGTGAGGACACAACAGTTTAGGGATGGGAGGATGTTAGCCCCCTAAATTGCTCTCTTTTGGCCATTTTTCCCTTCCTAAATCATAACCATTTACCGCTATTCTACCTCTCTTATACACCCTCATCTTGCACTAGTCCAAGAACAATGACATATTTCGCATGAAATTTATATTTCATATTTTTAACTTAACTTAGCATTAATTAATTATTTATTATGTGATTTCTTGCTTGTAATCACTCTTGTAACTTATCGATATCTCCAATGTTTTTTTGGTAGTTAAGTGCTTATCGTGACCGCTGATCCTAGTGCAGGATCGGATCTTGCACCGGTGCCAGCACAACGAATATTTGCAGCAGATCCGGACCTCCTTGATCACCGCCTCATTTTGCGCCGCCTCAACCACGACAGCATGATAGATTTGAAGGCAGCTGAGCTTCAGCCATGATAGCAAGGTCAAGCAAAGGTAGCTGAGATCGGATTTATGAAGAACGAATAGCTGGAGATTGGCTACGACCAATTTTGTTAAACTGCCTAATTTTAAAGGCCGAAAGCTAAATTCTGCATATCGGTTATGTAATTGGTTAAACGATCTTTTTGGCCTTCGACCAAAGATCTATATAACGAGGAATGTAAATAGGATGAGATAGTTTTTTCGATAGAGTTTGTATATAACAGAGATACAACCAGGGAGGCGGTAACAGGCTTGTATTTTGTTATCGCCCAAATCTGGGCTGGACTATGTATTCACACATGTATTTGCTTCTATGAATTAATAAGAAAGGGAGCTCCGCCTTATGTTTCATAAATCGTATTTTTGTGTTTGAAAGCTGATGAATTGATAAAGTACTGAGTAGCATTTCTATTTGAAAGGGAAACACGCTGGTTGGTTAGGGCCCAGCTAAGCCAACACATTTACCCTATTTTCTGTTCTTGTAATTTATGTTTATACTGTCAAGAGTGATTTAATTTACAGCACATGTATTCCTGTTAGAGTGAAAGCGGATCGACTGTGTGAAGTAGTTAAATTTCCTTTTCCCTGCACCTAATTTCGGATTGGGTTTCCTCGCCTGGTCCAAGTAGGAGAAATAAACTTGCACCAGTGCACGTTGGTGTGCTATTCATTTTCTGCAGTTTTGTTTGATTGGCTTTCCCGCCTGGTCCAAGCAGGAGAAATAAACCTTCACCAGTGTACGTTAGCGTGCTATTAATTTTCTGCAGTTTTGTTTGATTGGATTTCCCGCCTGGTCCAAGCAGGAGAAATAAACCTACACTAGTGCACGTTGGTGTGCTATTCATTTTCTGCAGTTTTGTTTGATTGATTTTCTCTACCTGGTCCAAGCAGGAGAAATGACCCTGCCCTAGTGCACGTTGGTGTGATGAAGCAAGCCTTTTTAGTTTACTTCCAACAGTTTTCTTGCTTTCATTAATACTTCATGACATGATAAATGATATGGATTGTTTCTTTATTTCTGCACTCTGTTAAAATCAGAAACATTCATTTTTATGTGTGAAATTTGATTTCACAGTATAATAACACTTGCAGTAACTAAGCACTTATTTCAAGAATTAAATGCTAAGTGTAAGAAGCTCTGATCTGGTGCAAGAACTAGTTTCTTGCCATGGGATCTGAGTGCTCTGAACTCGAGAAAGTTCAAGCCCTTGCACGAAGTAAAACACTTTTATTACAGACACCATTTATACCCTCTGCATAAATCTCTGTTTTTGCACTAGTGCAAGACAGATTAGTGCAAGAAGGAAATCTTTACATAAGCAGGTTTGAAGGGCCCATCTGTTGAGATTGCTAAAGTGTCTCTGCTAAAGAAAACACACACTTAGTATTCAATCAATAGTTAGCTAGAGTGATTGCCCCTTTATTTCTAAGTTTCTTTTGATGGTTCAAGTTTCCTTTTTCTCTCTTTAGTTTGATTCTGCAATCTTTCCTTTAAAGAAGGTAGGGATTGAAATTAGAAATATTCATACCATCTCTGGCATTGCCTGTGCTTTGTCTTTAAGTTTACGAATCCCCCTGGTTGACAATTTAAGTGTTGAGGAGTTTGCTTAAGTGTAATTTCTACACCGAACAACCTGACCATGACCAACCAGGGCTGATATTCTATTAAACAATTGGTAGATATGCAACCTACAGGTCATGAATGCAAGTCGGAACATAAGGGACTAAAAACTTATCTGAGGTTTAACAAGAAGGGTCTCTACCTTCTCACATTAGTTATCATAACACCAATTAGGTATTACATTCATTATTTATTCAGTTATGAGTGAAAACATGAAAAGAGCCATGACTAAGACCTATCATAAAACCATGCTTATAACTAGCATATAACCATATAAATAACCATAAGAGAACATCCATTAAATCCACATAATAACAAATAAATTTCCTTACCAAAAGCAAGAGAAACTTAGCTTTTATTAACCATAGGCAATTACCAACTGGGTTAGGGACTTCCATGTTCCACCCAACCATAGATTAGTTGAGCCAAATCTCTCTTTAGCCAGTCGCCCCTTGCCATATTCCAAGCATGATTATGGGATCTCATGGGATAAACCAATCCAAGACAACCAAGGGAATCCAAGGGTTAAAAAACCTCCATCCTCTCCATACTGTGATCAGACCCAAACCAGTATCAAGATCACAAAACCGAACCGAGCTTGGATGCCTCAGAATTTCTTCACCATCCTTGAGGAATTTCCCATATTCACCCTCAGGATTTACTGTGTATTCCACCACTACCAGTTAAGGGATTCCTAGGCCTTTGGGAATTTTCCCGAGACCACCGCACCCCAGATTCTGAAACCATTCGACAATCCAAAGCTCAAACTAAGAACAATCCCATCACACCATGACTATCTGGAAATGGAAAGGCTAGGTTAAAATCCAATTTCGAATCTCGACAAAATCCATGCCAATGAAAACAAAAGAACCAAATACCAACATGCACATACCATGCATGTCAAAACCAGCTAGGAAATCACACATGCAATAAGTTACTTGCAAGTATTCCTGATGAAGTTGCTTGATCCTTGCATTCCTTTGCTTTCCTTGTCCTTCTTTTCTTTTCCTTTCCTTTCCTTGCTTGCTTACTTTCTTGCTCCTCTTGGCGCTTTCTCCTCTCTGAGACAAATTCTAACACTAAATTGACAAAAGGATGACAAAAACCACCAATTGATGCTTTGAGGTCTTGTTATTGATGAGGCCTATAATTCATTCAATTTTCCATTATTTTCCTTCATTTTCATCCTCACATGCAACCTATGACCTTTCACCTTCCTTTTCTCCTAATTTCCATTATTTTCATAAATAATATGCTAAAAATACATTTTTTCCTTTCCAAAGCCTTAGTCATTGCCTTTACCAATTTACTTAGCGATAAACACATCAAGTGATGCCCACTAGGATATTTTTCCCAACATTCATCTTGGAATAAGTGTCCCTTGCCTGTGGTATTATTTTACCTTTATTAACTTTTATTACATGAACTTTTAACTCGGGGCTATTACAAACCCCTCCCCCTTAGGGGAACATCTTCCTCAATGTTAAACCACACCTAGACCTAGAAAAAATATTGAACAGAAAAAACATATTGCCTATGGAGCTTTACAACCCAACTCGTTGCAGTATTTACAATAACGTCCTGCTCAAAAGAAAAACCATCACGTAAAACATGACAACATGACAACCATACCGCTTATTGGAGCTTTATAGGTTAACTCATTATGGTATTTACAATAGCAACCATACATAAATATGTACAAATACCAAGACTCATTTTCCTTCATCGGAAATAAATGAAGGACACATAGCCCACATTTGACCATCCATCTCGCATTTAGCTTCATCGGGCCCAAAGTGCTTCCATTGTAATTTAACCTACACGAGTGCTCTGTTCCAGAGCACGAGATGTTTTTGCTGCAATATGCATTGGGGTTCCGGCTAGAATTCTCCTTCTTGCTCCACCTACAATACAAACCGATCAATAACATGATCAAAATCCTTTACATATATTTTTAGAAATTAAACATGAAAAACGTCGTGGACTTTCACTATTCGAGGCAGTGCAAGTCCGTAGGCCACCGATCCAATCCTCTCAAGGATCTCAAAAGGTCTGCAATACCATGGTGCCAAATTGGCACATGATCCGATCCTCAAGGATATCTTCTTGGGCTTGATGCTCAAATACACATGCTCCCCTACCTGAAACTCCTTAAATTCCTTGTGCTGGTCTGCATAACTTTTATGCCATGTGCTGCCTTTAGATTCTTCTTTATAACCTACGTTTCATGTTCCATGTCTGCCAACATGTCTGATCCAATAACTACCCTATTCACTTTATCACTCCAGTTGATGGGAGTGTTACAACTCCACCCATACAGTACCTCAAACAAACTCATCCTCAGTGACTCTTGTTAACTATTGTTGTATGAAAACTCAACCAATGGAAGCTACTCCTCCCATCTCCTCTGTTGACTCATGACATACATCCTCAACATGTCCTCCAATATCATATTGAACCTCTCTATCTATCAATATATCTGTGGATGATAAATTATGCTGAAGGCAAACTTTGTCCCCAATCCTGCAAACAACTCCTTCCAAAATTTGGAAGTGAACTTGGAATCCCTATCCGACACAATCTTCTTTGGAACACCATGCAATCTAGAACAAACAAAGTTTGTTCTTCAATTTAAATACTCTAGAACACTTGGAATATGTATATCTTCATTGAAAATACAATATTATATATTAAATGTATGAATAAGGATGATGTTACAATGAGAGTAAGGGGCCTGCTTATATATTAGGCAGGTGCCTCTTTATGGAGAGTCATGTCCCATTTAGACATGCCTCTTCAACCTAATTAATAATTAACTAATCATTATTACAATTATCCTCACTACTTATATTTATATTATTTTTATATATTTTATTCGTAACATTGCCTTCCTCCTCAAAAAAGCTTTGTCCTCAAAGATTATTAATGAAAAAGGCTTGATCGCTTTTTCCGTTTCGAATGTCTTCTCATATTGACACTATCATCTTTGTTGATACAAGTTGATATGGTATTCTAAGTGAAAAATAAAACTGTTGCACTTAGAAGGGATCAGACCATTCTAGATTAATCTTCTGTGGAATATTCTGATCACTGGAATTTCGTAACGAATTATCATCATAGGATTGGATTGAGGTTACATCAATATTGTTTGGAACATCAGTTTGTTGTTTCTGTTATGAATGGTCCTGATATGTAACTTGGTTGAGTTGTCTACTCTCATGATTCAGATGTCAATAGGGAACTTTCTTGGTTTGACTTTCCCTTATTAGGTATGGAAATTTTTTGATTTCCTTCTGGTACTATGGTTGTTGAGTTAGGTACACAATCTTTTTTTGGAATTTTCATCATCTGAATTGTAACATGTGAGTGTGTTTTTCCTTCAACTGATTAATCCTCTTCTTGAGTTCTGCTATTGACTGGTTCAGTATTTGTTTCTTTATCTTCAACTGGGGATGTTACGACTGGCGACTTCGATACTTCTTCTTGAATACAACGTTCTAACTTTTATTTTAACGACTTCTTGTCCTTCTTAAGCTTTTCAATTTGTGTTAGTAATTTTTCGCTATGATCCTTAAGTCACAAAACTTTTTCATCTCTATCAACAATGATTTTGTCAATTTTATTTTGCATATTTTATAGTACTTTTTTACCTTCTTGAAAAATTACTTTCGAAATATCTTCTATGTCTTTTGGTATTAGTGAATTCGGCTTCACTGTAAGATATTGTAGAGTTATTTTTTTCTTTTTGTATGAAAATGTTAAAACTTCTTTTTCTTATTTAGGATGAAGGAACCAAGGGTTTCCATCTAGGGTGAACCCAAAATAATGTCACCTTGATCGCTCCGTAGGGTTTGAACTGAGAAGTTCGATATAAATGTATAATCCTCAATGTTTAACTGTAAATTGGTTAGGTCATATTTTTTGTTGCCAAAACAATCTAATTTTTTGATTACATTTGACTTTGAGATCACTAATTGGTTTGCTATTTTAGGCGTTATATAATTTTTATCTTCGACAGGTGAGATAGAAATAGTGACATCTTTTCCCACAATGGACCCTTTAATTCTAAATATCATTGAAGCATAATTACGTGAAGTCTTCAGAAATCTTCCTTCATTCAATTCCAAATTAGACTGCATTTTTACTTTGTTGAGATGAACTTGGGGTTTTTTAAAGTAATTTTTTTTAATAATAAATATCCCCCTTTTCTATTTATTTATTTATTTTCTTTTGAATAGATTTTATCTTATAAGGTAGGTTAAGCCTTCAATTAACTTTAACATTTGTGGATATCTCCGACTCCAAATTCTTAGTAAAAAAATATTATATAACTTATTTTCCAATATAATTTTTTCTTTCCTTGTTTCCTTTTGTATTGTAATGAAAAACACTTTAAAAATTGTCCTTATCAATCTTGTCTCCTAACGAATATGATATGTAGCCTTCACTCTTATGAATACAAAATGTACCAATAATTACAAGGATTCGTTTATGCTAGCGGCTTATCAATGGATATTGTATAGGGGTGCGACTGTACCTTTGTGTCTGTTAATATGGCACCATCGATGGTTGATTCTACCACAAAAGCATTGAGATGTTAGGTTTAAATGGTAACAAAGAATTTCTTTTCAAAATATCGCTTCTGCCACGAAATTTTATTGTTGGTTCACTCTTGTTGCAATCTTCAACTGAGCATACAGTGGATCGAAACAACATATGGACTAATATTATTTTGGTTGGCAACTATGGTTTTGTTGCGGACTGTCAAAGGGCAGGGTGAGATGACGACAAGGTGTATTTCTAAACTGGCTGGCGGCAAGGCGTATTTCTCACGAAGGAAGAGTTGGCGGTGGCAACTTGAGAGGCCAGATAATGGCATATGCAGCTGCAACGTCGGTGAGATGAGGCAGACAAATCTGTTGGTTATTTTGTGGCTGCAACGGCTAATGGAATGGATGTTGTTGCTGGCTCAGTCAACAATCGACGCGGGCCAGGTAAGTCAACAATTTTGTGGCTTCTGATGCATCGTTGTATTACAACGTATACATATTTTTTTTTTTTTATAATATTTTGTTTTCTTGTTTTGTTTTTTTTTTTTAATTTTTTTAATAATTATTTTTTTGTTGTTTTTTTATATTGATTTTTTTTAATATATATATATATATATATATATATATATTTAAATTCTTTTTTTTTTTTTTTTTTTCTTGTTTAAATACTATTATTTTTTTTCTTTAAATGACCAAGGGCCTGATGGCGAAAATGGAGACCCTCTAAAAACTTGTAGCGAAATGCTCAAATGACAACAAGGTTGACGAATTTCAATGGCCAAGGATCAGATCAGATTGGCTCTATGCAGCGGTTGAGTAGCCATAAGATCGGACAAATTTGACACCAAATGGAACGAACAAAGTTTGTTCTTCAATTTAAATACTCTAGAAGACTTGGAATATGTAGATCTTCATTGAAGATACAAGATTATATATTAAATGTATAACTAAGAATGATGTTACAATGAGAGTGGGGGACCTGATTATATATTAGGCAGGTGCCTCTTCATGGAGAGTCATGCATCTTCAACCTAATTACTAATTAACTAATCATTATTACAATTAACCTCATTACTTATATATATATATATATATATATATATATATATATATATATATATATTTTATTCATAACACAATAGACCGATCTACATAATGAAGACTTGTGCTACCTCACTAGCTGAATAAGTAGTCTTCACTGGAATGAAGTGAGCTACCTTGCTCAACCTTTCAACCACAACCATGATAGAATCATTCTGCCTCGATGTCCTTAGAAGACCTGTAATGAAATCCATCGAAATGACCTTCCATTTCCACTCTAGAATTGGAATAGGCTTAAGAAGCCCATTTGAATGCTTACACTCTACTTTGATTTGTTGACAATCCAAACATCTCGCCACGAACTCTACCACTTCCTTCTTTAAATTTGGCCAGTAGTAGAACTTCTTTACTATTGTCAACATATTTTGATATTCTAGGTGACCTGAATATGGTTTTACATGAAACTCCCTCAAGATAAGCTTCTTGAGTTCACTATCATCCAACGCATAGATCATGTCCCTAAATCTCACCAAGACATCTGCTGTAATATGATAATCCACATCCTTATCACCTGTACCCTATTGTAATTTGAGCATAAGCTACCTGTACCTTTCATCCAGATGTCATGCCTCTAATATTTGATCTTGTAAATATTTCCCATATGAGCTCACTGTTGCAACATGGTTCAACTGCACTTTCCTACTGAGAGCATCCGTAAACCTATTCTCCTTATGCTTGATTTATTTGATCTCAAAGTCAAACTCACTAATGGTATCCAACCATCTAGCTTTCCTGGCTGTTAGATTCGGATGGTCAAACATATATCTTAGTCCACTGTGATCACTCATCAACACAAACCTCCTGCCAAGAAGATAATGTCTCCACATCTTCAAGGCATGAATAATAGCTTCCAACTCAAGATCATGAGTCACGTAGTTCTTCTCATGCTCATTCAGTTTCCTGGACTCATAACATATCACTTGTCCCTCCTACATAAGGACACCATCAATCCATCTCTTGTAAGCATCTGTACATATTGCAAATTATTTATTCGGATCTGCAATCTTTAACATTGGAGAATTTGTCAACAACTGCTTCAACTACTCAAAACTAGCTGCACACTCCTCTGTCCACTCAAACTTCTGACCTTTCCTCTGTAATGATGTAATATGATATGCAATGTGTGAGAAGTTCCTCATGAACCTCCTGCAGTAACCTTCTAAGCCCATGAATGATTTGACTTCCTCCACATTTCTAGGAGTTGCCCACTCCATGATAGCCTTTATCTTTTCCAGGTCTACTGTTATGCCATTCTTGGAAACAACATATCACGAGTAGTGTACTCCTATCTAAAAGAAACACTGCTGCTAAATGCTCGACACACTCTGCCTCATTCTTAGAATATATCAAGATGTCATCAATAATAAACTTATCTAGATAAGGATGCAACACACTATTCAACAAACACAAAAAAGTAGTTGGATCATTAGTCAAACAGAATGGAACTACAACAAACTCATAATGCCCATACTTGGTCCTGAAGGAAGTCTTGTAGATGTATTCTTCTTTGATGCATACCTGATGGTATCATGACCACATATCTATCTTTGAGAACATTGTTTCTCCATTCAACTGATCAAACAATTCGTCATCCTCGGAAATGGATACTTGTTCTTGATCGTCACCTTATTCAATTGCCTATAATCAATGCACAATATAGGAGTACCATCCTTCTTCTTCATGAACAATATCAGTGCACCCCAAGGTGATACACTTGTCCTAATGTATCCCTTGTTAAGCATTTCATTCCACTGTAACTTTAACTCTACTATTTTTGGAGTGCTCATCCTATAAGGTTCCTTTGATGCTGGTGTTTCCCCTGGTACCAAATCAATAGAAAAGTATACTTCCCTATGCAGAGTCAACTCTAGAATATCTATTGGAAAAACATCCTGAAACTGTTGCAATACAAGGTACCTCTTGAATATTTTTGCATCCTCAACATCCTTACCCTTGTCACTAGAAATATGAACTACAAACATCACACACCCTTTCTTTCAATTGCACTTAGCTTGCATAGCGGTAACCATCCTCATTGATGTAGAATTCTTCTTTCCTTGTAATATTCTCTTCTCTCCATTATCATCCAGGCACTCAATAGCCTTGTCACAGAAATCTACTTTGGTCTTGTGAAGATACAACCAATCCATATCCAAAACCATACTATATGATCCCAGTGGCAGTACATTAAAATGAGATGTTGTAGGCATACCATTCAACTCAAATGCACAAGCTCATACCCAGTGATGAACTCTCTTCTTTGTACCTATAGCTAACTACACCAACCAAGACTCTGCATGCACTTCTTTTCTCAAGCCACACTTATCCACTAGGTCAACAATAACATAACTATAATTACATCCAGGATCAATCAAAATAGAAATAAATTGATCAAAAATCTTACCATCCATCTCAATGATACATGCCTAGTGATTTGCCTGCTTGTTGTCCACAACTACATAAATCCAAGGAAAACTATGACCAACATCCCCAACTATTTTCGTCTCCTGAGAGCTATATATTTGAGGCCTACCTCCCTGGTACAATGGGCAATCCTTCTTATGATGATCTTTACCACATATCCAACACTACAATGATGCTCTACTATCACCTCTAGTTTGCTGCTCTCCAGACTGAGAAACATGTCCCTTCTCAACTACACTGAACTTCTTGTAAGGAGCAACATTTTCTTTCTCACTTGCATCTTGAGGTCTTCCTCACTTTGGTGGCCATTTTCCTTTTACTTTCTCATTTCCCTTTAAGTCGCGTTTAGGCTTAGATTTTCACTTTCAATGCTCATAACAATGCTCCAATTTCCATATGGCTTCCTCTAATGATCTAGGCTCATCAAACTCAATATGGTCTCTATATTTTGTTGGCAATCTATTGATGAATCTCTAGATCTTGGCCTTCTCCTCCTTGAGATATGGCACATACCTCAACAACTCCAAGAATTTGTTGGTATACTCATCATCTATCATAGAACCCATCTACAACTCATGAAACTCCTTATCTCTATCATCATATTACCTCTCTGATATGTATTTCTTCTTGAATATCCTCTCAAAATCATCCCAAATCAACTCTTCTTCCCCAATTCCCTTGACATTCTTCACATCTTCCCACCAGATATTTGCCTTCCCTTTAAGACTGAAGATGGATATCTTGGCTTTCATGTTCTCTGAGTAGCTATGCAATCTGAATAATTTCTTCATTCCAAGCAACCATGTCTCTACATATTCTATATTCTTCATCTTTCAATCAAATGTAGGAGGCTTGAATTTCTTGAACTCCTTAGGTAAGTACTCCCTCCTCCTATAAGGATGATGATGGTGATGATTGTAATGATGTCTCTTGGATGAGAAACTAGAATGATGTCCATACATACCAATCTTCCTGTCAAGTGTATATAGTGATCTACCACCTCTAACTATGTCCCCTATATCCAACCTATATCCAGACCGAGATTTGCTACCATAGGCTCCATTAGTTTTCTCTTCCTGCTCTTGACTGATTCTCATTTGTCCCTGTTTCTGTAACTCTAACAAGCTTTGAAGGATTGCTACATTAACCTCTACCTACTTCTCCTAAGCCATTGCAAGTCTTTCCTGAGCCTCAACCAAACTGTCATTGTCTGCTTTGCAACTTTTGATCTCTACCCTAAAGCTCCTTAATGTATCTGCTATACCAGGAGAATACTCTTCTCCTTGCTACCCAACTGATCTATAGGAAGTGTCATGGGAACTGTAGTCTACCATTTTTCTTGTCATCTTGAATTCTCTTCTTCTTGCAAGTATACCATGTTAGATAAACCAAATAGATACCAAAACCAAATCCATACCTTAGTGATGTTCAGGGGAGGCTTATCTCATCTACAAGATTAGTCCACCTTAACATGTACATGTATAATAATAACCATATCCATGTAATAATATAACATCACAACAACATCATGCATGATCATACCAACTGTATACTTTGATCCCATGCATGACAACCATAACCTTGACAACATCAAACTTACCCAAAGAGAGTGAAACCATTCTCTGATACCACTTTGTGTTATCGGATATGACCCAAATAGAGTGCAACTCGCTCTGATATCACCCTTTGGTATCAGATATGACCCAAAGAGAGCGCAATCTGCTCTGATACCACCCTGTAACGCCACCTTCTCTCACATCTACCCACTTTCACCACTTACCTTGGGTAAACATGAGATGAGGGGTTACTATGATATGACTCAACCTCCTAGATGACCTTATGGAAATGGAGTCAACACAACTATACCTTATTGACTTCCCTTAGGTGCCACAGGACCCGTAGGAGTAACACAACCCCTCCAGATGTCCAATCCCTGAGATAACTCACCTTTTCCCTGACCTAAAGCCCCAGTCACTCCCTTACCAAGGCCTCCATGTGACTATGGGTTCCCAGTCGCTCCCATAGGCCTGTATCAATGCGGCTTTGGCCTTTTTCTAGCAGTGCTGCGCCAAACGACTGCGAGAATTAAGGCTATTTTCCAGGGCTGGAGCTTACCCTCTGCCCAGAAAGCTATGAAACTTCTAGAATTCATAAAATACATAAATATAATTCTTGTAAATAAAAAACTGGAACTAGGATTTGAATTGACCATCCCCAACCAGGACTGACATTTTGTCAAACACTTGGTACATATGAAACCTATAGGTCATGAATGCAAGTCTGAACATAAGGGACTAAAAACTTATTTGAGGTTTAACAAGAAGGGTCTCTACCTTCTCACATTAGTTTTCATAACACCAATTATGTCTTGCATTTGTTATTTATTTAGTTATAAGTGAAAACATGAAAAGAGCCATAACTAAGATTTGTCATAAAACCATGCTTATAACCAACATATAACCAGATAAATAACCACAAGAGAAATCCACTAAAGTGACATGATAACTAGTACATTTCCTTACCAAAAGCAAGAGAAACTTAGCTTTTATTAACCATAGGCAATTACCAACCAGGTTTAGGACTTCCACATTCCACCCAACCATAGATTAGTTGAGCCAAATCTCTCTTCAGCCAATCACCCTCGTGCCATATTCCAAGAATGAATGTGGGATGTCATGGGATAAACCAATCCAAAGACAACCAAGGGAATCCAAAGGTTAAACCACCTCCACCCTCTCCATATCGTGATCACACCTAAACTGGTGTTGAGATCACAAAACTGAACCAAGCTTGGATACCTCAGAATTTCTTCATCATCCTTGAGGATTTTTCCCATATCCACCCTTAGGCTTTACCGTGTATCTCGCCCTTATCCATCAAGGGATTCCTAGGCCTTTGGGAATTTCTTGAGACCTCCTCACCCTAGATTCTAAAACCATTCGACAATCCAAAGTTCAAACCGAGAACAATCTCATCACACAATGGCTATTCGAAAATGGCAAGGCTAGGCTAAAATCCACTATCGAATCCTGAAAATATCCATGCCAATGACAGTAAAAGAACCAAATACCAACATGCACATACCATGCATGTCAAAACCAACTAGGAAATCACACATGTAATCTGTTACTTGCAAGTATTCCCACTGAAGTTGCTTGATCCTTACCTTCATTTGCCTTCCTTGCCCTTATTTGCTTTTCCTTTCCTTTCCTTCCTTGCTTACTTTCTTTCTCCTCTTGGTGCTTTCTCCCCTCTGAGACAAATTATAACACTAAATTGAAAAAATATAACAAAAGCTACCAACTGATGCTTTGAGGTATTTTTATTGATGATGCCTTTAATTTCTTCAATTTTCCATTATTTTCCTTCATTTTCCTCCTCATATGCAACCTGTGATATTTGAAATTCCTTTTCTGCTAATTTCCATTATTTTCATAAATACAATGTCAAAAATACCTTTTTTCCTTTCTGAAGCCTTAGCCATTGCCTTTGCCAATTTCCTTAGCCATAAACACATCAAGTGATGCCCACTAGGATATTTTTCCCACATTCAACTTGGAATAAGTGTCCCTTGCTTGTGGTCTTATTTTACCTTTATTAACTTTTATTACATGAGCTTTTAACCTCGGGTTATTACATACAAAAATCAAGACACTTTTCTTTGGGATATTAGGATATGGAACACTTTTGTTGCAGTTTTTACTTTACATAATGTCTTTGATCTATAATGAGTTTGACAAGAAATAACATTTTTATTTGGAACCCCTATTTTTATATCTTTTAGAAACAAGAATGAATTCATATGTTTATTGGATGAGTGAATGGTTTTGTATTGAATTGCAGTTATTACGTTCTCTTTTAGAATGTATTTCATTTTATTTGCATGCTTAGACAATTAAATTGAGACTTATATCTTGTTTAATTATTCTAGAAATATCACAAGTAATCAATTATTTCCTATTGGAATCACATAGATAAATTATTGTGGTGGTTTTCTTGTGTGAACACTAAAACTCACTCTCTGCTTTTGTTTTCCAATGTTTTAAGCTTCGATTTCATATAAAATATTAACTCATGTATATATTAATTTTTGGATGTATAAACTCTCTCTCTCTCTCTCTCTCTCTCACACACACACACACACGCACGTGCGTATAGACTCTCTCTCTCTCTCTCTCACACACACACACACACACACACACACACAGAGGAAAAGCTCAAACAAGATAAACTCTCAGTAATGCCATTAAATTAGGGATATATCCATAGGAATTAGAATTTAATCACGAATTTCAACATGATTCATTCATTACTTTGATGGGGCATTTGGACCCATCAATAACTAGAAGAAATAAATTGGATATGAAAATCTCTTTTAATTTTAATATATACTCTTAGGAAAGACACTTGGAAAATATATACCCATATAACAAAAATGAAAGCAAGGCAATGCCTCTCTTCTAGTGAAAGGTCACCCAACCAAGCATGTAGAATCCCCCTTAGATTGGAAAATAAAATACAAATATCCTAATGCTTTGGAAAACTAAAATCTAACAAGTCTACAATGACATACCTAAATCCTAAGAGTTTTCCAAAGAATTTATACTTGGAAAGATACTAGTAAAGGATAAGGAAATGATTATCTAATTTTAGAGACAACTCATCTCAATTGTTCAAAATTCACAAGAGACTTTTTAGTAATATTATTGTCAACACAACATTTACAATGTCAACCATTATAGAAAGCTCCAACATAAGATCATGATCTATCACCCATTCAACAAGAGGTGAAGGATTAAGAGATGCAAGATTCAAGAATCTTACTGAAAACTTATCATTGCTTGAATTCAATTCCTAAGAAGTATTGAATGGTTAAGCAACACTTTCAAAATATATTAGAGAGAAGAAAGAGAGAACGATGTATATAACCTTCAGTTTTCATACCTGAAAGTCCTATAAAATCATTTTTTCTTTTAGTGGTTACACAACAACTCCCTGTTATAGAGAAACTTCAAAAAAATGTTAAAAATGTTGTAACTATGTTTTCAAATTTGAATCCTATAACAACTCATAAATTAGTAAGTGTAGCAATGAGACTATGATTAGTTGCATTAGGGAATTTGTAGCACTAATTCAATTTGGGATTTAACAACAACTACCTTCACCAATGATCTAGGTTGTACAAGGAATGAAACAAAAGGTTAGAAATGAAATGAAACACATGCATATAGAAATATAACAAAGAGCATAGTGATATAGTGAAAACCAAACTCTAGTAAATAAAATAACAGAATAATGTATAACACAACCTAGTTAGAATGGTAGTATATATCTTTGAAGAGAGAGAGATGAAAACTACAAGAATTCACAAAATATATCACAAAAGGCCGAAGGAATGGCATTTTAACATAAATAAAGAACCCTAGAGGTCCAAAACCATAACTCTAGAAGTTGAAGCACCAAAAGGTTTGCGAGCCCCAAGGTGGTTAGTTGGTACATCAACCTCCTAAAGGTGCAAAATTTGCATACAATCTCCAATTGTGGTGCACAGTAGCTCATTGGAAATATTACTCCAAGGAATACAACCCTGAATGGGGCTAGGATATATAATGATAACCATTTCCCCTTATAATAAAAAAAAAAAAATCATTTAGGGCCTCAAAACATGCTCACAAGTTTGGGACCCAAAAAAATTTGAAAAATTGCCAATAAAATAGAGAATGGTTGATTCAATGGAAGAGGTGGGTGGCCATCGATATACACATGGATCATTCCTACCCACTTAGGAAGAAATGGTATCCATTGCAGCAATTTCCCTTATCATATGGGGAAACTTCTATTGAATTTGGCTCTTGGTGAGCCACTTGCCTTGGTGAAGAAGCTACCATGTTTTGACAACTCAATAGAGTTGTATGTGTTGTTGGTGAGTATCATTTGTCTTGGTGTCCATGATTCAATTAACTATATCTTGTTTAATGTAGTCATGATTGAATTCGACGGGGGTCAACTACTTAACTACCTCTGAGGTGTCCAACAAAGGTGTAAAAGATGGTTGGAGCAAATCCACATTAAAATTTGGGTGTAAGCTGAGGAAAGCGAGGAATTCTCAATTCAAAAGTATTTTCACCCAAATCCTTTTTTATTGTGTAAGGCCCATATCATAATGGCCTAAGCTTCCTATGGGGGCCTATGAGGCATTCCTTCTGTAAATGCAACAACACCTTATTGCCATCCTAAAACTTGTGTGGAACCCTGTGATAGTGATGTCACTGTTGTACTTGGCATTTACTTTTTGTAGGATATCATGAAATTATTGTTGGATCCATTCAATAAATTTAACTACTCTGTCTAATTGAGAATGGAAGGAATCTGTTGGTAAAGGTGCAATGAGAATAACTACATCAATTGGGGGAAATGGTTGGAATCCAAAGCACACTTGAAAAGGATTGTGGCCAATAGAGCCATGAAGGGATCTATTATCACTATGTTGAACATATGGAAGGCTATTTTACCATGTCTTGGAGTCACACATGTGAAAGATATGCATAATCATCCCATTGACCATTTCTGTTTTTCCATCTGTTTGAGGATGAAAAGTGGCCAATTCCATCAACTTGGTATTCATAAAAAAACATAGGTTGGAGCAGAAGGCATTGAGGAACTTGTTTTCCCTACTTGAAATAATGGTCAATGGTAACCCAAAATCAACCCAAATATTCTTAAAGAAGAGTTTAACATTGGCTATAACTATGATATTGTTCTTGTATGGTTCCAAAATGGTCATCTTAAAGAACAAGTTGACAACCACAAACACATCATCATTAATGCTTGGTGGAGGGAAAGTCTGACATGTAATCCATGGAGACTGACTTCGAGGGATTGTTTGGGTAGATAGAGGAGTGTACATCCCTTGCTTCTTAATGGTTCATTTAGAAATGGAACAAACAATGAAAAATATGATATACTATTGGGCATCCTATTGAAGCTTTGGCCATTAGAAATACATCTAAAGTACTACTATTTTCTTCTCCACCAAAGTTCCTTGCCACCCGACTATAATGTGCCTCTTAGATCAGATTAGAACACTCACTTGAAGAGAAACAAACATGTCCCAAGTAGCACAAGAGCACATCCTAGAGGTGGAAATGTAGAATTGTTTTCCTATAATCAACATTTGGTATGTGGTACCGAAGTTAGAGTTGATGTTGTATAATTGTGGTCACCTAGAGGTCTCATGCCCACAAGAGTTAAAAACCATGGTTAGCATCACAGTTGGAAGCCGACTGAGGAAGTTTGCAACGTGATTGATGTTTCCCTTCTTGTATTTTAAGTTTAAGTGGAATTGTTGTAGGTATGTGGACCAGTTCTGATGGTGGTTATTTTATAGCTTTCCTTGTGTTTGTATGAATTGTAGAGGCCTGTGATCAATGTGGGTGGCCATCTTATTTCTTAGAATATAATGGTTAAATTGTCAACATGTCTACATGGTGGAGTACATATCCTTGTCATAGGTGGTTTATCTTTGGACAGTATTAGAGGGTACTTCACTGTGATAGGCCACTAGGTGTCCTTGATAAATGAAGAATGCACATATAGCATAGTCGAAGGCATTTATCTCAATCTCAAATGGATATTGCAGGCTTGGTAAGGTGAGGAGTGGTGCAAATAAGTGGCTCCTAGTGAGGAGATGTCTAAGAAATCTATATATGTTTGGATGTACCTATGTATACCACTACAATACTTTAAAATTAGGTTTCACTCAAAGTCTCTAATACCTTAATTTGAGTGAAACTTATGGACAACATTAGTGTACTCCAACATCGTCTTTTATCTTTCTTGTCCCAGGGTTTTCCATCTCATGTACTAGTCATCATAGTTCCATATAGGGTAGAATTCCCCCTTAAGGGCATCAAAAAAAGCTTCCCAAGTGGGTCCTACCTTGAATATGACAGACTCATTCTCATTGTGTCTCTCCCTATGTTGATGGTGCTAGACCCGCCAACATTCCGGGGATCTCCCCGGTAAGAAGTCTCAACTAGACCTTAGACCATTTGGATTAGGAGTCCCAACAGTGGGTGGTAATGTAATGCCTTGACCACGATAGCGCATAGAGATAATTATGATAAATTTGGGCTGAAGCAAGTGTGTGACCATGCAACCAGTCAAATGAGATGCATGGGGGTTTTAACACACAAAGGGGAAAAGGAAGTGTGCCCCTTAGAAGCCTATAATAGTACGCAACTCAAAAATAACACACGAGCATAATGACATCACAAGCTAAGACACAAAATAGTCCACAAATTAAAGTGACATGTTAATCCAACAACACACATTCAACAAGATTCATACAATTGCATATAAAGTATTTCATAAGAAAATGCGTAAGTTAAACAACATACATTGCTAAAGAAACCAGAATAGTCCAACTACAATAACAACACATGCATGAAATCGTGTTGGCTCTATTATTGATGATTGCTACCCCCAATAGTGGAACATTACAGTCAAGAACACTTTCTCCTCCAAAGAAGTATACTCGCTCTAAGCTGTGGAGAAGCCAAGGCTCGTCACAATACTCCCCAAGTCTTTTCTAAGCCTAAACCTAGCCAAAAGCTTGGTCTATGAGTTATGAGGTTCTATTTATAACAAGGGGTGGGGTGACCCTTGACATTCCCCTTTGCGACTCTTTGACTACCCTCATGACTCTTCAACTTCTTTACAAATAACTCATTACATAATATGATGACCTTTCATATTCCACTAATGACACTTGGAATTTCACTTACAACATATTTACAAATAATATTACATTTTTCACATGTACCCATGTGAGATAAGATAGGCTAGAGATAGCTTAACAAGATAAAACTCTATGACTCTGAAGTTTGGGGAAAGAGCAACTTGGCAACCTCCACTTGGTGCTTCTTAGTTATGTACTCATGCCAAGCTTGGTATTGTGAGATGATGTCCTCAAACTACTTGATGGTGTCTTTATGATAGTGGGATCTTGCCTCCAAAGCATCTGGGTATATGGTCTTGGAACCTGTATCCAACTCATCTTGAAGCATGTGAAACATGGTATTGACCATGATGGGACCACCAATGTACTTCTGCATGTTATGTGCACTGAGCTCCAATTCATCCCTGGTGGCCTTTGCCTTAGCTACTCCATCTACCTATCGATCTCTAGCAAGACTTGGTTCTTGTCTTTAGCCTCGGTGAGGGAACCGATTGAAGGGATCCTATACATTCTCACCATGACATCCAAACTCTTATACAACCATGTGTATGAGGCTTGTATTTTGGTGACGAATGGGGCAAGCCGCTCATAGTTCTAGATCAACATTCTGACATTTTCTTTCTCCAGCTCTGCCTGAGGCTTCATCATATTTGGAAAGTGAAGCGAGGCTCCTTTGTACCACATTGTCCACTCTTGCACATGGGCGATGGAAACATGTATGTCCCTGAGAGTTTGAATTTTTTTTTGCTCCGCTTCTTTAAGCCATACACATGGACAACTACTTTATGCATGGTGACAAATCTATCATAGAACTTCTGCATGGTAGTCTCAAGTGTTGATACTTCGTCAAGTATAACTTTACTCATCTCTGCCATTATAGAAACTGTGCCCTACTCTCTGAGTTGTTCTTCCTCTTGCCTGACTTCCTATAATTTCTTTTCCATTTGTTCATTCTCGGCCAATAGGAACTTAACATTCGAGCTCGGTGCTCTTGCATAGGCCAAGGTGGCATCGGAAATGGTAGCTCGATGTTGTTTGAAATCTGACACTATCACCCTTTTGTTCATGAATGCAGGTGATGCGTGATCATCCAGAAAGTGTTTCCTTCGTGCCTGTACAATCTTCTTTTGCAACTCATCTAATGAAAGAATGTACACATCCATAACCAGATAACCATCAAGGAGAACAACCTCTCCTTTCTCACTCGGGACTAGTTCTGACATTGGAGGTGGAGGAGAGTGAGGTGACCTTGGGTGCTCTTGGAATGATGTTGGTGTCTTCATTTTGTGGCTCATCCCCCAATTCCATGTCTGTCACTTCGATGAGTTTCTCAATCTACTGAGAAAGCTCCTGATCCTGCATCTGTTCACCCTATTCTTCAACTGTCGGTTGTTTAGACTCCTAAACCTATATGGGCGTTGTTTTCTTTGTCATCGCGCCTTGCCTTTCTTCTTCCTCCTATTTCTACTTTTCTTCCCTTTCTATCCTTCTCAACTCCTTCTCTTCCTTCAACTTGTTCTCTGTTTTCTGCAATTTTTGTTTTTCTTCCTCTAGCCTTTTATTTTCTTTCTTACTTCACTCTTACCTCTTTACCTGTTGCTGCCTCTTTTCCTCCGCTGCCAAAGTTGGTTTCTCAGTGATAGGATTTTCTCTCATCTTGTAGCTTTGTCTATCCTCTTGGTTCTCGACAATATTCCTCTTACCTTTGTCCTTCACTAGATTATTTCTTATTTTTGTTGTTGTTGTTTCTTCTTGTGCTGCTACTACCTGCAAAGCAGCCTTCCAAGCTATGGCTATATTGACCAGCTCATGGAGCTTGCAGTCATTGTAACAATATCTCCAAGGGTCCTCCTCGTGCCAGTGAAATGTCCCATGGATCCATGGATAGTACACCTTCATACAATGGTTCTTGCAAATACCGTGGGGATCATATGGATTGAAGTATTTGGTGCTGAACTCGAACTTCAATATCTCCTTAGCTTTGGCATCAACATCTTTCAAGCTCTTAATCTCATATAACCCAATTCGAAAAGGAAGAGTGGACCATGGTGCCTTCTTCTTCCTATGCAGTCCTGATGATAACCCTATGGAGAGGTGATATGAGACCTCTTTCATGACCAACTTGTTTGTGGCATACCTTGGTAGAACATGTAGAGGCTTCTCTTCACCAAACACTATGATGAAGGTGCCACTGGGTGAGGCATACCAATCTGCAATGTTAAGTATCACCTCCATCGCTTCTTGGGACATGCAAGGTGGATCCCGCTCAAAGATCAGCTTGTACAACGGGATGATGAAATGGTCAGTCAACCTTGCCATTACTCCTCGGTAGCTGCAGTCAGAAAGAAACTTGCAATAAATATTGACAACAGTCTCTTTTGATGTCCATGTCCAACTCATGCCAGGAAACTGTTGTTGGGCACAAATTACATCTAGTAAGTATGTAGACATGTAGAATCTCGCTTGCTCATCCTTGGGCAGATTCTGGGTGTTAGTCACATGGACTTTCAACTGATGAGCCAACAAGTCCGACCAGTTGAAGGGCCTTCCATCACTCACCAACTAGTCTAACACAACTACCCAACCTTCAGGAAAGGTCTCGGTGCTCTCTTGACCATATATTTGGCATGCAAAGATGATCAAGAACTAGTAGGCCTTCCTGAGAGACTTTGTCTTGTAAACATGATTGGGTGTTTGTTTGAACTTTGACGACTCTTTCACCCAACGCTTGACTATATCTCTTGTGTTCACTTGGTTATGGGTGGAATAGAAAAGTGTGTCCATGTGCCTCACCGACTAAGGTAAATGACACATCTGATAATAGTTCTCTACCATGAAGGTGGAAATTTCTATCTTGTTGGCATTGTTGAATGTCATAGCGTCTGGATACATGTGTGAGATAATCCAGCTGATAATTTCCACACATGGGAAGGCGGGGTACCTGCATGAAACCTTGTAAAATCCTGATCGCTGGATATTGATATAAGCCTTTCGGTCCTCTAAGTCCTCCTTAAAGTCCTCTGCAAATGTCAACTTCATGCCTTTCTTAATGAAAAATTGAGTGTCTGCATAAACTAACAAGTTAACTCACACCTTCTCAACTGTTTCCCCAATACTACTCTTGACAGTTTCCTTTGATGCATCTCTCTTGGAAGCCATGTTAACTGTAACTGCTAGAGACGTGCTCAACCACTGTTGTACCTGGAGATAGAGAGGACACTCATGGCATGCAAATGTTATCTTAAAACCAAAATCACTTCAAGATAAGACCAAAGCAACAAAATGGGTAAATGCTGGGAGGGATTGTGCAATCCTGGTTCACATAGGTTACTGGTTTCTTGATAGAACTGTGCATTGCATAGTCATAGAAGTCAGTGAGAGAGGCATGCTGACTAGAACTGTGAAATGCACAGTTCAGTCTAGGAGAGACTGTGCATTGCACAGTCTCAGTGTATAGGACTGGGAGGTTGACTCTTGGAACTGTGTAGTGCGCATTTGGAGCCATCCCAGGGCAACCTTTACACAATTACAGAAGCCAAGGTTGGGCCTTGATTTCCCAAAATGTGAAGTGCATGCAAGGGAAGGCGAGATTCGGGCAAGGCAAGCTCAGATCTGCCCAAGAGGAGTGTGAAATTGAGCAGATCTGAAGGATGGTGTGATGCTGAGTGCATATGTGACTGAGTGATGATTCAAGTAAGTAAAACAAGTGCATGAATCAATCAAACTGAAGAAAAATGAAGCATGTGGAGAGAGTCACCGTAACGATGACCGTTAGTGCAAAAATTAGGTAATGCATGTGACACTCGGGAAAGGCAATGCAAAACTTAAAAAAAAACTTCTACAAGATAAAAAAAGTTAAAACACTAGCAGTCGTTCAAAAAAATAAGTGAAACAACACTCTCACAAGCTAAACAAGAAAAAGCAACAAAAAAGCAGCAAAAGACTAGAAAATCAAGACTTACCCAGAAAAGAGATGACGATCACACTGAAGGTTCCTTGATCTCTTCCGGAATGCTAGATCTCAAAGATCGAATGTGAAAATGAGATCTAGTTGTGACGATTAAATAGATTTGGTCGATTTAGGGTTTATGACGCGAAGGCCAAAAATCAACGAAAAAGCGACACTTGGCAGCAGTTTCCTAAATAACTCAAGTGTCTCCTATGGGCTGCTAAAAATAGATCCCTATTTTCTATGGATGCTTTTTCACTTTTTCTTTTTTTGTTTTTGTTTTCGGGAAAAGTTGCCAAGCATTTCCAGTAGAGATTGCGCAGTTCTGGGAAGCACTGGGCAACTCACTGGCTCACGCACTGAGTAGCTTATGAGAAAGAGGCTTCTGCATAATTTCTGGGTTGAGTGGCTATGGGATGCCTCTCAAGCTCTGCGCAATTTCCCAGCTGAAGGCTGGCTATAGCAAATTTGGAGCTAAAGGCTCACTGTCATCTTGAACTGCGCAATTCCTGAGAGCAAGGTTGGTTGACCTCAAGGATTGCACAGTTCTCTAAGGCAAGCCCGAAGATGGGGGGAAACCAGGTCAAGAGATCGGCTTGTGGGTTATGCAGCACATGCAGTAAGAAAACACAAGCAATGATGCAAATATGAGGCTCAATCAAAGCACGAGTACATGGGTCAGTGCAAGATGAATTGCTGTAATTTAGAAAGGAGGCTCCAAAACGAAGCATAGGCAACATTTTGGAGGGTGGTTGTAGCCGCTACAACACATTGTAACATTCCCACCAATCCTTGACATGAGGAAGGGACTTTAGGAGTGCAAATGTGAAATTTTCATTATAAAAAAATTGGGCAGAGTAGTATCCCTCTAATAGATTTAACCTTTTCTCTAAAGCATATACATCTATTTGGCCTTCAAATAAAGGGATATCAGAGTTAATTTGTACCTTGTATGGTGTTGAACCACCAAAATGATTGTTGGTTGAAGGTGCCTCGACCATTGTTGGAAGTTGTCAAAGGATCGGGGAAAAATTGTCCATCATCTCATCCCTTTTTCATATGAGTGCTTCATTGAGAAATAACTTAATATGATCTCCTACTTCATCATATTTCTTTTCTTCCATCAGGGGGGCCATTTGGGTTGGTGTGAGTGATCTTTCCCAAGTGAAATTAGCTCAAGACCGAACTCTCTATACCTTGACCTCATTGGCGAGATACATTTAGAAACAAAAAGGGGCATATTACTTTGATACCACTAATCCAGGTTGTACAACGAATGAAATGAAAGGTAGGAAAGGAAATGAAACACAGACACAAAGAAATATAACAGAGAGCATAGTAATATAGTGAAAACCAAACTTCTATTAATAAATAAAATAATAGAATAATATAGAACACAAACTGGCTAGAATTGTGGTACCTATCTATGAAGAAAGATATAGAGGCTACATGTATTGGAAAAGGCTACCACAATAGGCTGTAGTAATGGAATTTTAACATAAATAAATAACCCTAGAGGTCAAAAACCATAACCATAGAAGTTGAAATGCAAAAATATTTATGGACTTGGAGGTGGTTAGTTGCTATATCAACTTCCCGGGGCACAACTTTTGGATATAATCTTTATTTGAGGTGCATAGTAGCTCATTGGAAATAATTTTCCAAGGAAGATAAATTTCATTTGGGGCTAGGGTTTCAATTTATGCCATGGAAACCATGGCCCTTTGATTTCCAAAAAACATCGTTTAGGGTCTTGAAATGGCCTAAGAAGTTTGGGACCTAGAAGCCATGGAAAAATGTAAAGAATATTAAGAACCATTTAGTGATTGGAAGTAGTGGGTGGCCACCAATATCCACCTAGAACAACCAAAAATCATTGCCATATAAGGTAATAGTTACTACTAAAAAACAATTATTTTCCTTCAACACCCACTTTTATTTCGAAAGGTGTTATATGTACTCCAATGTCTAATGGAGATAACAAATTTGAAGGGCATAGTGCCCTTCTAAGGTTTCATTATTTTCTTATAGTCTATGATTTTCAAAGTTGTGGGTTGCCTACTTATACCTTTTTTGGCAATTTGGTTAGATGAAGGTGTAATTAAAAAAGAGAAAAAGGTATATGTAAGAAATCACTCTGGCTAAATGCATTGTCATTTTTTTGGATAAAATATCATGGAAGATCATTGACAATGTATTAACAATGTGTTGTAGTTGCTACAACAACCCCCCAAAATTTTTGCCCGAATACCCAAATTTTGTGTGCCCCCTTGCTTTTCAATGTTTTGACAGGTATGCTTATGTCTTGAGTTGGTTATATCCTTTAATGAACCAATTATCTATGGAAGGTTATGGTTGTTCATGTTTTATAAGGCACAATGCCTATGCCCACCTTGCCTCATGATGGTTCTCATTCTTTTGAATGCATTGTGTTTTGTAAAGGTGTTGCTTCATTTACATGCTTTTAAAACTTTATATTACCACACCATGCATTGCAATTTACCAACATTAATTTTATTTTGCATGAGTGAAATGATATCCATGCCTTACCTTGGTTCTATCCCTCTAAGGTGCATGTTCAATCTTAAATTCTTATGTCATAATAATAACCACATCTTGCTGGAAATTGCATTACATATCAATGCCATTCTCAGTCATTAAGTTAATTTACATGCTTGGACATTATATTGGTTTAAGGAAATATTTTACCCATGCATTCAAATCTCCATTTATTGCATTACATATTGTTCTTTCAAGAAAACCAATTGAAGCATCCTTATCATGTGTATTTGCAAAATCTCTTAAAGGTCTCTTATAGTTTTGAAGATCAACATTCAAATTGTAAATCTCATCATTGTATTGCTTATATAAGACACTGAAATATTTACATTTACACATACACACGATTTCAAACGAAAGAAACATTAAAGGTTGCATTCGTGAAAATCATCAAAATATGTACTAATTGTCTTAGCATTGAGATTATGTTTTGTTAATAATAGTTATCTTCTTGCAATGTGGTTTGATAGTGCAGTACAAGACATTGAAATATTTACATTTACACATACACACGATTTCAAATGAAAGAAACATTAAAGGATGCATTCGTGAAAATCATCAAAATATTTACTAATTGTCTTAGCATTGAGATTATGTTTGGTTAATAATAGTTATCTTCTTGCAATGTGGTCTGATAGTTATTTTACTTAGGCCAAAGTTTTGGTTGCAAGGATGCAATGTAATAATGTGCTATAAGACTATGAGAGTGTGATACGATGGAAGAATCATAATGCAATGAGATGATGATCAAAGCATGTGCATGTGATGAAGGCTATGACAACATGATGTGATAAGAGACAAATTCCATCATAGGGATGAAATGAAAGAATGTGATAATGTGCTGTTATGGGGCTATGAGGATGTGATGTGATGAAAGACTGCAAGGCTATGATAATGTGTGTGGGCGATCAATGGAAGCTATGATAAAGAGCTACAATGGATATTATGTTAAAGCATTGCAATGAAACACTATATGAAAATGCATGCGATGAAAGACTATCTTAAAGGTTGAACATGAAATGAAGACAATGTTAAGGCATTAATTCCAATGCATTAAAGACTATGTTAAAAACTGAGAAGAAAGATCACGATAATGCACTACAATGGATGCATGTGATGGAAAACTACATGCCATTAACGCATGAAATGAAGACAATGATAAAAACAAAAAAGTGAAGAATAAGCTATATTGCAAAAAAAATGCATTTGAATGCTATGTTACTTATAGTATCTGAATGGTCTACTATTTGACATGACTACAAAAGAAAACATTTTACAAGTCAAGACAATGAAGATGTTGTTTATAACATTGAATACATACCAGGAGGAGGGGGATTGATTGATCATGTGAAACAGAGTGACATCTGAAGCAGTGAAGACAAAGGATGAGCATTATATGTTCATGCAGGTTCTAAAAAAGAATAAAATTGAATTAGAATAGTAGACGACGGCGATGCCTGAGATGATGAAACATTTTCAGAGACTCTTCAAGTGAGGGACACCTCTAAAGACAAGTTAGTAAAAGTCTATTTGCTTATTAGGTCGATGATCAATTTAATAGTTGGAGTGCTTATGCTAATTAATATTGGAAAGGCTCATGATAATATCTAAGAGACTCAATATCTGAGCCATGGAATTGGATTAAATGTAGAGGTGATTTAAGATTTGAGTGTGGTACACACGATGACAAGATTCCTCAAGATATTTTCATTGGCCGAAAATATTTCCAAGCACTATTCGAACCAATATGATAGCCATACATGCTAGTTTGAAACTTTCATAAAAGTTTGTATTTTGGAATGTTGCTAGAGGAATGAGCTGAATACAGGTGGTATCCTTTGCAAATCGATTCCAAACACCAAAATTTGAGAGACCAGAGTTGGTTATGAGACTTGCTTAGCATTTGACATCTAAAACTACAAAAATACCGTCATCCTCAACACTATCATAGATCACCTGTGGCAGGTTCCTTAGATCATATACTTGACAAGATTGTAATAAGCCAATTTGTTGGGCATATTTCTATAAAATCCAATTGCATCGACCACATTAGACCAAAAGGTTGACATATCCACAAAGGTTACACATTGAATAAATTACAACCTATTTATCATATCATATAAAGGTGACCACTATTTCGCTACCCTTTGCGAGTGTGATTATAAAAGTCATGACGTGATTGAATAAATCTAAAATTGTAATCGTTAGTCGAAAGGATAGACATGAAGCCCTATATCACTAAAGTGTGATCACATGAGAAAAGGATTTTTCACACTCTTGTAATTTAGAACAACAAGTCTCACCCCTTCTATTATACATTTCCCACCGTTGATTATGCACAATTGCAAGGGAATATTGCTACTAAATACACTAAGCACTAAAATGTAAGGAAATTATCTTGCACTAAAACGCAAGGATAATGAAGCCCATCTAAGGATGCATTGCATACCTCCTAAACTTCCAATGGAAAAATCTAATGAAAAGTATAAATAACCCAATAGTCAACTGCTTATATTGAATACAAAGACAATATTGAAAAGAATAGGCCTCAAGAGAGGTTTGTAACACTCGATATCACATTATATGGTAGGATAACATTGGGATTAACTGTAGAAACGAGATAGATATCTCATACCATAAGTACTTCATCTATTGTGATAACGAATCAACCTATTACAAATTGTTCTAAAGATAAAAATGAAGAACACACTTTAAAGTAGAAAAGGGAAGAAGCATTTATGAAAGAATGCGATTAGACTGCTGACGATTTGGACAAGTTTTATGAATATGATGCGAACTAGAGGAAGTTGTCAAAAGAAGAAATATTGGAACTCACAAAACTATTCAACGATGAGTTAACATTGGACAACATTTGCCAAGACTTATAGCATATTTTAGTGTAATAATGATTTCCATAAAATAACATGCTTCTATGCCATGTGAAAGGAGAATAAATGTTTGTATACCAAAATATATTAAAGGGACACCTCAAATGTCGAATTAAAGTTCAAGAAAATTCATTAGTTTAGAATTATAATGTTGAATCTGGTAGAATTCATGCATGTCATATGTTATAGTGTTTATGGAATAATCTAAATTCAAATGGTTTAAGAAAATTCATTAGTTTAGAATTATAATGTTGAATCTGGTAGAATTCATGCATGTCATATGTTATAGTGTTTATGGACTGATTTAAACTCAAATGTGGTTATTGATGTTGTTCAAGGTAGTCGGTTTATTGATGTCCATGCAATGGTTGTTCCTAAGGAGGCATCCATTAATTGAATTTTGGAACAACCATACATGGAAGGAACCTAGTGACACCAATCAATTGTATGGTTCCATAAGCTGGTTAGAAAGAATGTCACGTGAAAGGTCATGACAATATTCACAGACTAATTATACGAAAAAAATGACATCCTAATATCAAGTGGTGGTAGAAAAGAATTAAACCTACAAGACATACTAACTATTCCTGATTATGTGAAGGGTATATTGAAACACAAATAATAGACCAACCTTGGTATCGAGATGAAATTAACATTTTAGGGTTGTAGATTCCTCCCAACCCCCCAGTACTGATTACATTAAGCAATTTTATTTATGATAATTGTTTCCTATTTTATTATAGTGAATTGCATTAATCTTTTATCCTAATTATTCGTTGTATGTTTTAGGATTGAAGTTGCGAGATAATTTCTAGTCATGTACATCTAAACACTGCATGAGTGCATGATATCAATTGGTGGAAACCACTGAATAATCAACTCATAATCAAGGTGACCCTAGTGTGTGAAGAAGACATCAATAAGTTTCTCAAAGAGAAATATATTTCCTACAAGTTGCTACATTAAAATCTTGTTGCATTTCCTCTTATTATATTGTAAATATATTATCTTGTAATAAAAATGGAAAATCTCAAAATCATATCAAAGTCAATAAGAACATCAAAATTCATGAGGAAGTTGAATGAGACATGGGAAATATGAAGAGTCGTGAGAAATGGGAATAGGTCACCCACCCATATGCAGAAAGGGACCCTCATGCCTCATTTTAAATGGGGGCTTTTGGCACTTGAATTCTATAGCGTAATTGTAGCATTCAAAGCTTTAAGTGAATTTGCTCTTGGTAGCTTGTAGGCTAAGCGATTGTGAGGCCAACTACCATTTCCCCATCTAGGGTATTCACATGAACCCTGCTAGTTGATTCATCCATGTCTTTAATCCATGAAGAGTCTTATGTGTTAAATGAAAAATCTAATAAAATAAATGGCTTTAATATCTATCATCCTATTGATTATGTCTTCACTAACACATCTAATGATAGTTTTCCATTTTCAAATGTTTATCTCACGAAGCCACTAAAATTTAATGCTCCACCATTTTAAAGTTTAGGGACTTGTCAGGAAGTTGAGGCACTTCAGTTCTTGCTAATGGTTATGCCAATTCTTCAAAATCTTGACAATATTCCTTAATAACATCATATGAAGGTTGCTTTACTAAATTCTTTTCCTATTACTCTTTCACTGAATGAACACTCATCTTTGAATGTTTTTCAGGCTTTTCAAACTAGTCATTTTGAATATCATGATAGAATTGTTGATTGGTTGGAAGAGTCCTATCTAGCAAACTCTTCTACAAGTAAGAGGCCTTTGTTTTCTCTTGTGCTTGGTATGTATGAGAATGCAGACAAATGCACATTTTTGAGAGTTTTTCAGGGTGTTCATGTTTATCAAGATAGAGTTATGGCCTGGTTAGAGAATTCCTCTTTGTTTGTATTTTTCCCTGCATGTGTGACCTTATTTCTTTTGTGCAAGCAATTCAGGTAAACATATTTATTTTTTCACATTGTTTAATGTTGGTTCTAATTGATAATATCTTTGTGTTTGCAGGTTGGGAATAGTTCTAGTGGCTATATTGGAAGTTTTACTTCACATGATTCTGACCTCATTTTTAGTTAGATTAGGGTTTACGTTTAGTTTCTATTGTTTTCTTGTTAGAATAAGTTACACATGGTAGTTTGATTTCGTAGCTGATTTTATTTCTTGTATGTAGTTAGTTATCTAGCATTCCTATTTCATGTTGCATACAATTGTTGTTCACATTAAACTGCATTTTTCATTTATCTCTATTTCCATGTATTGTATTAGCAGTTTCAAGTTATTTTATGTATAGTTGAATACAAGCCATTGCTTTACTTTGTGTCTTTTCCCTGCATTGCTTTTCATTGCATCCAACAATAGTTCACATTATATTGCATGACAATTTTAACATGCACTTAGATTATTTTTATTGCGTTCCATTTCATGGCATAAACCTTTCATTCTCTTTCGCATTGCTTTTCCTTTATTGGATTTAGAATCATGCCGCTTATTTTCTCTTCATTTCATTACATTGCATGAAATCTTTAGTTCTCATCTGGCTTTATTTCTTACATAGCTTTCACATTCCATGTAGCTCTGATTGTCTCATTGCATTATGCATTTAGATTTACTTTCCTTTCAATTGCATTTATCTTTGGTTCTTTCACATTGTTGATCTTATTTCATCCAACATTCATTTATTTTTATTATGCAACTACTTTTTTCATTTAAGTATTGTTGTCTGCACTTTATTTTCAAGCTACTAAATAAATGATGTCATGAATAACTTCCTTTATCTAACTCACTTTACTTGTCCATAATGCTGAAATATCAACCAATGGTTGTGTGTGGTTGTGGTGTTCACTCCAAGAGGAAGCCTCTTATATACCCTAGTATTGAAATCTTGGCCCTAATATCCTTTACAAGTTTACTTTCTTAGCAAGGAAAACATGAGCTAGTATTTGTGGGGAACTCTAACTAGTTCATAAGGCATATATCCATAACCTGAAATCTATTTCTGGTATGGTCCTAAACATCCATGATTTGTGTTTTATCTTACACTTATGATTTATATATTTCATGTGGAAATGTGACAAGGGGAAAACTAAGTAAGAAAATCTCTTTGTTTCTGCAAAACAAGAAACAACCTCGCTCTCCCATAAAATAAGTCGATATATATCATCCACCTTGGCATAATGAACACCTTAATAAATTATTCCAAGTGCATGAAAATAAATAAAGAAAGAAAAGGGTAAAGGAATGAGAAAGTATTCATGCACAATGAGGTGATGCAAGAAACTTCGTTGGGGCTATGGATGCTCACTGGTAGCAAAGGAATGCTTGTGATTTCTTGAGTGAATCTGCCGGGGCTATGGATGCTCGCTGGTAGTGGAGAAATACTAGAAACTCAATTTAAAGTTCTCAACATAATAAACCCTCTGTCATGTTCTCTATATCATTGTAAAAAACTGGCAAGTTTACTTTCTTAGAAAGGAAAACATGAGTTAGTATTTGTGGGGAGCTCTAACTAGTTCATAAGGCTTATATCCATAACCTGAAATCTATTTCCAGTCTGGTTCTAAACATCTGTGATTTGTGTTTTATCTTACACCTATGATTTATATATGTCATGTAGAAATGTGACAAGGGGAAAATTAAGTAAGAAAATCTCTTTGTTTCTACAAAACAAGAAACAACCTCACTCTCCCATAAAATAAGTCGGTATATATCATCCACCTTGGCATAATGAACACCTTAATAAATGATTCCAAGTGCATGAAAATAAATAAATAAATAAAATGGTAAAGGAATGAGAAAGTATTCATGCATGGAGAGGTGATGCAAGAAACTTCGTTGGGGCTATGGACGCTCACTAGTAGCGAAGCAATGATTGTGATTTCTTGAGTGACTTCGCTGGGGTTATGGATGTTCCTTGTTAGTGGAGAAATACTAGAAACTCACTTTAAAGTTCTCAACATAATAAACCCTTTGTCATATTCTCTATCATTGTAAACAACTTGCACTTGCAGACTCTTGGTTTAGTGTGTAAAGACTAACAAGTCCTAGCTAAGGAGACAAATGGATGACACATTTGTTAGGTCCCTATACTACTAGGGTAACCCCTTGTTGCTATTAGTACAACCCCCTTATTATATTGTTGTGTCCATGTAGTCCCCATATTGTTATTATTGTGCCCCATAGAAGCCCACTATTGTTATTATTATGCCCTTACATTATTATTGTTATGTGGGCTCTGATTATATTATGACCCCTTAGACTCCTATATATATAAAGGAGGTCTTGTCATTTGTAGCATCCAGGAATTGTTCATTTGTGTAATATAAAGGAGGTTTCCCCCTCGAAGAGGCTGAATTCTAAGGCGTTGATCTATCTTTTCTATCTTTTTGTGAGCTGGTTTCATAACATTTGGTATCAGAGCTTTGGATTCTAGGGTTTCGCTGCTCTAGATAGGTCATCATGGAATTTTCAATATAACTATTTTTCTACGCCATTTCAGATGCTAAAAAGAAATCCATTTGAGACGAAATCGCAGTGAACTTCTGGTCCGAATTTCAGATCTTGTGTCACTATATTTGCGGACATATGATCTGAGGAATTTAGGGTTTTTGCAGACTCCCGAAGTACATTCCAAACAGGTGACCTGGGGAAAATCGTCATAACTATCTCTCTGAGCATCAGATTGGAATTTTGTAAGAAGTTACAGAAAGAGGACGGACTGTAGTTTCCTGTGTATAGTTTTTAGATCCGAAGGTAAAAATAGTGACACATGGCACTTCATACAAGTTCGCTCTTCTGAAACGGTATATAATTATGTCATATTGGGAGATTGTGCATAATTCTTTCTCGGAGAATCCAATTTCAATCAGACTGGTGGCATTGGAAAGAGGATGCAGAGGACTACTACAAGTTGCGATTTCAGAATTGGAAGATCCGAAATTACAGAGTTACAGTCGTTTCAAGATCGAGCTCCTAAAATCAAGAAAAGGCGATATGAGGAAGTTTGATGGCAAGGATCCGGTAAATTGGATACTACAGATGGAGAAATATTTTGATCTACATGGTGTACCACTATTACAAAAGGTATGTATTGCATCTTCATATTTAGAACCAAATCAATTTTTATGGTATAAAGGGCTTTTTTCTCGTAAACCACTTGTTACGTGGTCAATTTTAATGGAGGAAATGATAGCACATTATGAGGATACAAGGAGAAACACCTTCTTTAGCCAATTGATAAATCTCAGAAAAAAGTGTTCAATGGCAGAGCACATTGAGGACTTTCAAAAATTGAATATAAGGGTAAATGATATTCCAGATAAGCAAAGGATTGATGTCTTCATAGGTACTTTAAAGGATAACATTCAACATGAGGTTCGTCTTTGGGAACCTAATTTATTGGAGAAGGCATTCAGGTGGGCAAGAAAAATTGAAAGTGAAATTATTGAAGCAAGGAATCCCACCACTCACGACTATAATTATGAAAGTGTTTTTTCTCCTAGCCTTCCACAACCTACAAGGTTTACACCAAAACAATTGGAAGAAAAAAGAGAAAAAGGGCTTTGTTACAATTGTGATAGCAAATGCACTAATGGTCATAAGTGTTCTGAGAAGAAATTATTTTACATAGATTATGAAGAGGAGGAAGAAAAGGATCAAGAAACATCAAAAGAAGAGGATATACACTAGGAACCAACCGGAGAGAAAGAAGAAATGAATCTGACCATATCTTGTAAAGAATTGGAAAGAATTACTACTCCTAAAACTCTCAAGATAGAAGGACATATCAGAAAGAAAATAGGTTCAAGAAGTGAAAGATCACATCGAGAAAGAAGAAATGAATCCTAGCATATCTTGTAATGCATTGGCTAGAATTACCACTCCTCAAACTATCAAGATAGAAGGACATATCAAGAAGAAAAATGTTCAAGAAGTGAAAGGTCACATCGAGCATCAAGAAATGAATCTGACCATATCTTGTAATGCATTGGAAAAAATTACTACTCAAACTCGCAAGATAGAAGGACATATCAAGAAGAAAAAGGTTCAAGAAGTGAAAGATCACATTGAGAAAGAAGAAATGAATTTGACCATATCTTGTAATGCATTGGCCGGAATTACCACTCCTCAAACTATCAATATAGGAGGACATATCAAGAAGAAAAATGTTCAAGAAGTGAAAGATCACATCAAGCATCAAGAAATGAATCCAACCATATCTTGTAATTCATTGGAAGAAATTACGACTCCTCAAACTCTCAAGATAAAAGGACATATCAAGAAGAAAAATATTCAAGTAGTGAAATATCACATCGAGCATCAACAACAAGTTCTCCAAATTTTAAAGGATAACACCACTTTGGTGTAGAATCGAATAAAACAACAGGCAGATCAACATCACAGTGAAAGAAGTTTTGATGTAGGCGATTGGGTATTTTTACGGCTACATCTCAAGCAAGCTATTTATGACAAGGAAATGTTGGTAATACTACATGCACTTAAGAAATGGTGACCTTACCTAATGGGAAGACACTTCAAGGTAAAAATGGATCTTGATAGTCTTAAATACTTTTTAGAACAAAGATTATCTTTAGAAGAACAGAAAAAATGGGTCACAAACATGTTGGGTTATGACTTTGAAATCATCGACAAAAATGCCTGGAAGAAAAATGTTGTTGGATACGCACTCTCAAGAGAGGATGAGGATGTGGAAGCATTGTTTTGTACTATTTCTATTATCCAACTAGATTGGATAAAAAAAGGAAGGGATGAATGGAAGAAGGACGAAGAACTGTGGCCACTCATTCAAAAGTTGCAAAAGATCCCAGTTCAAAAAATATTGCCAGAACTTGACGAGGAATGAAAAATCATATTGGAGTCTGGAGCAGTCACAAAAACAAGAACTCGACAGCTATGAAATCAATCAATTTCAGAGTATCTCATCAAGTGGAAGAACTTACCCGCTGAAGATTCCACGGGAGGACAAGAATTTTATATAGAAGCATCAAGAACTACTCAAGCATTGAGGACAACACTTTTTGAAGGAGAGGGGCATGTTAGGTCCCTATACTACTAGGGTAACCCCTTATTGTTATTAGTACAACCCCCTTATTATATTGTTGTATCCATGTAGTCCCCATATTGTTATTATTGTGCCCCATAGAAGCCACTATTGTTATTATTGTGCCCTTACATTATTATTGTTATGTCGGCTCTGATTATATTATGACCCTTTAGACTCCTATATATATAAAGGAGGTCTTGTCATTTGTAGCATCTAGGAATTGTTCATTTGTGTAATGTAAAGGAGGTTTCCCCCTCGAAGAGGTTGAATTCTAAGGCGTGATCTATCTTTTCTATCTTTTTGTGAGCTAGTTTCATAACAAATAAGTCAGTATATATCACCCACCTCGGCATAATGAACACCTTAAGAAATGATTCTAAGTGCCTGAAAATAAATAAATAAAGAAAAGGGTAAATGAATGAGAAAGTATTCATGCACAGAGAGGTGATGCAAGAAACTTCGTTGGGGCTATGGATGCTCACTAGTAGCGAAGCAATGCTTGTGATTTCTTGAGTGACTCTGCCGGGGCTATGGATGCTCGTTGGTAGTGGAGAAATACTAGAAACTCACTTTAAAGTTCTCAACATAATAAACCTCTGTCATGTTCTCTATATCATTGTAAGAAACTTGCACATGTGGACTCTTGGTTTAATGTGTTAAGACTAACAAGTCCTAGCTAAGGAGACAAATGGATGACACATTTGTAAATGGACAAGTAACTTAAGGTGGTACCTACACTATCTACTCAATAATTCCTTGCATTTCTTTTAATACTTAATCTATTAAAGGGCATGAGGTAGAGATGTTGGATTCTACCAATGGTTCACCAATTGTTGTAACTACTGCAACACCCACCCAAAATTTTGTCCCGAATACCCAAATTTTGGGTTCCCCCTCTGTTTTTCAAGGTTTTAATAATATGCTTATGTATTGAATTGGTTAGATCCTTCAATTATCCAGTTATATGTGGAAGGTTATGGCTGTTCATGTTTTATAAGGCATGGTGCCTATGCCCACCTTGCCTCATGATGGTTCTCATTCTTTTGAATGCATTGTGTTTTGTCAAGGTGTTGCTTCATTGACATGCTTTTAAAACTTTATATTACTATAGCATGCATTGCAATTTCTCAGCATGACTTTTATTTTGCATGAGTGAAATGACATCCATGCCTTACCTTGTTTCTAGCCCTCTAATGTCCATGTTCAATCTTGAATTCTTATGTCATACTAATAGTTTCATCTTGTTGGAAATCACATTACATATCAACGTCATTCTCAGTCATTAAGTTAATTTATATGCTTGGATGTTAAATTGGTTTGAGGAAAGGTTTACCCACATTCAAGATTAAGTCCTCAAATCTCCACATATTTCATTACATATCATTCTTTCGAGAAATACATTTGAAGCATCCTTATCATGTGTATTTGCAAAATCTCTTAAAAGTCTCTTTTGGAGTTTTACAAATGCATTTAGTTGAAACTAGATTAGCAAATAATTTTTAAGCTCAACATTCAAGTTGTAAACAACATCATTGTATTTCTTATATAAGGAATTGAAATATTTGCATTTGCATGTAAACATGATTTCAAATGAAAAAAAAATTAAAGACATTGTTCGTGAAAATCATCAAAATATTTACTAATTGTCTTAGCATTGAGATTATGTTGTGTTCATAATAGTTATCATTTTGCAATGCAGTTTAATAGGTATTTTTTTTAGGACAAAGATTTGGTTGCAAGGATGAAATGTAAGAATGCGTTATAAGACTATAAGAGTGTAGTGTGATGGAATAACCATAATGCAATGAGATGAAGATCAGGTTAAAGCATGCACATATGATGAAGGCTATGACAATGTGATGTGATAAGAGACAAATTTCATCATAGGGATGCCATGAAAGAATGATATAATGTGTTGTTATGGGTCTACGGCAATGCATTGCGATAAAGGCTATGAGGATATAATGCGATGAAAGACTACAAGGCTATTATAATGTGTGTGGGTGATCAATGGACGCTATGATAAAGCATTGCAATATATATTATGTTAAAGCACTATGATGAAACAATATATGGAAATGTATGCAATGAAAGACTATCTTAAAAGATGTGAATGCAATGAAGATTGTGTTAAGTAATTAATGCTAATGTATTAAATACTATGTTAAAAATTGCAAAGAAAGGTCACGATAATATGCTACAATGGATGCATGTGATGAATACAATGATAATAAAAAAAAGAGAAGAATAAGGGATATTGCAAAAGAAATTCATTTGAAGACTACAATGCTTATATATCATAATGGTATACTATTTGACTTGACTCCGGAAAGAAAAAAATTACAAGTCAAGACAATGAAGATGTTGCTTACAACATCAAATACGTACTAGGAGGAGGGGGATTGATTGATCATGCAAAATACAACACATCTAAAGTGGTGAAGACAAAGGATTAGCATGATATGTTCATGCAGATGCTACAAAAGGTTAAAACTGAATTAGAGCAGTAGTTAAAACTGAATTAGAGCAGTAGATGACGATGATACCTGTGATGGTGAAACATTTTAGAGATAATGAAGATTGCATTGTACAATAATTTGTTGTGAATCTCTCATAAAGAATTGTTTCGAAGAAGATGGTGTCAGTGTAAAGAACATTCAACCAATATGGGATAGAGAACATAGTCATATTATGAAATATACAAAGGAAAATATTTATTTGAATACTTTTGAAGAACATATTAGAGAAATTGAGGTGCAAATGTGTGTGCTTTGATTAGGCATGAGAATGTGGCCAAGATCCATAACATGAGCTTATGAAATTTTCAAGATCAATTCAATGTAATTAATGTGAAAAAAATTGAATGATAACTCATACAGGCACTCTCCAAATACTAGCTTTGGACTATAAAATAATCGAGAGACTCTTCAAGCAAGGGACACCAATCAAGACAAGCTAGTCGAAGGCTAGATTCTTATCAAATTGATGATTAATCTAATAGTGGGAGTGCTTATGCTAATTAATTTTGGAAAGGATCATACTGATATATAAGATACTCAAGATCTAAGCCATGGAATTGGATTAAACACAGAGGATATTTAAGATTTGAGTGTGATACACACAATGACAAGAATCCATAAGATATTTTCGTTGGTCGACAAGATTTCCAAGCACTTATTCAAACAAATATGACCGTCATGCATGCTAGGATAAAACCTTTGTGAAAATCCATGTTTTGGAACATTTCTATAGGAATGAGTTAAGAATGAATACCATTTGATGTCTAAAACTACAAAAGGACCGTCATCCTCAACAATATCATAGATCACTTGTTGTGGGTTCTTTAGATCATATATAAGGCAAGATTGTATAAGCCAATTTGTTGGGCATATTTTTCCCCTTTTGTAGCCTTATTTTTTAAATTCTGGGAAGATCAACCCTGAAGAGGATCTTTTAAATCCCGTCGGCTAGACTAGTAGGGCCTAACCCCAAGGGCGTCGAGAAGAATTGACCCGGTGACCTCCCGATCGACGAGGTACTTAACAACGGGGACTCGACCAGTTGAGCTAACCCTTAGGGCCAATTTGTTCGGCATATTTATATAAACTCAAATTGTATTTATCACATTGGACCAGGACGTTGGCATATCCAAAAAGGTTATACATTAAATTCAATACAACCTATGTATCACATCAGAGAAAGGTGATTGCTATTTCACTACCCAGCATGAGCGCGACTGGAAAAGTCATGGACTGATTGAAGAAAGTCAAAATCACAATCACCACTCATAAGAATAGATGTAAAATCCTAAATCACTAAAATGCGATCAAGCAACGAGGAGCATTATCACAATCGCACTATTTAGAACAATAGGTCTCACCCATTATACTATTTCATTTCTCGCTGTCGATTATGCACAATTGCAAGGACGTATTGCGACTCAATACGAGGGAAGAATTAAGTCCACTAAGCGCTAAAATGTAAGGAAATTAGCTTGCACTAAAATTAAAGGATAATGAAGTGGAATTATGGACATATGTCTATATATAATAAAAGGCTGATGCTTAAAGAACAAGTCCTATGTTTCTCTATAAATCTGATTAGATAATATGGGTAATGGTATTTCTTCTTATTGCCGGATAACACCCATAACTGGAGCTTTCAATTTCCCTATCACCCTCTAGATGGTGCGAGAATACTATCACAAGTATGAGACAAAAATAAATAAATAATTATCTTGTACATAGAGGAAGCCCAACTAAGGACATGTTGTATACCTCCTCAACTTCCAATGGAAAAAGCTAATGAAAAGTATAAAAAACCCAACAGTCGACTACTTATAATGAAGACAAAGATAGTAGTGAAAGAATTGGTCTCAGTAAAGGGTTCTTACACTCAATATCGCAAGATATGGTAAGATAATATTGGGATTATCTGTAGAAATGAGATATATATCTTAGCCCACAAGTGCTTCATCTATTGTGATAGTGAATCAATCTGCTACAAATAGTCATAAAGTTAGCAATGAAGAATAAACTTTAAATTAGAAAAAGACAGAAGAATTTCTGGAAGAATGTGACCCAACTACTGACGATTTGGACAAGTTTATGAAAATGATGCAAATCATAGAAAAGGTGTCAAATGAAGAAATATTGGGAGTCGCAAAATTGTTCAATGATGAGTCAAAATTGGACAACATTTTCCAAGACTTATATTGGATTTTAATGTAATAATAACTGCTAGAAAATAGCATGCTTTTGTGCCATGTGAAAGGAGAATAAATTATCACTATACCATAATATATTAAAGGGACACCTTAGTCTTATGATTGTGGTTCGAGAAACTTCATTGGTTTAGCATTATGATGCGGAATCTAGTATAATTCAATAATGTCATATGTTACAAGATTTATGGATTGATCTGAAATCAAATGTGGTTGTTGATGTTGTTCAAGGCAGCCAATTTATTGAGGTCCATGTAATGGTTGTTTCTAAGGAGGCATCCATTAATTGAATGTTGGAACAATCATACATGGAAGGAATCTAGAAACACCAATTAATTGTATGGTTCCATAACACGCTATAGAGACGACCCACATCCATAAAACATGGCCATCTCATCAAATAAATTAGATGCATGATTTAATCATATATAGAATACACATGCATTGCATAAATATTCCAACTATGGAATTAATACTTGTACATTTTGAATTTAGTGAAGTCACCATCACAATCATGTCCATAATTATAAAAAATACCTCCTTTACAAACCAAACTGTAAATGTAAAATATGATCAAGATATATCACAAGTGTACCCACCCCCAAAATATTGTTTTCAAAACCAGATAAAATCAAACATGAGCCACCAACATCCTTGTCCAAAATTTACAATCTTCAATGCACATCATCAAAATGTAAACCATCAAAACATACAATATTAGATTTTCTTGTCAAAAATCCTACCAAACATTCACCATTAAAATATTAGAATTTTTATGCAAAGTGGGATGAATTATTCTTGGATTCTGCCAAGAATATTTCCATGGTTAAGCAGGGTCCCTTTACTTCAGATTATTGTTGACCTGCTATATTCTATGGAGCAAAGGCCATGGGATCTGACAATGGTCCTAGAGTGACATTATGATCAAGATATTTACAGAGGAAGCATTGATGGGAGAATTAGATGGAGGACATGGTGCAAAAAATATGACAACTGAATGAGTAGCAAAATGCTCATGAGTATGACTAACAATGGTAGGAGAAGGGACAAACTTTGAATGCAAATGAAGATCAGATCTTCCAAAAGGTGAGGAAGAATCATGTGTAGCTGAAGGAGAACTAGAAACATTTCCCCAAGTGTTATTATCACATTCAAGAAAAATTTGGATGGGGTTTCAACCATCATTTTCATTCACTCGTGCATTGGCGGGTTGGGGTCATGATATCTCTTATATGTTAGGATGATGCCTGAGAGAGGGGATTGAACTATTTTGATAGATGGAAGGAGTACTGACACATTGGGATACAAAAGGTTGAGGTGACCAGTGGTGGAAAGATGATGGAATTCATCAGAATCAACATTAAAATGGACAAAGAAATAAAATTTCTTGTTTCTACCAAAATCCCACCATCCTATTGGTCTATTCCTCCTTCCTCTGCCTCAGCCTCGCCCTCATGGTGCTAAGTTCATCTCTATAAATCATCAAACCATTATTCATCATTATAAAATAGGTAAAGCTATCAACTACTCATTTCACTTTACGGTTACAACAAATCAACTGTGCTAAATCATAGGTTGTTACTTATGTGTTTTCAGGAGAAATAATGGGAAATAAGCTTATAAGAAAATAGAGTGAAATTTCAAACCCAAGTTACAACATTGTTGCCATAAGGCAACATTCATCCTTTATAAACAAATACTTTTCCTTAATAAGTAAGGATAATGCCACAATGCCAAATTTTGTATTTTCAGTGGGTTAAAACTCATGTATTTCTTATTTATTTAATTTTTACACTTCAATGGCGATTTTTGTTCAAGAAATAAAACCTTTATCATCATTTTTTCCCTTGAAAGCAACTGAATTGAATTAGGTTTGAACAAGAGTTCATGACTGTACAAAGTCGAATTTTAATTTACGTGAAGGTAGCAATAGAAATTGCATGTAATAATTCTGGAAAGAACAACGGGATGAAACAATTTGCATGATAGGGGTTAACCAAATAACTAAGTTTTTCTTTTGCAAAAAGGGATAAGTATGAAGGGGTTGTGTAATGTTTCAAACATAGCGTGAAAAATGGCTTTTGGACAACGTGCAATGGGAGTAGGGGTTTAGCAATGTGCAACTTTAGATATATAAAATCTGAAGTATAGCAACAAGAATAACTAGGTGAATTTTATCATAGGTTACAAAATTGAAACACTCAAAATGAGGTGCAACTGCAAAGAAAACTTTGGAAGTGGCCCACAAAATATATTTTCTCAAAATGAAATTCTGCAAGATAAATGTATATTGTTCGTAACAAGAAACCGGGAAGGTGCAAATATTTTATGCACACAGGGTTAATGATAATTCAAACTCGGACAATGAGTGGACTGAAAGAGAATTCTTTTGAAATGACAATGCATGGGGTTTCCCCATTTCTTCTTTTATATGCCTAAAATCCTTAGTAATTGACATGAAACTTCAAATTCACCAGTTAACAAAGGATAATAACAATGTAAGGGCAAGAAGAGCCCTGTTCCCTTTTATTTTTTATGAAAAATATGACGGATAATGGTGGAGTACTTCAAAATGAGGTAACAAATAATTGAGAATGATTAATATGGAAAATGGGAAGAGTGATGAAAGGGAGAAAATAAACATACATAGAGAAGATAACCAATGAAAAAGTCACAACAAAATGTGTAACTAACCAAAAAATTACGTGTACTACACTTTAAACTAGAAACTACACAACCCTTGTTTGTAAGCAATTTTCTAGTTAAATCTAGTGCTTCAGTAACTATGTAGGTTTTATAGCTAGTAAAAACAAAAAACGAGGGTTAATACCAAACACTCGACTGATAAACTAAAAATTTTGTGTAATTGAAAACCCTAGTCTGGAGTTAATCTCCATATTCATCATAAATATCAATATTAAATTCTCATTACAGGCTCGCGGGCTTAAAGGCCATGCAATCTAGAGTAGTATATGCGGGTATATCAACCATTGAAGTCTAAAATCTCATTCGTATACACATAAACCATGTCATACAACCATATTCATCCAGTGTCAAAGGGTGATTTAACAATGTAAATATGAGAACCTGCCATGACATCAAACATCTTTGAATAATGACAATTGTGCAATGGAACATATCAACACCACATGAAATACCAATCATTTGTAGCCAAATAAGTAAGGTCCCACATCAACATTGAATACATAAGTATCAAAACATTTAATTTCTACTTCACATCAAATAATTAAATGTGAATTGCCATAGAATGCCCATGATATATCATGTGTTCGGTGTTGAACCTTTTAGCGCATATAATACTCATACCATGCTATAACTATAATATGTGTAGCATTCATAACCATAGGATTGCACCGGAACATTAATCCATAATAAAATGATGCTATAGACTTGGGACATGGAAAAATTTTGCATAATTATTTTAATAGTTTGAGTCAATCTACAATCTAATACCATCTATTATATACATATAGAGATCTTGTAATAGTTAATTCTCATAAATTAATATCTCAATAGTCATAATGCCCATCACTCTCAATACAATAATCCACATATGCATCTCATAGTTGTATTTTTTGAAATGTGTATTTTGATTGCAGGATTAGTGAAAATAATGTGACAAGGTGTGGCTAATTCAAATATCAACAAACCATAAAACCAGCATCCTATACAAGGTGCACATGGTCATAAGAATGTACAACTGTAACTTTAATAATGGTGATGCGGTACCATTTGCAAAGTATCTTAGTGGTCCTCCCATTTTGGTCATAGTAGTAAAACAAGTTGGTAGAATAGAAAAAAAGAGAGTTACTGACAACCAATTGTTGAAAATTGTAGCCATGGTCAGCATTTTCATCTATGAAAATTAAAGGAGGAATTTTTTTTTGGCAAATTTGAATTTGTTATTTCCCTCCAAAATATTTCGACCTCTTGTTTTTCAAGTTGGTTAGGCTTCTAAAAGAACCCATTCAATCTTCTCAAAAAATCTATATAAAGGAGGCTCTCATACATAATTTTCGCACATCTAATATGTTTTGGGAATCTTTGATCTAGTGAATTTGGGAACATGATGAAAGGATGAAATTGCAGGGAGGGCTGAAATTTGAGGAGCGTAGTTTTTGTCTTGAAATTTGATCCTGATCTTGGTTATTGGTTTAGCATTCAACTTTCTATTGTTATTTCTGATGTTTTTATGTACTATGAGCTCTCTCTCTCTCTCACATAAGGAATAGTTTTCCCTTTGTGGGGTTTTCCCTAGCCTCAGGCCTAATTTCAGTGACTCTTGTCTCATGGTTTCATGGTTTATTTTACTTATCTTTTCATAATTGAATGTTTCAGTGCTTAATGATGTTGTAAAATTCTATATGAAAACTAATGATAATAATGATATGTTGAAGATGTTTTTGTATTGTTTTGTTATGCCCTAGCAAAATTTAACATATGATGAGATATTGGGGGTCATTAAAGAACAATTATGTGGTCAAATAAGGTAAAAAATAATCCATGGATATGGATGACTTATACCTATGATTTTACTATGTGCAAAGATACCAAATTTTTCTTTGTGCAAATATCTACGAAAATAGGAGTGAATTCCTATGACTATATAAGAAGGGCTAAAAAATAGTTCAAGGGTATTTTCATTCTCCATCTCTAAAAGGTTTAAAATCTAGTATGAAACTTCTTTTATGATCCATAAGTGTGAGTTTCTATGCCATCATTGAAGGTTGATGTCTAAGACTTAGGCTAATGTTAGAGATCTGAGTTACGTTGATGAATAAAAACTAGGTTGAGACCTAGTAACACCACCTAACTCAAATATTAAACTCATCTCTGTGATGGTAAGTTATGATCGAGGATTCAAAGTATTTGGCTATGGAGAAGACCAAATGTAAGTATTCTCATGAGACACGTGCATAAGTATATTTTTTGAAGTTTGAGCCAAAAGTCAAGTCACATATTTTGTGGATATCATAGCTTCTAAGACCTGATCCTAGATTTGGAAGGTTGAGTTTTGGGATTGCTTTTTAAGATTCTTATTTCTAAGGAAAGGTCTGAATCTATTCTTTTGATAGGATGAAACGCTAATAATTGCAAATTGACCAAGTTTCAGAGTTACCCTTGACCATGGTATCTGTGAATGAAGGTTTGATATTATTGGTACTTGATCCTGAAATCCAAAGGTATGTTGACTAGGCCTAGACCTAGTAAGAGGATTTGAATTTATTCTCCGAGTTAGAAAGAAAAGGAATTGAGCTTGTAGTACTAGGCCAAGACTTGGTAAGCATATCTAAGTATTACTAGGTCGAGACCTACCTTTGTTTCCAAGGACCAAGAGGTATTGTAGTGGTTGTTGGTGACTATGCTGAGACCTAGAGTGGAGATCCTAGTTTGTATTTTTTCCAGAGAGAAGTGGCCAGAAGTAACTTTATCCTTGATCATGGTATGGTGAGAGAATCAATCTCTCAGTGGTGATTTTTTTAACATTTGAAATACAACCATTGGATCTATTTCCCCAACACTTGTAGAAGCTCTGTAATGTGATGATCATAATTCCAATCCATGTGAGTTACTGAGGCACCATAAAAAAATCTGAATTAATAAGCCATATGAATCTTCATGCCTATTATTCTTGGTCATTTAATACATTGTTGCAAAGATAAATAATTCTATGGTTAAGCTTTGTATTACATAGGAGAAGGATGATGTACTCTGAAAGAGGCTGACCTACAAGCCGACCTGAATAATTATGATCACATGTTACAGAGATTTGTAGGATGATAGCTTCATGAGGGTTGAATATTTTAAATGGTGGGTCAACATGCTAATGTAATATGATGGTGATGTCTGCTACTTCATGTGACTTATATTGGCATCATGATACTCGATGGACAAGTTTTATGGATGTGGATTGGGAAATATATATAATTATGAGGATGTTCCTTTTTCTTATGAGAGGTACTGATATTTCCATGGAGTGATATATTATGTGACCAATCCCATTTACCATAGTAGTTATATATTCTATAAAAGGGACATCATAAGCCTTTCATGACACTTATAAATCACATGTGTGAAGCCACCTTATATTATCTTGGAACTATGGTGAGATGGGTCCATATTTAATGTCAAAAAGGGTAATGCAATCAATACATATGATATGAAGCATGGATATTGATGCAAGTATGATAAGTTTCCTTTTCTAAATCTGAAGTATGAATATTTCTTAGGATTTAAAATTTTCTTGCATCATCTAGGTCTTGATAGTCTAATCGTTTTGGCCAGATTCTAAAGGGATAGATTAATGAAGCCCTAGGGTTTGTGTATCCCTAGGACCGTGGATGTCAAAATGATGAATTTTTTGAAATACCATTAGGGTTTGGAAATATGACTCTAGAAAATCATTTGGTAACCCTATTTAGGATTGGTGATAAAGGTCTAAGGCTCAATTGCTTCCACTTAAACCCTAGCTTCTAGATTTGACATTTTGATGATGAGGTTGTTTTGCAGGTTGGATGCATGAAATATAAAAATTGAGAGAGAGTGGTCATGATCTCTAGAGATAAGTATCTTGTATTACTCTTATTTATTTTTATCATCGCTAATCTTTGATGATGAAGTAGACAAGTTCATCTTCTCTAATGGTGAAGATGATGTGGATGAGATGATATGTACTCCTTGATTACGTGATATGAAATTCTTGACCTCTTGTTGATAATACAGACAAGGTTGATGATGATAATTTCATCTCCTTGATGATCTGATGGTCAACTCTTTGATGATGATAAAGTGGACATGGACTCCTTATTGATGATTATAAGCAATCCTTGATGTATTTGGTGATGTGAATTTCTGATGTCCTTGATGAATGATGTGAACTTTTGATTCATTGATGATGTGGAATTTTTTTTTATTTTTTATTTTTATTTTTATATATTGACATTGACTCATACTGTCAGCTTAGACTCCTTGATGATGATGTGAACGAGGTTGATTGGGTCTGAGAAGACTAAAAGGGAGCTGACATACACTCTCTAGAGATAAGTAATTTTGTGATTATTTCTATTATTTGTTTCAATAATAATCTCTTGCCTTTGTATATCTTTCTTGGCCTTGTTTGTTCTTCCATGACCACCTAGTGAGGTTTGCAGGTGCATTTCCTGGGTTATGGAAAACGATGAAGAAATATGGAAGAACAAACTGACAAGAAGATTCATGATTAGATGAGCCTTGGAATTAAAGGGAGCACATAAATTGAAGCATGTTTTTAATCCATATGTACTCTTTTTCTATGTGTTATTTCTGACAAAGGCTAAGGCCCCCTTCATCTGGTATAAAAGGGAGCTAATAGAAGAATTATAATATGGATCAAACCCGGTGAGACCTCTACTGAGGTTATAGCTGAATGGACTCTGAGTCCATGAATATTTGTTTGAAGAAAATTTGAAGAATATGTGAGTCTCTGCTAATTTGAAGAATCCCTCCGATTGGGTCATTAAACTACTTGATGCTTGAAATTGATGAACTAGATGTATTTTGGGCGTTGTATTGGTTTGAATGACATTGATAATTCTAATGCATGCAATTCAATTGAAATATAGATGACTTGTGAAGATGGTTGTTGATGTATGCTTCTACAAGAATCCACTTATTTTCTATTGGATTCGACCGTGGTTGATGCTTGCTTCTATGAGAAACCTCATATTATCTGATGAATTCAGTTATGGCACACTTTTTTACTGATAAGCAGCTTGTTGATACTTGCTTTTGTAGGATTTTTTGCTTTTGTGACAAGCCCCAACTAAATTTGAATGAATATTTCGATGTTGTTATCTAATTTCACTGACATTTTAGAGTGTTGTGGTAGTAGAGATAACTTGGATGATTCTACTGCATAGTTGATTTGTGAAACATATATTGGAACCAATCATGATACAAATACATATTGATTGTTACAAATATGAAGAACACATCAGAGGGATCCTTTAGCTTGGGATTTTCCATGATTTCTGAAATGAACATGAAGCAGGGATCTATCGCTCCTAGTACAATCGTGGAAAAATATATTGCAACTAGTATGGATAACTGTAAGGAAGTATGGGTGCAAAATATCTTTATAGAGTTGTTTAGTCATGTATGATTGTGATATATTGTGGCTATCAAATCGTATTTATAATTTCATATCATATATAGTACAGAGAAGAGCATTGAGGCTCCCTCACATCTCGACAGATGTGTAGATAACAAATTTCCATTGCACTCATTTCAATAATGGTCGATTATATTGCAACTTATGTCTAAATTACGAGAATGTGACTTCAAAACCTATTCATGAGATTTCCATACATGGTGCCACTGATGGAGCATTGAGGCTCTAACATTGATGGATTGATGAGGCTCTAGCACAGAGGGAGCAATGAAGCTTTGATAATGACTTGTTGAACTAAAGCAGTGAGGATTCAATAGATGATGAGGTTATAGATATTCTCACCAAGCCTTTACTGAAAATGAAGTTATTATTCTTCAAAGAGCAGCTTGGAGTGCAAGAGAATGTATCCCTCCCCAAAAGGGAACACTGCTGATTGAGAACACTGAGCATACCCATGGACTTGGTGAAGGGGGATGTGCAGTGAGGCTCTTGGGTGAGGGTAATACTTAAATCCATGGATTTGGTTGAGTACGTACCCCAATTTTCATCCTACCCATAAGTCACCCTTGTAAATGGGTTGCAGACTCGGTTAAGTTTGTCGGGATTGCCTCCCATCTTGGCCACATAGGAGAGGAGACTTAGGTGTGTCTGATCTTTACTAAGGGTGGACACACCTGCCATGGAATTGGTTGTGGTAAATTGATCTCCCCTAATTATTGGATGTAGGTGTTCTACCACTTGATCATTGAGGATCATGTTGGGTAAGGGCCAGTCATTGGACGTAGGGTGTGTATTTTTACCAAGGTCATTTATGATTGCCATGGACTTGGTTGTGGTAAATCGATCCCCTTATTTTCATTGTGGATATTTCGTCTGAGATGAGATGAGATGAGATGAGATGTTGATGCAACTACCAATTTTCCTTATGTTGAGACATGTACATATGAGATGAGATCTATGATATACTCTTTTAGGTCATGGAGCTAGGCCTAAAGATCATAGGGTGTGTGTGATATTTACCAAGGTCATATATGAATGTCATGGATTTGGTTTGGTAAATTAATCTCCCTTATCATCAATTGTGAATCATTTTGCAGAGTAAGACATCATTAATCAACCAAGATGATATCTGTGGAGTAACTGGAAGAATTCCTCCATAGCTGAGAGGGAGCATGGAAATTGGATTGTGATGTTATCTTCTTTCCTTATGATGTCTGGGAATGAAAATACCTTCCTAGATAAGAGGGATTGTTGAAAATTGTAGCCATGGTCGACATTTTCATCTATGAAAATTAAAGGAGGAAAAATAAAAATCAAATTGGCAAATTTGAATTTGATATTTCCCTCCAAAATATTTCGGCCTCTTAGTTTTCAAGTTAGCAAGGCTTCTAAAAGCACCTATTAAACCTTCTCAAAAAGTCTATATAAAGTAGGATCTCATCCATCATTTTAACATATCAATTTTTTTTTTGGGCATCTCTGATCCAACGAAGTTGGGAACATGAGGAAACGTTGAAATTGTAGGGAGGCCAAAATTTCAGGAGCTTGGTTTTTTTCTTGGTATTTTATTCTAATCTTGGTTACTAGTTTGGAATTCATCTTTCTATTGTTATTTCGGATGTATTGATGTACTATGAGCTCTCTCTCTCTCTCTCTCTCTTAAGGAAGATTTTTTTGGGTTTTCCCCTTGCGGTTTTTCCCAAGCCTTAGGCCTAATTTATGTGTCTCTTGTCTCATGATTGAATTTTTAATTGCTCAATGATGTTGTAAAATGTTATATGAAAAATAATGCTAATAATGATCTGTTGAAGATGGTTTTGTATTGTTCTGTTATGCCCTAACAAAATTTAACACCAATTAGGGTGTGGCTAAGCATGACGAAAGCAAGATACATTATAGCATATTACAAAATAATAAATTTATCAAATGAGTATCAACATTTGGTGTCTCCAAATGGAAATATAGAGAGCTATATTGAACTTAGAATCTGCAGTTTCACAAAATAGGAAAGAAAGTAAAAAATGGTATCCCAATTCCCTCCCCCTCATACAATAATTTTATGAAAATACACTCACCTAAAAATTTATCACTTGAGAGGACAGAGTCTTTGGAGTGACCTTTTCCTAGAGCAAAGGGAGGGATATTTCCTTATCTTGCTTGGGTGGAAAAAAATGAGTCACTATGTTTGTACTCATACTTTAAAATAATACAATCTCAAGCTCTAGTTGTCGCGTTATTGTTTTACCTTCTGAGCAAGTTGCAACAAAGTAAAAGAATTTGGTGTTTCTCTATTAGAATATCAAAGAATATACATATCTGAGCTTCTTTCATCAATCAACAAATATTTGACATACAAGAAATTAAAATAAACTAAATAGAATAGAAGAAAGGCAAGTGAGTAATAAAATAAAAGAAAGAACATAAAACAAAGAGAAATTGACCAGAGGCAAGTTTATAACTGAACATATCTTGTAGTAGGATTAGTGTTTAAGATCAGAACAATTGGTAGGCTAGGAGAGTAGCCTGCCATCGTCATATTACGACAAATATGAATTAATCCCGACTTTAGCAACAATTTCATACAAACCAATCCAAATATTTTGGAATTTAGCACGTTTCTCTTTATCATCAATGGATGAATCCCATAAAAGAAATTTCTACCCTACTTCAAAAATGGTCCTTAGCTCTTTTGTCATGATATTTCTTGAGTGTTTTTTTCCTTTTCTTAATTTAATTGAGATATTTATTTCTTTGTTCATCAAGATCCAGGAGTGCATGATAGCAATTAATTAAATCTAATTCCTTAAATTCTTCAGTTTGAAAGGCAAGACAAAAAGAGGCTAATTGCAACTCAACTGGAATGACAACTTCCTTCCCATAGACAAGTTGGAAAGGTGTGACACCAATACTTACCTTAGTGGTAGTATAGTCTTCCCATAAGGCTCAAGAAAGCAAGTGATGCCAATGTCTAGGATTATGAAAAATGATATTTTTAAGAATATTGAGAAGATTCTTATTTGTTGATTTGGCTAGCTCGTTTCCTTGGGGGTAGTAAGCAGATGAAGAGGTATGCTTGATAGTGAACTTGCTACAAAAATGTGCAAATTTAGCAGAAATAAAAATAGGTCCATTATTAGATACAATGTGAACATGAGTATCAATTCTAGGCATAAGAGTATCTTCAAAGAATTGAATAACTTGATAATTAATGGCCCTCTTAAGGGGAATTTCTTTAGACCATCTAGTGAAATAGTCTATTGCAGTCAGAATATAAATATAGCCAGCTGAAGAAGGTGGATTGATTGTGCCTATGAAATAAATCCCCCATTTGAAAAAGGGGGCAAGTGGCAATGATGGTCTCTAAAGGAATTGATGAGTATTGTTTCCAATTGCACATTGACATTGGCATCGCATGATCTAACAAATTTAAAAGTGTCTCTAAAGAGATGCTGGCAGTAATAACCAGTTCTAAAGATCTTATGACCAATGGATATTGTAGTGAAATGACCACCTACGTGATCAAATTTCTTAGATGAGCTATGAAACAATTTTAAAACATGATTTGCAGAATTATCATCTATGCATCTCAAAATCACTCCTTCAAGAGACTTCCTAAATAGGTTATATAACCTACAAATATGTATTTCAATGCATCCAGTCTAAGATTTGTTCTTTGGATTTTATCCTATTTTTATTTATTTTTTTAATTTTTGATGAATGAGATAAAAAATTATATTGTGATACCAAGGATGATGATAAAGTTCAGATTGTTCATCTTGAATGAAAAAAAAATAAGCAAAATACAAATTTTATGATTCATTATCCTTGGTGTGAACCAAATCTTATGCAAGGGGCTACGGTAAATCTTGACCTTTGATAGTATTTGTAGTTGTTGTAGTAAGGTCATGTTCCTGAATTTTTCTTAGCCAATGCACTAATTTACCAGACATTAAATTTTGAGAAAGAATTTTTTTTGATAGTTGGTAAAGGGTTCCTTACCTCAGTACGTTTTCCAAGGATAAGATGCTGAAATGTTTCTTAATCAGTGAATACTTCATAGCGTCATCAAATAAGCTTTGGTTGGTAAATGCTATAGGTTGTTCTAGTCCTTGGTTATTTTTCTGCATTAAAATTGCAGAAATAACTTATTTCATAGCATTAGTGTATATGATGAAATCTTTAGTGAAATAAGGAGTGGCTAAAGTAGGAGTTGTTGAAATGGAATCTTGTCTTGTTGGAAAGCTTGCTAAATAGGTGAATTCCAATTAAAATATTGATCAATTTTCAATAATTGGTGAATTGGCTGGACAATTTTTGCAAAAATTAGAATGAATCGCCTTACAAAATTGATTTTGCCCATGAATGACTAAATGTACTTTTTATAAGTGGAGGGAGAGAGAGCTTGAGTAGCTAACACTCATTTAGTATTTATGTTGATCCCTGAATCAGAGACAATGTGCCCAAGCAACTTACCTGATTTGACTCCAAAATTTGACTTGGCAGGGTTTAAAGATATTCTGTATTTTCTACAATGAATAAAAACTCTTGTGAGTTGATCAAAATGATATGCTCGATTCTTGGAATAAACTATCAAATCATCTAAGTATACTTGGATAATTACTCCTATCAAATCATTAAAATTTATATCCATGGCTCTCTGGAATGTAGCTCCAACGTTTATTAGGCCAAATGACATGCAATTAAAAGAAAATGTTCCTTGTTTACTAGTGAATATTATTTTATGTCTGTCATTTTTATTTACGTAGATTTGGTTGTAGCCAGAGAAGCCATCTAAAAGAAACACTATGCCAAAACCAACTACTTGCTACAAGATTAATTCCATGTTTGGCAGGGGAAAATTATCCTTGACATTGGCCTTATTCAAAAAACGAAAATCAACACATAAACAAATTTGGCCATTTTTATTTCTAACAGGAACTAGGTTAGCTACCCATTCACAATATTTGTCAGGGTAAATAATATGAGCATCCAACATTTTATCTAGCTCAGATCTAATGGTTACCTCTAAGGCGAGGTTTAAAGGTCGTTTCTTCTACCTAACAAGTCGACACTCAATTTTGATAGGTATTGCATGAGTGAGAATGGAGGGATCAAAACCTTTTAGATCACTATAGGACCAAGAAAAAACATCAAAAAAATAGTGAAAGAGGCGAATGAACTTATTTATTTATTTTTGAGAGCAAGTTTCTGAGACATACACCATTTTTGGGTTATTTTCAGTTCCAATATTTACCTACATTATTTTATCAGTTGTCTTGCAGAGTGATTTGCTTGATGATGGAACTTTAGTAGCATCACTAGGAGAGAAATCATCTTCCTAAAGGACCAAACCATGAGGATATATATTTTTTTTCAATATTAACTATTTTAGATGATTCATTGGTATCATGATTGAGAAAGGTGAGGAGATTGTGGTTGTCATCAAAGACTTGTCATGATTCCTCATTATTAGGAAGATGTGGTATGTACAATGTTACTATTGTACAATTAGGCTTATTAATCATGTCAAAGTATATGGGCCTTGCAACATACATTTCCAAACCATCATCAACAATGTTCATACTTCGGTTCACATTTGTGATGTTGAAAATTTTGAATTTTGTGATAGCATCCGAAGTAAGGGTAGTATAGTGCCTCATTAGCTTATTTGAGGGGGCATATATTATATTTATTAGATTAACCACTAATCCAAAGTCCCAAAAAATAGAAATATTTTGTATCCCAAGCTGAAGGGAATTATCCAACCTAAGGAGCAGAGCCTTAAACTCTGCGATGTTGTTAGTGCATGTAAAATTCAAGCAATAAGAAAAGGAATGAGATTTTCCAAAATAATTTTGCAAAAAGATACCAACCCCATTTCGTTCCAGTGAATATAGTCCATCAAAGAACATATGCATATTAAATCAGAATCTGAGCGAACATTCACAGTACATTGATTAGCAATTTCTTCTTCATTAAAGATGGAATAGATTCCTAGGTCCTCTTTTATGAATTTAACAAATGGTTGGGGAAGGTTCTCGATATAAGGAACTATTATTTCTTCCTTGTATACGATTATGTTTTTTGGACCTTTAAGAATAATTAGATGAGAACCATCCATAGAATAATAATCACCTATCAGTGATTTGCAATCTCTACCAAGTATTATAGAATAATTACCAACAGGCATGTCAATGACTTGGAATTTACAGGTTGTATGAATGTCAGGATATGAACACATGACTAAAGTGACATCCCTGATTTCATTTTCAATAGCTTGTTTTTGTTTATAGAATGTTGTTCCTAGGAATTCCACTGGTGCATGAAAACCCAAGTTATTCCATAATCATTTTAGACGTGACATTTGGTCTAAAGCCTCCATCTATATGAAAAAAATGGGATATCTTATCAAATATTTTCATTGATACGTAAAAGGGAGGATTATTAGGTTGTCTATAATTGGTCACTACTTCAACTTCTTGGTTTTGGAAGGGTTCAGTCTCATCTTCCATCTCTAGAATGGATACTGAAGAAACATGCACTTTCATTTGTTTTTCAAGATTTTTTTTTTAAATTGGGAATATGCTCGAGAGTTTGATCCAAATTGAGTAGTGTAGCATTAACTTTGATTTTGGAAAAGTCCTCTATAATATTATATTTACTGGAAGTTTTAGATTGTTTGCATTATGACAAAATGTGTTGTCCTTGATGGAAACCTACTTGATGATATGTATTTAAATGGAAACCTACTTAATAAACATGTCAACATAATGGTAGCAGGATGAGTATTCAGTCCATTATAGATGTGGTATAAAGATTGGACAAAGGAATATCAGTCTAAAGACAGAGGAATGGTAAAGATGAAGTTTTAAGAAGTATATGCAGGTTTTATGAAGCAAAGTCATGTACGTACACAAGATTTGTGAAGCAAAGTTGAGTATATGTATGTTCTATGAAGAAAATTCGAGTACATACACAGGTTTGGTGAAGAAAAGTCATATATACACAGGTTCTATGAAGAAAATTTGCGTACACACATGGGTATGAAGAAGAAAAGGCCCGTACAGTTTCCGTACCATGGTATTCTAAATACCAAGGGTCTTTAGCATGGTATTAACCCATAGTACTGAGCCCAATAAGAGATATTTGATCCCGTCAAAGAAAGCCATTGGCATTATTATGTTTTTGATCTATGGTATTGGCTAAGGGATAACCTATATAAGGAGATGAAGATCGAAGTACTTTGGCGTGAAAGTGATGAATATTTCATGAATAGTTAGATCTGAAGTAAGTATGCATGTAATGGGCCATTAATGAATTGTTTGATTTGAAACCAATTATTCACCTGAGTATTTGATGATGGATCAGATCCAATAGATTTGAAATGACTATATTGATAATGGATTGATTTGATCTGTAATATTTATGTTTGATGCATGTTTTATTATGTATGTCGAGAGATGGGCTTGTTTTTAAGCCCTGATGTGCAACAAATCTATAAGTCAATAGTTGCACATATGTATCTGGGTTTGATCACTTGAAATGCATGTACCTATGCGAGTTTAATGCTGATAAGTTGTGTATCTATTCAGATTTGTACACGGGTTTGATTCCTAAAAAGCACATATACACGTGGAAGTGTCTTTTGGAAATCATGTATATAAACTAGGGTTTTGTTGAATAAGATGTTTGAACAGTCTAATTAGTCTTGATGTGTTTCTATTGCTTATCAATGATGTCTTATGATCTAGACTTAACAGTGATATTTGAAGATGAATTGATTGAGGATTGGTATGTTGAAGTGTGATGATGCTACTAGTTGTATGTGATTGAAGATCAACGATGTTTCTCTAATTATTTTATAATGATTCAGTGGTTCTGTGTGTGACTCGAATTTTATTTCAATATGACAATGATTTAGATTTAGGGTTCAGTGTTTTGAGATATTTACGTGAGTATCCTTCATGGAAAGCGCGTATATACATGGATATTCTTAAGAACAATAGCGTGTATATTTTGATATATGGTTGATCAACGTTTGCAGTAACAAAATATTGTTTCTGTAATTAACAATATGTTGATTGGTATTCTGGTTACAGTGTTCTAACTGCTTTGGTTGTTTGAGAATAAGTTGATTGATTTAGATCTTAGTTGGTTCAATGATTGGCTAATTCAGTTAGTTCAATGAATGAGTGATTTTTTGCAGTGATTAGTTTTAGTTTTGATATTTGGTATTAGGATTAAATGATGGTAGTGGGTCCAGTCTGAAAATTTGATGAAAAGTTGCCTACAAGTTGTGATGTTTTGTATCAGGTGGATCCACTGTGAAAATTTATGAAACGTGGTCCACTGTGGTGCTGAGGGTTGGAGCCTTCAGTGAGGGAGTCGAAGCTTCCTTCTAGTGGTAGCTGGTAAATCATATCAGGGGGCTAGATATCCCTTCTATGGGTGCTAGTAAACAAGATCAAGGGGTTGGAGCTCCCTTCCAGTGGGTGCTAGTAAACAAGATAAGGGGGATGGAGCTCCCTTTGAGAGAAGGTTGTAGCCTTCTGTAGGTGGGTGTCTGTGTGCTGGTATGAGTCCGTGCCAGTACATGATTGTAAGAAGTTTTTCTTTATAATAAAAAGAAGATAGAGACGATAGCAACGATGGTTTTTTCCCACATTAGGTTTCCACCTAAAATCCTGGTGTTCATGTGTGTTGCTTATGTGTGATGGTTTATTTGTTCTTACTGCACATGGTTACTATTTAATTAATGATGTACTAATACAATGGTTCAAGTTAAACAGATGACGAATTAAGTGCAAACTAAGTTTACAGGATATATGCTAGTTGTCTACATAACAGTCGTGTATATACGCATGTTTCTTTCAGTACAGTTGCGTACAAAAATATGAGTAAGAAAAGAAAATTTTAAGCGAGTTTTAAAATACTGATTCACCCCCCACCACCCCCCCCAGTGTTTTTTCCAACAATCAGTATCAGAGCAGGTCCTTTAAAAGAAGCTTGATTGCTTGAAGGAGATTCGCCCAGATGATGGGAAAGAAGAAGATTACTCAAAGAAGGGATTCAGAAAACTGTGATAGTGATATATCAGATACAATGACAACTATAGATGTTAAAAAATATTTAAGTTTTGGAGCACCCCACTTTCTATTAATCAAGAATGAAGAAGACGGTAACAAAGAATTATCAGGTATGGGCTTTTGTTATAACTGTGGTCCATTTCCTTGTCTATGCAATAATGATAGTGATGATGACAGTGAATCAACTGAACTTGCACTCATGGGTAAAAGTGAAAGTAAGCACTCTAAAGAACAATTAGATTAAAAAATGATGCCTCTAGAAGCAGAAGATCAAGGCATGTCATAAACAATGATCAATGCAGATGTGCTTATGCTAAGCAAAGATAACTATCATCAATGGAAAGAAAAGATGAAGTCTAATCTAATGAACCTTGATGTTTGGTATCTAGTATGCAATGGCTACACCAATATTCCTCCATCAGATGAGGAAGTGTAAAAAAATAGTAAGGCTTTGAGTGACATCTTTTGTAGCATACCTAATTCAACATTAAATAAGGTTATGCATTATACAACTGCAAAGAAAGTGTGGGATAAACTACAAGTAATTCATGAAGAAATCCCAAAGGAAGATTCCTCATTAAGGGAACTACTAGGTAATCCTATCTCTAACAATGTGTCAACAAATGAACATAATAACAAAACAACCTTGGTTATGTTAGATGGAGTTGTTGATTCAGAAGAAGACATGTTAGAAGATTTTTTTTTATCTTAGAACAAAACTTGATCTTGCTTTGAAAAAGATTGTTAATATTAAAGATAAGTTGCAAGCATATGATAACAAGGACCATATTAAATTAGTAAATGCTAATGTGGAATCTAAATAATATTATGAAGGTCTTGAAGCTGAGATCGTTTCTCTAAGAGAAGATCATGAAAAATTAGATAAGAGAAATGAAGAACTACTTCAAGCATTTGAAGAACAAGAAAATGGGTTGAAAGATGAGATTCTCAAATTAAAGGAGCAAGTGGAAGAAGAATTGAAGAAGGTATGAAGAAGCAATATCTAGAAAAGGAAAAGCAATATAAAAGAATGGAGGTTGAGGTAAACATCCTAAAAGGTAAATTAGAAGAAAAAGATAAACATTTGGGATTTCAAGATAGTACTAAGATTTTGGATAATATTCTTGTAGTCAAAGGTGTCCCGCCATCAAATATGGCTAGTTCACAAGTTGAGGCAATGAATTTAAAGGGTAATAATGAAAAATTTGAAATTCTCAACAAAGAGAAAAGAAGTCAACCTAATAAAAAATCAAGGAATGTGAACCTTCAAAGAAAATCATTTACTCCTAATGTTAATCAATTCTCTCCTCTCATCAATAATGTTGAATGTTTTATATTTCATAGTTATGGACATGTTGCATCTAATTGCGGAAGTAGATAGTTTCAATCACAAGCAAATAACTGCTTCATAGAAAGATCATCAGCTTCCAGGCACTCAGGCTTCTTTAATTTGGTCACAAAGCTATTGATTGCAATAGAATGAACATGAAATGGAAATATTATGATTCCTATGCTCATAAAAGAGATTATGTTTGTAAAAAGTTTTGGCATGTAGCAAAATAATGCAGGAACAAATCCTTGGATCACCTCAGATAACATGTCAAGCAATCAAATAAGAATATTGATGGATCCACCAAAATTTCTCATAATAAGCAGAAAAAAGAAGAACAAATAAGGTGTGGTATTTCTCTCTGCTCATTTGAGGAAGAGGATAAATGGTACATAGATAGTGGATGCTCTCATCACATGGTTGGAGATAAGAGTAAGATGAAGTCTCTCAAGAAAAACCAATATGGTAATGTTATTCTTGGAAATAATGCTCCAACAAAAGTTCTGGGAAAGGGTAGCGCTGGAATTAATAAACATAAAGGAGAAAATGATACTTTATTAGTTCAAGGACTAAAGCAGGATATTCGAAGTGTAGGTCAAATGACAGATAAATCAAATATAATTGTGTTTACATCAACCAAGTGAAAGGTTATGGATGAAGAAACTGGAAAAGTCATAGAAGAGGATATAGAAACCCAGACATATTATATGTGATTGAAGAACTGAATTCTTGCCAGTATGAGGAGGATTTAGACTCAGAGTAAAAGAAGATGGTGCCCATTGTAGTCCATTATTCTTAAAAGAATACTTCTAACCGTGACTATAGAAGTGAAGTGAGGTACATGACCTCATAAGAGAAGAAGATGACTATCAGGCCCTCAGGATTAGTGATGTATAATCTCAGGGGGAGTAATACATGTTTTGTCTTGATGATGATTCCCATAATTGTTTTGATATTCATGTTGCTTATATTACTGATAGTGCATCTAGTGTAGTAACTATGAACATGTACAGACAAAACACGCTTAGGGGGAGCTGTGGTTATAAAAAATTCGTATTTTACTTTCTGTACGTAGATCCTATGAAGACAATTCACGTATATACATGAATTCTGATACGAACAGTCGCGTATGTTTTGCTATGATGAAGAAATTGTGGGACAGACTCAAGAAAAGGCTTTGATATGCTTCGGAAAATTATTATTTGTTTTTCTTGTTCTAAAGATTGATGATTACAGTCTGTTGATGTTATTTAGAAGTGGTATTAGATAATGATGGTTTATGAATTGCTACAATATGAAATTGATGACATGGATTTACTGATTAATGAAGTTGCTTTGATGACCTTACTGATGGATGAGTTGATGTGATCAAACTTGACAGTGAACAATTGGCACAGGTTCAGGGGGAGCATTTTCTATGCTTCTAATAGTGCATTGTTGGCATTATGATTACTTGAGAATTTCTTATTACATAATGATACTGCTAAAGATACTCATGTTGCCGAAGTTTTTGGATGATGGCTATATGTTGCATCATGCTATGTGGTTGTCATGGGTTGCCTATGATGAAATCATGCATGATACTTATATATTTCTTGAGCCACATAGTTTTTATGATTCTACTGATCAAATTTATGATGATATAAGATTCTTTTGATGATGCCTATAGTGCTTGGTTATCACATGTACATGATATGTTGCACATGGTATATTGTTTGAGAATTTTTTCTCTTGATGGTATCAAGGAGATGGTTTACTAATAAATGTTGATAAATGATGGTAAGTTCATGGTTTTCTATTGATGAATTTTATCATTGATGAGAAGCTAGATACATACTTTTATCTCTATGTCATGGGATATCATTGATGGGTGACTTATAGATAAGGATGATTACTTAAGTTTCATGTTGATGAAGTGGTGTTGGTGTGATAGTTCTTCTTGCATGAAGAAAATGGGCCAAAATAATGATGTTACTACAGTTTTTCATGAAGACATGCTTGGTTCTCACATATGTTGATTGATGCATGAAAATATATGTTTCTATGCTTTGATGAACATGGATTGAGGCTCTTCCTACTAAGGGAAAGAGAAAGTTGTCCTTGATGAGGTCAAGAGGATGAGTTGTTAGAAGATCTCTATGGAAAATATTATTTTTCATACTTGGTCATAGGCTGATGATATTAAAGCTACATTGTCTTATCGTAAAAATTGATGATGAAAATGTGCATGTTGTTGTTCATGTTGCTGCTGACAGATTCTTATGGAGAAAATGCTATATGGTGTATGATAGTTTTTGATGAATATCATGGTCTTATTTAGGTCTTTTGTTATAAATTCCAGATCTGTTTCTTGATGTAAAGGTCATTTAAAGACCTATGTTATAAATCATTGTAAAATTTAGTCATGTATGGACTATGGTGGTCAAGTCATGTAATCCCATATTTTTTGGAATGTGATGTAACCCCACTGTGTTGGGTGATCAATGTAAGCATGAGTCATTGGTGATAGGAAATATCATGTCTAGTTGAGTCATAGATTCATGTAATTCTTTATATATCTCAGAAAATTCAGCATGTTCTCAAGGAGAGCATGGCCAGTATTCAGTATTCATACTCAGTAGATCAGATCTACATCGCTCATGTCAATAAAGGAAGACAAACCTTTGATCAACATTGGTCAGCCCTTTTCCCTTTATGTCAAAGGGGGATAGAAGCTTGGTGTTTGGAGAATGCTTGGTATATTTATAGATGTGTTTACAGGTATCTTCACGTGGTGGTGACCAAACACCAAAGTGGTTGCCATCAAGTCCAAAGGGGGAGATTGTTGGCATTATGACCAATATTTTGTCCTTGATGGAAACCTACTTGATGAGTTTTCTTTTGATGGCAACCTACTTAATAAACATGTCAACATGATGGTAGAAGGATGAGTATTCAGGCCAGTACATATGTGGCAGAAAGATTGGACAAAGGAATATCAGTTCAAAGATAGCGGAATGATAAAGATGAAGTTTGAAGAAGTATACACAGGTTCTATGAAGCAAAGATGTGTACATACACAAGTTTTGTGAAGAAAAGTTGATTATACACAGTTTTTATGAAGCAAAGCCGAGTACATACACAGGTTTGATGAAGAAACGTTATGTATACGTAGGTTATGTGAAGAAAAGTCGTGTACACATGTGAGTATGAAGAAGAAAAGGTGCGTACAATTTCTGTTCCATGGTGTTCTAAATACCAAGGGTCTTTACCATGGCATTGACTCATAGTATTGAGTCCAACAATGGATATTTGATCTCGTCAAAGAATGCCATCGGCATTAGTGTGGTTTTGACTTGTGGTATTGGCTAAGGGCTAAGCTATATAAGGAGATGAAGATCAAAGTACTTTGGTGTGTGTTAGAGTCGGTCTTGTCAGTCCTCCGGCAGAGATCAAACATGCTCTTACAAAGTGATTTTAAGGTGTCAAGGTCAAATTTTATCATTTCAGTGAGTCTTCAAGCAAAATTTGGTCACTAGGTACTAGGTCTAGGGTTTGCTTTTACTCCTGTCAAAGTTGTCCAAATGTCAGTCCATGTCACCGTTCAGCTGAGTGTACCATCATTCAGAGGGTTTTCATTATCATGTCAAGTTCCACTGGGTCATTTTACACCTTGTTCATGCTTCAGTTGCGCCTAGGTAAGGTCATTTCCCTCTCCTAGGGTTTTGAAGGCAAATCCTCTTAGACGGTCAAATCATCGGCAAAACTTGTATCCTGATGTTCATACACCTTCCCCTATCCTTAAAGTACCTTATCAAACACTTCCCATCACTGAGATCCCCCAAATTCCTCATTTTCGCACAAACCCTAGTTTCTTGCTACAACTTGGCAATTTTCTAGGTTGGACCTGTGTTTTGCCTTTTTGGACCCCTTCCCCTCACTCAATATTTGAAATTCCACTTTCCCCTACTTCTTAACATCCCTCCCTACTTCCAAGAATTTTCCCAAGAATTTAGAAGCCGCTTATCCCCTTCATTTTGCTTCATTTCGACAAATCCCTTGTTCCACACATCGGGATAGGTTTCACTCAAATGATGTTCCTGAGCAATAAAAGATGAATTTTTGAAAAATGAGAGAATTTTTTTTCCAAAACATGCCAAGGAATAAAAAACTACTTCACTTTTTACACAGGTGTCATGGTTTTAGAGAAATGTCAAAAATACAATCGCCTCGGGAGAATTGATGCACCTCTAAAGTGACCTTGGGAAAATCAAGTTTTCTCCTAGCTTGGTTGGTCAAATGACTTGCTTGATGAGTCAAATGATAACTAGACACAAATCTATTTCCAATGAGCTATCATGAGCTCAATTTGGAGTTGAGGAAGGCATTCAAAAGTTGACTGTAACAACACTCTACCTTTAGGCAGCCTCATTTGGCACATTTTTACCAGTCTTGGGAGATTTGATTTTTTATAGGGAAAATGAACTCCAAATTGAAAAATTTTGGTTGGTTTGGAAATTAGACTCAAATACCTTTCCAACGAGCTATCCTTCGCCCAATTTGGACACCGGAAGGCCTCCAAAAATCACCTGGAAAAAGCTGCGATGCACACAGAGAGCGCGGCGCACTGGGAGAAAATTTCCAGTGTAAATTTACACTGGCGCGGCACACATGGGAGGCGCGGCGCACAGGGCTGAAAGGCCTGAAATTCATTGAAATTTCTCCAAATTGCTAATTCTTTGCCTAGATTTTCCAGGTAGGCTTGCTTTCTTGCCATTGCATCAAATTTTATGGTAAAAGACGGTGGTTAATGGGTGATAGTGGTTGCAATAAAAGTTTTCAAAACCTACTTCTAAAGGATCCTCAAGCCAATTGCAGCCAGGTTTACAATTCACTATTTTTTCCACCAAGACTCTGTCTCCCTCCCATTGTTCCCTTATTTTCACTAATCCCTAAATCCCTATCACCTAAATTCATTACCCCTTTCCCCTACATACTCTATCCTAAATCCTCCAACCCCACACAACAAAACCTATCAACAAATCCCAAACCCTAAACACTATTCCCATGCATCAAACCATCAAACCCTATCCCATATTTCCCTATTTAATTTCTCCCAATTATTCCCATTCCTCAATATTGTTTCCCCTTCCTAACAATCCCTAACAGTCCCTGTTGCATTTGTTTTTTTCCCTTGGTGGCAGAATTTGAATACATCATCCAAAAGAGCAGTGCAAGCACAGTTTATACACAACAGTCATTTTGTCTTTGAGGTAGTTTGTCCACTAGCAGACATGACATCTGATCCGTCATATGATCATGAAGAAGAGACACACAGTGATTCACCAACAGAGGTACATGCAACCAGGAGGCCTCATAGAGGTGGAAAAACATCCGTGAAGACCAGCAGGCTGCCCAACGAAGCCTAAATGAGAGGACACCCATTCAGTAGGAGATAGAGGCTGATCGGGAGATTTGGCTCAAGATGATCAACATCCACTTAGAGAAGCTGTTGCCGAAAGTTACAAGGACAAAGCATTATTGAGACACATGGCTTTCCACTACATGGTGCAAAACAAAGTGTGCAAGGCCCGAATCAGGAATTTGAAGGCGAAATTGAGGAAGGCAATCAAGAAGCAAAAGAGGCAAAGGGAGTTTGATCGACTTCAGATATTGGCTGAAGCCTCTTTGGCCCAGCATAACACTTGATAAGGAAGCTCCAGCCCAAATTTCAAGAAATTTGGGGCAATTTTGGTCACATGGCAAATTTTTGGTCACAACACAGGTTTTTTCTCCCTGTGCGCTGCGCCACTGGCGCGACGCTTAGGATTGGGAGCTCCAAATCACAAATGGTTTGCATTTTTGGATTTAGCATGCAAAATCACGACTACTGGTGCTTGGACAAGAAATTTGGGCATGATTTGAGTCTCCAGGAGGTCAAAAACACTCAAAAAATGACCTCTCTGCCCCTATTTTGACACACAGGAAGCAGTCTTGGGAGAATGAAGATTTGGAGGGGAAAATGAGCACCAAATTCAGAAATTCCACTTGGGTTGGAAAGTAGACAGGCCAGGATTTCCAACAAGCACACTTGGGCACATTTTTGACTCCTGAAGGTACCTCAAAACAGCCTCCAAAGTGGCACGATGCATATAGAAAGTGGCACGACACATATAGGGAAAAAGGCCAATTTCACCTCCGTTTCGTGAAATTTCGATTCGCGACTTCTCCAAGTGGGCCCGCTCATCTACATTTCACTTTTTTGGCACCTAAGGTGGCATTTAAAGTATTTTCACTCCAGATTGGCTTCTATCCAAGTGGCAAAGGAAGGCAAACAGTCACCCAAGCCATTTGTCATGTTTGTAACGTTGCACCTGTAGCTAATGGTTGGCTTTCCACCTCCATTTTGTAATGATTCGAGTAACTCCCCAACCCTTGGGCGTTCTATCTCTTCATGGCACATTCTATATATTGTATGCAAACTATTTGCAAAGGGTTGGTTGGCTTGTAATTTCTGGGAGACTGTGGGAGAGAAACTCAGTTCTTCATTGTATATTTTGACAGAGGATTAATGAAAGGCAGCAGCTCTGTTTCATGAGATTCATGTGGTTGTGAGTGTAGCAAATGTGTCTCTTATGTTTCATATGTATTTTGTAATGTTTCACAGTTCATTTCATATTCATTTCCAGTGAAATTTTCTAAGTTAGATAAGGTAGAATTCATTTTTATTGCTCTGCCTGTGGGGAAATTTCATGTCTAGTGTTCTTCTTCTGTTGAAAAGGATTCATAAACTTATGCCCTTTTCACCCTCCTAAGCAATTCCTCCATTCCGTGTTATTTCAAACTAAATTGCTAGACTTTCCGCTTGTCTTGCCTCACGAAGTAATCTGTGCCTTTGTATTAAATTCTCTGCTCATTGCTGTCCGTTGGTCCCATACCATCCCAGAAACTCAGTCATTCATAAAAAATTGCTTCTTGTATCCATATTTACTTACTAGCCTAAGATCAATATTTCACTGTTAGTCATCTCAGACCATTCCATTTACTTATTCGCTGAGCGTGACTCAGAGAGAGCCCTCTCCTGTTCTAGTAGGGCTAGCTACTAGACTGAGCGTGGTTTGTGGTTACCCTGAATTTTGCCTTCCTTCAGCCTAAGGCAGATTTAGGTGCTAACAGTGTGCAAGTGATGAATATTTAATGAATAGTTAGATCTAAAGAAAGTATGCATGTAATGGGCTATTAATGAATTGTTTGATCTGAAACTAAGTATGAACCCAAGAATTTGACGATGGATCAAATCCAATAGATCTGAAATGACTATATTGATATTCTGTAATATTTATGTCTGACACATGTTTTATTATGTATGCCGAGAGATGGGCTTGTTCTTACAGTATGATGTGCATCAAAGCTATAAGTCAATTGTTGCATATATGTACACGAGTTAGATAACCTGAAAGGAGTGTACATACGCGGGTTTAATGCTGGTAAGTTGCGTATCTATTCAGATTTGTATGCTAGTTTGATTCTTGAAAAACATGTATACACGCGGAAGTGTTTTGTGTAAAGTGCGTATATAAACTAGGGTTTTTCTTAATAATATTTATGATCAGTATAATCAATCTTGTTGTGTTTTTGTTTTCTGTTAATGATGTCTTATGATCTGGGATTAATAGTGATATTTGAAGATGAATTGATTGAGGATTGGTATGTTGAAGAGTGATAATGCTACTAGTTGTATGTGATTGAATATCAATGATGGTTTTGTAATTATTTCAGAATGATTCAGTGGTTCTGTGTGTTACTCAATGTTTATTTCAGTATGACAGTGATTCAACTTCAGGGTTCAGTGTTTTGAGATCTGTACGCGAGTATGCTTCATGGAAAGGGCATATATACGCAAATATGCTTAATAAAAATAGCATATATATTTTGATATATGGTTGATCAGGGTTTGTAGTAACACAATATGGTTTCTGTAATGAACAATATGTTGATTGGTATTTTGGTTACAGTTATCTAACTGCTTTGGTTGTTTGAGAATAAGTTGATTGATTTGGGTCTCAGTTGTTTCAGTGATTTGTTTATTCAGTTAGTTCAATGATTGAGTGATTTTTTGTAGTGATCAGTTTCAATTTTATTAGGCTTAAATGATGGTAGTGGATCCAGTCTAAAAATTTGATGAAAAGTAGACTACAAGTTGTGATGTTTTGTATTAGGTGGATCCACTGTGAAAATTTATGAAACGTGGTCCACAGTGGTGCTGAGCGTTGGAGCCTTTAGTGAGGGAGTCGAAGCTTCCTTCTAGTGGCAGCAGGTAAATCAGATCAGGGGGTTGGAGCTCCCTTCCAGTGGGTGCCGGTAAACAAGATCAGTGGGTTGGAGCTCCCTTCCAATGGGTACTAGTAAATGAGATCAAGGGGTCAAAGCTCCCTTCCAGTGGGTGTTGGAGAACGAGAGAAAGTTGTAGCCTTCTGTAGGTGGGTTCCTATGTGTTGGTATGAGTCTGCACCAGTACAAGATTGTAAGATTTTTTTCTTTATAACAAAAATAAGAAAGAGATGACCGTACTGATGACTTTTTCCGACATTGGGTTTCCACCTAAAATCCTGGTGTTCATGTGCATTGCGTATGTGTGATGGTTTATTTTTTCTTATTACACATGGTTACTGTTTAATAAATGATGTACTGATACAATGTTAAGTTAAACAACTGATGAATTAACTGCAAAGTAAGTTTACTATATGTACATTAGTTGTGTACATAACAATCGCGTATATACATAGGTTTCTTTCAGTGAAGTCGCGTACAAAAATATGAGTAAGAAAAGAAAAGTTTAAGTGAGTTTTAAAATACCGATTCACCCCCCGCCCTCCTCGACTCTCAGTATTTTTCCCAACAATTGGTATCAGAGCAAGTCCTTCAGAAGAAGCTTGATCGCTTGAAGGAGATCCGTCAAGATGATGGGAAAGAAGAAGATTGCTCGAAGAAGGGATTTAGAAAATTGTGATAGTGATATATTAGATATAGTGACAGTTATATATGTCAGTGAATATCCACATTTGGGAGCGCCCCTCTTTCTATCAATCAAGAATGAAGAAGACGGTAACAAAGAATTATTAGGTATGGGATTTTGTTCTAACTGTGGTCCATTTCCTTGTCTATGCAATAATTATAGTGATGATGACAGTGAATCAATGAAATTTCACTCATGGGTAAAAGTGAAAATAAGCACTCTAAAGAATAATTAGATTAAAAAATGATGCTTCTAGAAGAAGAAGATCAAGGCATGTCATAAACAACGATCAATGCAGAAGTGCTAATGTTAAGAAAAGATAACTATCATAAATGGAAAGAAAAGATGAAGTCTAATATAATGAACCTTGATGTTTCGTATCCAGTATGCAATGGCTACACCAATATTCGTCCATCAGACGAGGAAGTGAAAAAGAACAGTAAGGCTTTGAGTGACATCTTTTGTAGCATACTTGATTCAACATTAAATAAGGTTATGCATTATACAATTGCAAAGCAAGTGTGGGATAAGCTACAATCAATCCATGAAGAAATCCCAAAGGAGGATTCCTCATCAAGGGAACTACTAGGTAATCCTATCTCTAATAATGTGTCAACAAATGAACATAATAACAAAACAACCTTTGTTATGTCAGATGGAGTTGTTGATTCAGAAGAAGTTAGGTTAGAAGAAATTTTTGATCTTAGAACAAAACTTGATCTTGCTTTGAAAAAGATTGTTAATCTTAAATATAATTTGCAAGCATATGATAACAAGGATCATATTAAATTAGTAAATGCTGTTGTGGAATCTGATCAATATTGTGAAGGCCTTGAAGCTGAGATCGTCTCTCTAAGAGAAGATCTTGAAAAATCAGATAAGCGGAATGAAGAACTACTTCAAGTATTTAAAGAACAAGAAAATGAGTTGAACGATGAGATTCTCAAATTAAAGGAGTAAGTGGAAGAAGGAAGAAGGGTTGAAGAAGGTATGAAGAAGAAGTATCTAGAACTGGAAAATTAATATCAAAGAATGGAGGTTGAGGTAAACACCCTGAAAGGTATATTAGAAGAAAAAGATAAACATTTTGGATTTCAAGATAGTACTAAGATTTTGGATAATATTCTTAGTAGTCAAAGGTCTCCCGCCATCAAATCTGGTCTTGGTTTTCATGAAATTGTTGAAGGAGAATCTAGTTCACAAGCTAAGGCAAGGAATTTAAAGGGTAACAATGCAAAACCTGAAATTCTCAACAAAGAGATAAGAAGTCAACTTGATAAAAAATCAAGGAAAGTGAATCTTCAAAGAAAATCCTTTACTCCTAATTTTAATCAATTCTCTCCTCTGATAAATAATGTTGAATTTTCTATATGTCATAATTATGGACATGTTGCAACTAATTTCAAAAGTAGACCGTTTAAATCACAAGAAAATAATCGCTTCATAGAAAGATCATCAGCTTCTAGGTACTTAGGCTTCTTTAAGGGATATTGTTTTACTTGCAATATATTTGGTCACAAAGCTATTGATTGTAATAAAAGGAATATGAAACAGAAATATTATGATTCCTTTGCTCATATAAGATGTTATTCTTTTAACAAGTTTGGGCATGTTGCAAAAGAATGCAGGAACAAATCCATGGATCACCTCAGACAACATGCCAAGCAATCAGATAAGAATTATATTGATGGATCTACCATCATTTTTCATAGTAAGAAGAAAGAAGAAGAATAGATAAGGTGTGGTCTTGCTGTCTACTCATTTTAATAAGAGGATAAATGGTACATAGATAATGGATGCTCTCATCACATGACTAGAGATAAGAGTAAGATGAAGTATCTAGAGAAAAACCAATATGGTAATGTTATTCTTGGAAATAATGCTCCAACAAAAGTTCTGGGAAAGGGCAGAGCCAAAATTAATAAACATAAAGAAGCAATTGATACTTTATTAGTTCAAGGACTAAAGAATAATATGCTAAGTGTAGGTAAAATGGCAGATAAAGGAAATATAATTGTGTTTACATGAACCAAGTGCAAGGTTATGGATGAAGAAACTAGAAAAGTCATAACAAGAGGATATAGAAACTCAGACAAATTATATGTGCTTGAAGTACTGAATTCTTGCCGATATGAGAAAGATTAAAACTCAGAGTAAAAGAATATGGAACCCATTGCAGTGCATTATTCTTAAAAGAATACTTCTAACCATGACTACAGAAGTGATATGAGGTGCATGACCTCATAAGAGCAGAAGATGACTATGAGGTCCTCAGGATCAATGATGTATAATCTTAGGGGGAGAAATACATGATTGGTATTGATGATGATTCCCATGATTTTTTTAATATTCACGTTTCTTATATTACTGACAATGCATTTGGTATAGTAACAATCAACAGGTACAAGAAGAACAGGCTCAGGGGGAGTTGTGGTTATTAAATTTCAGTATTTTAGTTTTTGTACGCGGATCCTATGAAGAAAAGTCAAGTATATACATGAGTTCTGATATGAAAAATCATGTATGTTTTACTATGATGAAGAAACAATGGGACAGACTCAAGAAAATGCTCTAATATGATTCAAACAATTATTATTTGGTTTTCTTGTTCTGATGATTGATGATTACAGTCTGTTGATGATGTTTAGAAGTGGTATTACCTAATGATGGTTTATGAATTGCTGCAATATGACATTGATGAGATGGATTTGCTAATTAATGAAGTTTCTTTGATGACCTTATTGATGGATGAGTTGATGTGATCAGAACTGATAGTGAACAGTTGACACAGATTCAGGGGGAGCATTTGCTATGCTTCTAATAGTGCATTGTTGGCATTATGATTGCTTGAGAATTTCTTGTTACATAACGATGCTGCAAAAGATACTCATGTTCATGAAGTTTTTGGATGATGACTATGTGTTGCATCATGCTATGCTGCTGTCATGGGTTGCCTATGATGAAATCATGGATGATACTTATATATTGCTTGAGCCACATAGTTGTTATGATGCTACTGATCATATTTATGATGATATAAGATTCTTTTGATGATGTTTAAAATGCTTGGTTCTCACATGTACATGATATGTTGCACACAGTATATTGTTTCAAAATTGTTTCTCTTGATGGTATCAAGGAGATGGGTTACTAACAAAGGTTGATAAATGATGGTGAGCTCTATGGTTTTCTAATGATGAATTTTCTCATTGATGAGAAGTTAGATACATACTACTATCTCTATGTCATGTGATATCATTAATGTGTTACTTACAGATAAGGATTATTACTTAAGTTTCACGTTGATGAAGTGGTGTTGGTGTGATAATTCTCCTTGCATGAAGAAAATGGGCCAAAAGAATGATGTTAATACAGGTTTTCATGAAGACATGCTTGGTTCTCACATTTGTTGATTGATGCATCCAAATATATGTTGTTATGCTTTGAACAACATGGATTGAGGCTCTTCCTACTAAGGGAAAGAGAAAGTTCGCCTTGATGAGGTCAAGACAATGAGTTGATAGCAGATCTCTATGGAAAATATTATTCTGCATACTTGGCCACAAGTTGATGATATTAAAGTTGTTAGGGTCCTATAATAATAGGATTCATAATTTTGAATTGGCTGTTGTTAGTCTTGTAATATTGTACATACTTTTGCTTTCTGCAAAATGTTTTCCATATTAAAATTTAAAAAATGTAAAGAGGGTATGTCCTAAAAGAATAATCAAAGGACAAAAAGAAAGAAAAATATCAAAAAAGTAAAAAAAATATGAACCCCAAAAAGAGATAAAATAAATCTTGAAAGTGTGCAAATTCAAATGCCACTACTTTTTACTTTACTTTGCAAAATAAGATTGTGTGCGGTTTGTCAAAAATGCCACAATTTATGATGGTCAAATAGTTTAATCTTGACTCATTAATGCTTTAAATTTCATGTTGATAGATTGAGAATAAAGATCTAGCCAAACTGTTTAATCTTGACAAATCAGTAGTTAGGTAGAGAATAATAATGAGCTCATTAGTTTAACCCGAGCCATTGGAAGTTATAAGGTTAGAATTAGATAGTTTTCTTATCAAAAGAAAAAGAAATAAAGGGTCAACAAGCTCAAATGAACCCAATGAATGAAGAGAAAATGTTAGGGTAAATAAAGGGTAGGTAGAAGAAATGTTGCAAATGCACAAGGTTGCTAAGTCAAAAGCACATTCATCATGCTTAATCCTATGTTTCATGTGCAAGAAGAATTGTGAAATAGAAAGGATATTCACCAAAGCTTATTTACTAATTTCCCCTCATTTCACTAGACCCCCACATACTTAGTTTAGTAATTTCCCCTCATTATCCCTTCATTACTTGTAAACACCCTTTCCCTTCATTTTGACCTTTTATCCCTTTGTTTCACACATTCCCATAGACAATTACCCTTCAAAAATCATCCCCCCTTCCCAACGCCCCTTTCCCTAGTGTGAAACACATTTCCATCACAACTAATACTCCCCCCCCTTATTAATTTCCATTTTCCCCTTAAAAAAACCCACAAAAACCCTTTATCCTAAGTCTTTCCCAAAGTCTCACTTTATAAATCCCCCACGTTAATATTCCCCGACACCCTTTTAACTCACCAAACCTTGGTGTATATTTAAAACCCCCACCATATAACCCATGGTCCCACCTTTATTAACCAACAACTTATATTAAAAATCCCTTCATTACCTTTTAATTAATTACAATTCTTTGTAATTAAACCCCGGGCCCTGCCAACCACTTTCCCGACTCCGTCCGTGCAACTCAACTGCGCGATATCCCTCTGATATGCCACCCCCCGATCCAATGGCGCATAGCCATATCATGCGGATTCATTGTCCGATAGTTAACGACACGAGAGCACGTGAGATTCGTGGTTTTGCTCGGGCACTGTTCTGCTATGTGGCGGCACTAGGTTATATCGCGTGCTCGCGAAAAATACCGCTCGCCATCCAAAAGTGGTGCGATATCGCACAAAACCACCTCCTCGCCTAAAACCAAAATTGCCCACTGTTAATTCAATAAATCTCGCGCCAGAATGTAACCATTATTGGTCAAAAGGCTGAAGAAGCCCCAATTTGTTCTTTTTGCTTGTTTTCACTGTAAACCTCTCCTAAACCAATTCTGACACCCTAAACCTTAGAGCGACCAATTTAGCCACCTTTTGCCACCTGAAGATGTCGTGGACACCAATTTGAAGCAACAAATAGCCAATTCAAGCCTCAGTACCCTTTGCAGCTACCATAGAACCCCGTCTGCACACCAAAAACCATCAAATTCCAGGTATTCTTGAAAGAACCAGAACGACCCTGTAAATTTGAATTATAAACAATAATTCTCAAAGGTTAATTTATTAAATTAATTAAAAAAGCTTTCTAAACTCAAGAAAATCTTACTATGCACCCAAACCCCTTTTTTCAGATTATTATTACACTCCCCACTGTTCCAGACCTTCAAACCTTACCCCTAAAAGCCATAGAAAGAGTAATTCAGTTTAATAAACTAAATTATGGCTTCCCAAATATCTCTGGATGTAAGACCTCTACAAACCCCTCACCTGGACATTGACCACCTGGCATTAGCCAATAGAGACTTTCAAATTAAAGATACTGCTTCCCCTGCCTACCTACTGAAACTCCATTGTTGGAGTAAAGACAAGTTTTTGAACCAGAATGATGACATTCACCTATGGGAGTCCAATTTGCCCAAGTACTTGTTCCCAGAAGTACACCCATTCCTAGAAATCATCCACTTCTGCTAAGCTTGCTATATTCCCAGTCAAAGAGCCATAGTCACCCCTGACCAGCAAGTTTTATTCACCATTACTGCAGAATCAATTAATCAAATGCTGCAAATCCAACCAGGCCCCAATGAGACCCCACTCTCCATTGAAGGCTTACTTGAACTCTACATCAAGCTAGACCTTCCGAAGATGTCCCAGATTTTTCAAACTTTCATCGTAGAGGAGTCTCACACTCCAATAGATAGTCCTCCTTATGCTACCACCATTTTTTCTGAGAGACACAAACAAATTATAACCATGCTCTCTTGCATTCTAGGGTACACCACAGATGAACATGTGGATGAGGTTGTCCTTGCTTTCCTTTCTATCTTTTTCCCAGGCAAGCCTCCTACTACAATTTACAACTATGCTCAGTTCATAGTAGACATAATCCATGAATAGTTCATCAGACTACCAAATGAGAGAGTCTTCAAATATTCATCAGTGTTATTTCATATGTTCTTGTACTTTCAGTCAGATAAATTTCTAGTCAGCATTCAGAAGTTAGACACCAAAGGAAATCCAATATCTGTCATCTATTGGACACCATTGATAAAAAAATACTTTACTTTTTTTTCCTATAAAGACTTCATTGATTCATTTGTCCATCCAGTTATGAACATGCTAACCAGTAGCTATCAACCCAGGATCAGTCAAGAGATTAAAAGAGTTTTACAGTTGGCTAAGAATAGTAGAGTGGGAGACTGGTATCTATACCAGGACCACACAGAAATCAGAATATATGGATGCCAACTCACTCCCTACAAATTGCCCAAATACCTCCCCATGAGGATATTTGCATTAGAGTACTTTAGGCAGATTATAAACTATGATGAAGTTAATTTCCTATCAGCTAGGAAGAAGACCCAATTTAAAATGAAAAACCAATTGGGCCCATTTATTTGTAATAATAGGGAAGCTGGACCAGAGGCAGATAAAATTTTGCAGCAGATGAATTTCAAGAACAGTTTTATGTGGCAATATGACCCTCATGGAGTCATAAATAAACTAAGGCTCAAATTCAAATTGGGTCTGTTCATACATCATCCCAAGCCACACATTGAGAGATTTTCCAACTAGTCAGAATGGTTGGAAAAAAATTTGATAGATATGGACAATACTGTAGTAGATGTGGAGAATACATTAATAGATGTGGAAAAGCATATTGATACTAGTTCCTTTTTGCAGGTTCCAGCCCTAGAAGAACAGATGAATATTCCTCCTATTTTGCAGACTCCAACCAATGAAGACAGAAATGCAAAAAGAACCAGGGAAGAAGGTTCTAGTTCAGCAATGGACACTACAGATGACCAATTTGAGATCAGTTACAGGAAGAGGCCCAAGCTTAATCTTGTAACTGAACAAGAAGACACCATTGACACAATGGAAATCACTGACACTGAAACAATGGTTGGAAGGAATAAAGGCCCAGCAACTTCAGAAGAAACACACCAACCTTCTACCTCAAACACACAACCTATTGAGAAACAACTCAACATTGACGTCTCTTGATCCAGCAAAGCAGTGGATAAAGAGAAATATATTAAGGAGAAATACAAAGAAATTAAGTTAAGGAATGAGGCATTGAAGGCTGAGACTTATGCCCAGTACTTCAAACACCTGCCAATCAAAATAGGTTAATGTCATCCTTTGACATTAATAAAGGGAAGATGCAAATGACATTCAGGCAACCTATAGTCCAGTAGCCAAGATCATCAGCAGACTATAAGAAAACATATTTTGAAGTTTTGGCCAAGGATGTTCACCCCATTGACCAAATTGAGTTCCATAAGAAGGTAGGTGAGATGATCTATTCCACCATGACAAATAAAGCTATGACTGTGCACAAAATTCAAAGTTCATTGGATAATATCACTACATAGTACAAGCTAGAAAAGGCCTCCTCACAGGCCAAGGACAACAGAATCAAGTCACTGGAAGACTTGGTGATTGAGCTTGGGTATACTCCCAATGATGTCAGAGCTGCAGAGAAATTACTAAAAAAGAAGAATGAGGATATTGCTGCTTTAAAGAAGAAACTAAAGCTGTCTCATTCAGAGCATCCATAGACCAAGAAGGTCCTTGAAAGCCAAACCTAGCAGGAGGAGATGATGGACCTCATTCACTAATTAAATGATCAATTAAAGGAAATGGAGAAGGTATTGGACAGTTTGATACAGTTGAAACAGGCCAACCTTGAGATAGCCATTGCCACTGCCATTCCAATAGTCACTACAACAGTACCATCCACCTTGGCAGATTCATTGGCCCCCACAGCACCATTGGCTACAACACTTCCAGTTGCAACAACATCTACATTAGCAACAGGTTCAACAACAACAACTCAGCCAAGTGATGAGGCAAGCAAATTGGTCAAAGCAATGGAGGACATGTCCATTTAGACCACAAAGATAAATAAACTTAAAGAATAAATAACAAGTCTGGAGAATGAGAAGAAACTTGCCGAAATAATGCACAAGAATGAAGTCCAGAAGTCAACTAGGTTGACTGAAAGAATGAAGAATTTGGAGAAAGAGCTAACATTAAAGGAGCCACTTTGCCAAGCTAAAGAGCAGCTATGGGACAATACCATTGACTCTGTCAATGATATTTGGCCATCTATACAAGCCATCTTTGAGAAAAATGACTTAGTCAAAGAGGCTACAGAAGCAATTCAAAGAGTTAAGGATGAACTTCGAGACATGCTAGAAGAAGCCACTAGAATAATCCAGTTCCTTAACTCTAAAAATTAATATGAATTGCAGGAGCTGGACATAGCTGACAGGACTGGCACCATACTAGAGGTGAAAAAGGTGTTGACCAAGAGGAACTTGATGATGAACCTTGAGGACAAATGCCAAAACATGCAGCTAGCTATAGAGAGGTTCATGGTTAAGTTTGATGCTTTAAGGCAGAAAGGTCTCCCAAATCCCTTAGTGATAAATGACAGATTGATGCCACAAGAAGACTAAAACAGAAAAATTAGAGAGGTGGAAAAAGATCAAGCCAATAATTCCTCTATGAAGGGGATGCCTACAAGAAAGGTTCTGTACCAAACTTTTGAGAACCTGTTCTACCTCCAGCATGAGGTAAAACACCTTTTTGTGAACATGCCCACCTTTGCTAAGTACACAGAAGAAGATGAAATTTATAGAAACTGGTAAATATCAAATTACCAGATGTAGACACATGGGAAAAGTTAAATGACTTACTGTAAAAATGTAGAGTAAAAGTGAAAACTGCATAGTGAAAGAAAAGTGATAGATCAACCAGATGAAAGAGTATCAGGTGAAAGTGTATCAGTTAAAAGGGCAAAGTAAAAAGAACAACTAGCGTAGAAGACCAACATCAAAGGAGAATAAACAACAAAAGATCAAAGCATAAAGACAACACAGCCAAATAAATAGGGACAACTTACATCAGTTGAATATTTGTCTCTATCTTCTTGCATGAAGATATTACTTTTTCCTAGATTAATTCCCAAGACAGTTTGGGATATTTTGTAAACTATTTTTGTACAAATACTTCATAATTCAAAGTATAGAGTGTGGATTGCTAGACATTTCTATAGTTGTATTGATCTGTAACCCGAGGGTTCATTGTACCAATTTTTCAACTCAGCAGACTGGACTGAGTAATAAAGATATTTCAATTACAGGATTCATGTGTTAAGCTACTTTAGTGAAGTATTTTCTTTTGTCAAATTGTTATTTTTTTATGTGTTTCACAAACTTGCATGTTATCTAAATTGAATGAATTAACCGGAATTATATTACAGAATTTGTTTAAGTACACTCAGTCTTGAAATATACAAGAGTTAAAAAAGGAAATCTCGAACCAACTAGGAACCCCCAAAAAATATCAAAATCTGATATATACAGGACGTAGTCTACAGGATCTCCATACACTTTAGGAATATGGTATCACAAATGATTCAACCAACATTTTTAATCTAAGACTGCGTGGCAGATGCAATGGAGACAGCTCAAAAAATACAGGCTCCTTTTGTGATGCAGTCAAAGGAAAGGAAAAAATGCAGCACAAATCAGCACCAGCACCAGAACTACCAGGCCCATATATTGTGGAACAAAAACTGGAATCCCCAATGCTACAAGTAACTCTGCCTGAGGTAACTGATCTACACACTGATCTATCCAAAAATGCTATCATTTGTAGATTTAATGGGTTCTGGCCAAAATCCGATGCTCTGCATCAATGGATTTTCTCCACATGGTCACCAAACTGTGAAATACACCTATGCTCAAAAGGTTTTTTCATAGTTAGATTTAACACAGAACAAGAATGAGACAGTATTATCAATCAGGGGCCTTGGTTTTGGGGCAATTCTAGCCTCTTCACCACCCCTTGGTTTGCTGATTTTGATGAAAATACTATGAAAATATCATCAATGCCTATTTGGGTGAGGCTCCATAACCTCCCTCTTCATTTTTGGCATCACAAAGTTTTAATATCCATTGGGAATACCTTGGGGAAATTCCTAAAAATAGATGAAGATAGAGTTAGCAGGGGAATCTTCACTTTTGCCAGAATATGCGTAGAAGTGGACTTGAGTCAGGGACTACCTAATCAAATTACATTGAACTACAACAATACACTGAGAACTCAACCGCTTGACTATGAGAACACAACATTCAGATGTCGCAGATGCATGCAAATAGGGCACCTCCAATACACCTGCCCACTGGCCAGAAAGGACCCCAAGGGAAACAAGAAACAACAAAAAAATCCCAAAGGATGGCAGCATATCGACCTGATGGAAGAAGAGGAAGAAGAGAACATGCAAACAGAACCTACAGGGAACCAATCAACACCTGACATACAATTGGGATAGAAAGATACTCAGGAAGTAGATCCCCCAGATTCTCATATGGGGCCAGACAATATACAACAGCAACAAGAACCTCTGCTGGAAGTAGGCGGCATCAAAAGAACACATGGATCTGAAGGATCAAAATCTGACAAAGAAATGCCTATGAACACAATGGAAAATCAGCTAGCCATTATTACACCCTCTCCCAACTCTGATGGTTGGCGAAGGGTGGAAAAGAAAAAGGGCAGAAAAGCATAGGCCAACTTGATCTCATTATTTACTTTTATTGTACTTTTGTCTCATGTAATACATGGACAACCATCTGCATATGCTTTATAGCATCTACAAAATGTAATTTTTTCATATGAATAAAATTATGGCTTTTTCTTACGGGAAAAAAAAAAGTATACTCTGTCTTGAAAAGTTAATCATTTTAATGTTTTCTTCTGATATCCGGATCTGAGAATCCTTAATTGCTCTCCCATCCTGGTTGACCTATTTCACATCCTTCATAATCCGGTTTAAGGAACCCTTAATTGCTCCTTGAATCCGATTGAAAACCACTTCACCATCCAGCCTTAAGATCTGAAATTACTCAGCTACCTTGCCCTGTAAACACTATCTTTAGAACTTAATCCAGTCTTGTTTGCTTTAACACTTGACCCCATAGCCCAATGGTAAAAGACATCCCTCTATCCATCTAAGTCAGTGATCCCACCACCAAATCAAAATCAAAACCCAAGTACAATCATAACTAGCCTAAAATCAATTAACTAAACAAAGTTAAATCATAAAGAGAGAGCCCTCTCTGAGCATTAGGAAGGCTAGATCCTAATCTCCAAAGTAGGTTTGTGGTTACCTCTATCATTTCTTTCATAACAACTCTAGAGAAATTTTGGAGTGATAACATATTGGCGACCATACTGGGGACTCGATCCTCAGTTTAATAAAACTTTAAGGAAATCTTAAATCTCATCTTTTGCCCCTTAAGGTCATTTTAGAGTTGTTGAAAAGTTTCATAAAACGATTAAAAAATTAAAATTCTGGGTTTGAAAAGAACACACTATACCAGGGCAAATAAGATCCAAACACTGCTACAATAGTTGATGATCCTGACAGAATTTTAAGAAAACCAAAAAAGGTAGAAACTCAAGGAAGTAGTAGTCAGTTAATTAAAGCAAATTCCCTCCCTAAAGAATTATCAAGTTTAGAGGATATTCAGTTTGATTTATCATTTGAGCTTTCTTTGTTTAGAACCAAATCTGAAAATTCAATTCATGATACTGTAATAGACCCCAATTTTATTCAATTTATTGAGTCAAAAAAGGTGCCTATACATCCTGATTTAGATCAACTTGTTTTGGATACTTTTGATAAACTAGAAGCTTTAACCTCAACCTTGATAAGCCATATAGACGATGCCTATCTTCAACAATCAGTTGAATTAGCTGCCCTGACTGCTGCTACCCCTGAAATTTCTACAGAGTCTTCAAAAATTGTAAATACAGTTTCATTTACTACCACCTCACCTATAATATCCACCACAGTTCATTCCCCTAAACCATTCATACCTCAGCTTCCTCTCCAACCAAACATCTCAAGTTCATCTAGTTCATCTATAGCCATCTCAAGTCCTTCTTCAAGAACCACTACTTTTCCTCCCAGTCAAACCAAAATCTTAGCCATGGCAGACAGATATGCACCTTTGGTTTTACCAACCTAGCTACATGCCATGCCCCAAGACTATCAAAGTAAAATATTTTTGTTTGATGCTACTGGTTAGTATACTACCCAAAAACATGTGAATAAAATGACTGATTACTTTGAATTGCATGAGATTGATGAGTTTGATGTCCAACTGAGGCTATTTTTCCAAACACTGACAGGGGATGTTAAAAAATGGATCAAAGGTTTACTTGCTAATCATATTGCAGATTTAACTGCTTTCCATAGATTGTTTATTGCTAGATGGGAAAGAAAGAAAAACCCATTAAAAATATCATTTGAATATGACAACATTAGAAGAGCTCCTAATGAATCTGTTCAGGACTATTGTATTAGGTTCAATAGTATCTATAATGCAATCCCTGCTAATACTAAACCTCCACCAGACCTAGCATTAATGAATTTTCCTAATGGTTTTGACATTGACATGTCTTACCAGTTGAGGGAAAGAAACCTTGAAGTGTAGAAGCAAATTTATTATCTAAGAAAGCTAGGATGAGAAATGAAAAAAGAGTTGTCATTAAAGAGGAAACATCCACTTCAGATGGTAAAATAGATAGTTTAGCTAAGAGTGTAGAAAGGATAATGGATAGATTAGAAAACATGGAAAGAAAATCTCAATGGGAAAATCAACAAACACCCCCAATAAGAAACCCCAACTTTAGGAAAAATCCTAACACTGGAAAAAATGCTATACAAGATTAGCAGATTAGACCTCCTTTCTAGGAAAACTATGTTGAGGGTTCACAAAACCATGAAGAAGAGGAGGATACCTAGATAAATCTATTAGGAATTAAAAATGAAGATGTTGTTTTTCTTACTCAGGAAGAACAGGAAATGTACATGTTACAACAATTGAAATTAGAATCTGGGGAGTCCTTTGACTACAAACAAGGTTATGAGTCTACTATTTATGAAGTTCACAAACAGTATAGCCTTAGAAGCAAAAAGAATACTGAAATTCCCACTAAGAAATCAATCCAAACCCAAACTAAAAAAATAACAGAAGCTCCTGTGACCAAAGTTCTACAAATTATCCCTAGAGGAACTTAGGAGACTTCCACCCCAAAAATTGTAGATATAACTTCAACTGAAACTCAAACTGAAACTATCACTCAAACCATTCCAAATAAGAGAATTCAAAACAAAACTGCTAAAACACAAACTGAATTGCCAAATGCTGAAAAAGAAGATAAAGGTACACAGACCACATTTGCTAAGGAAGATCTCATACAATCAAGCAAAACTCAATTGCCATTCAACATTAAGACTAAGATAGCCAAATTGAAAATATCAGTTCCTTTGACAGAGTTAGTGAAAAATGAATCATACAGAACACAAATCACTGAAACATTAAACATAGGTGAAGGAGAAGATGTTGTAAACCTTAATGATGATCAACCTGAGTTGTTATTTGGTCCAGAAGTAAATGGCAAACATCAACAAGGGGGTATTCCTCCATTCTACATTAGCTTAAATGTTCATAATAAGATTTTACATAATGCTATGCTAGATTCATGGGCATCCCACAACTTAATTCCTAAAGCAATCACGGAGAGATTAAACTTAGATATCACCAGACCATACAAGGACCTCTTTTCCTTTGATTCTAGCCAAGTCAAATGCCTTGGCCTGATTAAATATTTGTGTGTGACTCTAGTTGAGTGCCCAGCAAAGAGTATTGTTATGGACATAGTAGTTGCTGATATCCCACCCAAGTATGGAATGCTATTATCTCGCTCATGGGGAGAAAAATTGTAGGGATATCTATAGTTAGACATGTCATATGCCACCATATCCGTGTTTGGTCAACAAAGAAAGATTTACAGAGAAACCTTGATGAAATACATGGTAAGTAGTTCAGAAAAACCACAGAATTACCCCATATACTCCATGCATTCTAATATGGACTCATTTATCTTGTACAATTCAGACAATGACAAAAATGAAATCACAGCTGTAGAAGAAAAATACAAAGCACCTGATAGTGAAAACATATTTCATGAGTCTCTATGGCATTTAGATTTTGATGGCTCTGTGAATAGATTAGGAGCAGGTGCAGGAGTTTGGATTCACAACATGGAAAATAATCATTCTGAAGGTCATGCCTTTAGATTAAACTTTAAATGCACAAACAACATGGCAGAATATGAAGCTTTAATCTTAGGACTACAAATGGTAAGAAAACTTGGAGCCAAGAGAGTTTCTATCATGGGAGACTCATAACTGATTATAAAACAAATTAAAGGAGAATACTCTATGAATAATCCCAGACCTAGCCAATACAGAGAGACTATCCTAGATCTAGTTAAGGACCTTCTTGAAACTGATTTTGCTGCTATTCCTAGGAAATAGAACATGCAAGCTCACAATTTGGCTACTTTTGCTAGCACTTGCAAATTACCTTTTCAGCTCAACCACAAGTACACTACAGAAGTAAGACACAAAGCTGTTATACCTGACAATTTGAAATATTGTCAGATTTTTTCAAAAGATTCTCAAATCTATGATTTCATGAACGCTGAAGGAGAGTTTCAAAACTATAACATAGATACTGACTGTACAATAGATACCATCATAAACAATAAATTAGATATAAATGATTTAGATGTAGATAAACCCACTAGATTCACTAAAGAAGAGATAGATAACTTAGAAAAAATAGAAATAGAAGAAATAATCAATGATGATTATGAGATTTTAAACCTCAAAAATAACTTTTTGCCTAAGTGATTAGTCCCATTAGAAGATTTATTTGATTCAAATAATGTAGCTAGGAAACCAAAAATGGAGCCTTTAAGAGAAAACATAGAAGAATGTAACATAGGAACATAAGAAAAACCCAAGCTTATCAAAATATCCAAAGCATTATCTCCAGATGAAATCTAAAATACATAAGTCTATTCAAAGAGTTTGAAGTTGTCTTTGCCTAGAGTTATGAAGACCTTAAATCTTATGATACTAGCATAATTCAACATAAGATACCCATCAAAGAAGACCAGAAACCCTTTAAACAAAAGCTTAGGAGAATTAATCCAGTTCTAATGCCATTAATTGAAAAAGAAGTAAACATGATGTATGATGCACAAGTCATAGCACCAATTAGATATTCAGATTGGGTCTCTAATTTGGTCACTACTAGAAAGAAAACATGAGAGATTAAACTCTGTGTTGATTTCAGAAACTTGAACAAAGTATCACTAAAAGACAACTATCCTCTCCCAAAAATGGACCACATTCTCCAGAGGGTAGTAGGTTCATCCAGAATTTCATTGCTTGATGGATTCTCTGGATACAACCAAATCTTAGTTCAACCAGAGGATCAAGCAAAGACTGCATTTAGCACTCCCTACGCTACTTTCATGTATTTGAAAATTCCATTGGATTAATGAATACTGGAGCTACATTCCAAAGAGCAATGGACATAGCTTTTGCAAAAGAAATCCATGAATTTCTAGTTGTTTACCAAGATGACATCACAGTGTTTTCAAAATCAGATAATGAACATCTAGATCACCTAAGAAGAGTTTTTATTAAATGTAGAAAATTTGGCATTTCATTGAATCCCAAAAAGACACTCTTTGGTATAGAAGAAGGTAAACTCTTGGGACACATAATATCAAAAGATGGAATTAGAATAGATCCTGCTAGAATAGAGGCAATCCTGAACATCACTCATCCTAGAAACATCAAATAATTATAGTCATTCTTAAGCAAAATAAATTTTCTTAGGAGATTCATTTCTAAGTTAGCAGAAATAATCAAAGAACTAAATAACATGTTAAAGAAAGAATCAACGCTTAAGTGTACAGTAGAGGCTAAATAGTATTTTGAGGCAATCAAAGAAGCCCTTACTAAAACACCAGTCCTCATAAGTCCTGATTTCAAAAAAGATTTTATAATTTTTTCTTTTGCTTCAGAACATACTATTGTAGCAATCTTGTTGCAAAAGAATGATCAAGGATATGAGCAACCTATTGCATTTTTTAGCAAATCTTTGAGAGATGCTACACTAAAGTACAACATAATGGAAAAACAATCACTTGCTTTAGTGAAAGCTATTAAAGATTTCAGAGTGTACATATTGTATTCACACATCATTGCTTATGTTCCAAATTTAGTAGTAAAGGACATTCTGACACAGAATGGGCCTGAAGGAAAGAGAGGCAAATGGATTGCCACTATTTTGGAATATGACATAGAAATAAAGCCTACAAAAATTATTGAAGGCCAAGGTTTAGCTAAACTCATGGCTGAATTGAACTGTCAGGCCTTAGATATAAATTTCATTGGTTCCCTTGATGATCAGGAAGAGATGGCGACTCCACAGATCAGTGAAGCTTTCATAGATTCACCTTGATATGCATATATGTTTTACTAAATTTACAAGCTCCTCTTGGTTTATCTAGAACTAAAAGTAGATTTTTCAAAATGGAATAAATGAAATATTGTATCATAGACAATGCTTTATTTTGGAAAGATAATGGTGGCATTCTATTGAATTGTTTATTAAAAGATGAAGCTGATAAAGTTATGCAAGAATTTCATGCAGGATATTGTGGAGGACGCCTATATTGGAAAACTACTACTGATAAGATTTTGAGGGCAGGTTTTTACAGGCCAACCCTTTTTTCAGATGTCAAGAAACATGTGACCTCCTATCACAAGTGCCAAATATTTGAGGGCAAAAAGAAACTCTTACCATTACCTCTCAAACCCATCTCCACAGAAATGCCTTTTCAACAATGGGGTTTAGACTTCATTGGGGAAATTCACCCATCCTCCTCAGCCCAACATAAATGGATTTTGACAGCCACTGATTACTTTACTAAATGGATAGAAGCCATCCCTTCTAGACAAGCCACAAACTCTGTCATCATTTCATTCCTTGAGAACAACATCCTTTCTAGATTTGGATGCCCCCAAAAGCTCATTACTGATAATGCAACTGCTTTCAAATCCAAGAAAATGGTAGACTTTTGTAACAAATATCACATTACCCTTGGCCATTCCATTGCCTATTACCCTCAAGGTAATGGACTTACAGAATCTTCAAACAAAAGGCTTGTCAATATCATCAAGAAGCTGTTAGAAGATAATAAGAAGACCTAGAGCAAAAAGTTGGTTAATGCCTTATGGGAAGATAGACTAACTACCAAAAAATCCATTGGTACATCTCCTTACCAACTAGTATATGGAATGGATGTTGTTTTTCCATCCTCTTTAGGAGTACCAGTGATGAAAATGATTCAAGAGTTGCAAGTAGAACCAAATGATATCCAAAGGAGGATAAATCAGACAATACACTTGTAGCAAACCAGAGAAGAAGTCTATGTCAAATCACAAGTGATCCAGGATAAAATAAAAAAGATTTTTGACAAGAAAACCAAAGATGATGATTTTTACATAGGTGATAAAGTACTCAAATGGGATTCTAGAAGAGAAGAAAAGGGTAAACATGGTAAATTTGATTTCCTATGGCAAGGCCCTTATATCATTTATGGTTACAGAGGTAATAATGCATTTTTCTTGAGACAGTTAGATGGAACAGATCTACCAGGAGGACCAGTAAATGGTAGAATGCTTGATCCGAAATGGGGCACTAAAGACTTCTTGTCAGCTTACAAGAACCTCTCCCACTCCAAAGCTTAAACAATTTCCAAGATCTATCTTATGATTGATAATTTGTGGAATTAAAAGTGCTTGAAAGAGGTGTATGCTTGTGTTTATTTTTAACTATTAAGTGCTTTAAGTTGATTTGCTTAAGCTGATATAAAAACATATAACAACAAATGATGCAAATAATAACCAACACACATAACAACAATATAGTTAGGAGTTCACCCAAATCTCTTGGGCTACGTCTCTGTGAGCTCTAGACAACTCAACTAGGCTCTTTGGGATTAGGGTAAACTTCTTTTATAAGTTCCACACTCAACTCCATTCATTTACAACTCAACCTATGGGTTTAGAATACCGTCTTATGCCGCTGGCTGTCCATACTCTGCAGACAGATCTAGGCTTCTTTGGACTAGATTCCTTCAATCAACGCTCCGGGCTATCTTGAGCTCCTGACTTGCACCAACTCCATCAGAATTCTTTTACTGTCTCTGGATTTCCTTCTTCTGTCTTCAACACACATCAGACACCAACAACAACTTGATCATTTGATCTCTTTGCTGTTCTCTGAAACTTCATTACAACCTCATGGCTCTTAGAAGTCTGTTTTGAGCTCTTTGGCTCTGAGGCTCTCTGGCTTTACAACTCTACTGCGCTCAACTCTCTAAGGAATCACCCCTTTTCCATCACCCCCAACCTCTGGTGGCTTCTCTAGATTTTTTTGGAACTGCGGCTCTACGTCCAACCTCTAGTGACTCTGCCTCCAACCTCTGGTGTCTCTTTCCCCAGCTGTGAGCTCCCTGAAGGGAGACTTACCTCTTCACTTGGCTCTCTGACCTTTGAAGAATCCTCTGACTCTGCAGCTTCCATCCGTTCCTCTGTCCCTTCGATCATGAGGAATCATTCCTTCTCGACTCTTCAGCTCTACGTGCTTCATAACACATCCCTATTACATAAATGCCCGCTCATAGTGTGGCACAGGTGTGATGGCTATTTCCAAATGGAAATGAATCGACGGCCTTTTTCCAGAACAAAATCTACGAAATAATGCATATTTCGTTCGTAACAGAAATACAAAGGAATACACAGGAATACATAGAAATCCCGACAAAACGCCTTATATCGGAACTCAAATTTTATGCAGTCGCATCTATAAACCCTTCGGGTCTGTCCCTTTATCGCAATATCGCAATCGCAACAGGCAGGAGGCCTGGTCCATGGACTTAACACAACAGCGATGCGATATGCACCATTGATCCTCCACCGTCCGATCAAACCTGCAATCCAATGGTCCAGATGCGATCGCATCATCGCTCATCGCATATGTCGATGGCCCCTTTGTATGGTTGCGATCCCGATCGCTGATCGCCGATATTGGCGTATCACATATCACAATCATAATGGCCCAGGGGTCTATACCACTTTCCAATGGACTGCACCAATCCGATATATATCATCGATGCAGATTCATTGTAATCGCAATCGGCTCTGCCCGGGGTTCCGATATCACATGCAGGCCTTCCTCCGATGCGATATATCAGAGACCGCTATCAGGGAGTCCTTCCACCTTTGCTTAAGTCCTACCTTTGAACCTTTTCTGATGTGATTTTCTTTAAGAGATGCATATTCTCCATTAAGTCCCTTTTAACAAGAAAATGCCTCCTTTTCAAAGGACAATGGGAAATTTTCTTTTTACAATATCTCCTTCATCCGAAGTCTGTTTTCGCCCATTCAAATTGTGTTAGATTCAGAATGAAGAGATCTATGCGATGAGACTATTTCCAAGAGCATCCTTTGACTTTCATTTTCCTCTGTAAGGAAGATTTTTAGACTTAGAAGTCTATGTTAGATCCATTTTGGATCAATGCTAAAGCATTAATTATCCATAGATTAACAATTCATTTTACTTTACTCATTGTGTATAACATTGAAAAATTTAGATTGGATTGGATGGTAATATTTTGAAGTTGAAGCCCGGAGAGAAGGCCCTGAGCTTTGAAAGGTGTACCATCATTAGTATGAATAAAGAAGAATACAAAGGAGCAGTTACAAGGCAACTACAATTAAAGATTCAAAGGCTATTGATCTTAAAGTTCTTGACATTTCACCAGGAAATTCCATCCCCATGTGGAGCCATTGTTAGGGTCCTATAATAATAGGATTCATAATTTTGAATTGGCTGTTGTTAGTCTTGTAATATTGTACATACTTTTGCTTTCTGCAAAATGTTTTCCATATTAAAAATTAAAAAATGTAAAGAGGGTATGTCCTAAAAGAATAATCAAAGGACAAAAAGAAATAAAAAGTAAAAAAAAAAAAAAAAATATGAACCCCAAAAAGAGATAAAATAGATCATGAAAGTGTGCAAATTCAAATGCCACTACTTTTTACTTTACTTTGCAAAATAAGATTGTGTGCAGCTTGTCAAAAATTCCACAGTACATGATGGTCAAATAGTTTAATCTTGACTTATTAATTCTTTAAATTTCATGTTGATAGATAGAGAATAAAGATCTAGCCAAACTGTTTAATCTTGGCAGATCAATAGTTAGGTAGGGAATAATAATGAGCTCATCAGTTTAACCTGAGCCATTAGAAGTTATAAGGTTAGAATTAGATAGTTTACTTATCAAAAGAAAAAGAAATAAAGGGTCAGCAAGCTCAAATGCACCCAATGAATGAAGAGAAAATGTTAGGGTAAATAAAGGGTAGGTAGAAGAAATGTTGCAAATGCACAAGGTTGCTAAGTCAAAAGCACATTCATCATGCTTAATCCTATGTTTCATGTGTAGGAAGAATTGTGAAAGAGAAAGGATATTCACCAAAGCTTATTTACTAATTTCCCCTCATTTCACTAAACCCCCACATACTTAGTTTAGTAATTTCCGCTCATTATCCCTTCATTACTTGTAAAAACCCTTTCCCTTCATTTTGACCTTTTATCCCTTTGTTTCACACATTCCCCTAGACAATTACCCTTCAAAAATCATCCCCCCTTCCCAAAACCTCTTTCCCTAGTGTGAAACACATTTCCATCACAACAAATACTTTCCCCCTTATTAATTTCCATTTTCCCCTTAAAAAAACCACAAAAACCCTTTATCCTATGTCTTTCCCAAAGTCTTGCTTTATAAATCCCCCACATTAATATTCCCCGACACCATTTTAACTCACCAAACCTTGGTGTATAGTTAAAACCCCTGCCATATAACCCATGGTCCCACCTTTATTAACCAACAACTTATATTAAAAATCCTGTCACTACCTTTTAATTAATTACAATTCTTTGTAATTAAACCTCGGGCCTCGCCAACCACTTTCCCGACTCTGTCCATGCAACTGAACTGCCTCCGATCTCCTACCCCTAGATCCAATGGTGCACATCCATATCGTGCGGATTCATCATCCGATAGTTAACGGCCTGAGAGCACGCGAGATTCGTGGTTTTGGCTGGGCACTGTTCTGCTACGTGGCGACACCAGGTTATATCACGTGCTCATGAAAAATACCGCCCGCCATCCAAAAGCGGTGCGATATCACACAAAACCACCTCCCCACCTAAAACCAAAACTGCCCACTGTTCATTCAATAAATCTCGCGCCAAAATGTAACTGTTATTGGTTAAAAGGTCGAAAAAGCCCCAATTTGTTCTTTTCACTTGTTTTCACTGTAAACCTCTGCTAAACCAATTCTAAGACCCTGAACCTCAGAGCGACCAATTTAGCCACATTTTTCCACCTCAAGACGCTGCAAACACCAATTTGAACCAACAAATAGCCAGTTCAAGCCTCAGTACCCTATGCAGTTCAAGCCTCAGTATTCTTGAAAGAACTAGAACGACCCTATAAATTTGAATTATAAATAGTAATTCTCAAAGGTTAATTGATTAAATTAATTTAAAAACCTTCCTAAACTCAAGAAAATCTTATTGTGCACCCAAACCCCTTTTTTTCAGACTATTATTACTCTCCCCACTGTTCCAAACCTTCAGACCTTACCCGTAAAAGCCACAGAAAGAGTAATTCAGTTTAATAAACTAAATTATGGCTTCCCAAACCTCCCTGGATGTAAGACCTCTGCAAGCCCCTCACCTGGAAATTTACCACATGGAATTAGCCGATAGAGACTTTCAAATTAAGGATATTGCTTCCGCTGCCTACCTACTGAAACTCCACTGCTGGAGTAAAGACAAGTTTTTGAACTAGAATGATGACATTCACCTATGGGAGTCCAATTTTCCCAAGTACTTGTTCCCAGAAGTACACCCATTCCCAGAAATCATCCACTTCTGCCAAGCTTGCTATATTCCTAGTCAAAGAGCCATAGTCACCCCTGACCAGCAAGTTTTATTCACCATTACTACAAAATCAACTAATCAAATGTTGCAAATCCAACCACGCCCCAATGAGACCCCACTCTCCATTAAAGGCTTACTTGAACTCTACATCAAGCTAGACCTTCCCAAGATGTCCCAGATTTTTCAAACTTTCATCATAGAGGAGTCTCACACTCCAACAGATAGTCCTCCTTATGCTGCCACCATTTTTTCTGAGAGAGACAAACAAATTATAACCATGCTCTCTTGCATTCTAGGGTACACCACAGATGAACATGTGGATGAGGTTGTCCTTGCTTTCCTTTCTATCTTTTTCCCAGGCAAGCCTCCTACTACAATTTACAACTATGCTCAGTTCATAGTAGACAGAATCCATGAACAGTTCATCAGACTACCAAATGAGAGAGTCTTCAAATATTCATCAGTGTTATTTAATATGTTCTTGTACTTTCAGTCAGACAAATTTCTAGTCAACATTCAGAAGTTACACACCAAACACAATCCAAGATCTATCATCTATTGGACACCGTTGATCCAAAAATACTACACTATTTTTTCCTATAAAGACTTCATTGATTCATTTGTCCATCCAGTTATGAACATGCTAACTAGTAGCTATCAGCGCAAGATCAGTCAGGAGATTAAAAGAGTTTTATAGTTGGCTAAGAACAATAGAGTGGGAGACTGGTATCTATACCAGGACCACACAGAAATCAGAATATATGGATACCAACTCACTCCCTACAAACTGTCTGAATACCTCCCCATGAGGATATTTGCATTAGAGTACTTTAGGCAGATTATAAACTATGATGAAGTTAATTTCCTATCAGCTAGGAAGAAGACCCAATTTAAAATGAAAAACCAATTGGGCCCATTTATTTGTAATAATAGGGAAGCTGGACCAGAGGCAGATAAAATTTTGCAGCAGATGAATTTCAAGAACCGTTTTATGTGGCAATATGACCCTCATGGAGTCATAAATAAACTAAGACTCAAAGCCAAATTGGGTTCGTTCATACATCATCCTAGGCCACACATTGAGAGATTTTCCAACTAGTCAGAATGGTTGGAAAAACTTTGATAGATATGGAAAATACTTTAGTAGATGTGAAGAATACATTAATACATGTGGAAAAGCAGATTGATACTAGTTCCTTTCTGCAGGTTCCAACCCTATAAGAATAGATGAATATTCCTCCTATTTTGCAGACTCCAACCAATGAAGACAGAAATGCAAAAAGAACCAGGGAAGAAGGTTCTAGTTCAGCAATGGACACTACATATGACCAATTTGAGATCAGTTACAGGAAGAGGCCCAAGCTTAATCTTGTAACTGAACAAGAAGACACCATTGACACAGTGGAAATCACTGACACTGAAACAATGGTTGGAAGGAATAAAGGCCCAACAACTTCAGAAGAAACACACCAACCTTCTACCTCAAACACCCAACTTATTGAGAAACAACTCAACATTGAAGTCTCTTCATCCAACTAACTAGTGGATAAAGAGAAATATATTAAGGAGAAATACAAAGAAATTAAGCTGAGGAATGAGGCATTGAAGGCTGAGACTTATGCCCAGTACTTCAAGCAAACACCTGCCAATCAAAATAGGTTAATGTCAGCCTTTGACATTAAGAATGGGAAGATGCAAATGACATTCATGCAACCTACAGTCCAACAGCCAAGATCATTAACAGACTATAAGAAAACAGATTTTGAAGTTTTGGCAAGGGATGTTCACCCCATTGACCAAATTGAGTTCCATAAGTAGGCAAGTGAGATGATCTATTCCACCATGAAAAATAAAGCTATGACTGTGCACAAACTTCAAAGTTCATTGGATAATATCATTGCACAGTACAAGTTGGAAAAGACCTCCTCACAGGCCAAGGACAATAGAATCAAGTCATTGGAAGACTTGGTGATTGAGCTTGGGTATAATCCCAATGATGTCAAATCTGCAAAGAAATTAATAAAAAAGAAGAATGAGGATATTTTTGCTTTAAAGAAGCAACTAAAGTTGCCTCATTCAGAGCATCCACAGACCAAGGAGGTCCTTGAAAGCCAAACCCAGCAAGAGGAGATGATGGACCTCATTCTCCAATTAAATGATCAATTAAAGGAAATGGAGAAGGAATTGGATAGTTTGATACAGTTGAAACATGCCAGTCTTGAGACAACCATTTCCACTGCCATTCCAACTGTCACTACAGCAGTACCATCCACCTTGGCAGATTCATTGGCCCCCACAACACCACTGGCTACAACACTTCCAGCTGCAACAACATCTACATCAACAACAGGTTCAATAGCAGTAACTCAACCAAGTGATGAGGCAAGCAAATTGGTCAAAGCAATGGAGGACATGTCCATTCAGACCACAGAGATAAATAAACTTAAAGAACAAATAACAAGTCTAGAGGATGAGAAGAAACTTGCCCAAATAATGCACAAGAATGAAGTCCAAAAGTCAACCAGGTTGACTGAAAGAATGAAGAATTTGGAGAAAGAGCTAACATTAAAGGAGCCACTTGGCCAAGCTAAAGAACATCTATGGGCCAATATCATTGACTCTGTCAATGATATTTGGCCATCTATAAAAGTCATCTTTGAACAAAATGACTTAGTCAAAGAGGCTACAGAAGCAATTCAAAGAATTAAGACTGAACTTGGAGACATGCCAGAAGAAGCCACCAGAATAATCCAATTCCTTAACTCTAAAAATAAATATGAGCTGTAGGAGCTGGACATAGTTGACAGGATTAGCACCATACTAGAGGTGAAAAGGGTGCTCACCAAGAGGAATTTGATGATGAACCTTGAGGACAAATGTCAAACCATGCAACTGGCTATAGACAGGTTCATGGTTAAGTTTGATGCTTTAAGGCAGAAAGGCTTGCCAAATCTCTTAGTGATAAATGACAGATTGATGCCAAAGGAAGACTACAATAGGAAAATCAGAGAGGTGGCAAGAGATCAAGCCAATAATTCCTCTATGAAGGGGATGCCTACAGGAAAGGTTCTGTACCAAACTTTTGAGAACCTGTTCTACCTCCAGCATGAGGTAAAACACCTTTTTGTGAATAGGCCCACCTTTGCTAAGTACATAGAAGTAGATGAAATTTACAGAAAAATGGTAAATATCAAATTACCAGATGCAGACACATGGGAAAAATTAAATGACTTACTGTAAAAATGCACAGTAAAAGTGAAAACAACACAGTGAAAGAAAAGTGACAGATCAGCTAGATGAAAGAGTATCAAGTGAAAGTGTATCAGTTAAAAGGGAAAAGTAAAAAGAACAGCCAGCATAGAAGACCAATAACAAAGGAGAATAAATAACAAAAGATCAAAGCATAAAGACAACACAGCCAAATAAACAGGGACAACTTACATCAGTTGAATATCTGTCTCTATCTTCTTGCATGAAGATATTTCTTTTTCCTAGATTAATTCCCAAGACAGTTTGGGATATTTTGTAAACTATTTTTGTATAAATACTTCATAATTCGAAGTATTGAGTGTGGATTTCTAGACATTTCTATAGTTGTATTGATCTGTAACCTGAGGGTTCATTGTACCAATTTTTCAAGTCAGCAGATTGGACTGAGTAGTAAAGAGATTGCATTACAGGATTCATTCTTTGAGCTACTTCGGTGAAGTATTTTCTTTTGTCAAATTGTTATTTTCTTATGTGTTTCACAAACTTGCATGTTATCTAAATTGAATGAATTAACTAGAATTATATTACAGAATTTGTTGAAGTACACTCTGTCTTGAACAATAAATCATTTTAGTGTTGTCTTCTGATATCTAGATCTAGGAATCCTTAATTTCTCTCCCATCCCGGTTGACCTCTTTCACTTCCTTCATAATCCGGTTTAAGGAACCCTTAATTGCTCCTTGGATCCGATTGAAAACCACTTCACCATCCAGCCTTAAGATCTGAAATTACTCAACTACCTTGCCCTATAAACACTATCTTTAGAACTTAATCTAGTTCTGTTTTCTTTAACACTTGACCCCATAGCCCAATGGTAAAAGACATCCCTCTATCCATCTAAGTCAGTGATCCCACCACCAAATCAAAATCAAAACCCAAGTACAATCATAACTAGCCTAAAATCAATTAACTAAACAAAGTTAAATCATAAAGAGAGAGACCTCTCTGAGCATTAGGAAGGCTAGATCCTAATCTCCAAAGTAGGTTTGTGGTTACCTCTATCATTTCTTTCATAACAACTCTAGAGAAATTTTGGAGTGATAACAAAAGCTACAATGTCTTATCTTGCAAATTGATGATGAAAATGTGCATGTTGTTGTTCATGTTGTTGCTAACAGATGATTATGGTACAGGTCCTATATGGTGTATGATAGTTGTTGATGACTATCATGGTCTTATTGAGGTATTTTGTTATAAATGACATCTATGTTTCTTGATGTAAAGGTCATGTAAAGACCTATGTTATAAATCATTGTAAAATTCAGTCATGTAGGGACTATGGTGGTAAAGTCATGTAATCCCATCTTTTTGGGAATGTAATGTAGCATGTAAACCCACTGTGTTGCGTGATCAATGTAAGCACGATTCATTGGTGATAGGAAATATCATGTCTGGTTGAGTCATAGATTCATGCACTTCTTTGTATATCTTCAGAAAATTCAGCATGTGCTCAGGGGGAGCATGGTGAGTATTCAGTGTTCATACTAAGCAGACCAGATCTACAATGCTCATGTCAATAAAGGGAGAGAAGATTTCAGTTAGGATTGGTCAGCCCTTTGCCCTTGATGTCAAAGGGGGATAGAAGCATTGTGTTTGGAGAATGCTTGGTATATTTACATATGTGTTTATAGGTATCTTCAAGTGGTCGTGACCAAAGACCAAAGTGGTTGCCATCAAGTCCAGAGGGGGCTATTGTTGTCATTATGACAATGTGTTGTCCTTGATGGAAACCTACTTGATGAGTTGTCTTTTGATGGAAACCTACTTAATAAACATGTAAACATGATGGTAGCAGGATGAGTAATCATTCCAGTACATATGTGGCAGAAAGATTGGACAAAGGAATATCAGTTCAAAGACAAAGGAATGATAAAGATGAAGTTTGAGGAAGTATACCTAGGTTCTATGAAGGAAATCCATATACATATGGAGGTTTTGTGAAGAAAAGTCGAGTATACGCAGGTTCTATGAAGCAAATTCGAGTACATACACAAGTTTGGTGAAGAAAAGTCATGTATACACAGGTTCGACGAAGAAACGTTGTATACACACATGGGTATGAAGAAGAAAAGGTGTGTATAGTCTCCACATCATGTTATTCTAAATACCAAGGGTCTTTACCATGGTATTGACCCATAGTATTGAGTGCAACAACGGATATTTTATCTCGTCAAAGAATATCGTCGACATTAGTGTGGTTTTGACCTGTGTTATTGACTAAGGGGTAAGCTATATAGGTAGATGAAGACCAAAGTACTTTGGTGTGCAAGTGATGAATATTTCATGAATAGTTAGATCTGAAGCAAGTATGCATGTAATTGGATATTAATGAATTGTTTGATCTGAAACTAAGTATGCACACGAGTATTTGATGATGGATCAGATCCAATAGATCCGAAATGACTATATTGATAATGGATTGATTTGATCTGTAATATTTATTTTTGACACATGTTTTATTATGTATGCCGAGAGATGGGCTTGTTTTGAAGCTTTTATGTGTAGCAAAGTTATAAGTTAATAGTTGCATATCTGTATGCGGGTTTGATAACTTGAAAGGCGTGTACATATGTGGGTTTAATGCTGGTAAGTCACATATATATTCAGATCTATACTCAGGTTTGACTCCTAAAAAACACATATACACGTGGAAGCATTTTGTGGAAAGAACATATATAAACTAGGGTTTTGCTGAATAAGAAGTCTGATCAATCTAATTAGTCTTGTTGTGTTTTTGTTGTCTATCACTCAATTTTTATAGGTATTGCATGAGTGAGAATGGAGGGATCAAAACATTTTAGATTACTATAGAAACAAGCAAAAACATCAAAAAAATTGTGAAATAGGAGAATGAACTTATTTATTTATTTTTGAGAGCAAGTTTATGAGACATGCACCATTTTTAGGTCATTTTCAATTCCAATATTTACCTGCATTATTTTATCAGTTGTCTTGCAGACTAATTTGCTTGATAATGGAACTTTAGTAGCATCAATAGGAGAGAAAGCATCTTCCTAAGGGACCAAACCCTGAGGATAATTGTTTTTTTCAATATTAAATATTTTAGATGATTCATTGGTATCATGAGTGAGAAAGGCAAGGAGATTGTAGTCATCATGAAAGACTTGTCATGATTCCTCATTATCACGAAGATGTGGTCTATACAATGTTACTATTGTACAATTAGGCTTATTAATCATGTCAAAGTATATGGGCCTTGTAACATACATTTCCAAACCATCATCAACAATGTTCATACTTCGGTTCACATGTGTGATGTTGAAACTTTTGAATTTTGTGATAACATCCGAAGTAAGGGTAGTATAGTGCCTAATTAGCTTATTTGGGGGGGTATATATTATTTTGATCAGATTAACCACTAATTCAGGGTCCCAAAAAAGAGAAATATTTTGTATCCCAAGCTGAAGGGAATTATCCAACCCAAGGAGAAAAGCCTTAAACTCTGCGATGTTGTTAGTGCATATAAAATTCAAGCAATAAGAAAAGGAATGAGATTTTCCAAAATGATTTTGCAATAAGATACCAACTGCATTTCCTTCCAGTGAAGATGGCCCATCAAAGAACATATGCAAATTAAACTAGAATCTGAGCGGACATTCGCAATACATTGATTAGCAATTTCTTCTTCATTAAAGACAAAATAGATTCCTAGGTCCTCTTTTATGAATTTAACAACTGGTTGGGGAAGTTTCTTGATATAAGGAACTATTCTTTCTTCCTTGTACACGATTATGTTTTTTGGACCTTTAGGAATAATTAGATGAGAACCATCCATAAAATAATAGTCGCCTATCAGTGATTTCCAATCTCTACCAAGTATTATAGAATAATTACCAACATGCATGTCAATGACTTGGAAGTTACAAGTTGTACAAATTTCAGAATATGCACACATGACTAAAGTGACATCCCTCATTTCATTTTCAATAGCTTGTTTTTGCTTATTGAATGCCGACATGTTCCTAGGAATTCCATTGGTGCATGAAAGCCCAAGTTCTTCCATAATCATTTTAGACATGATGTTCGATCCAAATCCTCCATCTATAAGACAATAATGGGCTACCTTATCGAAGATTTTCATTGATACGTAAAAGGGAGGATTCTTAGGTTGTCTATAATTGGTCGCTACTTCAACTTGTTGGTTTTGGAAGGGTTCGGTCTCATCTTACATCTTTGTGATGGATACTGAAGAAACATGCACTTTCATTTGTTTTTCATTTTTTTTTAAATTGGAAATATGCTCAAGAGTTTGAGCCAAATTGAGTAGTGTAGCCGCTTAACTTTGATTTTGGACAAGTCCTCTATAATATTATATATTTTTGGTAGTTTTAGATTGTTTTCATTATGAAAAATGTGTTGTCCTTGATAGCAACCTACTTGATGAGTTTTCTTTTGATGGAAACCTACTTTATAAACATGTCAACATGATGGTAGCAGGATGAGTTTTCAGGCCAGTACAAATGTGGCAGAAAGATTAGACAAAGTAATATCAGTTCAAAGGAAAAGGAATGATAAAGATGAAGTTTGAAGAAGTATATGTATGTTCTATGAAGCAAAGTTGTGTACGTACGCCAGTTTTGTGAAGAAAAGTCGAGTATAAGTAGGTTCTATGAAGCAAATTTGAGTACATACACAGGTTTGGTGAAGAAAAGTCGTGTATATGTAGGTTCTATGAAGAAAAGCCACGTACACACGAAGGTATGAAGAAGTAAAGGTGCGTACAGTTTCCGCACCATGGTATTCTAAATACCAAGGGTCTCTACCATGGTATTGACCCATAATATTGAGCCCAACAACGGATATTTGATCCCGTCAAAGAATACCATCAACGTTAGTGTGGTTTTGACATGTGGTATTGGAAAAGGGATAAGCTATATAAGGAGATGAAGATAAAAGTACTTTGGTGTGCAAATGATGAATATTTCATGAATAGTTAGATCTGAAGCATGTATGCATGTAATGGGATATTAATTAATTGTTTGATCTGAAACTAAGTATGCACTTGGCTATTTGATGATGGATAAGATCCAATAGATCTAAAATGACTATATTGATAATGGATTGATTTGATCCGTAATATTTATGTCTGATGCATGTTTTATTATGTATGCCGGGAGATGGGCTTGTTCTAAAGGTCTGATGTGAAACAAAGCTATAAGTCTATAGTTGCAGATCTGTACACGGGTTTCATAACCAAAAAGGCACGTACATACGTGGGTTTAATGTTGGTAAGTCACGTATCTATTCAAATCTATACATGGGTTTGATTCCTAAAATTAGTGTATACAAGCGAAAGTGTTTTGAGGAAAGCACGTATATAAACTAGGGTTTTTCTGAATAAGATGATTGATTAGTCTAATCAATCTTGTTGTGTTTATGCTATCTATCAATGATGTCTTATGATATGGTCTTAATAGTGATATTTGAAGACGAATTGATTGAGGATTGGTATGTTGAAGAGTGATGATGCTACTAGTTGTATGTGATTAAGAATTAGTGATGGTTCTATAATTATTTCAGAATGGTTTAGTGGTTCTGTGTGTGACTCAATGTTTATTTCAACATGACAGTGATTTAGCTTCAGGATTCAGTTCTTTGAGATCTGTATGCGAGTATGCTTCATGGAAAGTGCACATATACGCAAATATGCTTAAGAACAATGGCATATGTATTTTGATACATGGTTGATCATAGTTTGCAGTAACAAAATATTGTTTCTATAATGAACAATATGTTGATTGGTATTCTGGTTATAGTGATCTAACTGCTTTGGCTGTTTGGGAATAAGTTGATTGATTTGGATCTCAGTTGGTTCAATGATTGGTTGATTGAGTGATTTTTGCAGTGAGTAGTTTCAGTTTTGATATTTGGTATTAGGCTTAAATGATGGCAGTGGCTCTAGTATGAAAATTTGGTGAAAAGTGGCCTACAAGTTGTGATTTTTTGTATCAGGTGGATCTAGTGTGAAAATTTATGAAATGTGGCCCACGATGGTGCTGAGGGTTGGAGCCTTCAATGAGGGAGTCAAAGCTTTCTTTCAGTGGTAGATGTTAAATCAGATCAGGGGGTTGGAGCTCCCTTCCAGTGGGTGCCAGTAAATGAGATCAGAGGGTTGGAGCTCCCTTCCAGTGGGTGCCGGTAAACGAGATCAGGGGGTTGGAGCTCCCTTTGAGAGAAAGTTGTAACCTTCTCCAGGTGGGTACCTACGTGCTGGTATGAGTTTGCGCCAGTACAAGATTGTAAGAAGTTTTTCTTTATAATAAAAAGAGACAGAGACGAGAGTAGTGATGGTTTTTTCCCACATTGGGCTTCCAACTAAAATCCTGGTGTTCATGTGTGTTGGTTTATTTGTTCTTACTGCACATGGTTACTTTTTAATTAATGATGCAATGATACAATGGTTCAAGTTAAACAGGTGATGAATTAAATGCAAAGTAAGTTTATTGGATATACGCTAGTTGTCTACATAACAGTTGCATATATATGCATGTTTCTTTCAGTAAAGTCGCGTATAGAAATATGAGTAAGAAAAGAAAAGTTTAAGTGAGTTTTAAAATATTGATTCACACACACCCCCCCCCCCCCCCCCCCCCCCCCCCCCCCCCCCCCCCCCCCCCCTCCTCCCCTATAAGTATTTTTCCCAACAATGAATTATCAGATGAGTTAGAATGATTGCCATCATTGACATTTGGAGCAGATTGCTTAGGAGAATAATGACTATTAAAAGGATTATTCCAAAAAAAAAAAATTTAATTTTGGGCATGAGTATTTACAATGTTAACATCATTGTCAATCTATTCGAGAGTATTTATAGTGGAGTTGGGAGGTGGAGGTGTGTATTTATTTCCAAAAATATTTTCTCTACTAGCCTTCATGACTTCACAAGTCTCCTCATCATGATAGTCCTAAAAAAAATTACACCAAGGGATATTTAGTAAAAAAACTCCAGGTGTGGATGAGATGGGAGTGGGCTGAGAGGTAGGTGGAAGGCCAGGTTGAGAAGGCACATGCGTAACCTTACACTCAAAAGAAATCATGTGATTATTCATGTCTTGCATTAACTGCAAGATTGCATTCATCTCAAGGATCTTGTTATATTCGTTCAAAGGAATACCAATCCTCAATTTATGATCTTCAAATTCAAGGAAATTTTGTAAGGTTTTCACTAGATCATTAACATATTTCTCTTCAATCTGATTCCTATAGAGAGGGGGGATGATATTGTAATAATGAATCATAGCAACTTGGCTATGTGGTCTTATAACACCTGGGATTTTATTATAAATCTTTTTGAGCCTCAGATTTAAGGCTCTAATAGTTTTTCCAGGTCTAAAGACCATGTTGTTATATTCTTTAAGCCTTGATCTGCAGGACTTTTCTACTACCCAAAAGTTGACCTAAACCAATAAGATATTTCAAGCCAACTGGAAAAGGTTTTAGGAGGCAAATCATGAAAGTCAAAAGTAGCTTTTCCTTCCAAGGTATTAACAAAAAGCATCATACAAACATCTTTAACATTAGCCCCAATGTTGTTATAGGCATTTGAAAAAGAACTTAAATGTTCTTTAAAAGTGAAGGTTCCATCCTTGAAGAATCTAGGTAAGTAATATTTGAATTTTGGTAATCTAGTAGTTGTGAGAGGTAAATTAAAAGGAGATGACACATGTCAAGGGGTTGCATTAAGGTTTTCCTCGAATTCAAAAATCCCATATTTTTTATTAATCTTATTAGGATCATTGGGTTGTGGAGTAGGATCATATTTTTTAAAAACACTTCCTAAAGGAGGTGCAACCATTTTAATGGGTGGAATATCAAATATCAGAATCTGATTTAAGAATGTAATATTAGATTTAGATAGTGATCTCTTAATATTTTTCTTAATATTCTCTAAACTTTTTTCTTTTGCCTCTAACAATTGATAAAGAATCAAATTCATGAGATTTTCCTCTCAACCTACATGATTGATGAGGGGTTTCAAATAATTAATGTGTAGATTTTTATTGACGTGGGGTTCCAATATTATGATGAGCAGGTCGAGATTGAATAAAGGGGGTGTGCATCTATTAATAAATATGTTGAATTCTTACAATTCATTGCCTGAATTGTTCATCTGTGATTTCAATATTATGTGAGATTGCGGCCCAAGACCTCCCAATTTCTTCACGGGTCTTAATAGTGTGAAGAGAAAGATTAAAAAGAATGACAAAGATGTTGTTCTAATTATTTAATTTTGGAAATATATTAGGTTAAAACAAGGCGACTGAGTCATCAGGTAAGATTAAATTCAATCAACTTTTTCAAGAAAAGATAATCTTTCATACATATATCTCAATAACAAAACAAAAAAACAAGTAACTAACCTTGATTGTATTATTTTGTTGTTGTTGCTTTAGCTGTAGACAATAATGACATAGCTATGTTATCCTGATCGGTACTTGGTCTAAAAGGTTGAACTTTGGTCATTAATCTTGTTAAAAGATTCAATAAAAATGATCAAACCAACAATAAAAGAAGCATAAAAGAGAAAGCAAGAAAAACTAACAAGGCCAAATAGAACAAAATCAAGATAACTAATCAAACTAGGAAGTGATCACTATTTTCTCCCCATTATGATCGCCAAGAAGGGTGTTGATAACTTTTTCTAATTCACTCACACAACCTTTCAAAACCTTAGCTGGCTAGGCTAGGAACGTGGGAATGGTGCCCAATTTAGAGCTAAGTAATTTATAATACAACTTTGAAGTAAAAGAGAAAACGAAAATTGAAGCAAACCAAATAAAATTTACAATATGATTTACAAATATATATCAATATGTATTCTTGAAGGAGGGAAACAAGCTAATAATTTGGCAAGTAAATCCAAACTCACAAATAGATTAACTTTAAATTAAAATTTAAAAATAAATATATATTAATGTCTTATTCTGAGATAACATCCAATAAAAAGAAAAGTTGTAATACAAGGTATACATGTAACAATAGTCAAGAAGGAGAAAAATACAAGAGTAATAATTAAAACACTAGGTGGTAAAAATACTGCAAGATTATTCATTGAGAATATGAAATAATAATGTTCAGATATGTTAACTACAAACTTGGTAGATTAAATGTTTGCACAAGGAACCTCTTAACAAATGACCACGTTTACAAGACCATATAGGTCAAATTCCAACAGACATAAACAACAAAATTAAACATGAATTGTTGCAATGAGCTCAAAAGGAACATTCAAAGACTAGTATGCTACTGCAAAATAGAGCCAACATCAGTATTGACAAAAGGATGCAGTAGGTATAAATAATCATTAATTTAAATTAATGATACCTCTTACATCAAGAAATATTATCAACCTCCTTCAATGTTGTTATTTAAAGAATCCTTGTAGACCAATGTCTATAAATCACAAATATATGAACACAAGAATAAAAATAACCCAAATGAAGAATGAAACTATATCATACTAACTATGTTGCTAACTGGAGGATCCTTGTCTCCCTTTTCCAACCTTATTTTATAATATTTACTTTTAAAATAGTTTGATAACTGTTTTTTTCATAAATTTAAAGAAAAAATCTTTAAAATATAATTAAGGCTTAATAAATTGAAGGTAAGACAAAAGGTTGGGCTCCTTAAAAATAGGGAGTGACTCGAAAAGGGGAGGACCCACATCCATAAAACATGGCCATATCATCAAATATTTCAAATGCATGATTTAATCATATATAAAATACACATGCATTACGTAAATATTCCAACCATGGAATCAATATTTGCACATTCAGAATGTAGTGAAGTCACCATCACAATCATGTCCAAAATTATGAAAATATCCCCTTTACAAACCAAATTATAAATGTAAAATATAATCAAGATATATCACAAGTGTACCCACCCCAAAGTATTTTTGTCAAAACCAAATAATATCAAACATGAGCCACCAACATCCCTGTCCAAAATTTACAATCTTCAATGAACATCATCAAAATGTAAACCATCAAAACATACAATATTATATTTCCCTGTCAAAAATATTTCCAAACATTCACTATTAAAATGTTAGAAATTGTATGCAAAGGGGGACAAGTTATTCTTGGATTTGCAAAGAATCATTCCATGGAGAGGTAGGGTCCCTTTTCTTCAGATTGTTGTTGACCTTCTATATTCTTTGGAGCATAGGTTGTGGGATCTAGCAATGAACCTGGAGTGACATTATCATCAATATATTTTGCAGAGGAAGCATTGACGGGAGAAGTGGATGGAGGAAAGGGCGTAGTAAACATGATAGTCGAAGGAGTAGCAGAATGCTCATGATTATGACTAGCGGGAGCAAGAGAAGGGACAACCTTTGAATTGTTAAACACACATGGGCAGCAACATAATCTGAAGGATAAAACATGAGAATGCATTTTTATTAACAAGAGATATACATTTATAGTACATAGTTTGATCGTTGGGTTCCACATCCCAAGGTCTCTTGGACTCCTTTTGTCTATTCGGCTTCCACACTAACCCATTGAGGATTAAGTGTCCAACATTCCCCCCTTAATCCGAAGGGTTATGTATGAGTCCAAGAAGAGAGCTGTAATACAAAATGTGCAAAAATGCATGGCAGCACTAGGCTAAATGTGCTCTCTGAAATGTTGGTATAAAGGGCGGTGGTTTAAGGATGACCACCAACACTGGAACACTTAGTGCAGCTCCTGGAACTCTTCCAAGTCTGGCATGAAGCTCAATTCTTCTGCTACTGGAAGTGCTCCTGATGTTTTGAAGAGGGAAACCTTCAACCATGAAAGGGAGGTCTCACCCCACATAAAAGGAGAACTTCAACCTGAAAAGGGAAGTCTCAACCTGTGATGGTTTAAGGATTACCACCAACTCTGGAATGCTTAATGAAATTCCTAGAACTCTTCCAAAACTGGCAAGAAGATGAAGTCTTCTGCTAGAGGAAGTGTCCCCAATTCTATTCCTAGAATTCTTCTGAAACTGGCAAGAAGTTGAAGTCTTCTGCTAGAGGAAGTGTCCCAGATTACCAACTGAAGGCATGTTTAGGGGCATCTTTGTTTCTGGATACAACTCTGAAATTGCTGTGACAGGTTGTGGCTCACGCTCACTTGATGTGTCTTTGAAGCTTGTAGATGACCATCATTTCCCCCCTTGTCAGATACAAGGTGAGATGATGGAGAAAACTCAACTGCAAGATTGTTCAATACTCTAGAACAAGTTCTGACATGTGATTGGAATATCTTCTTGGTTGTTGATGCCCATTGCCAAGAAGTGATCCATCCAAGATGAATCTTTGTTCTTGTAGGATGTTTGTTTTGAAGCATATGTTTGAAGAATGACTAGTTTTATGACAGTGCTTACATGGATGAAGATCAAAACAGTGATCTTTCAGATGGCCAACTCGGTGACAGTGTTGGCATTTCACAATCTGTTGTTGTTGTTGCTGTGGAAGAGGGGAAAAATCTGGAACAGCGGGAGGTGAACTGTCATGAATGAATCTAGCACTCTGAAACTGAATGGGTTTTGAGTAGTCTGGAATATGAAAGGACAAGTCCTTGTCATATCCAAGACCAGTTCTATGCTTGTTGTGGACAAGCTGTTCCCAAGGTCTGATGATGGGCTTGGGAAGTGCAGACTGAGTTTCTGCATCTACATGTACAACTACTGCTTTATTGGGTACTAAATCTAAACCAATTGTAACATTATTGACTTGCTTCTGATGGGTTGCAGTCTCAACATTCTGAACAGAAACATGTTCAGAATGACTCCTCTGTTTTAGTTCTTCTTGCTATAGTTGAGATTCGAGCTGCAAAAAAACAATTTTCTCTTGTGCATATTGTAGACAGACTTGAATGTCTGTGGGAGAAACTTTGCTGACTTTTAATGTATCATGATTAGTAGACAATATGAGAGTTTTGGGGAACTCTAATACTTCACTGATTCTGGCCATTTTTTCTTCAATGTCAGATTTACACCTTAAAAAATGATCACAACTACTACTCAATGCAGAAAAGTAATACCCACTAGCAATATCCTTTATAAATGTGCAGCAAATGATCATTGTGCAACCAGAAAGCACCAATTACAATCTATATAAAAATAATATGATAAAGCTACGTTACTGTTGAAGACCTTAAATTTGATGCTATGATGGTATCACTGAAATTGTGTATTTGATAATGATCAGTACAATATATGAGTATTTGATATCACTGCACTTGAATGCTAAAACATTGTATCAAAGGTGAAGTGATTGTTCCAGCTACAGAGTTATAGTGTACTGCTACAAGAACACTGTGACAAGGCAACCCTCAGTCCATCTAAATATGGCCGAAAGTGGATGACGAGGCCTGCCTTCAGATAATAATTTTAACTTTCAAACTTCTTCAATCAAATCTTCGCTGGTCCAAGCTGCGTTGAATTCAAATTGTCATACCAAGCTTTACACTATTCTTCGTTGGTCCTTCATCACAAGAATATGAGTGCAATAGTTCTATAACAAGAAGGCGTAAGAGTTCAAACCCTTTCAATAAGCTGGAAATTCATAGAAAATACAAGGTTTAGAGCTCCAAAAGACTTCATTCTTTTTCTACAGCAAGGCCAAGAGATCTTGTAGTCTTGTAACAAGATTATGGTCCCACCAATATTCATCAATAGATGTTATCAATATTCAATGCACTAAATATAATAATTTGACACGCCTTTGAAACGTCGAACATAATCTGGTCCAAATCAAGTCAAAATAATACAAGCGCAGAGTCTCACGACAAATACAAGCGCAATGGTAAAAAAGTACCAGAACTCAGATAGATCTTCACAGCGTCGAATCTCTTGCAAATCCAAGAAGATTTTTCAACGGGCATTTATTCGTCTAGCATATTCCCAATTGACACTGAAATTTTCCATTACTTAGAACAAACAACACATGAAATCTATACCTCTCACAGAGAGAGAAGATTGTAGCCTATTGAGGTAGACTCAGTGGCTCGTGTTCCAAGAAAGCAGCAAACGTCGCGTTCCACTTGTTCCAAGAAAGCAGAAAGTCGTGCCGTGCCAAACCCATGAAGGAGACTTGCAAGCCAGCGGAAAATTACATAAACCCGCACGTCAGACTTAAGTCTGTGCAAATGGTCCCATGCACCCAAACGTAATTAATTTGATAAATACGCTTTCCACACAAAACTCAAAGGAAAATGAATGACGTTTTCTCGTTGCCTTCACGAAAAAATCACAGAAAACATCACAAGAACATATGTGGGCAGCTCAACATCCATTCCATTGTACGTAATCGCCTCAGAGTCTTGAATTTATCTGACGACTACTTTACTATCATATGATTTAACCCCAGATTTTCCATAGTATCATGCCATTTTTATTCACCGACATGCAGCCCTTCTACGGCGGTTCTCCTGGTGGCTATGCCATTCCCTGCGATTGAGGCATGGAGATTTCCAGAGGGCCCGAGTAGAGTTTCCATTCAACGGTGGGCCATAGCCAGTGTACAAACTATGACATTCAACACAGGGGTTCCCTTTCTGCTACCTGTGGACTACTAAAAGCCTCGACTGTCACTGTAAAAGTAACGAGTCACTTTAAAAGTCCAGAGACTTGATCAAATCTGTAATGAAATGTCCTTGACGGTTAATTAGGCTTGGATTCATTCGCTTGATGGATTCAAATGCATGGAGATTTGAGATTCAAGAAGACTCTCAATTTTAAATTGCCATTCTCTCATTTGCGTAGAATGCAACAAAATGGATAGAACCTTCGACGAGGTCTGAAAACATTGTAATCGTAATGCTACCATGTAGATTAGTTTCAATGCGGCAGGGCAGACTACTGGTAAGAAAGGCACTGATACGTTTAATGTTCAATACCACAGAACCATATGATAGGAATAATTGGACCAGGCATTACATGCATTACTTGGACAAGAAACAAGTAGACAGATAGGTAAAGATGGAATCCAAGGCAACAATTTTGTGAGGAGTATCGTGTGATGATTTTCTGTTGAAGCCAAAGGCGCAGACAATTCGAACTTCACATCCGGGCTATGCGAGTATGGTCAGACCTGAATGGAAAGGTCGTTGGCGAGGAGTAGGCGCAAAGACGTTACGCCAAGTATTGTCAGGCACCCCTTGAGAAAGCCAAAGCACAGGAAGCTCGAACCAATGCTATTTAAGAAGTAGTTCAACTTAAACTGGGGATTTGCAAACTTGACGCTCTGATTTATGCAGGTGATTATGGGTAGAAACGGTCAGCGAAGAGCAGAGGAGCAGCGCTCTGATTTATGTGAGTGATTATGAGTAAAAATGGTCAGAGAAGAGCAGAGGAGCAATGCTCTGATTATATGCGGGTGATTATGAATAAGGGAATCTCTGGTTCGTATCCGACAGGTTGGAATATATGGAATATGGCAGACAATGGTTATGCAGAGAGCCCAGAAAGGAAAATTATGCACAACCAAAGGAGAGCAGAGGGCACAGAGAGAAAATATGGCAGAAAGACTGATACAAGGAGTTACAAAGGCAGGAATACTAAAAATAGGACCTGCTCATAAAGACCATAAAACAAATGGCTCAAAGAAATTATGCAGGGCAGGAATACGCCTGCTCTGATACCATGTTAAACACACATGGGAAGCAACATAATCTGAAGGATAAAACATGAGAATGCATTTTTATTAACAAGAGATATACATTTATAGTACATAGTTTGACCATTGGGTTCCACATCCCAAGGTCTCTTGGACTCCTTTTGTCTATTCGGCTTCCACACTAACCCATTGAAGATTAGGTGTCCAACATGAATGAAAATGAAGAACAAATACTCTAGGAGGTGAGGAAGAATCATGTGTCGATGAACAAGGACTAGAAACAGGATGTGGAATTCCTGAAACATTACCCCAAGTGTTATTATCAAATTCAGGCAAATTTTGGATGGGGTTCCAACCATCATTTTCATTCATTGGTACATTAACAGGCTTGGGTCCTAGTATCTCTTGTATGCTAGGATGAGTCCGAAGAGAGGGGAATAAACTATTCTAATAGACAGGAGGAATGAAACACACATTGGGAGACCAAAGGTTGAGGTGACCATTGGTGACAAGCTGATGGAATTCATCAGAATCAACATTAAAATGGATAGAGAAACAAACTTTCTTGTTTCTGCCATAATCCCACAAGCTTGGTGGTCTATTCCTCCTTCCTCTGCCTCATCCCTACCCTTGTGAACCTGGGTTCGTCTCTATAAATCATTAAACCATTATCCATCAATATAAAAAAAGTAAATTTATCAACTACTCATTTCACTTTATGGTTAATAAAAATCAATTGTGTTAAATCACAGGCTATTACTTCTCATGTGTTTTTAGGAGAAAGAATGGGAAATAAGCTTATAAGTAGATAGAGTGAAATGGAGAGCGAAAGTTCAAACCCAAGTTACAACATTGTTGCCATAAGACAACATTCATCCTTTATAAGAAAATATTTTTCCTTAATGAGTAAGGACAATAACACAATACCAAATTTTGTCTTGTCATAGAATAAAAACCCATGCATTTATTATTCATTTAATCTCTATACTTCAGTGGAAATTTTCATTCATGAAAGAAAACCTTTATTATAATTTTTTTCTTGAAAGTGGTTGAATCAAATTAGGGTTTGAACAAGGGTTCATGAATATACAGAGTCAAAATTTAATTTACATGAAGGTAGCAATAGAAATTGCATGCAATAATTCTAGAAAGAACAACAGGATAAACAATTTGCATGCTATGGTTTAACAAAATAAATGTTTTTTTTCTTTTGCTGGAAAGGAGAAGTCTAAAGGGACTGTGTAATGTTTTGAAAAGAGCATGAAAGATGGCTTGGGGACAATGTGCAATGGGAACAAGGGTTTCGCCATGAGAAGCTCTAGATATATATAAAATTTTAAAGTATAGCAACAATAATAACTCGATGAATTTCATCATAGATTACAGAGACAAAACCCTCGAAATGAGGTGCAACTACAAAGAAAACTTCGTAAGTGGCCCACGAAATATATTTGCTCGAAATGAAATTTTGCTGGATTTTGTTTGTAACAAGAGACTGTGAAGGTGAAAATATTTTATGCACATAGGTTTAATGATAATTCAAACTTGGACAATGAGCAGACTCATAGAGAATTCTTTTGAAATGAAAATGCATGGGGTTTCCACATTTCATACTAAAACCCTTAATAATTGACATGAACTTCAACTTCATTTGCTAACGAAGGATAATCATGATGCAAGGGCTGTAGGAACCCTGTTCCATTTTATTTTTTATTAAAAATATAGTGCCTAACGGTGGAATAATCTGAAATGAGGTAACATATAACTAAGAAGGATTAATTTGGCCAAAGGGAAGAAGAGTGACAAAAGGGAGAAAATAAACAAACATAGAGAATTTAACTAACCAATGAAAAAGGCACATCGAAATGTGTAACTAACCAAACCCTTACCTGTAATAGATTTTAAACTGGAAAATACACAACCCTTTTCTATAAGCAATTTTCTAGTCGAATCCAATTGTGGAATGAGGGATTTTGAGGAACTTGTAGTGCATGTACTTAAATTTATCAACATTTTAATGAGAATATTTTCTATCTTTGCATTGATTCTCATGCATTTCTTTACTGGTTGTAATGGCTAACAACTACTCTATGCATGTGTGCAAGCGTGCTTACATATTGGGTATATGTTTATGAACTAGTTTTTGGTGTATGTTTGATATGTTTTCTTTCGAATCTCTACTATCTTATTCCATGCAATTTCTAGGAATTAATTGTGACCTAATTTGCAGTTAGCTTCTAGCATTCTCTTATTTGTGTCTTATGATGGTATTAGCGAACAAATTATTCTTGAGGCATACCTTTCTCATTATTTTGTTGTTTTGTTCTTGTATATTGTTCTACAAGTTTGTCATTGGAAGGCAATTTCATCCTCATACTCTAGGAATTTCACTCTTGTTTCACATTAATCTCTCCTCATTTTATAGCCAATAGTAGCGCACACATGGTGGTAGCCGAGCCCACATACTGGATGGGGCTTCTATCTCAAATGGTGTGAGGTCTAATTAGGATTTCACACTGGGGAGACCCCCTAACTATTGCCGGTGTATTTTTCCCTGTCAACACAATGGAAAGAATTTAGGCAATGACCCTTGTTGAATGGAAGAACACTAAAAGATATTGTTTAAAGGATAATACTAAGACTAACTCATAATTCAAAGAAAATATTAAAAGGAGTATTGTAGGCAACCACTTTGGAAAAATGCATTATCACTTTTTTTGGATAAAATTTTATGAAAAATAGTTGACATTATATTAACAAGGGAAATAAAATGATCCTTACTAAATGGAGGAACACTAAAATGTATTGGTTGAAGGCTAACATTAACTCATACTTCAAAGTGAATTTTTATATTCGTGAAGACATAAAATTACAAGGGGTAAGAGCATAAAACTATTACGAGAGAAACTTATGAACACTAGATTTATTCATTGGGCATCAATACTAAAACTTGTGTTGAAATATCCCAAAAACTCAATAAAAAATGTTTTAATTCATATGACCAAGGAGAAAATAATTAAATATGTAGAAATGTGCGACCAAAAAAGAAAGTGAACAAGGGATGGAATAATAAGCAGGATGTCAAAAAACTTATATAAATATGGACAAACTTGACTAAAAGATATGGGGATCATATACCATAATTGATGTAAATTGATGTGGGAGAAAGATGGGTAGTGGAATAACTCCTATTATGGAAACATACATAAAAGACACAAAAATCTAAAAATCAACAAACATTATACTAGATAAGTAGCATTTCTTAAAGAAAGGATCTTTTTATCCATTTGACACCAAGGCCATATATATGCAACGGACAATGTTGAGGATAAGCCACTTTTAGAGATGGAAATCCACGAATCCCATTGGCTTGTTTGTTTAGATTCCATGTAGATGCAAAGGGAGACAAAGAATGCTTACCACTAGTTAGAATGAATTTTGGAAATAAAACAACCTAGAACCACATTAAAGTCAAGATAGGGTATATTTTCTAAAGTATTTCCCACAATAACCATTTTGATAATCTACATTTCAAATCTATAACTAGATTCATGCCCAGGACCAAGAGTCAAACGAATTTAAAGAAGGAATAGGAAAGGATCATAAATAAAAGTTGGAAGGAAAGGTTGGCGAGGGGAAATAACATACATGAAAAACTCACTAGAAACAACAAAGGAAAGAATTTTTGTTTATTAATACTAATATCCTAGCAACAATAATATAAATAATATAGTAGTAGTAATAATAATTATAGTAGTATTATAACTATTATTGTTATTAATAATACTTATAATATTAATAATAAGCATTAATAATACTTTTTATTATTATTAGTGATGATGATGATGTAATGCCATAATTATAACATATAATCAATAACAAATTAATAGAGTTAATAATAATAACTACAAATAGTAGTAATAAATAAATAAAATACCATAAAAATATTTCCGTAATAACGCAATTCATAGAAGGCAAAGAATGCCAAATAGAGTAATAGCAATAGGATGCAACTAAGCACGTGGTTAAGGTACATAAAGAGACAAACAACCAAAAAGAGATAATAGGAAGACATATAAACTAGGGAGGAAGCAGAGCCAAACCTTATTGTTGCGTGTTTTAAATTGATTTATGAAGGGGAGACAAATCCTACTAATCTCAAGCCCACCATTTATGCTCAATTTTTTTTTTCAGTTCTTAACAATTCCCAAGGTTTCTCTAACACGAAATTTGTAATGCAGTTGTCTATAACGCGACTTTTTGAAAGCCTTTCCGGCGGATTTTTCCGGTGAAAATCCGGCAGCAATTTATTGGAATCCCAAGTTTGATAGCTAGTTTCTGCACAATCAAAGCATCCCAGGGGTTTTTCAGGGTGCTGAATCCAAATATGCAGTTAAAAAACCATTTTAACTGCAACAGATCATGATTTAATCTCAATTTCTTCCGCCGGATTCCGTCACCGGAATCTCCAAAAAGTCGCATTATAGACAACTCCATTTGTAATTATGATTTTCTCTAGCAAGGACTTAAGTGTTATTTATACATTCATGGTGTTTATTCTTAACTGAATGTTTTTCTAGGGCCAAAAAGTGAACACGTTCATTTTTTATGTCACCTCCATGTTCATTCTAGTTTTAAAGGATCTACCCATTTTTCCAGTATAGCACCTAGCATGGGAGCAATAAATATTTTAGTCACCTTTTTGTTAGTGATTTTAAATGCTATCTTTAACAAACCTCATTCTTTTTTTCATAATAATCAAGGGTTTGAATGAGGTTAAAATGTTTTTCTTTTTTATGGCCTTAGAAATATTATCAGTTGCCCCTTATATATAAGGGAAGTAACCCTTCTTAAAAATATTGTTCAGAGATTGGTTGTTGTTATATGAGTTTTAGTCTACATCGTCAAACTTATAAAAGAGGCAATGAAACATTCCTTAAAAATCTTCACAAGGCCATGTTTTAAAAGAATAACATACTCTTCTTTCACTATGGAGAAGCTCAACTAGTCCAGTTTTGGAGGTCGAGCCCTCATAGCATCAACCTATCTATTTATTTATACTATGAAAAGAACAATATGCATATCCCCAAACCCCATTATATCATTTTAAAAATAAAAGTTGCATGACTTGTACCAAGAGATGAAAAATCTTGTCAAGATATAAATGAAAGGATGATTGGATTAGGTGCAAATAGTCTCAATTCAATGCAAGTGAAATAATGCAATCAACAAACCACTAGCATAAATCATCTAATGGCCTTAGAATAGCCCCTTTGATTAAGCACTACAAGTTAAGGTTTTCATGTTCTTATACCATCCAAAAGCGGGTGAAACTCAATGTGTTCAGGAGGCCCAATTGTGTCAAACACATCACTAGGCATTGAGAACCAACAAGCAAAAGATTTTTTAAAGCACTAGCCTCTAAATAATACATGGAGAAGCTTTGGAATCAAGGGTGAGTTTTTGTAAAGGGAGAAATTGTGAATGAAAAGATTCTTGATTATGGTGAAGAACCTTTAGACATGGCTAAGGGATCGATTTTTTTTTTCTATTGAGGAAATGATCAAAGCTAGACAAAGAGACATTTTATCTCTTTCATCCTTTGACTTGGAAAATTCTTATAGTCACCCTTCTACTCAAAACGTCAATCTTGGAACATTTTCATGGTCCACATCCTTATTATCTCACGCTTATAACCTTCCTTGTTCCATTAATGTCAAATCTTAAGGAAAAGGGCTTAGGAAATGTTGCACCAAAAGATGTAAAGGATAATTGGACCTCTCATACCCTCATAGTTTGTTTCCACATTTTGAAGCATGGGAGGTAGGGTTCAAGTCTTTAATTGGTTTACATCTAGACCTCTCTACCAATGTTCAATATTAAAAAGCCTCATTCTCTCTGAAGCCATTTACATAAGAGGTAAAACAAAACTCTTAGTTATAATATGAAGATCCATCTGATAGTCTATGCACATCACTATTTAGGGAGGAAGATCTAGTGGGAGAGGATTTAAAGAGTTTAATGGGTATCTAGAAGCTGGTGGTAATATTAAAGACTAGTGGAGGCTCACAAAATGCAAGAAGGGGAGCAAGTAAATACGTGAGGGAAATGTATAAATAAAATAAAGGAGTAAATTATAATAGTTATTAGCAAAAACCACCTAATGGAACAAATAATTCTAATGAAGGAACTATGTTTGGTAGGTAGATTTTTTTGAAGATTCATAGAGAAAAAATATTTAAGAGAATGGATAAAAAATGTCTTGGAAAATGCTCAAAGGTATAAACCCACCTTTCACATTCTAGCACAAGGTTGGCTGTATTTTTTCTTCAAGAATGGTGAAGATATAGAAAGGTAAAGGAATAGAAATTGATACTGGGGTAATGCTTTGTTAAATCTTAAGTTGTGGACACCAAGATTCAATCCTAGGGCGGAAAGTGTTGGCAACATAGTGTTGGAATTGATGCCAAACCTGGGGAGTCAGTCAATAAATTGAGGATTAGAATTGATGTCAACAAGAATTTTGTTGATGGTCAAGAGTGGTGCAGAGATATGTTGAGAGGTTGTACAGGTCCTGGAGGTGTCTGGCAAGATGGTGGTGAACTTAGAAGCAAATGGCATCATATTTGGGTAAAGAATTTTTTATTTTCCTTAAGAGTAGTGACACAAACTCTCAACTTCCACAGAGCAACATTGAGGCATTGACACAGTATGCTAGTGTTATGAATATAGAGTTTTTCACTGTGCAATTTCAGTGCCAACGACATTTTCCTGTAGGTGGAAAACAAAACACCTTGGGTCTTTACTAATAAATTTTCCCAAGGATTTTTTTGAGAAAGGATTGATTAATTGAATCCATAATGGTTATTTTGCTTCAATCCTCCAGATGATGTGAACACAATTAATATTTGATTGATGTGTTTGTGGCATTGATCTAGTCTTCATGGTTGTGTGTTGATCTGGTTGTGGAAATTAGTTGTTGATTAAGTCGACTTGTTGGTTAAGCCCCCAATTAATTATGTCTTACGTTAGATTGGCCTAGAGTTTATATCATGTGCTATAAAGTGCATATGAAGTATGCGTTAAGGGATGTGCTCATAATTAAATATTGAGCGTGTGTTCAGTGATACCTGTGTGTATGTATGCCCAAGTTAGACCAGAGAGTGAATCAATGTGATTGAGGTGGTATGTTGAAGTAGATCCAGTGATGCTTGGCTAGATCATGTGTTTATGGTGTTGCAGAGTGCGTATGGTAGAAAAGTAGTGAAATGAAGGTAAAGAGGTGTGTTCTGGGTATAGTATGTAGATATTGATATGAGCCAAAGATATGATAGTGCGTTGGTGTGGCTAAAGTATTGGATCATTGTAGAGCATACAAGTGCACATGAAAATGCGCATAGATCAATGGCAGAGGTAGAGTCTAAGAGAATCTATTGTGTTTAGTATGCGAACATGTTTGCAATTGCAGGGGATCCTAGTTGAGCATGATTTGTTGTAACATAGAGGTTATATAGTTGTATCGTTGATGTACGTGTGGTATGGTTGTGTGTGACCCATTGTAATGATGTCAAAGCCATGCTCATTGGGTCTTGTATTGAGTTATAAAGTTGTATGTATGTTGACTTTTTATGTTGGTGTATTGAGGGTTTGATACTACTGGTATTACGTTTGCATTTTAAATGTTGAGGGTTTGATGAGAGGTGTACATCAACTGATGTACGAGTGAAATTCTATGTAATGTGTGGCTAGTTGAGTTGATTGTTGTATGAGTTAAAGAGTTGAGTTGCAAGGGTTTGAGCAAAGATTGATTGTGAGAGGTTCGTTGTATTGTATAGGTTGTATTCATTTGGTGAGCTGAGACTTTGTGTGGGTCCGGAATGAAAATGGGGTGAAATGTGACCTATGATATTTGTATTGAGTCAGGTGGATGCTAGTATGCAATATTTTGCATCTTGGTCTGCATAAACTTGTAAGTTGGGGCCTTCAATGGTCGAGTGGTGGCTCACTAGCAAGTGGTTTTTTGTTGATTCAAGGTGTAGTGGATTTAGGTAGTGACTTGAGAACTTGGGAGTAGCGACTTCCTTCCAATGGTGGATAGAAAACTATTATGTGTTGGGGCATCCAATGGGTATTGGCCTGGATAGTTGAGGGAGTGGTGGCTTCCAGTAGGTGGTGGCCTACAAAGTTCAGGAAGTGGTGGCTTTCATCAAGTAGTGTTCTGGAGCGAATAGTTGTTCGTGTGATTAGCAAGTTGTGGCTTGCACACTGGTGGTCGATAATGCATATGTAAAAGAAGATTTTCAATAATGATAAGAAGAGAAAATAAGAATCAGATGGTGGTTTCTCTCCTGGAAGGGTTTCCACCTTACATATGGTGTTCCTATGTGCATTGTTGATTTATTTATCTTATGGTTTAGGTGTTGATGCTCTCATGGTTACTTATGCATGTTGCTTATATATTATGCTATGCTAATTGATTAATGTATTATTGGTTAATTAATGCAAGATTTGTTAATCAAGGTTGTCATTGATGTCAATATGGCATTGTCGAGATGGAAAATATTCTTGTGAAACATAAGCCAAACCCTAGATCCTAAAGACATAAAACCCTAGCTAATACCCTAACCGTGATTTGACATTTAAGGGATGACAAAAATGAAAGAATATACCAAAAACATATATTTATATCACATATAAATATATATGTTATATTTATATGATAGGAAAGATATAACATAAAAATGTATTTAACATATATATGTGCTCTTTGTTGAATGGGGTGGTCCCCACTCCTCTTCAATTTACCATATCTATATATATGGGACATTAACAGGCATATATATATGATGTTCATCTGGCCCCCCTATCCACTTCAAGTCTCTCATCAAAATTGTATGTTTGAGATTGAAAAAAAAAAAGACATGCAAAATTTATCAGTTTCGCAGTGGTTGGTTCTTACACATTTAATTAGCTCATTCACACATGTCGGCTCCCTTATGTGAACTTGAAAATCCATATATATATATATACATGACGTAAGATCATTCGATGGTATGACTTTCAAATTAATCAAGCATGAATTAGAGATAATACACAGCGGAGAATGAATTCAGTTGTGGTTCGGATCTAAGCTTCTACAGAACATTCAGTGATACGTAGAGGGTCACATCTCATGAACTACCTGAAGAATATCTCATCTCGTGAAATGCAGCATAGGCGATAACAATTGGGATTAGTTGTTGGCTAATGTTGAGGACAACAACGATTTATTTCTGTGGTTCGATGTTTACTTGTTGCAGCTCGTAGCATACAAATATCAACCTAGTCCCAATCATAAAATATTTGTGGCATGACACTCATTTTGACTGCGTATGAAGTCTTAAACGTCATACGAGTAAGCCGAGAGTTGTAGCACGACTATTGTATTGCGTTTGGCTTCGTGTGGGCAAGCTGAGGGATTGTGGCATAATTGGAAGCTTGTAGTGACACTCTTTTACAGATTTGTGGAACAGTCGGACTAGGGAGCAGTCACCTGGAGAGCTCGGATCTTTGCCTCAGATCACCTGTGGAATTATACTACGGATCTGTGTGTGGATAGTAATACAAAACTTCAGACCTTGGAGCTACATACCGCAGAAAATATAAAAGACATGTGGTTTACCATTGGGCAGTCTTATGGACAAGCTCAAACAGGTGTAAGGGACAGATTTGAACACCTTTTAAAGCTCTTATTTCAGATTTGTAAAAGTTCAATTACAAAACTAAAGAACAGTAAATTTAAAAGAGTGCTCGGATTGCTTCCCTTATTAATAGAAGCTTGGATTGCTGCCACGGTTGTAAAGTTCAGATTAAGGGTTGACATTGGGAGCAATTGGGTTGACATTGGGAGAAATTGCTTTGAAGTATTGTCTTGAAGACACCCTGAAGAATTCATTGAGGTGTTGTGAAGATCTTGAGCAATCAAAAGAAGAATTGTGCAGACCTTGAAGCATCCTTGAAAGAAATTTTGGAAGAACATTTGAAGTAGTCGAAGCTTTGTGAAGACATACTTTGGAGAATCATCAAGAAGCCTATTGAAGAAATTATTGAACTCATGATGCACTAATGTCATCATGAGGTGACTTGAAGAAATTGATTGGGTACCATGAAGGACAGAGAAGACACCTTTATATGAAGAGATCAAGGTTGTCATTGATGACATAATGTGAAGACTATAGTGAAGATGAAGATTGACAGGGCTTGTTGAAGAAGACACTGGGAGCCATGAAGTATAACCAAAAATATCTTGATGAAGTATTGCAGTGGGTTGGAGCCTCAAAAAGACAAGGTTGGTTCCTTGAAGGATAGGGTTGGAGCCCTAGAGGATCGGTGTCCTCAAGAAACCAGGTCGGAGCCTGTACCAAAGAAGGGTTGGTGCCCTAGAGGTTGGAGCCTCTAAACGCAAGGTCGGTGCCTTGAGAAGATAGGGTCGGTGCCCTAGAGGTCGGAGCCTCACAAAAGACCAAGTTGGTGCTTGGAAAATACAGGTTGGAGCTTGGGAGATTGAAGATTGGTGTCTTCATCTAGGGTTGGAGCCCTACACAAACATTGTACTTGATTTATCGAGATTAATAAAAGTATTTATTCTTATTGTTCATTTTGTGTTCTAATTATAAGTGATCTAATTGGTAAAAGTAACAATTGAAAAGGAATATTGATTCACCCCTTTCCCCCTCCCCCACCTCCTCAGTATTTCCAACAATTGGTATCAGAGCCAAGTTCCTTCACTCAAAGCCTAATAGCTTGAAGGTTGATCATTAGAACACAAATGACTAAGCCAAGGAAGAAAGTCTCCAATCCTCCTAAAGATGTGTCTTTCTCAACCATTGAAATTGAAGTCAATCAATTTGTGAAGGCTGCATTGTTCAATGGAAACTTTGATATATGGGAGGCAAGAATGAGGAATTTCTTAAAGACTCAAGGCATTGAAGTCTGGAAATCGGTGATTGCTGATAGCATGACGGATGGATAATCCAAGGAACATAATACAAGAGAAATGAAAGCAATCTTGGATGGGCTACCTAATTCTATGAAGTCCAATTTTGAAAAATGTTCATCAGCAAAAAGCATACTTCATGATCATCACTCAAAAGGAGCGTTGACAATGATCTCTAGTCAAGAAAATGATGGAAAATAAGAAGGAAATCCAGATCCCATTAAGGAAGAAAAAGATAAGAGTGATGACATCAAGGCTAAAGAAGACCTAGAAGATGAAGAGAATGAAAAAGATTTTGAAGAAGATCTCCTCACTAAACTTATGGCTGCCATGGAAGAGATTATCAATTTGAAAAAGGAAAACGAGGAACTTAAGAAGAAAGCACTAGCTGGTGACCAAGACCAAACAAGGAAGGAAGTTGACCTTGTCAAGCTTCAAGTACAAGAAAGAGATGAGGAGCTCGCCAAGATTAAGGAAGAATTTCATCAAAACAAGAGAAAGCATCATGAAGAAGTCATATCCATGACAAATCAATTGGATAAGGCAAAGAAATGGGAAGATACCTTGTCAAGCCACCTTGAACAAAGGCACAAGAGATTGAAAAAACTTGAAGTAGAGATTGGTCAATACAAAGAAGAGGTATCCTCCCTTAGATCTCAACTAGAAGAGGCAAGGAAACAAGCACGAGGAGTTGGGAAGGTGATATAAGCTTTGACATTCATAGAATGACAAGTTGATGAAGCAGAAAAAGAGAGAAACACCATGATATGCCAACTAGAAGAAAAGGATGATGACATCACCAAGTTAAAATTAGAAATCAGTTCGCTTAAGGCCCAATCATGTGAAGCAACCAAGATGAAGGAAGAAATGGAGATCATTCTATCAAAGAAGGATGAAGAATGCGAGAAAATGAAGGAAGAAATTGTATTTCTTAAAAAGGAAGTTGACTTGTTGAATAAGAACTTGAAAAGTTCTCAAACCCTAGATGACATTCGAAGTCATCAAAAGTCTCCTCTTGGGAAATCAGGTCTTGGCTATGCAGGTGAATACTCAAGCAAGAATGATGACATCACCAAGTTAAAATCAGAAATCAGTTCGCTTAAGGCCCAATCATGTGAAGCAACCAAGATGAAGGAAGAAATGGAGATCATTCTATCAAAGAAGGATGAAGAATGCGAGAAAATGAAGGAAGAAATTGTCTTTCTTAAAAAGGAAGTTGACTTGTTGAATAAGAACTTGAAAAGTTCTCAAACCCTAGATGACATTCGAAGTCATCAAAATTCTCCTCTTGGGAAATCAGGTCTTGGCTATGCAGGTGAATACTCAAGCAAGAATGATGAAAACCCTAATGCTTCAAACAACAAGGATGTGAGGAAGCCTGGAAGAAATGTTGATGCTCCCAGTTCTAGCAAAGGAAAGGAGAAGAATCAAGACAACAATGGAAGAAATCCTATTCCAAGAAGAAATGCAGATGGTGTCAAGAATACAAAAGGTAATGAATATCATCAAAGGATCCCGAGGCAAAAAGATTTCAGAAGTACATCAAGGAAATCTCCATCTCCCAGGTACCTAAGTATATTTCTTGGTTATTGCTATTCTTGTACAAAATTTGGGAACATGGAAAAAGATTGTAGGGCATATCACCAAAACATATTTAATGGTCCCCGTCAACCTTTGACCTTTGAGAAGAAATTTTGCAAGAAGTCATGAATTCTTATTCATGAACAACATATAGTGCTTCAAGTGTCATAACATTGGACATATGGCACATGATTGTAACTTGAATTGGGCACCTACTCAAGCTAGAACTATGCCAGAGAAGAAAGTTACACTAGTATGGAGAAAGAAGCAGATTCAATCTGAAAATCTCTTGAACTCTCCAGCCAACAACACATGTTGTTGACTTGATCCTTGATAATCTAAGTATTTGATGGGGAGACTCTATCAGAAAGAAGACCATGCATACAGTTAGGGGGAGCTTATGATGATTAAGCATTCTTGCAGAAGCTAGTCATGGATGGATCCTATGAGAACCTTGATGAGTCACACTTGAACAATCATCCATTGATAGATCATCTCTCGGGAGTAGCTCCATTGAAGAACATGATATCTTATCTATCCAATGGATTGTTGTTAAGATGTCTTCCACTTGATCAACTAAGCAGGTAATCTTTCCTGATCTAGAGGAGGTTGTGTAAGGAGGAGACACTGGTTCACCACATGAAGAAATGGAAAAATATCATGGACCACATTGCCAGAAAGAAGAGCACCATGACAAGGGGAGTAACATACCTATGAAGAACTACTAGTCGTGAAGAAAAGGAGTATCTTGACAGGGGGAGTACTTGGGCACCCCATTTTCCATTGATGTCAAAGGGGGAGAGAATGTTGGAAGGGAAAGAATATTGTCATCAATGACAAAGGGGGAGATTGTTAATCAAGGTTGTCATTGATGTCACTATGGCATTGTCGAGATGGCAAATATTCTTGTGAAACATAACCCAAACCCTAGATCCTAAGTACATGAAACACGAGCTAATACCCTAACCCTAATTTGTCATTTGAGGGATGACCAAAATGAAGGAATATACCAAAAACATATATACATGTATTTATAACAAATATAAATATATATGTTGTATTTATATGATATAAAATATATAACATAAAAATGTATTTAACATATATATACGTGCTCTTTGTTGAATGGTGTGGTCCCCACTCCTCTTCAATTTACCATATATATATATGGGACATTAACAGGTATATATATATGATGTTCATGTGGGCCCCTATCCATTTCAATTCTCTCAACAAAATCGTATGTTTGAGATAAAAAAAAGACACGCACAATTTATCAGTTCCGCAATGGTCGGTTATAACACTGTTAATCAGCGCATTCACACATGTTGGCTCCCTTATGTGAACTTGCAAATGAATATATATACATGACGTAATATCATTCAATGGTATGACTTTCAGATTAATCAAGCATGAATTAGCGATAATACACAGCAGAGAATGAATTCAGTTGTGGTTCAGATCTAAGCTTCTACAAAAAATTCATTGATGCGTAGAGGGTCACATCTCGTGAACTACCTGAAGAATATCTCATCTCGTGAAACGTAGCAGAGGAGATAGCAATTCAGATTAGATGTTGGCTAATGTTGAGGACAACAATGATTTATTTATGTGGTTTGATGTTTACTTGTTGCAGCTCGTAGCATACAAATATCAACCTAGTCCCAATCATAAAATATCTGTGGCATGACACTATTTTTTACTACGTATGAAGTCTTAAACATCATACGAGTAAGACGATAGTTGTAGCACGACTACTGTATTGCGTTTGGCTTCATGTGGGAAAGCTGAGGGATTGTGGTATAATTGGAATCATGTAGTGACACTCTTTTACAGATTTGTGGAACAGTCGGACTAGGGAGTAGTCACCTGGACAACTCAGATATTTTCCTCAGATCGCCTGTGGAATTATACTTCGGACCTGTGTGTGGACAATAATACAAAACTTCAGACCTTGGAGCTACATACTGCAGAAAATAGAGCAGACCAGTGGTTTATCATTGGGCAGTCTTCTGGACAAGCTCAAACAGGTGTTAGGGACAGATTTGAAGACCTTTTAAAGCTCTTATTTCAGATTTGTAAAAGTTCAATTACAAAACTAAAGAACAGTCAATTTAAAAGAGGGCTCAGATTGCTACCCTTATTAATAGAAGCTTGGATTGTTGCCACTGTTGTAAAGTTCAGATTATAGGCTGGCATTAGGAGCTTTTGGGTTGACATTGAGAGCAGTTGCTTTGAAGTATTGTCTTGAAGACACCCTGAAGAATTCATTTAGGTGTTGTGAAGATCTTGAGCAATCAAAAGAAGAATTGTGCAGACCTTGAAGCATCCTTGAAAGAAAGATTGGAAGAACATTTGAAGCAGTTAAAGATTTGTGAAGACATACTTTGGAGAATCATCAAGAAGCCTATTGAAGAAATTATTGGAAATCATGGTGCACTGATGTCATCATGAGGTGACTTGAAAGAATTGATTGGTACCATGAGGGACAACTAAGACAACTTTATATGAAGAGATCAAAGTTGTCATTGATGACATGACGTGGAGACTACAGTGAAGACGAAGATTGACAGGGCTTGTTGAAAAAGACATTGGGAGCCATGAAGTATAACTAAATATATCTTGATGAAGTATTGCAGTGGGTTGGAGCCAAAGAGGTTGGAGCCTCGAAAAGACAAGGTTGGTTCCTTGGAGAATAGGGTTGGATCCTTAGAGGATCGATGTCCTCAAAAAACCAAGTCGGAGCTTGTACCAAAGAGGGTTGGTGCCCTAGAGTTTGCAGCCTCTAAACGCAAGGTTGGTGACTTGAGAAGATAGGGTCAATTCTCTAGAGGTCGGAGCCTCACAAAAGACCATGTTGGTGTTTGGAAAATACAGGTTGGAGCCTGGGAGATTGAAGATTGGTGTCTACATCTAGGGTTGGAGCCCTAGACAAACATTGTATTTGATTTATCGAGATTAATAAAAGTATTTATTCTTATTGTTCATTCTGTGTTCTAATTATAAGTGATCTAACTCATAAAAGTAACAATTGAAAAGGAATACTAATTCATGCCCCCCTCTCAGTATTTCCAACAAGATTTAGTTAATTGTTATAGAAGGGAAAAAAGTTGGTAAAATATTACTCCATCCGTACAATATTGATTCACCCCCATATCAGTATTGTCGAGTTTCCAGCAATTGGAATAAGAGCTTCCAATAATTGGCATCATAATGGGGATTTCGTGTGTAGCTTGACCAATGGAAAGAAGATCCCAGAAATTTTGGAATTTTTTTTATTTATTTTTATTTTCATTTTTTTAGATGGATCATCAAGGAGTCTTTTTGCTCACTGTTGCAAACCTCAAGGTATGGATAGAAAAATTTAAATTATAAATTTTAGATTATGAATATGGTGTTTGGAAGTTAGTTTGTGAATGATGTGGCACAAATCCTCCCCTACCATAGGTGATGCAACATAATGCACAAGCTAGGCATGTCATCTATGAAAATATCCATAATGCAGATCTAGAGAAGATAGTAGATCTAAAATATGCCTAAGAGATTTGGAACAGATTGCATATTTTGTATGGAGGAGAAAACAAAAACAATGGAGAGAAAGAGAAAAAGAATAAAAATAAGAAGGTACCTCAGAAGTAAGAAACTCAACCAAACAAGTCTCATCCCCTAGTGCGAATGGTGTAGTTCATCATCAAGAAGACAAATCATAAAATGAAGGATCAATATAACCTAGTGTGCTCCAAAAAGTGGATTTGAAGGTATAAATAAATATGAATTAATTTTGAACTATGTTTTAGACATATATGATGATAGCCATGTTGAGTTTCCTAGTGAATGTGAGAATGATGCTAATCTCCTTAAAGATGAGTATGATTCATCCATGATTGTTATTGATAAAATAACAATTGAAGTGAGTAGGCTAATAGCTACTTGTAAAGATCAAGAAAATATTTTATATATTTTTGATGAGAAGGAAAATGAGCTGAGAGATGAAGTCCAAGAGGCTAGAAGGATTGAAGAGGTTTTGAGAAGCCATCAAAAAGAGGGGGGCTGAATTGAAAACATTGAGGCTGAAGTGTTCTCTATGAGGAAGAAGGTAGAACATCAATGCATTCAAATGAAGCAAGTGAAGAGCATCAAGGCCTTGGAAGTTTTTCTTGGAAGCGAAAATGTTAAGTTTGGGTATGTTCTATGCTGGAGAAATTTATTTAATTTCTTTTCCATATTAGCAATCACATCAGCATAAAGTAAACTGTAGATAGAACATAAATATAAATTGCAGAAGACAAGCCAAGACAAGAGGACACAAGATGTGGCGCAAGCCAGGGACAAACCCCACAATGTGTGGGGAAATCCTTTGATCAAATCTTCTTTTATCTTCAAAGTTCAGCAAAGAGAGAGAGAGAGATAATACATTTACAACAGAAGTCAATACTTTGACTTATCTGGATCTGAGCATAGATCATTTCCTATAATGATGAGATCAGTTGAAGACATTCTGCTTCAACTGAATCTCCTAGGTGACGACTTCACCTATCCATTTCGTTCATCTGTTGCACCTTACCGTGTAGCATCATCATGTTGCATCATGCATCTTCATGCTGCTCATGATCACTATGTTGCCCATACATCAAGTTTTCCATGACTTCATACTTCAGCTGCTCATGCATCATCATGCTTCATGCTGCCCATGCTAATATGAATCATCGTCATCACGCTGCTCGTGATCACTATGCTACCCATACATCATGCTGTCTCATTCATCATCATGCTGCCCTTTACTGACATGCCCATGATGCTACTTCTATCATTATGATCTGAGACTGTTCATCCTTATTATTTCCATTATGTTGAGTCCTTTTACATGCATACCAAGGATCTCTTGACCATCACAATTCTATCATTGATGCTGTTCATCATTATGACTATTATGCCAAGACAATCATATATATATATATATATATATATATATATATATATGAAACACTGAGATAATCACTTAATGTGATCTCCATTTAGCTGAGAAAGTGTTAGAGCATGCTTACCCATATACATTTATATCCACGTGCTTAGGTTGTTTAGAAGGTAGGTTCGAAGTGATGTTTAACCGAGACATACTGAACCTGCACCTTGACATCAAGAACCTGTACTCACCTGAGATCAACGTCATTCTTTTTGCAGTGCGGATCTGCTCCCATACATGCCAGGTCTTGACTGCACCTTCCTTTATATCACTGTGGCTACCCTTATGACTGCGGCTTCCTTTATTTTACTGCAGCTACACTTTATGTTGGACAACGTATAAGTGCTCCATGTTGTGCATATATATTGTTGCGTATAGACTGTGTTTAGAACGTCTTTATTACAGCGTATGATGTCTTCCCTTTGCTGCGTGAACATGTCTCCTGTGCACATGTCTCCTTTGTTGCATGAACAAGTCTTCTTCCTACTGTGTGAACAGGTCTCTATTGATTTGTGTTTAGGCTTCTACAGGCAGCGTGTGACAGCGTACAAGGGCCTCTTGGACAGCGTATTAGTTAACTATATAAGGGCTTCTTGCACAGCATATCAGGGTCTCCATCTTTGCTGCTAGGATCATCATACTGCAGCTAGGGCTTCATCTGCGGCTAGGGCACCATACAAGACCAACGTACACTTTTGGTGTCTCTCCTTCACCAAAACCCAAAAACGTGGAGAGGAGGAGATCACCTTAAGAGTGTATGTGTATTGCAAAATGACTTCAAGTCCTTTGAATTTATACTAAATCGTAGAGGTTGAATAGACATGATGTTTGGGCTTCTTGAGCCTACATCAGATGTTGGTCGGCTAGATAACAAATCCATAATCAAAATAAATTCATATCTCCATAAATACTTATTGGAATCGGATGATCTTTGGATCAATCCTACACCTCTCGACAAGAGGGATCCAATAAAAATATCAGCTGCTATAAATAAGCTAACCAACATGGAGTTTGGCCCTCGTTGCCAATTTAACATAAAGATATCCCATGAATAGATCCAGTATTGGTTTTTAGAAGGGAGAGTCTAGCACATACACACATGCTAACAATAATGCAGATCTAAAGAAGCATGTAGCAAAAAAAGGCACTAGAAAAAGCAACAAGAAAGGTAGAAAGAAACAGATCCACCAACAACCAAGAAGATAATCTCATGGAGCACCCTTTTCAAGAAGATCATTTGCACCTATGGTTGATGTTGGAAAATTTAAAAGGATTCAAAATACTTTTTCTCCTTTGATGGATGATGTAGAGTGCCACATCTGCCACAATTTAGAATTTTGTAGCCACTTGTTCATCCAGGTGGATATTGGTGGCCACCCGCTAATTCCACTTGGATCCCCTCTAGTGCTTCTTTCAATTTTTTCAGTTTCCTTAATTATAGCACAATTTACTATTTTGAGCAGTTTTTCAGGTCCTAAACTTACGGAGCCGTTTTGAGGCCCTAAACGACGTTTTTTGGGAAATATACCACCAGTGATTTTTTGGTCAAAAAAAACATCTTTTCCGTCGTAGTCCTCGGAGAGATCTTTCCAACGGGCTATCATGCGCGTCAAACGGAGATAATACGACCAATTCGCGACCCCGGGAAGTTGATGTACCAACTTACCCAAAAACGGGGCCCACAATTTGGCGTTTCATCTTCTAGGGTTAGGTTTTGGAATGTGAAGGGTTTTCCATTGTTTCTCAACAATAAATAGGCCTTCGAGCCTCATTGTAACACAGTTCAGAGGCATGTAGCCACACATCTCTTCTCAGAGATAAGCTACCATCACCCTAGCTGGTTTATTTCCATTTCTGGTTGTAAGCATATTTCAGTATTTTCCATTAATGAAATGAAGTATTATTTCCGCTGCATCTTTGTGTATATGGTTATCTCTATAATTTGTTGCGTTCCTGTTTAAGTCCGGATCAGTGGTATCAGAGCGGTCTGCTTTTTCTCTGTTTTTCTTTGCATGTCCCCAACGAGGTCGGGATATAAGGAGTTAGGGCTTGAACTGGTCGAACCTTTGCAAGACCAGCCTCACAAATCTTGACGACATCCCATGGCAGATGAGAAGAAAGACAAGGGAGCAGGAGATCCTATCAAAATATTGCTCGAAGAAGCCCTTGAGTGACAACGGAACGCGATGATGGACAGCTTTGCCCAAATCCTTCAGCGGCTACCCAAAAGTGACGCATCAGCTTCTGGCAGCTACTCTGTAAATGCCACGCCCTTTAAGGTACAAGTTAATTTTGAAATCCCCATATTTGAGGGTCAGATAGATGTAGATGTCGTAGATAAATGGTTAAATCTGCTAGAGGATTATTTTTCTGTTCATGAATTTTCGAGTCGGGAAAAGATTGTTTTCGCTCTTCTCAAAGCAGCCCCCCACGTCAAGGACTGGTGGGAAACCTACTGCGAGCAGAAGGATGAAATCACAGGCTCACTATTTTCAGCCACACCCACCTAGAATTCATTCCGGGATGCCATTAAGGAGCAATACTACCTTGTTGGAAGCTATGAGGATGAATACATAAAGTGGACCACGCTGCGGCAGGGAAGGGATCAAGATGTGCCGGAGTTCACCAATCTTTTCCATACCCTTCGCACGAAGTTGGGTATCAAGGATTCGGAGCAGCATTTGATACTCAAATACCGCGGCTGCCTGCACAAGTACATCCAGGAAGAAATAGAATTCCTGAACATCTCCTCGCTCGGCATAGCATACCGATATGCTGTCAAGATCAAGCAAAAGTTTAAACAAAAGAAGCGAGACTTTGGATCTGCGAATCCAAAGCAAGGGAAAGGTGCCCTTAAACCACATAACAAAGGACAAAGCCAAGGCGGGGCAGCCCAAGACAACCCGCCAAAGCTACATGCAAAGAACAGTGCCGCAAAGCCGAAAAAGGACACGGGAAAATGGTGTGAGTCCCATAAGAGCTCCACTCACAACACAAGTGAGTGTTGGGCCAAGCAATCACTGGTGGCTGAGCTAAAGGTTTCAGAATCAGATGCATGTTCCGACTCTGAGTCAGACCCCGACAAGGGGAATGACAAAGGGAAGCAGATCATTGATGCGGATCCCAACGCCACTGTTGCTACTGCCAAGATCCATAAAAATGAACCCGAAGATCCAAAGGAGGAGGAGCGTCTCTTCCACTCCTAGATGTGGGTAAGGGGCTCCTTGCTACAGTTCATTGTCGATAGCGAGAGCCAAAAGAACCTCATTTCGGCAAAGGTCGTGAAGAGGTTGGGCTTACCGACCACAGCACATCCACAACCGTACACCATCGGGTGGCTGCACCAAGGACGGGATCTTCGCGTGAGCCAACAGTGTCGCCTTCCATACAACATTAAGCCCTTCACAAATGAGGTATTGTGTGACATTGCTCCCCTTGAAGTTTGTGATGTATTATTAGGACAACCATACTTGTGGAAGTGACATGTTGTGTATGAATCAAGGCCCCGTGCTGTTATTATTACATTGGGAAATCAGTTGTACAGGATACCAGAGGTAGCACCGCCTACTGCCATCTCTTTGATTATGCAAAACAATGCTGGAAAATTTGTTTTCCTGATGATACGCCCTCAAGGAAAGAAGAAGACGGTGGCCACAGCCTCCAGACAGGGCCCCTCTGCATGACAACTACAGATGGACAAGGTCGTGGAGGAGTATGAGGACATCTTCACCTCCCCCATAGGGGTTCCTCTGCACTGTCAGGTCAAGCACTCCATCGATCTGACCCCAGGTGCGCCGCTACCCAATGGACCAATTTATCGGCACTCTGTTCTGGAGAACGATGAAATCAAGAGGCAGATTCAAGAGCTGCTGCAGAAAGGCCACATCCGTCCGAGTTCATCGCCTTGCGGGAGCCCAATTGTGTTGGTACAGAAGAAGGATGGGACTTGGAGACTCTGTATTGACTATCGGGCGCTAAACAAGATAATTGTCCGTAATAGGTACCCGATCTCACGGATTGATGACCTCCTGGACCAACTAAAGGGGGCAAAATATTTCAGCAAGATCGATCTGAAGTCAGGATATCACCAAGTACCAATCGAACCCTCTGATGTGTGGAAGACTGCCTTCAAAGCCAAGGAGGGCCTTTTCGAATGGTTGGTTATGCCTTTCGGGTTGACGAATTCTCCTACAACCTTCATGAGGCTAATGGATGACATCTTGCGGCCATTCACCAACTCATTTGTAGTGGTATACTTGGATGACATTCTGATCTTCAGCTAGAGTTGGGAAGAGCACCTCCACCACATCCAACAGGTTCTCCAAACACTGCGGCAACACAAGCTATGTGCCAATTTGGAGAAATGTACTTTTGGCATGACCCAGGTTCAGTATCTGGGATACATTATTGATGAACAGGGGGTACATGTGGATCCAGCCAAGATCCAAGTCATTCAGGATTGGCCATCTCCAACCACTCTAACAGAGCTCCGCAACTTTCTAGGTCTTGCCAACTTCTACCGCAGGTTCATGTTGGGGTTTTCTCATATCACTTGGCCTTTGAGTCAAGTCACCAAGGGAGGAGCGAAAGCAAAATTCTTTTGGTCTGAATCTCAATAGAAGGCATTCATAGAGTTGAAAGATCGCCTCTACACGGCACCAGTGCTCGCGTTACCAGATTTACAACAACCATTTGAGGTCGAGACAGATGCCTCTGGCTATGCTATTAGGGCAGTCCTTACTCAACACGGGCATCCAATGGCATATCACAGTGAAACACTTTCAGACACAGTCCGGAAGTATCCCACTTATGATAAAGAGATGTATTCCATTGTGTAGGCCTGCCGACAATGGAAGCATTACATTTTGGGGAAGGAAACGGTCATCCACATAGACCACCGACCCCTACAGTTCATACAGACCCAAGGGAAATTGCAAAATGATCGCCATCAGAAGTGGTCCACATACCTGCAACAGTTCCATTTGAATATCAAGTATAAGAAGGGTAGCACTAATAATGTTGCAGATTGCCTCAGTCGACCACCGATCATGGCTTTAACCACCGTGCTCAACTCTTGTGGGCACGAGACTTCTGATTGGCCATTGCTCTACAAAAGCGACCCGGAATTCGGCCACACATACCAGACCCTCTTGGAGGGTCAGCGTGTTCCAGATTTTCACCTCCAGGATGGCCTGTTATGCCACCTAGGTCACCTTTGTGTTCCTTCAAGCGAGCGTGCCAAGATGATTTGGGAAGCACACTACAGTCGAGTTGTTGGGCATTTTGGGGTCAAAAAAATGGTGGCAGTATTGCAGAAGTATTTCTATTGGCCGAATCTTCGACAGGATGTCGGGAAGTACATCAGATCATGCACTGCCTGCGCCATTGCCAAATCGACCATCAAGAAGCAAGGCCTCTATACCCCGCTGCCTACCCCTAGTCAGCCTTGGGAATCCATCTCCATGGATTACATGTCAGGCCTTCCTTCCACTAAGCATGGAAATGACTGTGTTTTTGTGGTCATCGACAAGTTCTCAAAGATGGCCATTATGGCGGCCTGCAAGAAGAATATCACAGCAGAAGCCACTGCTAAACTCTTCTTTGAACGAGTGTGGGTACACTTTAGGATCCCACAGTCTATTATCTCAGATCGGGACAGCAGGTTCCTCAGTACATTTTGGTCCAGTCTCTGGTTGATGCTGGACACCAAACTCACTAAGTCCACAGCCTTCCATCCTCAAACTGATGGCCAGACAGAGGTTGTCAACAGGATGATCGTACACATTCTGCGCATGTACAACTCAAAGCATCCACGCACATGGGACGAGAGCCTCCCTTATGTTCAGCACAACTACAACCGAGCTCTTCACAGCTCGACTGGCCACAGCCCCTTTCAAGTGGCTTGGGATTCCAGCCACTATGTCCCATCGATGTGGCCATGCCATTTGCAGCTACTCACGTAGATTCTGCTCATGTCCAGTCCGAAACATATAAGGCAAACAGCTTCATTGAGCACATCCAACATATTCGCCAGCAGGTCCATGAAATTCTGGAGAAATCAAATGCTAAGTACAAGCAACGACATGATCAACATCGGGTGCCACACAAGTTTCAGGTGGGTGACAAAGTCTGGTTGCATTTGCAAAAGGAACGCCTTACCGGAGCCTATCGAAACTTAGACCACTCCGATATGGTCCTTACACCATTACCAAGGCTGTGGGAGACAATGCGTTTGAGCTCAGCATTCCCCCATTCCTTGGCCTGCACCTAGTGTTCAATGTCGACCGCCTTCGACCATACTTTCCACCATTACTAGACACGTCCAACATTGCAGAATAACTCACACTCACAGAGTTAAATCCAGCTTGCATGGAACAAGCTGCAACTGATCGGATCATGGACACACAGATCAAGCACACTCGCCAGCAGAATATCCAACTGTATCGAGTTGTCAAAGCAGGACAACTCCTTCACCAGGGCAAGTGGCTCACCAGGGACCAAGTGCAACAGAAGTTCCCTCATCTCATGGAGGAACTCAACGCAATGCGGACCATTGCTTCCTAAGGGGTGAGGAATGATCCAGGTGGATATTGGTGGCCACCCACTAATTCCACTTGGATCCCCTCTAGTGCTTCTTTCAGTTTTTTCAGTTTCCTTAATTATAGCACAATTTACTATTTTTAGCAGTTTTTCGGGTCCTAAACTTCCGGAGCCGTTTTGAGGCCCTAAACGACGTTTTTTGGGAAATCTACCGCCAACAATTTTTATACCAAAAAAATCGTCTTTTCCGTCGTAGTCCTCGAAGAGATCTTTCCAACAGGCTATCATGCGCATCAAACGAAGATAATACGACCAATTCGCGACCCCGGGAAGTTGATGTACCAACTTACCCAAAAACGGGGCCCACAATTTGGCGTTTCATCTTCTAGGGTTAGGTTTTGGAATGTGAAGGGTTTTCCATTGTTTCTCAACAATAAATAGGCCTTCGAGCCTCATTGTAACACAGTTCAGAGGCATGTAGCCACACATCTATTCTCAGAGATAAGCTACCATCACCCTAGCTGGTTTATTTCCATTTCTGGTTGTAAGCATATTTCAGTATTTTCCATTAATGAAATGAAGTATTATTTCCACTGCATCTTTGTGTATATGGTTATCTCTATAATTTGTTGTATTCCTGTTTAAGTCTGGATCACTTGTGGAAGTAGAGCATTCAGATCTAATCAATAAAACAACAACAATATGGAAAGCCAAGGAGGTCTTAAACCATTAGGTATACTAGTTCATTTCATGGATTTATTTTCTCATGTAACTTGTTTTTCCATAAGGCAATTGATTGCAAATCTAGTCCATGGAGTAATTTCACATTTTAAGGGATACATAGATCTGACATAATGGGCAAAAGATTTGAAACCATAGCATCATATCTCAGTCATGTGAGGTGTTATGCATGTCACAATTTCAGTCACCTGGCTAGAGATTGCATGTTGTCAGGTTCCTCAAGGAATATCCAACAAAAGGAGTAGTTGAAGTAGGATAGGCCTAGTAGAAACCAAGAGGAGAATGTGCATGAAAAGTAACCTACTATAGTGTGGAAGAAGAAGGAGGAGAAACAAGTGAGATGTGGAATTACTCCATGTACTTTTAATGATGATGACCAATGGTACATAGATAACGGTTGTTCCCAACATATGTTAGGGGACAAGAGCAGTTTACTTTCCTTGAGGAAGACCAAACGTGGCCATTTCATTCGTGTAAAGGAAAGGCCATTCTTGGTGATGAGAATACTAATGCAGCTGATGTGTTGCTAGTTAAAGGGTTAAAGCACAAGGTCTTGAGCCTTAATCAGATGGTTAATGGAGGAAAGGAAGTGATAATCAACTCCAAAGTATGTTGCATTAGAAAAGAAAGGTGAAATAGAGTAGTTACAAGAGGAATTGGAACCCCAGACAATGTGTATGTGTTGAAGGAAAGACTGAGCAGAAGCAAGAGATTGAGGACTATCTCTTACTCTTTAGATTCTGAGTAGGAGAACCTAGTCCCCACTATAGTCGTTTTTTACTTGATAGATCCATTCATAAGAAATACTATAGAAGTTCATGTTAGGCTTGCATGGTCTCAAAGCGAGTGTTGGAAAAAATATGGCAACCTGATGAGTTGATGGAGATTAGTAGCAACAACAACATAGTGTGATTGTGTACCTGCATTCATAATTAGGTCTACAGGATCATCCTTCCTATTGGAATTATAATGAGCTCAAGGGGAGTTATGCTTGACATTAGGGTTTCAAGGGTTGATGTATTTTTCATCTTTCTTTCACTCACATATTTTGTAGCAGTTCCATCTATTGTATACATGAGTGAAAAAACATGTGATTTCAACCATATATGTATCTACTTGTTCATCTTTTGGTTTGGTGGTTAAGAATCCCTACATGCACTTGTTTGTAATTTTTCAAGTTGAGTATGTATTTTTCATGCATAGGAGAAAGCAATTTGTTTGGGCATGCATAGTAGTGGACATATATTTTTGCCAAGTAAGCATATAGTGTGCAAGATCCAACCTTGTATTATCATGTTTATCATTGTTTCATGTTTATTTTCCACGATAGTCAAGAATATGTTTTGAGTCTAAAATCACTATCACAAACACATCAAATGCCACATCGCTTCTACTTTGCACAACGGAAAATACACAATAGTGAATCAACTAGTATACAAAATAATTTTTTCAACCCAACTATGTTATATTACAAATATTTAATACAATAATCTTAGGGATCCCATACTAGGGATCACAACTCTTACAATTAACCATATTACAAGACAACAACTAGGGTTTGGTATCGACAACTATGATCACCAATCTCCCCTGAACAAAATACAACTAACCTACTTGTTGATGTAGCATTTCCACAACCCTTTCAGTTCACTTAGCTTGAACATGTTTGTTGGTCCTTTGCCACCTCTTCTGATGATCACACAAATTCTTCTCCCTTGGATAGCATGCATCTCCAACTCAATACTCTTCCACTATCAATGATTACAACTCCTTTTGTGTCACTGAACTTAGGCCCAAAAACAAGTATTCCCACTAGTTGCTCCTATGCTCCTTCAAGGACACTAGCACATAGGGTCTTCACCACAACCCATTAATTTCCTCCATGGTGATCCGAAGATGACAAGTCTTAGGGCTTGGAGTCTACCCTCTTATCTCTGATCCAACCCTCTCTCAATCACAGAACTAGGGCACAAATGCCAACCCTCTTATCATCAAGCCTCCACCCTTGAGGTTAATGAACTAGTCCCCAAACCATCTGCCAACTAACAACCCTTTTATCCTTCACATGGGACTATACTTATGGCATCCAAGTAACTCTCTAGCAACCCTCCAAAAAATGTACACAAGTTTCTCCTAATTTTTGTCCAAACTAGACCTACATCACTTAGAAAATTATCGCAAGGATATCAATCAAACATACCTCATCTAGACATCCAAATCAGTCCTCAAGTATCTCATTGTTATGTACAATAACTGAGGTATTTTGGCCCTCTTTTAGAGGTTCTTTGGCACACGCAGTCCAACCTTAAACTCAGACTACAACACTCCTCTTTCCCTGGAAAACCACCCTCTAATCTTTTGTGTTGGTCCCTTAATACTTGCAACCTAGCTCCAATAACAAGATTGACTGCTCGACCTTCCAAAAAAAGCCTTATGACCCTCTTGAACAGTTGTTACAAGAGATTCAACCCTCCAAAAAGAACCATGTACATCTTCGGCCTATTACACAAATAGAAACAACCCAAAACTTGTGTCCAAGAATTCCTTTCCAACTCGGTCAACAAAATCTCTAACTTGCCCCTGTCCAAAACACAAGAGAGACAATCCTTCACTCTTCTTCTCCTCTTGGACATGCTCTTATAGGTCTATGGTTTCCTTAGATTTATATCCACTTAGATGAGATGAAATTGGATGTGGCGATCAAATGAGTCTCCTCCTTTCTTATTTATATGTTCTCTTGCTGCAAGGGCTAGCCCCCCAAAGGGAACCTTTCAAGACAAGCTGACTTGAACATGATGTAAATTAGCCCATCTCATATAAATAAATAAAATATTTCCTTCATTTGATCAATGCCTCCATAGTTTCCTTAGTTTCCCCTTGCTCCATTAAGGGTGCTTCACTTGCAACAATGATCAAACCATCAAAACTCCTCTTGGTTTTGCACCCACCACTTTGGGTGCAAAACCCATTGCTTGGGTACTTTGCTACAAATCCCATGTAGGTCAACCTCCTCCCAAACCTTGTACCCTAGGGTGTGGGAGTACCTCCCAAGCTACATAAACCAACACTACCTCTTATTGATAGAGGTACTTCCACCACTCAAAAGTATCTCATCATCATCATCATCATAACTGGTGACACTGGCCCAACTCCTAACATTCACCACTGCAACATACCATGTAGAATGAACCACACCAGTCTCGATAGTGTCTCTACCACTTGAAGCCTCGTGCTTCTTCTTACTTTATTGATAGGTTTTCACGCCATCCCATGATTCCTTCTTTCTAGATGTATAAGTCCCATTAATCCCCACTGTCCATGCACTCTTCTTGGGTTGTGGATTCTCCCTCTGTACCTACATAGTCCTACTAGAACTTAGATCCCTCTAAGCCTTAGGAACCTACACTTGCTTCTTCTCATGATCCATAGGCTTCCCTGTCAGTTGGTATAGATCATGTTCCCTAACTCCAATGAAAACTCCAGTAGAGTTAGAGCCTCTGGGCTTGAGTCTCACATTCCCATCCTGGAAAATCATCTCAAACCTCTTTGCCTCGATCACTGAGACATACAACACGTTGTATCTAAGATACAATACACATGGTACATCCTGAACTTGCAACAACCAACCTAAATCCATCCTAAATGGAATGACACCTAATCCCCTGATATCTTTCTGACTCTTTTCACCAAAAACCATGTGCAAATTTGAGTCCCATTCAATAAGAGTCTCAAATAGATTACGCAAACTTGTCATATGTTTTGACACACCATTTTCCACGTACCATGCAGTCTTGGTTATGGTAGCCTCATTGAAATGAGAAACCATAGCAAAATTCTCATCCTCGAACCTTCTCGAGATGTCATCCATATCATAAGAAGTAGTGACATCTGTTATCTTCTTCCCCTTCTTTTTCTCATTATCTCCCTTCTTCTTCTTCGGACACTTTGTCAGATAATGACCATATTCACCATAACTAAAACACTTCAGCTTGCTGAAGTCCTTCTTTGTATTTACCTTCATTCTCCTTGCAAAAGCTATGTTATCATCAAAATTCTTTTTCTTCTTATGAAGGTCCTCGTCTCGTAGTTCCTCCTTAATGAAATCATCCCAAAACATGTTCTAGTTTGGAAGCTTCTCTCAAGAAATGATCCTTTTGATGAAGGGCTTCCAATACTCGATAACCCTTTCAAAGAAATCCTAACCATCTTAGAATCTGTAACAGACTCATCAATGGCAGCAATCACATCTTGAAGCTAAGACAATCTCATCAGATACGGGGCCACTACTTCTCCAACTGACATCTTGGTGCTCTTCAACTTATCCTTTAATACCAAAATTTGATTCTCATTTTAATTCTATAACGAATCCTAAAGAGCTTTCTACATCTCATGGGAAAATATCTTCCCTAATAGATGAGGTATCAAATGGTCTTTGACACCATATAGGATGATCAACTTCACCTTCGTATCCAACTCCTTAGGGTTAGTCGGTTTCTTGATCTCCTTGTCAGCAAAGTCATATATCTTGTTCACCATCAAGACCAACTTGATCCTTTCCTTCCAAGGACTATAGTTGTAAAATCCATCCAACCTATCCTCATATCACAAACCAACTGACAACTTCACCATTTCTATTAGTCCTTCAACAACAATGGAACCAACTCCCTCTAGAGTTGTATGTTGTGCACACTCTGATTCACATGCCCTTCAAAGTAGCTTTGATACCATGTTGATTTTTCCACAACAGTCAAGAATTTGGTTTCAGTCTAAAATAACGATCACAAACAAAATCAAATTCCACAACACTTTTACTTTTCACAATGGAAAATATGCAACAGTGAATCAACTAGTACACAAAATAATTTTTTCAAGCCAACTTTATTATATTACAAGTATTTAATACAACAATCTTAGGGCTCTCGTACCAGGGATCATGGCCCTTACAATCAACCCTAATACAAGACGACAACTAGGGCTTGGTATCAATAACTATCATGACCAATCTACCCAAAAAAAGAACAAATGACCTACTTGCTGATGTAGCGCTTCCCTAACCCTTTTAGTTCACATACCTTGAGCACATCTGTAGGTCCTTTGCCAACTCTTATGTTGATCACAAAACTTTTTCTCCTGCATTTCGAGCTTAATACTATGCCACTATCAATGATCACAATTCCTTTTGTGTTGCTGAACTTAGGCCCAAAAACAATTCATCCCACTAGCTACTCCCATGCTCCTTCAAGGACACCAACACATAAGGTCTTCACCACTACCCACTACTTGTCCCTCTAGTGCTCCAAATATGGAAGGTCTTAGGGCTTGGATGCTTCCCTCTTATCTTTGATCCAACCCTCTTATGACCAAGCCTCCACCCTTGAGGTTAATGAACTAGGGCCCAAACCATCTTCCCACTAACAACCCTTTTTTCCTTCACAAGGGACTATACTGAGGGCATCCAAGCAACTCTCTAACAACCCTCCAACAATTGTACAAACGTTTCTCCTAATTGTTGTCCAAACGGGACCTACATCACCTAGCAAATCATCACAAGGATATCAAACAAACATACCTCATCTAGACATCTAAATAAGTCCTAAAGTAGCTCGTTGTTTAGTGTACTAATTGAGGTGTTTCAACCTTATTTTAGTGGTTCTTTGGCACACATAATACAAACCTAAATTCAGCATGCACCACTCCTCATTTCCTTGGAAAACCACTCTCTAATATTCTGTGTTGATCCCTTAATACCTGTTAACTAGCTCCAATAACAATATAGACTGCTCGACCTACCAAAACAAGCCTTACGACCCACTTCAACAACTACTATGGGATTTTTGGCCCTTCGTAAGGAACCCTATACATCTGTGACCTATTACATAGAGAGAAATAACCTAAAAATTGTGCCCAAAACTTCTTTTCCAACTCAGCTAGCAAGATCTCTAACTCAGCCTTGGCCAAAAAAAAGAGAGACAATCCTTTGCTCTTCTTCTCCACATGGATAAGATCCTATAAGTCTATGTCTGCCTCAGATTGATATCCACTTACATGAGATGCACTTGGATGTGGTGATCAAATGAGCCTGCTCCTTTCTTCTTTATATGTTCTCTAGGTGCAACAACTAACCCTCCAAAGGGAACCTTTCAAGCCAAGCCAACTTGAGCATTATGTCAAATATCCCATCTCATATAAATAAAAAATTATTTCCTTCATTTTATCAATGCCTCCATGGTTACCTTAGTTTCCCATTTATCCATTAAGGGTTCTCAGGATTGCAACAATATTTAAACCATAAAAAATCCTCTTGGTTTCGCACCCACAAATTTGGGTGCAAAACCCACTACTTGGGTACTTCTCCCACAAAGCACATATTGGTCAACCTCCTCCCAAACCCATAGTACCCTAGGGTGTGGAAGTACCTCCCAAGCTACATAAATCAACAGTCCATTAGTTGAGTCATAGTGGTGTTATGCATGCATAGTGGGCCTTATGGAGTCATTGGTGTAAGCCCTATGCGTACTTTCATATCACTGGCATGGTGGTTGGATAGTCTATTGGTTGTGACACATAGAATATACATCATCAATATGTGTTTATTGAAACCATGTATGTACCTTTTATAATTTAGCAAGTTGGTTATGTACTTATTTGGTTGAGCTATGCATTTGGAGAATGAGTTTCTTGTAGTAGGGATGCTTACTAGAGAGAGTCATGAGTCTTGGCATGTATCTATTTCAACCATTTACTATCCTTTATGAATCCATTTACACTCATTATAAATTCCCTATAACTTATTGTATATCATTTGGCCATGATTCCTATGGAGTCCTTGCTCCATGAGGAGTAGCCTCTTGCAAGCGTCAAGGAGGAAAATACAACAAAAGAGTGTATGTACAAGAGCAAGAAGAAGTTGTTAACAACCCCTAGCACATGTTCAGGGGGAGCTTAGCATGAATAAGTGCATGGTGTTGGCTAGAGATATTTTGGTAGCATGTTGGTAGTTGATTTAGTTTCCTCGGTAAATAAATTGGTATCAATCTTGCCTATTGGTATCAGTATGACGTATTCAGTAGTGTCAGCATGGTGTTTTCAAAGAGACTAGAGAACCCTTTTCCATTGATGTCAAAGGGGGAGAGTGAGGAAACCACTAGAGAGAGAGTGAAGACCAACCAATTAGAAGTGAAGAAGATTATTTTATGTGTGTGGCATATTTCCAAAGGGGGATATTGGTGGTAGTATGGTTATGGCATTGATTTCAACCGTAGGGATTAAGTCAACTAGTTGAGGATTGGCATTGATGTCAATAGACTTTGTGTTGATGGTCAATTTTGTTGCATGGGTTTGTTGAGAAGTTGTACAAGTCCTAGAGGTGCCTGGCAAGATGGTGGTGAATTTAGAAGCAAGTGGCAATAAGTGGCAGAAATTCTGGGCAAAGAAGCTTTGATTTCCCCTAGTTTAAAGTAGTGACACAGTCTATTAATTTCCATAGAGTGACACTGAGGTAGCAACATGGTCTGCTAGTTTCGTAAACACAGTTTGCTACACTGTGCTAGTTTAGTGCTAGTGGCATTGTCCTATAGGTGAAAAACTAAATACCTTAGGTCTTTACCAATGAATTTTCCCAAGGTTTTATCTCAGGATGGGTCGAATGATCGAATCCATAATGGTTATGTTGTTTTGATCCTCTGAATGATGTGAATGAAATTAATATTTGAGAAATGTGTTAGTGAAATTGATTTGGTCTCCATGGTTGTGTGCTAATCTGGTCATGGTAGTTAGTTGTTGATTAGGCTGACTTGTTGATTAAGCTCCTAGTAAAATATATCTTGTAGTGGATCAGCCTAGAGTTTAGATCATGTGGGATTAAGTGTGTATGAAGTATGTGTTATGAGTTGTGCACACAAGCAAGTATAGTGTGTGTTTTCAGTGGTACTTGTGCTTATGTATGCCTAAATTAGCCCAAAGAGAAATCCATTGCAATTGAGGTGGTATGTCGAAGAAAATCCAAGGATGCCTAGATATATTATGTGTTTATGGTGCTGCATAGTGCATATGACAGACACATAGTGCGATGAAGTTAAAGAGGTGTGTTATGGGTATAGTATGTAGAGATCAAGATGAGCCAAAGATATGATAGTGTGTTGGTGTGACTAAAATATTGGATCATGAGAGAGAAAACTAGTGTGCATGAAAATGGGCATAGAACAATGGTAGAGGTAGAGTCTCAGAGTATATGTTGTGTTTAATATGCTGACATGTTTTTTATTGTATGGGATCCTAGCTAAGCACGATTTGTTGTAACAAAGAGGTTATATGGTTGTAGCATTGACATATGTGTGGTATGGCAAAGTTTGACCCATTGTAATGATGTCAAAGTCATGCTCATTGGGTCTTGTATTGAGTTATAGGGTTGTATGTATGTTGCCTTGTTATGTTGGTGTATTGCGGGTTTGATATTGCAGGTATTATGTCTGCATGTTGTATGATGAGGATTTGATTAGAGGTGTTTATTAGCTGATGTATGAGTGAAATGCTATGTAATGTGGTTGGTTGAATTGATTGTTGTATGTAAGTCAAAGAGTTGAGTTGCTAGGGTTTGAGAAGAGATTGATTGTGAAATGTTGGTTGTATTTCAAAGGTTGTATTCAATTGACAATCTTAGAGTTTTTGTGGGTCCAGTATGAAAATGGGACAAAACGTGGCCTACAATATTTTTTTTTAGTTAGGTGGATCCCGGTATGAAATATTTTGAAACATAGCCCATAGGAACTTGAAGGTTGGGGCCTTCAGTGGGAAAATGGTGGCTTGTTGATTCAAGGTGTTGTGGCATCCTTTAGGTAGTGGCCTAAGAACTTGGGATTAATGGCTTCCTTCTAGTGGTGGCCAGAAAACTATTGGGTGTTGGGGAATTTGATGGGTATTGGCATGCATAGTTGAGGGAGTGGTGGGTTCTAGCATGTGGTGGCCTGCAATGTTCAGGAAGTGGTGGCTTCCATCAGGTAGTGGTCTAGAGCAAGTAGTTTATTGCATGATTATAAGTTTATGTCTTGCACACTGGTGGTTTCCAGTGCATATGTAAAAGAATATTTTCAATAATAAGAAGAAGAGCGAAGCATAAGCATATGGTGGTTTTTCCCCAGAAGGGTTTCCACTGTACATATGGTATTCCTATGTGCATTGTTTATTTATCTATTTTATGGTTTAGATTTTGATGCTCTTATGTTTACTTGTGCATGTTGATTATATGTTATCATCTACTAATTGATTAATGTGTTGTTGGTTAACTAATGCAAGATTCAATTAGTTGTTAAAGAGGGGAACAAATTTGGTAAAAGATTGATCCATACGTACAATATTGATTCACCCCCCCTCTCAGTATTGTTATGCTTCAAACAATTGGTATCAGAGTGGGGCTTTCAAGTGTATATTGACTGCTAGAAAGAAGATCCAAGAAAATTTGGAATTTATTTTCATCAGATGGATCGTCAAGGAGTCTCTCTACTCACTGCTGCAAACTTCAAGGTATGGACAACAAAATTTAAATAAAAAAAATTTAGATTATGGATCTGATGTTTGGAAGTTATTTGGTGAAGGATATGACACAGATCCTCCCCCACCGAAGGTGGTGCAATAGAATGCACAAACTAGGTGTGTGATCTATGAAAATCTCCATAATGCAGGTCTGGAGAAGATAGTAGATTTGGAATCTTCCAAGGAGATTTGGGACCAATTGCAAATTTTGTATGGAGAAGATAGTAATATAAATAATGATGGAGAGAAAGAGAAAAGGAACAAAAGAATAAAAATAATAAGGTCCCTCAGAAGCAAGAAACGCAGTTAAAGGAGTCTCATCCTCCTACTGTGAATGGTGCAACTGAACATCAAGAATACAAATCAGAAAACGAAGGCTTAATAGAACATAGTGTGATCCAACGAAGCAGATCTGAAGGTATAAATAAAGATGAATTATTTTTGAGTTATGTTTTAGATAGATCTGATGATAGTCATGTTGAGTTGCCTAGTGAAGATGAGAATGATGTTAATCTCCTTAAAGTTGAATGTGGGTCAACCATGATTGTTATTTATAAACTAACAATTGAAGTAAGTAGGTTGAAAAGTACTTGTAGAGATTAAGAAAAGATTTTGCATATTTTTTATGAGAAGGAAAATGAGCTGAGAGAATAAGTCATCATTATAAATATCTAGTTGCAGGAGGCTAGGAGCATTGAAGAGGTTATGATCAGCCAACAAAAAGAGAAGGAGGTAAGAATTGGGAACCTTGAGGTTGAAGTGGTCTATATGAGTAAGCAGGTAGAACAACAAGACATTCAGTTGAAGCAAATGAAGAGAACCAAGGCCTTGGATAATTTTCTTGGTAGCCAAAGATTTCCCATGAATAGATCGAGTATTGGATTTCAAAAGGGAAAGTCTAGGACATAGGTTCATGCCAACAATAATACAAATCCAAAGAATCATGTGGCAGAAAAAGGCACTAGCAAGAGCAGCAAGAAAGGCAGTGAGCAACAGATCCACCAGCAACTAATAAGAGAATATCATGGAGCACCCTTGTCAAGAAGATCAATTCCTCCTATGGTTGATGTTGGAAGATTTCAAAGGTTTCAAAATCCTTTTTCTCCTTTGATGGATGATTTAGAGTGCTACATTTGTCATCATTTTGGACATGTTGTAGCCACCCATAGAAGTAGAGTATTCAAATCTAAGCAATTGATCATGCAACAATATGGGAAGCTAAGGAGGTCTTCATCCATCATGTATACTATTTTATTTCATGGATTTTTTTTATCATGTAACCTGTTTGGCCATAACGTGATTGATTGCAGATCTAATCCACAAAGTAGTTTCACATTTTATGGGAGATAGGGATCTGACATGATGAGCAGAAGAGTTGACCCTCTAGCATCATATCTTGGTCATTTGATATGATATGCATGTTACAATTTATGCCAAATGGCTAGAGATTGCATGTTGTCTAGTTCCTCAAGGAAAATCTAGAAAAAAGTGCATTTGAAGTAGAATAGGCCTAGTAGAAAACAAGAGGAGAATGTGCATGAAAAGAAGAAACCTACTATAATGTGGAAGAAGAAGGAGGAGCAACAAGTGATATGTGGCATTACTCCATGTACCTTTTATGATGATGACCAATGGTACATAGATAATGGATGTTTCCATCATGTGTTAGGGGACAAGAGCAGTTTCTTGTCCTCGGGGAAGACCAACGATGGCCTTGTCATTCTTGGATATAATACACCTACTAAGGTCTTGGAAAAAGGAAAGGCTAATCTTGGAGATGAGAAGACTAATGCAGTGGGTGCGTTACTAGTTGAAGGGTTGAAGCAAAATATCCCGAGTGTGATTCAGATGGTTGATGTAGGCAAGCAAGTGATCTTCAACTTCAAAGGATGTTGCATCAAAAAGGAAAGTTCAAAGAGAGTAGTTGCAAGAGGAATCAGGACCTCAGGTAATATGTATGCATTGAAGAGAAGAGTGAGAGAAATCAAGAGATCGAGGATAGTCTCTTCCTCTTCAAATTTTGAGTAGGAGAAGTTATTCCCCATTGTAGTCATTTGTTACTTGACAGATATATTCACAAGAAAGACTATAGAAGTTTGTGTGAAGCTTGCATGGTCTCAAGGGAAGTGTTGCAAGCAGTATGGAAATATGATGAGTTAATCACTACATATAATACTAAATTGCGACCGACATAGTCCGACAGTATGGCCCATACAAAGGTCAAGAAAAATTTCATATTTTTTAGTTTTGGCAGTGTAAAGTCTATGTGTTTGTCGCAATTCCGACGACCTATTTCTATGGCATCAGAATTGTGACGGACTATTTCTAGGTCATCTCAATTGCAACGAAAAATGTTGTTTGCCACAATTTCCACTGCCAATTTTAGGAGTCAAAATTGTGACAAATGACATCAGTTGGCACAATTACGATGACAAATGGATTTTTTAATTCTGACATCAATTTGACCGTTTATTTGATGGTCATATTTGACTTCTAATAGTCATCTAACATCGTAATTGTGACGATAAATAAATATATAAATATCTCGCATGTAAGAGATGTTGTGACATATTTTCTATAACTACAATAATTCTGAAAGGTTATAAGGTCTTTTTCGCAAGTGAAAAACATATTTTGTTTTATATAATTGTTTTGTTGTTAGGAAGAATGTCAAAAAACATTATATGGGGAACTAATTGGCTCATGGTCAATGATGGGAAATGCTATTTCCCTTGAAAAGTTTGTGGGTGTAGAGGTTCGCAGAGAATTTCATATGAAACAATTGATAAACATTGTAGGAAGAATGGGCACATTGAAGGGGGGAATGAATATCGTCCGATGGTAAGCTATATTTTATGAATCATTATATATATTTTCTTTATATTAATTGTATTTGTAAAAAAAATTATTGTTATAATATTTGTTCTGCAGACTAATTTCACATGATTGTTTGTAATTATTATAAAGTCAAGGTGGCCCCCTAGGTACTGTGATCTAAATGTGCCAAGTAGTAGTACTAGAAATGATGTTCTACAAGTTGAGGAACATGGAGCGAATATGGAAGATCAAGATAATGATCCTATGGAAGAATATGACAATAATAACATAGTTCAAGATGATGGGACAAATGAATTGATCCAAGAATTGTTCAGTGATGAGAACAATGATGTTATTTGTGATGATGAACTTGTGCTAAAGAAGGAAGCAACACCACTTTATGAAGGCTCAAAAGAAAATATTCTCTCTGCTACATTATTGTTGGTGAACTTAAAGGTTTTGAATGGTTTGTCAAACACTTGTATGACACAGATCCTAAGGTATAATGTAATATGTTTCATCACATGAAAGGTTGATTTTTTTTTTTTAGTGTTCATTAATGTGTAAAATAAGAATGAAATATTTATGATTAATATTCTTTACACTAACTAGTGATTTTTTATGTTGTACTAGATTGTTAGGTGAATTTCTATTACCATTGCCAAATAAGTTACCTCGCACATACCGAGATTTATATGTTGTTATGAAAGAAATTGGAATGGAGTATCAAGCTATAGATGCATGTCCTAATGATCATATTATATATTATGGAAAACATGCATCAAAAACAAATTTCCTGAAATGTGACAACAATATATATTGAACAGATCAAATAAAAAAAAATGTGCCTCAAAAGGTTCTTCGTCATAATCCCATAATTCCATGTTTGCAGGAATTGTTCACAAGTCAAAGCATAGCACAGTTTATGGATTACTATGCACGAAAGAGAAGTGGATATGGTTTTGTTCGAATGCCTACAAATGGTTACGCAATTAGGAAAATTGAGGATAAATGGTTGCATTTTAAAGATGAACCTCATAATATTAGGATTTTATTGGTAGTTGATGGTGTTAATCCATTTGGAGAGCTTAGGTCTACGTACTCAGTGTGTCCAATTTTTGTTATCAACAATAATCTTCCTCCTTGGATGTCAATAAAAAGGAAGCACATTATGTTGATAATGATTGTTCCAAATATTTGTTTACATTAAATTTTTTAATATTGTAACATTTTCATTTGTCTTGTTTGTTGCATAATATGTTATATTTATTTATTTACTTATATGTACATATCATAGTAGTCATTATGTTAATTTAAAACAATTAGGGAGCACCAAGTTAAATATATGAATGTATATATTGAGCCGCTTATTGACGAGTTAATGAGATTGTGGGTTGGCATTACTTTGTATGACATATATAAACCAATAGGGGAGAGACAATTTCAATTCCATGGAATACTTGTATGGACAATTCATGATGGCCTAGGACTAACACATTTTTGTGGTATGTAATGTTCCATTGCACTTTAATAGTATATAATTATTTAAATTATATCATATCATGCATGCTTTTTAAATAATCCCTTTGTTTATATTAATTGACATTAATCCATCTTTTGTAGGCCTTCAAAAAAATGGTAAATTTACATGTCTAGTTTGGGTCCTAAGATGAAATCTCATCATTCAATAGTTTAGGAAAGGAGGTGTTTAATGAGTATAGGCACTTTCTCTCTAAGAAACATAGTTATCATGCTACTAAAAAACATCTTTTTAATGGGAAAGAAGAATCTAGATTAAAACCACGAAGAATGACACCTCACCTATGGAAGTTGGAATATAACAGAAATCATCATGAAGGACATGGGATTCCACAAGGAATGAAAAGTTATCCCACTCAATTCATGATGTTGTCGTACTATGAGAACCTAAAAATAGCTCATTTGTTTGATACAATGCATATTGAGAAGAATGTGACAGAAACTTTGTGGCAAATCATAGATGGTAGGAGGGATAAAGAAAAAATCCTCAAATTTTGTAATGACATTGTGGAAGCCAATCTGCAATGAAACGTTGGATATGATCAAGTAGCGATGGAGACCAAAACAACCTTCCATGGTTATTAATAGAGAAGCAAAGCGATGATCTAAAATAGGTCATTCAAAGAATTAAATTTTCCACGGGATTTTCTTCAAATATAAATAATATTTTAACAAAGAAAGGTGAATTTTGTGGGGTAAAAACACACAATTGGCATACCTTCATTAAGGTAATTATTTTGGCATATATATTTCTATATTGGTATATATACATATTTATGGTTTTTTTGTCTACTTTGGATTAAACAAATAACGATTCATTTTTATTGTTACATTATGTTATACCTATAGTTTTCCTAGATGACTTCAACAACAATGTTAAACAAGTTATATATGTTCTTGGAAAATACATGAGGTAAGTAGTGATTTATATGACAAGAGTTTTTTTCAATTAGTTCTTGATCAACTTAATGACATGTTTTACTTGTAATGTAATATATTATGTTTTGTTGAAACATGTTATTTTATTGCATCATATGTAGATGGTTATCATTAAAAGAAATACATAAAGATGATATAGAGCATTGGAAGAGAGAAATTCCTAAACCAATGTGTGAAATGCAAAAGTATCTACCTTCGAAATTTTTCAATGCATAAGGACACTACCTCATACACCAAGTTGATGAGATTGAATTGTGTGGACCTGTACACACAAGGTTAATGTGGATGGTGGAGAAGCACTTGAAATCATTAAAGGCTTGGTTAGACAAAGAACATGTCTTGAGGGTTCTATGGTGGAGGGATATATGGCATATCAATCCATGGTGTATATTACCCAATATTCCTATATTAGTAGAAAATATGTGTGTGGATCACATTTGGGTTATGAACTCCAGCAAAAAAATTGAAGGGGAGTACATGTTGGGGAAAGGAAGAATGAAGGAAGTGAGAGGTAATTAAATATTAAATGTGGAGATTTATAAGACATTTTATAATACTTATAAGACTTTTCATTTTTGTGTGTATCATACTTATTAATTTTTTATTATTTCATCAATCATTAATATTGACCATGGTAACTAATATTTATTGGTGAATTATGATTTTCTGATACGGTTGGTCGAGAGTGGGATGCAAAGGCAATATTTTATTAAGTTATTTTATAAATATATTATTAATGTGAATGCAAGTGTGTTTTTTTCAAATATTCTAAGTTATATGAATATGTTTATTAATTGAGAATGCTCTTTTTATGTATTTGGCATATTGCAGTGGAAACACCACAAGGCTATGTGGTACAATGGCTGTAAATTTCACATAAAATAGTTGGATGAAAAGAGGAAAACTTCATATTGTGGGATAACTGCAGTCTCCCAGGTCACTAATGTTTCCTTTAGAAGTGACACACATCCGCAAGTCTCCAAAAATATACACACATCCTTTAGAGTGTGGATTTGATTCCTTCAAATTGGTTATGTTCGATTTGAAATGGTATATGCTACAAATGAATGAAATTTATCCTAATAGAACTACTATTCAACATGATAATGGATTTACCATGGTTAATACAAGGTCATTTGAGCCAAGATCAGATCGCTATGTTCTTCTAAGCCAATGTGAATAGGTATTTTACTCAATGGTTCCAAGTAGAGTAGGTTGGTCATACGTTGTTAGATATGATCCAAGACGAAGGATGGTAGAGTATAATGTAGTGGAAGAAGATGATAATGTTGAAGAGGATGATGATGTAGAGGAGCAATTAGTTTATGATGTGTCAGATCACGGATATATTGAACAAGTTCAAGGAGATGTTTGACACAATGTTCTCGATGAATATGATATCAACAATGTGCTGCCAGATGAAGAACTTGAAGAAGTTGAACCAAATGTACGAGATGATGTTCATTATGATGATGATATAATTCTTCGAAATGATGACACTGATGATGACACTGAAATGGTTGAGCGATTCAACGTATTTTTTGAACTAGATGACATAGATGTTGAGTTGGATGAAGAATAATATTAATGATATATTGATATGTTGAAATGTACAAGGTATGTGTTTATATGTTTTTAGTTGATTTGTTCTCTTTCATTTAACTTAAATTTTGTTTTTTTAGTAATTTATATATATGCTTTATTCTTACTATGTTGATTTCAAATAGTTTATAGTACATAAATTGTGTATTGAGTGATGTGATGGGGGGGGGGGTGCAAGTGGGGTAGGGGTCATATGAGCTTCCACCTTCATGTGATTGGCCTTGTTCAGTAGAGAATATTATATTATTCTTGAAACCAAGAGAAGCTCGTTATTTGCATTAATCTCAGGATTCTTGTCATTGCCAATACATGACATAATTTATCATTTGATTCTATACTTCATTGTTTTGCATTCTCTCTATTAATTATCTGCAAGTTTCAGTGAATCGATTTCAAGAGGGCTGTAGAAGTCTCTTGAGCTCGTCATGGCGTAACCTATACTGAATGGGGCCAACATTGAAATTTTTTAGTTTGTTCTTGTATGCACTTAAAATTGACATGGATATGGTAGATGCATGTATTAACAATATGGGAGGGTTTTGAGACTCAAATACGACTCACAAAAAGAATTTTCCATTGTCACTTGTGAATGGAGCCAACGTTGGAATTTTTTCCATTTGTGGTCACACAGACTGAAATTTGACATGGCTATAGTAGATGCATGAATTGACAGTGTGGGAGGGTTTCGAGCCTCAAATACAACTCATAGAAAGAATTCGACAATCAAGCAATATCACCCAGATTTCACCATTGTGATTCACTGGGAACAAGGAGAAAGAGGTATTTGCAAAGATTTGTCAAATATGAAAGTGTTATCAGATGATTCTATACTTTATTTTTTTTCATTCTCTCTATTACTTATCTACAAGTTTCACTTAATCGATTTTGAGAGGGCCGCAAAAGTATCTTGAGCTCGTCGTGGTGTGACCTATACTGAATGGGGCCAACATTGATTTTTTTATTAGTTTGTTCTCGTATACACTGAAATTTGACATGGATATGGTATATGCATGCATTGAAGGTATGAGAGGGTTTCGAGACTCAAATACGACTCATAAAAATAATTCACCATTGTGACATATGAATGGGGCCAAGGTTGGAATTTTTTCAATTTGTCGTCAAAACATTCTATTGGGCACTAATATTTGAAAGTTATGTGGATGTCATGCACAGAGGTCACCATAATCTTAAAGGTGTGAATTTGTATCCATGTGCAGTGGTTTAGTACAAAAAACTAGTTTTATTAATATTAACTGAAATCATTGTGTGTGTGTGTGTTAAAGAATACATCATCAATGTTTACAACAAAAACGAAGAGAAAATTATGTAGTATAAATAAAAGTATACTACATCTTTCATTTATATATACATCTTTATATATATATATATATATATATATATATATATATCTTCATTTTTATTGTAAACATTGTTGATGTATTTTTTATCATGAGATCTATTAAGAGGCGAGGAATAAGCATTTGAAAGGGAGAATTTGGCCTCTCCATTTTATTGTTATGAATGATGATGTGCACGCCACTTTCTAAATTCATGCAACAAAAGGTGATGATGTTGTTGTCATTACCCAATGACAGTTGTCTTTACACAATATGGAACACACAATGCATTACCATAATTGCAACCACAATTAGTACACTGTCACAATATTCATCTTCTTTCCTACGAAGATTTCAATCACATAAGGTCTCAGAACATGATACGTAGTGAATCTTATGTGTAAGCCCCTTGTTCAAATGAAAGTTTCATGGTTACTTTTGAACTTATTACAATGCATTATGTACCTCATAAGATTGTGAAGAAGAAGAATTCATTAGATTTCATTGTAGAAGGCTAAGAGGATCATAAGGAGGTTGTTTTATATACATGATAAAACTTTCATAATAAATATTAGTGAACTTTAGGTTCAAGTAATCATACTCAACCTCCTGGTAAATGGACTATGGGACAAACATTTAGATTTCACTATTTATATAATATCCTACAACCTCATGTGATAAGTGCACCTTTCAAAGAATTCACATCAATGGAATCTCATCCATTGTTGTTATGGATTAGGGATAAGGTCCAATGCACCTAACCATTTAAAGTTATAAATAGTCTACCTTTCATTAATATATGTATATATTGTTTTGTGTAATTTGTGGATATAATATAATAATATATAATATATAATATGTGTGTGTGTGTTATAATATATATCAAAACATATGTTCAATTTTGCATAATTCATTTGTTTCCAATTGAGCTCTAATGTCATGACTCGACGAAAATTTCCCGGATCTTGGAGGACTTAAACCGTGACTACTCCTTACTCCAAATGTTTTCCCCAGTGACAATTTTTTTTCCCCGAGCTCTAATGAGACTCGAACCATGACTACTACTTGCTCTAATTTTTTTCCCTAAGCTTCAATGAGACTTGAACTATGATTTCTCCTTGCCCCAAATTTTTTCCCAGTGACAATTTTTTTTCCCTAAGCTCTGATGAGCTTTGAACTGTGACTACTCCTTGCTCCAAATGTTTTGCCTACTGAAAATTATTTTTCCGTGAGCTCCGATAAGACTTGAACCATGACTGATACTTTCTCTAAATTTTTGTCCCTGAGCTCTTATGAGACTCTTTGCTCCAAAAAAATTTCCCTGAGCTTCATGTTTGATCCTTGCTCCTTACTCTGTGTTCAATCCTTTCTACTCATTGTGATATGAAGAGGTTGATTTGTGCCCACCCATTCAAGTGTCACATCAAAGGAGACAACAAAAGGTTGAGAGAAATTTTTAATGTTAATGATACCCTAGTTCCATGAGTATTTTGACACAAATTTAGTTTAATTTAAATTTGAACCCCAATTACAGTCTCTAGTAAAAACCCTTATGTGATTATTTTAATACAATTTTTTCTACTTTGCTTGAATCAAACAACCCTTTACACCCATAGATTTGGTGTGTAAATTCAACTTCATCCCTTGGTCATTATTCCTAGTGGATAATGTAGGTAGTAGGCAATAGATGTATGTAGCTTAGATCATGAGTCATTTCCCATGGTTGTGACAACATGTTCCATGAGCTACCTTTCGGCAACTCAGCATGTAGCTCAGCTTGCAACTCAACCTTTAGCTACCCTCCTGCATCCCACTCACCCTCATTCACTTCTTGTGGTCATTGGAAACTCGTCCCATGAGTTATCTCATGAGCTCATCCTATCTGCATCATGTGCTCTTTCTTTCGGGGCATACATGGCAAAAACCTGCCTAGATATTGAACCGCCAACCAATGAACCAAACATAGGGTCTAGATTCGGTATGTAAATTTGACTTGGTCCCTCGACGAGGTATTTCACATAAATCATGACATATCTTGACATGCCTTGGAAATATGCTACAGATCTCAGACTATTGTCTCAATCCCACATACTCAGATCTATGCAACAAAATTTCACCACAGAAATTGGATATGCACTTCATAATTTTGGTCAAGTCACCATAGAGTTTGGATAGGAGACATAGACCTTGATCAAACCACCATAGAGATTCAGATATGTGTGGTAGACTTTGGTCAATGTAAAAAAACTTTGAATTGATGTTACAAGACTTTAGATCAAGCTCTCAAATCACTGCTATTGATGTCAAATCCCACGCTTAGTGTAACATTTCCAAGCTTGTAGATCATAAACTTAGTTTATGTACACATCTATTAATTCTAATAGGCCTTGGGAGTCTATTAATGAGGATTTTCTCTTAGGATCACCATGAGAAAAAACATCATAATGATTTAGCTTTTGTTGTTGTAGAACAATACTTCTCGAAGATGGCCAACATGGTCACATAAAATAAGCCTATTGGTGTGTTTAGATATGATACAAACATTATCAATTTCAATTTTGAAAGTGGGAATTTTGAAATTTAGAAGTATCAATTTTGATCCCAAAATTGTGTGTTCTGATTTTGAAATTATAAATTTTGATTCCAAAAGTGTTAATACTAAATTGTTACATTGCATATTTTGATTTCAATTTTTTGAATTTATTTTCTAATGTGTATAAAATATCTAAATCTAGGATTCATGTATAATTGCCAACATTTAATTTTTTGGTGTATGAGTAGCACCATAATGACATACATTGCTAAATATATCAAGATTGAAGAGACATAATAAAATAAAAACAAGTATAGCAATCATTGCATTGCATAGTTGTACCTTTTTTACAAATATTTGAGGCAATGTACAATAAGGTTCCATTTAAACAAAATGATGACTATGAGTTAGTACTTTTTACCAACTTCCTCACCTTAGGTAAAAACACTACAACCTATTTTGATTGTGGAAAAGCTATTGAAAAAATTGTATCTCAAAAGAGAAGAAACCAATCAACATTTAATATTTACATGAAGCAACAAGTATTAATTAAAACTAACTACTAATTTATGAGTTCTTATAGGATATAAGGCATTAAAAAATGACAAGTGTAGAGCCTTTTAGTTCTTCGTTTAAATAAAGCTTTGTTTGTTGACGTCATTATCACTCCCTCAATTTTATACAACTTATTCTCATTGTTCCTCATTTGTCTCAATTCTCTTCCAATTCCCTTCCAATTTACTTTTATTATCTCTCCCTTTCATCCTACCTTTGATGACCATGCCCATATGATGTTATTCATCTATGGAGACCATTATTTTTGTTCCAACAACTCACTATTGTGTTCTTTTTAAACATTTTTTTTACCAAAAATTGTTTTTCCTTGTTGTTCTTATGGGCATCCATAAATGAACCACTATTTTATATGTCTTAGTGGCAACATCTAAATATATGTATACATTACCCTTTATCCTATCCAACAATATTTCATAATGTGGCTTGATGATCACACTATGATCATTTTAACATCTTCTCTCAGAGAGAATTCATGTCCAGGTTTGTTACATAGAGTTCCAATGTATTGATTCTCAATAGTATAGGCATTATCACTTAAGTAAGCTTCCATGAATTCATGTGTGGGTTGTATATGATCATTGCTTATTATTTATTGCATTAGGGATGAATATTAATTATTTGTTGAGTGCTCAAAGGGCAAAAAAGTGTGTCCATAGATTTTAATATGTTCGCCCAATAAGTTATCTTATGATGCCAATATTGTCTCCCTGGTTATCAATCCCTTTCTTTGATAATAAAATATGTGCTTCCAATCTTTCTTTATTTCTTCCATATTAGAAGGTCTATTTATCTATAGATTTGAAAATTAAGGTTTCCATGTAAGTAAGTTTGGATGGAATTCAAGAGAAGAATGTCATAGTTTAACAAGAGGTGACCACTTTCATCCTAAACCAAGGCTTTATATTGCATAATAGGCATGTAGTTAATGAGTTGAAATTTGAAGTATTGACATCCTTTGATACCAGTTATCTTGTAGTTACTATCCAATATGTTTGGATCCATAAAGTTTAGAAGTTAAAGAGTTCATAAATTAGATATGGAACAAAGGAATTGTGGTCCTCAAATGTCCTATATGTGTCCATCATCTACGACAATGAAAACATGTCTTTTCACTTTATTTTCTAGATTATATTATCTCATAAGTTCCATCTATGTTTTCATGAGTGTGTCACATTATGAGGGATCCGAACACAAGAATTCTAAACACCCTTTTTGTTATTAAAAGGGATGTAAATGAAAACACATAGTGAATTTCATTATTTCTCACAAAATTATCCATTTTCTACATTAATATTGGTGGAAACTTTCTATTTGACCTATAATAATTTATACTATCAACTTTTACCTCATGTGCTTTCATATAATCTTAGTTGTAAAATGAATAGTTTTCATAAGATTAAGTTTGAGCTTCATGTAGTGGGATATTTGATGTTCCCTTCTTATATAAAAAATCCCCATATTGATCCACCATTGGTTCTTGAAGATATTTGATCCATTTAACTAATGAAGGGACAATGAAGTTTGAACCCATCTTTAGAAAGGAAAGGCTAAAGTAGACAAAGCCCTAAATTTTGTGTCCATGTGTAAGCATGCTAGGAAAAGAAGTTGAGAGATTCATGACACTACTAATAATGTTTTTCTTCTTACCTAACCTTGGTATAGAGTATTTTCCTTGTCCATTTTTTCATACAAAAATTTTAAGTAGGTATGACCATGCTTCACTAAATTCAATCTATGGGTATAGTACACACTATGACTAACTTGAAATATAGTTATCATGGGTCATGTCAATTACCCACAACCTTTTTTATTTGAATGGATAAGTGATGGCCCTAAGTATGTCGATGATTGAGAAATAATCATCACACCTTTCAAAGAAGTTGTTCTTTGTGATCAACACTTCTAGAAATTGATTTATCATTATTATGTTGAAAATAAAATTACGACATTGGAGGAACACCTAATAGTTGCATGCCCTCATTCACCATTTTTCCAAGCGAAGTCCAAGTCATCTTTGAAGGAAATAATATGAGAGATTCCCTTATTCCATCTTGAAGTATCAAGAGCTTTAGATGTCAAACCTTACCTGAAATTTTGTCCACAATATCATTAAGGCTATCCATTATTACAATTGTATTGGATCTATGTTTTTAGTGCACTATTATCATTCATTTCCATTAAGGCACCATTTTCATATCAATTACTTCTTTTCATTCCATAAGCCTACGTATACCATGCATTTTGATAGACTTTGAATGTTTCCAAATTCATTGTAAGTATAACTCTCTTATTTATTTCCCCTTATCTGGAAATAACAACATTTGATGCCAAAGTATTTAGCACAAATTATCTTCTTGAATCTTGATTCATGAGACACACTTCCTTAATACTCTCAACAATCGATCCCAAAGATATTTTATAAATACAATAATTTTTAAAATAAGTTGTAGTGTGCATGCTTTGAAAGAAAGAAATTTCACAAGATATTTTAACAAACTTTATACTAAATTTAGTTTTAGAATATGCATTCATACTTTGTTTCTTCCACTAGTTGTAAGGCTTTGTTATCGCAATTTTACATCGAAAAAACACACAATAAATGTAGGCTGATACACCAATTGTAGAAGAGAAACTGCTTATATTGCGTCATATAATTTGACCTTAATTTCCTATGCACTTTTGCAAATATCATTTTTAATGGGGGGGGGGCAATAAGGTCAAGCGGGTGGTAGTTTACCATCTCTAAACAAAGCCTTTTGATATGTAATATTTCTCACATTGGATTAATACTTTATTGATTAAAACTTAAAATGTGTTACCATCTAGTGGTGCAAAGTGCACAACCTCTCCTTGCATCACATTTGAAATTCTTGGTCACAAAAAATAGGGCTATTGGGGTGTGTAGCTCTAATAGCCACAATGAGCTCAGATTCCATAGAAATATGTTACCACAATAAGTTTTGATTCCATAGGCAGGCAAGACGAAAACTTGGCCTTCTCTTCTAGCTTGAGTGATGTCATACATATCTCTCCTTGTTCTTCTGTACTTTCGTATTCTTCTTTCCTTATATACTTCGTAGACTATAGAGATGAATGTCTTTTATGTTATGTGTGTGCATGCCCTTGAGGAGGAATGAATGCCTTATTTATATAGTGATCAATGGCACTGAAAGGGTGCCAAAAGGGGATTGATCTGGCTTGACTTTAGGAGGCTAACTTGGCCAACATGGAGATACAAATATAATATAAAAATTTGATTTTCCTTTCCCTATTCACTGTCCAAATGGGACATGAAAAAAAAACTTTTGAATCAAAAATGAATTCTTTTAGCATGATGAACATGCTTTAGCATAATAAATGTTGAAAATGGTAGCAAGGAAAGGTCTTCTATGGCTCGTGCCTTAGCCAGAAAGACCAAATTTGTATTTCCTTTGATCATGGACAAGTTCATAGAGCTGGAGAATTAATGCATAGAGTTGGAGGACTAGTTTTGAGGATCCCTCCTTCAATTTGACTATAAATCAATTGGCGGTTATAAATTTAGATAAAATAAGTTGGGAGCTTCAGTTTATAATTGAGGCAAGGACGATTTAGAGACAATTTAACAAGTCAAGTTAGAGACAAGTTAAACTCAGTTAACAAGTCAATCATAAATGTTGTTCTAAATTTGTACCCGCCAATTGTAGCATGGATCGAGCCTATGAAGGAAGGATGAAGGAAGAAATTTATTCATTCTTGTATGCACTAGGTTGTGTGCATGAGATCATCTTACGAGAGTGCGTACTTTGGAGCAGCCAATACATTGTGATAGAGAGACTTATTGTTTCCATATTTGTGCTAGGATTTAGGAGGTTTTTCCTAAATAATATGGGCCAAGACTGCGATGGGAAATAGGAGATATCTTGCATAAGGGAAAAGGGTCAGGAATTCCACAAGCAAGTAGGAGCAGGGCTTATAGATTGTGGGGTGTGTCCATCTAGTACAACAAAGAACAAGTGTGTTCTCAGGGTCACTGTTTTCCTTGTAAGAAATTTGATTGCTCAAAACTCTATTAATACACTTCTACAACAAGGAATGGGTTTTCCCAAACAAGTTTTTGTGTGTTTTGTATGATTTTGTTCTTTATCTCTATGTTTTATTGCACTACTTATCTAGTGTGGATAAATTGTGTGTACTAGAGAAAAGAAATTAGTTTCAAATTGTTCATCTAGCAGTTGCAAAAATTTCATCGAAAATCAATGATAAAATCAATATAGATTATGAAGTCCGAACCTAATTACAAATTCCAACAAATAGGCCATTTATTACTATTTTCCATATCAATTGTTTATGTCAGTTGACAACCTCTATTTTCTCTTAGTGCCATTTCTTCTTGTTTTATTCACTTCATCTCCATGTTAAGAAAGAATGCATTAGATGGATTACAAGTACAATCAAATAGGTGCCTCTCAGATTTGTCTTCGTCGAGCGAGGGAATTTTAGGTAGAGTGAATGAAGATCAAAGATTTAGTATGTCTAACAAAGAGAGATCAACTAGGGGTACTAGTGGAACTGAAGAGACACTACATGAGCATCTAGCCAACAATAGCTCCCAACATATATCTATGAGGCAGTTATTCTCTTCTCCACCTTCGAGTGCTCATGCTCCTAGGATTGACACTAGGTCCATACCATTGGTTGTGGCCCATGAGCACATGGCCCCCAGTCAAAAACACAACCAAGATTTGAATCAGGTGGTGACAAAGGTGACCCTAGTACTGATGACATTATGGGTTCATTACCTAGAGAATCATGTGCTATGAGCACAGGGAAAATACGTGCACATTTTTGGTGAATGGCGAAGGAATTTCAATAAAAACACCAAAAATTCTTGGTATTTTTTATGTTTTAAATGTTTCGTGTTTTCTATCTAAAACATAAGTCATCTATGTGATTGGATATTTTTGCATGTAGGTAACAACTTGTTTTATAAAAAAATGGACGACAAAGTGTTATATATTTTTCAACCCACCATACGCGAAAGGTGGAATTTCCAAAATTCCAACCTTAAAAAAGAGGTTATGGACTACTTGGAAGATCTATTTAGGGTAGATATCTTTAATAAAACGAAGGTCAACACTACAATAATAAAACAAATAAAATATTTATGAGACCAGTATAGGAGAAACTTGATAGATAACTCAGCTCCCTCCCATGATTCTTGATATGGAATGGAAGGGCCTCGTCGAGGATGCAAATTGAAAGAAATTAAGAAAAGAAGGGAAAACACCACCTGGTGAAGCAAGGTATAAATTACATCTTGAATTCAATAATTTTAATTTTCTTTAGTTTTGAATAAAATTGCAGTATATAACATACTTGAAACTTTTCATAGGCTCCTCGACACTTCGAAGGCAACCAAGGAAAGGCTTAATAAACATGGGCAACACAACTGGGCCAGGGAAGTTATTTGAAGCTACGGACGCGAATTATAAGTACCCAGACTTATGAACAATATTATATGTTATATCACCTTCCAACACTCTAGTAATTGTGCTAGTAAATAACAAAAATCCATACTCTTATGTAATGTAGGGTAATGCATTTGAAATTGAAGCCACGAAGGAAGGCCTCCATTTTGGTTTCAAGTTCGGATTTAAAGGCATAGTCGAACACTGAAAAAGAATGGGAAAACCCCAAGATCCAGTTTGAAGGACATGGTAAATAAAAATAAATCTACATTAACCTTCAATATTTATAAAATACAATCATGTTTGATATATATTTAGTTAGAAGGGGATTAGTACAAATATAGATGATCCCAGGACTACTAAGCATCAATCCTTCGATAGTGTGCACCAACCAAAATAATTTGGTTCTCCCGAGGAACCCCATGATAGTGGGGCGTAACCCCAACACATTACATTAATGCCCAAGGTGATAATAGGGCTATGTATTAATTATATACTTAATAATTTTTTACTTATAAAGTATGTACTTCTATTTTTTTTTACTTATTCATTTACGATTGTCTACTTATAAGTTTATTGGTTTGGTTGGTAGAGCATGTCATACAGGAGGATCCTCAACCAAAAGAGGACCACAAGGAAGTCATTGCAACAGCGTCGATTAGTGCAGAAGGTAAATAATTGCATTGCAAATGTATTTTTTACTATTAAAAAACTACTTCAATGATATTCAATAATTGACCATATAAATTTAATATTTTCTGTAGGCGATGCTCCCCCACAACATCCTCGACTCTGTGAGAACATCATGACCAGGGGTGTAATGCGTTATATGAGCCAATTACAATCATCATCATAACATCCCTAGCTAGAAGATGAAAATGCAAAAATGGATGAAATACTTAAGAATTTTGCAGGTCGTAACAAGAAGAGGAAAACAAATTTTATGGCGTACAATGTTATAATGTATTGTATAAGACATATTATTGTATAATATTTTTATGTATAAAAAGACATATTGATGTATAAAATTTCGAATGAGTTCTTGCATACTATTTAGTAATTATGTTAGAAAAATATGAAATATACTTGCTTAGAAGTTGCCAGAGGATGAATGTCAACAAATATGTTTCTTTATTAATTTTCTGTTTTGCTAGTGTGTATGCGTGAATCTTAATGAGTTGCTATCATCTTTTTTATTGTAGATAGATTGGGTACTAGGGAATGGAAATCGATTTGAATGGGGAGGGGGGGGAGTGGCCATAAGAGCTTCCACCTTCACGTGGTTAGCCCTGTTCAATAGATAATAATTTAGGATTTGGATAGTCTTGGAGCAAACCTCCCTTATTCCAACAGATGAACAACTAAGTCAATGTTGACTTCATTGCTGCTTCGTTAAATTGAGGAATGCTTGCTCCAAGATTAGACTACTCCAATAAATTATTCTTGAAACCAAGAAGAGCTCATTCAGGTATTCATATGGCTTAGTCTTGTCTAATTTTTATTTAGTCATAATATTTTTTATTTATTTATTTTATTATTTTGGTTATTCTTTATCTACCTTTAACACATTTTATGTGCATTGAAGGTATTATTATTCCAAAAAAATTGTCATTCACAAATGTAACATGGATGGAAATAAAGTGGACGAATTGCTTCTCTTGAGTAGCCATTCCCTGTCAAGTGTGCACCCTACCTTTTTCATTTCATAAAATATATCCAAATATTGTGTATAATGTGTGATTGTGCTATTGTTATTCTTATGTTTTAGATTTTTTTAATATTGCTTTTCTTGCACAAGTTTATCAAACTCTTTAAATCTTCAAGCACTAGATCTTGTTGTTGAAATTCTAGTGCAAGAGAGAATTTCTTATCATGATAATTACTTGTGACAGATATGTGTATGTTTTTCTCTTAGTATTCATTTTGTTTAGTTAAGTCATCAAGCAATTATACATTAATAATTTATCCATTCAAATAGAGATCATAGTGCACAAGAAATCAGAGACAAGAGACACTAGAAATTAGGCTAGAGGCCAGGGAAAAACCCACAAGGGGAAAACCTAGCAATCCTTTCCTTATAGAATCTTTTGTCAACAAGATAAATCCAAGTCATATACAAATTGACCAATATAAGCATGGCAGCTAATTCCTCCAATACCAAGTCAACCCTCCACCAGTAGCCCAAATAAGTCTGCCATATTCTTATCCTTAGATGCCATGCTTATAAGCCTCCTCCAATTTACCCCCTTTACCAAGCACGCGCATCATCGTATTATAGGTCAAAACACCCAACATCTCAAAAAACACTTTCAGAGTATCTATGGCCGTGTTCAACTTTTCCAAAACCTTCAATAAAGTATGCTACCCTTCATAATTCGGTTTAAAATGATTCCAAATTTTTACCCAATTGTGCCACCATTATCATGGGATTTTAACCTTGCTTGAACTTGAGAGACAATAATACAATTTGAATTGAAGATAAACCTAGAATTCAGGAAAACAAAGATGAAACCCATAGAAAATAACCTGGAGTTAGGGGCAAGAATGGTTCTCCTTTGCATCCCAACTATATATCAGTATAGGATCATTTTTTTATCATCCTATCACTTCCAAAATGAGTACTCTACCATGTTTCAATTCATTCATGAGCAAAGAGTAAGTAGAAGTCAAATTTGTTTCTCCAAAGTCTCTAGTCACTACTTGAACTTGTGACCTGATTCGAGTGTTGCTTGCAAAGGCATGAACTTGCATGTCTTACTTTAGGGACGCTAACCCAATACATGCCTAAAGAAAATCAACAAAAGTAAACTACTCTGGCTTCGTAGAAACCAAACATCACAAATAAAAAAAGCTTGAACTTTTAGTTTTATACATCTTAACCATGACTCTTTTTCCATAGAAATGATCAACTCATACTCGTTTATGAGGTAGTTTTCAAATAACCCTTCTCTAAAGATTTCAATTTTTTCGCTGAGATTCACCTTGTATGCATAACCAAGGTTAGTAGTTGTTAATCTATTTGCACAAGGGAGACTTCTGACCTTTGAATTTTACCTGTTTTACTACATTTCTCGACCCTGAGGGGATTGAATAACAACTGGTTTGCAAGTCTTCTTTCTCAACCTCTTTTAAACTTCATGTATTTCCAAAACCTTGGTTAGGTTTTCAAATCCTAACCCTAACCTCCAAAAAAACTAAAAACAATATCAAACCCTAAAACCATAAGAATAAGTGTTACTTTCCCTTCGGGGTTTTGGTCCATTTTACCTAGGGTTTACTTCCAAAGTTGCATTTTTTGTTGTTTGTAACTTGGAATATTCTTAGTGGGCCTATTGGAGTTTTCCTAAGACTTTTTCTTTCTCTCTTAGAGTCATTTTTCTTCCAAACCCTAGACCTAACCCTAAGTCAACCCCTAGTTTGACTCCTCTTCCTTGGCTTGACATCATCTTTCCTTTGGCTGATTTTTTTCTTTGACTCCATCTTCCACCATTATGTCCTACACATCATTATTGAATTCACAAGGTAGTCCATCATTACTTGGGGACTTCCCATTTTTCATTGAAGAGAGGGTGGAAAAAAATCATCTTTTTGTATAATCTCTTTCCAATCTATCTCAGTTTTTAATTGAGACTTTGCAAGGAACTACTCTGTAACAAGCATCCCTAACAACAACAAGTGAATAGAACAAGAATAAAAGAGAGAAATCAATTTGAAAATAGCTAGTAAACATACTTTATATATTGACTAAGTTCTCCTCAAGAGCCACACTGTCCTTGTGAAGACCAAAACTTTGTCAACAACCACTTTCTTCTTCAAGAAGTCAAAGAATAACTTAGATCCCTCCATGCCCTCTTGGATCCACTAAAATGGGGCTTTTAATTGAGCCCCTATATAAATATAATTATCCTCCTTATGGATCACCATCTCAATTTGAGTTGCATTGTCTTGGAGGATGACATTATGTAAGTTCTCCTCTAAGAGAATACAGACCTCCTCTAATGTCGCTAGGCATATTGAATATTTCTCTATTGTTTTACACACTCATGCAATCCAATCCTCTCATAAACTTCATAGCACGATGAATGATATTCTTCCACTATAAAATCTACCATTTTTCCCCTAAGGATTAGGAACAAGATTCAAAGAACTATGCCCCAAATCCCAAAAATCTATAGACTCTAGATGGAAAACATTAATCCTGACCAAAGATGAAGGTTTGGAGTGCAACACATGACCTACTGAAATATAAATCATAATGGGTTGGTGTTTCTATTCTATAGTTACAAGCAATACATCAACTAGATGCAAATTACCAAAAAAGGAGATATCATCCCTCAAACCATAGATCTTATCTAGCCTAGCCTTAATTTTGGAAAAGACCTATTTAAAGTTGGACCAAGTAAACCATATTTTGTAATCAACCCCCTTCTTTACTTAATTGGGGTCAAATAGTTGAAGAGAGGCTTCCTTCTCCAAACCATTAGTTGTAGAACCAATCCCTCCTCCCCTATCCCCATTGATGAAGATAGAGCCACAATGGAGTAAACATATAGATACAAAACATGGAGAATTAGATTCGTATAATATCACATTTATTCTTAATTCCAATTATTCTTAATTATTACAATTCTTACAAACTCCTTTATATAAGGAAGACTCAGATCTAAATGGATTTTGTTGAGATCTTCCCAATTCTAGGAAAATCCAAACTACTCTTATTTTTATGCTAACACCCCTAGCCATATTCTAAAAAAAAGTATTCCATATTTATTTAGCTCATTAAATGAAATTTAGGAGGTTATGGACAGCTAAATCCCTCCATACATGCATAAATCTAGAATTATCTAATACAAAACACAATTGCACTAATGCTCCTGCATTGAACTCCTAGGGTATAAAAGCAATTTCATGGTTTTATGCCCATGGTTCTCTATGTGTTTGATTTCACCTAGATGTAAAACTTTGTGTTGTTGATGTCCACTTTCTTTCATCATTTGTTACTTTGCTATTTTCTAATTTTTCTAGTATCCCATACTTTGCTTTCTTGATGTTCATTTTCTTGCTTTCACAAGCACCTTCATCCAATTGATCCTTGTTGTTGATTTTTGTCTTCATCCTTTTACTTTTTTATTATTTCAAAACTTCTTCAATTTGAACTTCTTCATTATACCATTGTTGTTTGTAATTCTAGGATGCTCCTTGTAACTAATGTGAATTATGTCTATAATCTTTGTGTAGTTTTCATCAACCTTGGGATTTGCCAACCATTATTATAGAATTTTTAGCTCTTCCTTGAGATATTTTGTCTCCTTTATTCCATCTACTAATGTCTTCTTGATTTTTTCCTCATCTATGCCTTCATGAGGCAATTATTCCTCTTATTTTATGACAACTTCTGGTGGTTGTCCATGTTTATAACCTACACACAAACACAAATCCTTAGTTTCGAAATCATGAGACTCCTTTGTATTTGTTGATGTCACTAGCACCTCTTCCTTATGCTAATATAAATCCTCTTAACACTCCATAAGTCTCTCATCTTCTTCATCGTCTTCTTCAAGCATTATTCACTAATCTAGTTTACAAATATGAACTCCTTCCTCTTACATGTATTTATGTCCACATACAGTTATACTGAGTTTTTCCTATTTTGATTCAGATATTCACCTTATGTATTATTCTCCTTGCATACAATTTCACAATAGGCCATTCAACTCTTATTTTTAGCTTCTAACCATGATTCAGGTTGTCTCTTAGAAGCTCCCTCAAAATACTCAATTTCTCCTTTAACTTACCTATCTCTTTCTCTATGCCCAACTCATAATCATGGCATATTCTTTCACTAAGCCATTCCTTTTACTATGCATTTCTTTCACAATATTTTGTAACTTCTTTCGATTTCAATGTGCTAACCACCCTTATATTGTGCTACTAAGGTACCAAAATGACAAAAGGGTATCCCTATATCAAATTTATAACAAAAAACTTTCATCGTACAAAAAAACTACTCATTGGATTTCCATAAATTATCCTTCACTCTTATATTGATATTTAAATCCAATTGGCAGTGTGTCCCTTCTTCACAAATTTGACAAAGCTACAACATTGGATAGTGAATCTTCAAATTACGACCCTAGACTATAATATGGTACGATCTCTAACTTCACGAATATCTTGAATTGACCACTCTCTTGTTTTTAGTTTTTTCGAGGAATACAATAAAACACAAGAGTGGAGTACAATTTCAAAATGCCAAATTACTCACAATTGGAATGATATGGCTTTTATTTCACTTTCTATAGGCTCACAACCTCCCTAGCACAATTTCCCTCTAAATTTTAGTGGTCATGATGCATCTCTTGTGAAAATATATATTACATATATGTATTCTCATACTCTCATTCTTGGAAAATGAGAAATTGTCCCTCAACAGAAATTCTTCAAGACTTGAAATACTAAATTAAAAAAATGTGTTTGACCTCCCATGCGATCCTTTTATAATGGCATGATTCCACAACAATATAGTGGATCCTTTTCACAATGATCTAGTGGTAGGATTCTATAATGAGTTGATTCTACTATTTGATTGATATTTCCTCTTATTTGTAGCAACTATGACAAGATGATTGAAAATGGGTATATTCTTTGGAAATTTCTAGCTCCAAGTAGTTTCCACACGCCACTCAACCACAATATCAATACAAGTTAGCAACAAAATAACAATAAGGAAATAGATATTTGGTTATGTAAACTTTATCTTCAAACCAAAATACAACACTACACTCACCAAAACAAAAACGATCATTGAAAACAAAAAAATACAACATCACAATTAAATGTCCAATTGAAGAATTGGAGTGTGAAAATATAACAATCAATGTTCAAAAAAATCTATCTCACAGTTAAACATTCCTATGAACTATCCAATATTTTGGGTTGTAGTGTAAAACTCAACTATATATGGCATTCCACAATCTAGTTATACATCAGTACTTCAACATCCATGTTTAGAATCTAATTTCTAGTTTTCACTACAACATCCACCTACTTTACAATCACCACAATGAGTGACTATAATTACAGCGTAACTATCTTTAATTATTATTAAAGCATGAATATATATTACTATGTAAGTCAACCTAGGTAATGTAGAGGATCACTATTTCATAATCATATAATCATTCACAGGAATCTTCTAGAGCTAGCAATCTCATGGTACCTTTGATGTAAAAGGAAAATCTTCTTTGAAGATATTTGCATGCACCAAAAACTATTTCTTCTCGCAATGTGAATTGGTCTGATGACTTGTAAAGTAAAGACAATTTGAGTGAACCATAGCAAAAACAAGAGTAGAATGAACTCGTTTTCCTTATCATTTTTTGTTACCTTTCATGCTCCAAGAAAATAATGCAAAAAAGCATTCTATTTGCTTCATGATAGGAAACTACTCATTGGAAAATATACCCACTCTAATATCACTTGATAAAGACAGAGAAACAACAAAAAAAACATAGATACAAAACATGGAGAATTGGATTAATATAATATTGCATGTATTCTTAATACCAATTACTCTTAATTATTATAATGCTTACAACTCCCTTATATTAGGACGACTATCTAAATGGATAATGTTAAGATCTTTTGAAATCTTGGAATTTCCAACTACTCCTTTTCTTGTGCTAACACCCATTACCATATGCTAAAACAAATTAGATCATATTTATTTAGCTCATTACGTGACATTTAGGAGTGTAATATCCCTAATTTTTATTTTTTTCATTAGAGATAATTTTTGGAAAAGGAGGCAATTCTGGCATTGGGACTTAGGAGGAAAAAGGGAAATCGTAGCTTTAGTGGAGAGTGGGGACCACAAGGAGAGAAATTTGACCCAAGTGGCAATTTGCACTAGTGAGAAGAGAGAGAGAAAGGAAGGGGTGTGAATTAGTGGAAGGTGGGGACCACAAAGGGAGAGAGCGCCAACAATTATAAATAGAGCTTGGGGGCCTCCATTCATCTTTGATCATTTTTACAAATCAACTCTAGTTCTCTTGAGCTGCTTAGCCAAGACAACCCATGTTGTTTAGCACAAGGAATTCCCAAGCAGGAATTCCAGCCTCTCTTTCAGTGGACTTCGAGTGCCACCCTAAGGAGGAATTTCTGAACTCAGTGGGAGGTAAATTTGTTGGAGATTGTGGTACCTTTCAGCCCATTTCTCAGCTAGTTCAATTTCCAAGGAGGATGCAGGGATAAAAATTGTACCATTGAGTTGGGGCAGAGAAAAGGGGTATTTTGTCTTGAGAATTAGCATAAATTTCCCTCAGGCTAGACTAGCATTTGCGAATATTTTTAGGACTGGAAATTGCATCTTTTGTGAGAGCCAAATATGTCCCTCTAGGGCCTACATAGTAGTGACGCTGGGTAAAATTCATGGGGCTGAATACTTTATCCTTGTGCAGGTTTTTGGGAAGGAAATCCACTCACCTCTCCGTAGGTAATTTCCAGGGCAGTTCTATGGAATTTTGAGGAGAACTAAGTGCAAAATTGTTAGTTTTAGGTATGTTCTATGCTAGAGAAATTTATTTCAATTTTCCAAATTAGCAATCACATCAGCATTAAAGTAAACTGCAGATAGAACATAAATATAAATCGCAGAAGACAAGTCAAGGCAAGAGGACACAAGATGTGGCAATAGCCAGGGACAAACCACACAATGTGGGAAAACCCTTAATCAATTCTTCTTTTATGTTCTTCAAAGTTCAGCAGAGAAAGTGAGAGAGATAGTACATTTACATCAGAAGTGAACACTTTGACTTATCTAGATCTGAGCATAGATCATCTCCTATAACAATGATACATGAGATCAGTTGAAATTCTGCTTCAACTGATTCTCCTAGGTGACGGCTTCACCTATCGTAGTGCTGCCTCTCATTCATTTGCTACACATTACCATGTGACACCTTGTTGTGCTGTCACATGTGTTGAACCTTGATGACTGAGCTGCTCTCATCTTCATGCTGCTCATCATGCTGCATCTTCCATGGTCTTATTTATCATCTAGCTGCCCATGCTCATGATCTCATTCATCATCATGCTACCCATGCTCATATTTATCATCATGCTGCCCAGATCATGATAATGATGCTAAAGGATTTCATAGATCCTCTTTGCCACCGAAATACGTTGATGATACATAAGCCAAGGATCTCCTCATTGAACCCTTATCTCATCATTGAGTCATAGCAAGACAGTAATTTGCTTGACTGTGGCTCCCAGCAGCTTCATGCCTTTACTGTGGCTCCATGCATTGTTCATGCTATGGCTTCTATGTTGTATTCTCCATGCGTATATCATGCATAGAGTCTTCATGCTGTGCTTATACCATGGTGCACATATCAGTCACCTTTGACAATGGATAGGTTTTATGTCTGCGCGTATAGTATCCATGTTGTGCGTATACCATGATGCTCTGCATATACATAACAACGTATATGTTAATGTCTGTGTATACCATGATGCTCTGCGTATACATAACAACATATATGTTAATGTCTGCGTATACCATGATGCTCTACGTATACATAACAGCGTATATGTTAATGTCTGCATATACCATGATGCTCTGCGTATACATAACAGCGTATACATTAATGTCTGTGTATACCATTATGCTCTGCGTATACATAACAACGTATACCCTACGTACACATGACATCGTTGAGTTTCCATGACTGCGTTATTACTGTATACATGATAGCGTTGAATTTTCCTGCATATACATGACATCCTTGAATTTCCATGACTGCGTTATGACATCGTATAACCTCATCATGTACAGCATGTAATCCATCATGGACAGCGTGTGAACTGTATACAATCTCCAGCGTAAGAATATCTGTCTTCCTTTACCTGTAGATCTTTATGACCTGCGTATGTGTCTTCATTGCCAGCAGAGACTACATTTATTCCTTCCCTTAATGCAGCTAGGCTCCACTACAGCGTATAAGCTAGGGCTACGTATAAGTGTGAACATTGACTGTGGACAACATGACCATTGACGCGTGAATATCTCCCATGACGGCATGAAACCAGCGTATCCACTATAAACAGCATATATCATTCGCATGCCAACATATAGGTTTGCATACGTGACTGTAATTTAGGTCCTTTCCTTTGGCTACGTATGAGGGCTTCTTTACTGCGGCCAAATCTCTGCGACTAGGGCAATGTACAGCAGCTAGGGTAGCACTTAGAGGACCAGCATATCACTCATGGTGTCTCTCTCCTTCTCCAAAAACCCAAGACGTGGAGAGGAGATCATACATGAAGAGGATGTCTCTAATGACTCCAAATCCTCTCTTATTTATACTAAAAACATAGAGGTTGAATAGACACGTTAGTTGGTTTTCTGAGCCTACATAAGATGCTGGCCGACTTAACAATTTGTCCTTAACATAAATAAATCTATAACTTCATAAATACTTATCGAAATCGGATGATCTTTAGATCAATCCTACACCTCTCGACGATAGGGATCTAATAAAAATATCCACTGCCATAAATAAGCTGACCCACATGGAGTTTGGCCGTAGTTTCCAATTTGACACTCCCTCTCAACTAGGGATAACTCCATCCGTTGATCCATAAGTCCGATTGTACTATCTCTACCATCAGTGCCCTGCACTTCTTTGCCCAGCTCTGCTTTCTCTGCTCAGCTCTGCTGGTTCTTTTTGTTCTACTCTGCTCAGCTCTCCTAGCTCTACTGGTTCTGTTCTGCTCTGCTCAACTCAGCTCTGCTCAGCTCTGTTGGCTCCGCTGGCTCAACTCAGCTCTGTTGGCTATGTTGGCTCTGCTAGCTCTGCTCAACTATGAAGAAGAATAATTGATCAAGAATGTCTCATACCATTCTCCACTAACCCGAAGTCAGTCTCAGAGTGCATACCACTGGTCCCAGACCAGTCTCAACCAACTCAAGTCAGCGTCATAGTGGGTACCGCTCCTACCACTGGTCCCAAACCAGTCTCAACCAACTCAAAGTCAGCGTCATAGTGGGTACTGCTCCTACCACTGGCCCCAGACCAGTATCGCAGGCTCAGAGAATGTACCACTGGTCCCAAAGCAGTCTCAACCGACCCGAAGTCAGGGTCATAGTATGCACCACTCTCACTTGTCCCAAACCAGTCCTGCACTAACACGAAGTTAGTCTTAGAGTATGTAGCACTGGTCCCAGACCAGTATCATTGATCCTAGATCAATGGAGGTCATCCTAGCGTAGGGAGTACGGTAGATACATCGATGCATCCATCGGTACTACTATGGTCCCTAACTTCATTTCCCTGCTCATTGATCAGATGAGAGGTACTTCCCATGAGTCCTAGACTGCATGGGTAGGATGCCTCGACGAGAGAACTAATCAATCCTGTCCTCACAGGAGAACACATCAATCCTGCTACATTCTCCATGGCGAACACATCGATCCAGGCCTCACAAGAGAACACATCAATCCTGCTACAATCGCCATGGAGAACACATCAATCTAGGCCTCACAGGAGAACACATCAATCCTGCTACAATCACCATGGAGAACACATCAATCCTGCTACAATCACCATGGAGAACACATCAATCCAGGCCTCACAGGAGAACTAACCATCCTGCTACACAAGAGAGCGAATCATCTTGTTCCACAAGAGAGCGAATCATCTTGTCCCACAAGAGAGCGAATCATCTTGTTCCAGTGCGCACCACCAGGGGAGGGTGAGTCACCTTGTGGTCGTATGTTGCTCCAGTAAGAACCACAAGCCCCCTAGAGCTCCCAGAGCTCAATGTATGCAACATGCAGGACCCTAGTACAAGGGTTTCTTGACGACTCCAAGTCATTTGGGAAAATCACAAATTTGATCTTTCCCCTGGGGCTTTAGTGACCTGTACATCATCTCAGTGTGATGGAGCATCCTTGCTCATTGGCCTACCACATCCCAGATAAGGTACTATCTGATGTCTATCTGCTGGAGCAACCGTCGAATACACGATTCCTCAATAATCGAATCCCACCTCTGGTTGTCACAGAGAATCACAGTGGTATGTGATCAAACAGCTCACTGAAGAGCTTCCCCAACCAGGCAGCTTCATACGAGATCATACTCGTAGATATGTATCTGGTCTCGGCGGTGCTTATGGCAACTGACTTTTTCTTCCTACTCATCCATTATATCGAATCAGAATCCAAAGAGAAACAGCACTAAGAAGTGCTCCAGTGATCCTCCACACTACCTGCCTAATCAGCATTCGAATAGTCATGCAGTTTCATATTTTCGACAGTGTATCTCAATCCATGAGAGATTGTGCCCTAAAGATATCTCAGAAGATTCTAGGCACCAATCCAGTGAAGCTCAACCAAGTATGAGCTCACCATACTAACTGCAAAACATATGTCCGGACATAAGTTCACCAAGAACGTCAATGAGAATGAGTTTATAAAACTCAGAGGCATTTCCCAAATCAGGTCTGACATCACTACCATGTAACTTCTAAAAGTTAAGATCCTCGAGGTAGTCATAGGCTTGTACTTTATCTTTCCACATTCGGAATCCAACTCCATCTATCTTCTACAAATGAGAGGGTCTGCACCTGTCAGACATAGGTGCCGGTATGAGAGGTCTTTCATCCACAACCTTCGAGTAATGGTTTGGATCAGTTTCATTCCTAGTGAATCTCAGCTTCATCAAACAGCTGTTGGTCCTCTCATACTATGCTCAGGGTGTCTTTCTTCAAGCCATAGAGAGCTCTGCATGCATGAGTTTCCCGATCATGAATCAAACTCCTCGGGTTGTTCCAAACCTGTGGACCTGTGGCATGAGGGGGATGGTCCCCTTATAAGATTTTCCTTCGGTACATCTCAGACATGTACCTTCATGCTCCTTTTGAATTCAGGCTTCCCTGTCACCATCTAACTCACAGACCTCCGGTGCTATGTGTCAATGGACTTCCTGTAACCCTAAACTCAAAAGCATCTTTGAAAATTCTATTTTTAAACATGTACCTTTCCATCGACGAATGCCACCTTAAAACCTTCAACTTCCATTCCTAGGGTTCCTTGCTTCCTTGAAGAGTCGGTCGTGTCCTAGATGAGCTGCATCTTTGCCATTCAGACACTCCTTCGCATAAGGGCTGAACTTATAACCAAGACATCTGCCTTTCCTTCCACCCTTAGATCCAAACTTCCCAATGAAGTGATCTTTAGGTATGCCATCAGAACCTTCCGCTGCGTCATTCTGATAACATTCTCTGCTTCAACTTCACTCTAGGTGAATTATGAGGAACCCATTGATCCTTCTGTCTTGTCCCAACTGTCTTCGGTGATTTCTCTTTCACTCTTGCTTGGGCATTGTTTTCACCTCAGCTCTGATACCATGTTAGTTTTAGGTATGTTCTATGCTAGAGCAATTTATTTCAATTTTCCAGATTAGCAATCACATCAGCATTAAATTAAACTGCAAATAGAACATAAATATAAATCACAGAAGACAAGAGGACACAAGATGTGGCGCTAGCCAGGGACAAACCCCACAATGTGGGGAAACCCTTGATCAATTCTTCTTTTATGTTCTTCAAAGTTCAGCAGAGAAAGTGAGAGAGATAGTACATTTACATCAGAAGTCAACACTTTGACTTATCTAGATCTGAGCATAGATCATCTCCTATAACGATGATACATGAGATCAGTTGAAGACATTCTACTTCAACTAATTCTCCTAGGTGACAGCTTCACCTATTGTAGTGTTGCCTCTTGTTCATTTGCTGCACATTACCGTGTGACACCTTGTTGTACTGTCACATGTGTTGAACCTTGATGACAGAGCTGCTCTCATATTCATGCTGCTCATCATGCTGCATCTTCCATGGTCTTATTTATCATCAAGCTGCCCATGCTCATGATCTCATTCATCATCATGCTACCCATGCTCATATTTATCATCATGCTGCCCAGATCATGATAATGTTGCTGAAGGATTTCATAGATCCTCTTTCCCACAGGAATACATTAATGATACATAAGCCAAGGATCTCCTCATTGAACCCTTATCTCATCATTGAGTCATAGCAAGACAGTAATTTGCTTAACTGTGGCTCCCAGCAGCTTCATGCCTTTACTGTGGCTCCATGCATTGTTCATGTTGTGGCTTCTATGTTGTATTCTCCATGTGTATATCATGCATAGAGTCTTCATGTTGTGCTTATACCATGGTGCAGATATCAGTCACCTTTGATAACGGATAGGGTTTATGTCTGCGCGTATAGTATCCATGCTGTGCATATACCATGATGCTCTGCATATACATAATAGCGTATATGTTAATGTCTGCGTATACCATGATGCTCTGCATATACATAACAACGTATATGTTAATCTCTGTGTATACCATGATGCTCTGCATATACATAACAGTGTATACGTTAATGTCTGCGTATACCATGATGCTCTGTGTATACATAACAGCATATACCCTGTGTACACATGACATCGTTGAGTTTCCATGACTACGTTATTACTGTATACATGATAGCGTTGAATTTCCCTGCATATACATGACATCGTTGAATTTCCATGACTGCGTTATGACATCGTATAATCTCATCATGTACAACGTGTAATCCATTGTGGACAGCGTGTGAACTATATATAATCTCCAACGTAAGAATATCTCTGTCTTCCTTTGCCTGTGGATCTTTATGACCTGCGTATGTGTCTTCATTGCCAGCAGAGACTACGTTTATTCCTTCCCTTAATGCAGCTAGGCTCCACTACAGCGTATAAGCTAGGCTACGTATAAGTGTGAACATTGAATGTGGACAACATGACCATTGACGCGTGAATATCTCCCATGACAGCATGAAACCAGCGTATCCACTATAAACAGCGTATATCATTCACATGCCAACATATAGGTTTGCATACGTGACTGTAATTTAGGGCCTTTCCTTTGGCTGCGTATGAGGGCTTCTTTACTGCGGCCAGATCTCTGCAACTAGGGCAACGTACAGCAGCTAGGGCAGCACTTAGAGGACCAATGTATCACTCATGGTGTCTCTCTCCTTCTCCAAAAACCCAAGACATGGAGAGGAGATCACACATGAAGAGGATGTCTCTAATGACTCCAAATCCTCTCTTATTTATACTAAAAACATAGAGGTTGAATAGACACATCGATTGGGCTTCTGAGCCTACATAAGATGTTGGCCGACTTAACAATTTGTCCTTAACATAAATAAATTCATAACTTCATAAATACTTATCGGAATCGGATGATCTTTAGATCAATCCTACACCTCTCGACGAGAGGGATCCAATAAAAATATTAGCTGCCATAAATAAGTTAACCCACATGGAGTTTGGCCCTAGTTGCCAATTTAACAAAAATCTAGGAGCTGAAGTGTGGGGGACGCAGTTTCTGCCAGGAAGGGTGTAGCACCAAAATTTGAGTAATTTTAGGAGGTTGGAATTATCCCAATTCCTTTCTGGGTTTTGTCGGTTAAGGGTTAGGGACTCTGCTCCTAATTTTGCAGAATTTTTGGAAGAGCTTTGGTAGCCCCAAAACATCAAGACTATTTGGCAGTTAGTTAGGAGACATGAGCTTAAGTTTTAGGTCTTGGGTGGTTGATACAATTTTCCCAAACCCTTCTTGGGTTTTTGATGGAGAGCTCAAAATTATTTTGGCAAAAGTTTCAGAGCACTTTTGGCCAACAATTGCAGAATTTCCAGGGCTGGTGCAGAACATTGAGGAGAAGCATTTCCTCTACGTCTAAGTAGCATCTTTCTCACCTAGGATTGTTTAGCTTTCTTTGGCAAGCCTAGGTGCACACATTTCATGCATTGTACTCTTCTCTGTATATAATAAAATGGTTGAATTTTGGTGCAATTCCACTGTAAATTGTGGTTGTTTGATTCTTCTTTAAATATTTTGGTGTCGTATGGTATTTTTTTTTGTTTATCATTGTTATTTCCTTTTTGGAACATTGCAGTGGTATCAGAGCCATAATATTGGCTCAGGCTTTGGGAAACCCTTCATTCTATGACAAGACCAAAAAAAAAATCATGGGATCCAAAGAAAGGTTAAAATCAAACAACATGGAAGTAACCTTGAATGAAGTGATTAGGATGCAAAAAATGATGATTGATATGGGGAAGTAGATGATTCATACAACAATTTGGAATCAAGACCATTCTCAATTATACAACAAATTCACTATGTCCAAAAATGTGGATAATGCATCAAGATGGAAAGACATCATTGCAATTAATGTGATGTTATTGGCAACAAATTGGAGGGCATATAAATTATTAGGACATGGCATTCAAGCATCCATCTATTTTTAGGAGTTCTGTGAACTAAGAGACATGCACAAATTAGTAGGAATTTAGTGGAATTATGCAGGGATGATGAGGAGGATTAAGGTAGAACATGAAAAAGCAGTTGAAGGGGCCATGGTTAGCAAGGAGACAGTTGAACATACACTCATTGCTGAGATGCCATCTATTGTTGAGGTATCCATTGATGAGGTACCTGAATTTGTGACTGAGTTCTTAGGTGATAGAAACGCACCATAGGTTGATGAGGTGTCGGAAGACATCTCCACCGTTGCTGAGGAGCCAATAGGTACATAGGCATCCAAATCTATGACAGAGTTTTCGGATGATAGTAACCTATAGCTAACTGGAGAGCATGTCTTGCATGTTAGGTTGTCTATGGAGGAGAATTTGGAGGCTCATGTTGAGTCCACATTGGAGGAGGATGTGCAACCATCCTTTTGGCTAGCCATTGATGAGGGGAAGCATAGAGGCCATGCGTTGGGATTTCAACACAGTTTGCTTCAGATGCACACTAACGGGATCTACAGTGTTATTAGCCCACCCTTACACATTGGATTAAGGGAGGCAGAGTTGTCTAAACATACCCGAGGGGATGGCTAGGTTAGCAAGACTGAGCGACATGAGTTGAGCATGACACTACATCAGTTTGGAGGGCTTGTTCCTTCAACAAGGGATTGTACACTCAATCCCTCCTTTAGGATTGGATGGCAAGAGGCACTGAGATGGTACCCAATGGCAGAGGCTAGGCAGTTGGATACATCCATGGCAACATTTCAGTAGAGGCCATGGATTACCAGAGGGACACGAGGGTCAGATTATTGTTGGGATCCAGGTGGGATTTCCCATCGCATCATAGAGTTAGTTGTGTGACGGATCTAATGTTTAAGCGCACAAATATTTTCAGATCTCCGATAGATCCTGTTTGGATCTGATTTTGCATCAGCATATTTCCTCTTTGTTGCTAATCATCCTCTTATGAAACAAATTGGTCTCTTAGAGAGACACCATTCTCTTGTAGTCATTTGTCCTTCCTCCTGGAACCTGCAAAAAAAACTAATACTTCTTTTGCAATGGAATGTAAGATTATCAAAGGAGAGAGGTGATCAATCTCTCTAGTTATGATATTTACACACAAAACTAAGAATTTGTATTAATGAAACAAGTTCTCAAAGGAAAAATCAAAAGAATTTATACCTGCTTTGGAATTGGTGCCCCAAGTTGAATGTTGCTTCTTTTCAGCAATTTATTTCATTATTTGCCATTTCAAACTCTAATGATGGATTTCTCATTGTGTAGATCTTGTTGAGATCTTTCCAACGGTACTTGAATCATCAAAATCTGATTTTGTATGAGAAAGATAGGCTGATTTGAACAATGAGGTTTTTTTTAGCTGCGGAATTGGACTTTAGCTGTGGAATGTGCACAGTTTCTGTAGCTAAAAATCTTGAATAAAAAGTTAGCCATTCATCTTTCATCATCAGTCCAAAATTAATCAATACCTTCAGAAAAGTGAGCAAATAACTTATTCATTTCATTGATTCAAAATTATTATTTTTTTTCTTGACATGCGGCAACTTAGTGTGGCGACTTAGTGATAACACACACCTTGACTTCCCTTTGACCAGGGTCTTTTTCATCAACTTGGATCAAATGAATAGGACACCATCCATGTACTGACATTTTCCCAACTACCCATGTGGTTTGTTTCGTCTCTTGACAACCTATAGAAGTATGAAAATGGCTGTGGAATTGCCAGTCAGTTGGGAATCAGGCTGCATTCCGCAGCTAAAAGACAACCAACCATTAGTTTTGAATTTTTTTTATTTTTTTTTTGTATGTATAGAGGATTATTGTGCAGACCAACTACTGCAACACTCAAACTTGTTTTGGATTTGACAATTCTCAATAAACCATTTCCCAAAATTTCATAGTTGTTGAATGAGATAGCCATGGTTTTTTTTACATTTCCTTTGATAGAGTTTAGCTATTTTTGGTTTAGGCATGCGTATACTGAGCCATAGCTCATGTTTTAAGACAACTCCCAGAAATATCTAGGCGATGATTCTAAAAACAAACAACACAACTACCTGCATGGGATTCATTTCACTTTGATACTTTTTCTTCCTCTCTGGTAGTTCCGGGTAATCAATGTAATTAGAGGCAATTTTGGGTTTAACTCACAGGAAATATACATGAACAGAATGTGAGTGAATTTTCGAATGGCCTCTGCATCGAATGCCAAGAAGCTCCATGCCACGTCTATTGGTTGGTTGTGAAGAGTCGTATCCAATTAAGATTGTTGTTAACAGGTGTTATGTCTATTATCGAAGAGCCGTATCCAATTAGAATTGTTGTTAACAGGTGTTACGTCTATCAGCAAAGAGCCGTATCCAATTAGAATTGCTATTAATCGGCAGAGCAGGTGTTAGACGGGTGGCAAAAGGCGGGAGAATATAATCAGCAAACGGTTAATTATCAGCACGCCATTGATTTCAAATCAGAAGCAGCCGAATTAAATCAACTGTCAGTTAATTAATTCAAATTCCATTTTTCTTCACGCGGCAAGCAAAAAGAGGCTTCAGAGAACTGAGAAATTCTCTTAAACCGCCATGAATTTCTTAAAACCGTTTCTGGGTTATCTAATTGACCCTATCCCTGAAAAAACCCATGTTTTATTTTTTCCAAATTCACCTCCGTTTGGCCAAATCGTGCATTCAAAGTTTGACGTTTTTCTCTGTTTTGCGTTTTTCTTGAATTGCTGTGGTTGAATTTCATTTGCAGGTCTGTTGTTTATGCTTATTGATTCCTAATGGTCGTGGTTTTGAAATTGTTTGTAGTAAATGAAATCTACTTTACAGGCAATGTAGTACTCGTGTGCACGATCAGTTGACAAACCCAGGCACCGACTTCCTTTATCTGATCAAAACTGCTTTCCCACTCAATATTCTTCAGGTTAGTATCGGACTCATGGTCTCTTATAGCCAATTTTGCACCAGTTGAATGACATATTTACTTAGAGTTTACACCACCTTTCCAAATTAAAACACCAGCAAGTGCAACATCGATATTTATTATTTTTCTTGCAGTTGTTGAAGCACCAAATGTAGCTACAACTGCCATACTAGGAGGAGTAACCTCACGATAGCCAGGACGACCTCTAGGCTTCCCATCTAAGCCACCAACTGGGAACCTACTACCAAAAGGTCTTGTTGCCAAATCATCTTTGAGATTGTGTGTTACTGCATTTACCTTCCCAAGCTCCTTTTCACCATGGGCAAAATGGCACTTGTACCCAAATCAACATCTAATATCAGTACCAAAATTACCACAAAGAATGCAGGTTTCTATTGAGGCCATAGTGGAGACTAGAATTGGAGATAGCCATAGATTGTTTTCCCTTTTTTTTCTTCTCTGAAATTGTGAAATTTTATAAGAATGATTAATGATTTTCAATTTCAGGCAGCAAATACTTCAAGGTAAAATATACTAAAAACAGGACTTTGACTGAGGTCTTAAGCTGATTTTTTATCAATCTAGGCTGGGTGACTAGGATAGGATCCATGTCAGGACAATTCTGGAGATGCCCATGTGGTCAGTTTCTTCATTGGACGCCTGTAACCTGCTAAACCTTGAAACTAGCTACAGAATTCACAATTAGCTACGGAATCAGGCTACTTTCCGCAGCTAATTTGCAGAATCTTATTAAAACAGGACACAGTGTTTTGAGGACCACTACAAACCATAACCAGTCAATCTTGGACAGTTTGAACCTATCAAAGCAGTTGGGTTTCATTTATTTATTTATTTATTTTTATTTGTTTTTTTCTTTTCTCTATTGAATCAAATGAAATGATGAAGTTTATTTTGTCTCCTTTTTCTCTTTTTTTTTTTTTTTTTACATAACAATCCTTTTTCTGATCCTCCAGATCACACAAAGTGCAGGAGGAGAGCATACTCAAAAATTATTAATTTTTTTTTTACATAACAATCCTTTTTCTAATCCTCCAGATCACACAAAGTGCAGGAGGAGAGCATACTCAAGAATTATTAAATTTTTTAGATGTAAGAAATAAGGTCTCCTAATTACACTTCCCTGGCAACGACGCCAAAATGTCTAGTCAATTTAACGTCTTAAATTTCTCTACATAAATTATCAATCCGGGTATCGTAAACTGATGAAGTGTGGTGCACCATATGTGCTTAGTTAACCTTTTTCTTACTTCGTTGTTTTATAGTTTATGTTGTTTTTGGGGTTTTGTTCTTGTTGGTTTCCTAAAGTGTTTAATGCAAATGGAAATCCTATTCTAAGGTCTTAAGAATACTTTTAAAGGTCAAGTATGGATAGAGATTTCAAGACAAGGTTTATGTCCCTTATGGTAACTTCCAAAACTTAGCACTTCAAAAGATCTCAAAACATGCTATTGATCAAATCAATACTTGAACAAAAGTGTAAATATGCAGCTACTTAAATCAAACAAAAGATGAAATACTGATCATGAAATCACTGTCTCTACTGCCCATCTAATTACAGAAATAAAATCTAAACTATTGCACTCAAACAAACCAAAAATTGCAAACTAATGAAAGCAAGATCAATTTACTTCACTTATAATCCGATAGCTCGCCAAGTAGATTTTCCGAGTTAAGCCATGGCTCTAGAGATAACGTCAATAACATGAAGAATTGATATCTAAATTACTTACTTGCAAATGAAAGTAAAATCAAGTCACTTCACTTATAATCTGATAGTGCGCCAAGTAGCTTTTCGGGGTTAAGCCATGGCTCTGGAGATAACGTCAATAACATGAAGAACCTGATATCTAAATTACGTACTTGCAAATGAAAGTAAAATCAAGTCACTTCACTTATAATCCGATAGCTTGCCAAGTAGCTTTTCGGGGTTAAGCCATGGCTCTGGAGATAACGTCAATAACATGAAGAACCTGATATCTAATTGCAGAGATGAAAGTAAAATAAAATCACTTCACTCATAATCGATAGCTCGCCAAGTAGCTTTTCGGGGTTAAGCCATGGCTCTGGAGATAGCGTCAATAACATGAAGAACCTGATATCTAATTGCAGAGATGAAAGTAAAATCAAATCACTTCACTCATAATCCGATAGCTCGCCAAGTAGCTTTTCGGGGTTAAGCCATGGCTCTGGAGATAATGTCAAATGACATGAAGAATTTGATATCTAAACTAACTAACAACAGCAAATAAATAAGACTGAAATCAAAGCATAACTGAAATTGAAAAGCTTAAGAAAAAGTTCAGCAGAAAGGCAAATCTCATGTCACTATTTGATACAAAAACATGTAAAGAAAAACTAATCTACAATCAACCGGTTGAACACACTTGCATGAATTAAAATTGCATGAATGGAAAATTTAATCTATCAAACTTGAAAGCAATAAAATGACATACATGAATGAAATCAAAGCAAAATTACAAAATAAAATCTACTCTACCTTACATTCTAATATGCTCCATGACATCTACTTCACATCTCCTTCCATGTTGAGAACATCAAAGCTTTATTCAAATTCTTCAAAATTACAAAGTACAACAAAGCTCTCCAAAGCTTTCCAAAGCCATCAAGGAAGAACTACAAAGCCAAGCTAAGCTAAGACTAACAAGCTAACAAGCTCTAAACTAACAAGCTAACAAATGAAGGAGAGAGATCTCCTATTTATACAAAAAGATGAGAAGCCATCTCATTAATGAGAGTCCATGAATCTCTCCCTCTTCCTCTAGAGTCCTAATCAAAATAGGAACTGATAAGACACATGTCTTCTTAGAGTTTCAATACAATTAGGAGATGTGACACATATCCTCATGATCCCATGATTCTTTCCACTCAAATTCGAATTTGGCCTTAGAGTGCCACATAAGGGTCTTCTAGAAGCCTCCTTTTGACCTACACATGTCAACAATCTCAACCCACTTGTTAGGTATAAGCATATGCACATTATTTCCTAATTTTTAACCACAAATTCACTTAAAAAGGATAAGAATTAATAAAGATTGGAAAAACATAAATGTGGCCCAATGATAATGAAAGTGGGATGAATGTAGTGACATAGTAGTGAAATGGAGGTGAAATGGAGGTGATATAATGGACATAATAGTGAAAGTGTAATGGAAATGAATGACATTTTCAAGACCCAACAGATCCCCAGACAACACCAGTGACGTGATGGTTCGATAGGGGAGTAGAAGAATTTCATGAGTTGCCTTGGCATATTGATTGTGTGTGGAGTCACAGAGTGATTAGCCTAATTTGGTCGGAATTGGTAGGAGGAGATGGCATCGGCAGGCCAAAAGATAGGGCATTACATGGACACTATGCTTTCCAATTGGTATATTGGACATCGAAGCTACTAATGATAGGCATAGTAGTGTCATCCTTGTTAGCATGTGAGGATTTGGGCTGACAATTTCTTTCAAAGCAGATGGGGAGATGTAGCCCACGTCATGGAGGGTTTACTAGTAGAGTGGTGGATACTTTGGCACATGCAGGATATCGTATGTTACATGGTGGTACGACAGTGGGAAGTGGTACATAGTACTGCAAAAAGATATGTCGTAGGTTCCAGTGTTATGTAGATGGATGCAGATTGATGTGTACAGACCCAATTTTAGGCCATAACATCCAATGGTGTGCAGGGTTATGCAGCGAGGAGCAGTGGCCTGCAGAGGAGCATGGAGATGCACGGTGGTCTCATAGCATGTCAGTTTACACTATGGAGTAGGAGGAGTGACTCGTATCGCATTGAGTACCTGTAGGGAGTGTCTAGTATAGTGACATGGGTAGGACATGAGGTGATATAGGATGGGACAATAGTAACAAATCCAGATGTGTACAATGGTAGGCCACGATGTACAATGGCATGTTAAGGAGTACAAGGATGCTCAGTGGTATGCAGAGGCGTATGGTGTTGCACAATAGGGTCTTCGAGTGTTTCCTCCAAGAAACTTATGGACAAAGACATTGGTCATAACTTTGGGTGTAATTCACCCAGGATCAACAGGGACGCAGATGAGCGATACTTGATGGTATCCATGGTGATTCACATGCGTATCCCTCTTCTACATCACTTATAGGCACAAATGATTTGGCTATTGTCCCTTGACACTCTAAGCACGAGTAGCAAGGGGTTGGGAGATCACCTGAGATATGTGGAGGGGACTCAACACACTAGGGGAGAGACTCCTCAATGATGCAAGTACAGGTTTTGGGGTGCATGGGTTGCTGCAATAGTAGCATATATTTCACCCTTGAGTTCACACTTAAGGGGATACATGACACATTCCGAGCGAGGCACTCAGAGGTGTCATGGGAACATATACATAAGGTGGATGACCTCTCTTGTGGGTGGATGTTTAAGCTCTAGGCAGTATCGAGTTGTGCTTTCAGGAGGCAGGATCGTAGGTTTCACGATGTGGTATGGCAAGCGTAGGGAAGTTTTGAGTACACCAGGTTGATTCATGACATGCGAAGCCTATATATTGATTACATGCAGGGAGAAAATATGTGTAACAGGAGGGTTCCATCAATCATCAAGACTATGTCACAGCAGATCTGGTTATGGGGTCTGGGGATTCAATTGGCTGACAAGTCACTCTATTTTGTGATAAGCAGGGTCATGGAAGAGGGTGATCTAGCTCACTTTGGGGTTGATTCATGGGGGATTGGTGAGGCCTCTATTTTATGGCAAGGAAATTTTTTCCAGATGTTTCTCAAGATCGGGATTAGTGATGGATGCGTAGTTATTAACATCATAGAGATACCTGGGCATGATGAGATTGATCTTCATCAATATTTTTCCACCAGGTTTCAGGGGAGGAGGATACAGTGTGCCCACGATGGGAATCCCATCAAAGCCAGAGTAGCGCAACGACGACATGGTTTGATCCAAATGGATCATAGAAAACCCTCTAAGTCTTCAAACATTCAAAACTATCGCAAAAGAAGAACCTATTAAAAAGTCGGATTACACTATCAGGAGGCAAAAACATGGAGAAGCAGTGAAAACAGGCTTATCAGAGGCTTAAAACAACTTTGTATCAGAGCCGTTGGATCTGGCCGATCAACGATCCAAATCCAATTGGCAAATCACAATCGGCGATGGCAAGCAGAGGCAATCGGGGGCTATCACATGACAGTTGTGATCGCGATCAACGCAGGTCAACAAGGACTGTCGATCAAGCGTGCAGATCGACGGCCCATGTTAACGCGCGATATTGCAATCGGCAAACACAGAGGAGCGATTACAATCAGCTCGGGATATGTGAGATATGTGATTGCGATCGCAACATCGCATTGGAGTATTTCAATAGAGTGGGGCCGATATAAATATGATTCGCGATAGCCGAACCCAATGAAAATATAGATGATATTATATATATTTTGAGATCCGAAAAACAAAGTTTTTCTTTATATTTTGCATTTTCGTTAAATAAACTAAATATAAAGGAAAAAGTATCAATGCGATGAAACCAGACCCGAAAGGGTTTATTAACGCTGTTATATATGATTTCAAGTATGATAAAGCCATTTTACGGGGTTTTTCAGTGTTTAATGTGTTTTTTAATACAAAGGAAACAAACAGGATTTCGGGAGGACCAAAGGCGGTAAGTGGTTTGGGCTGGGCTCCACCCGATCCCATACATTGGCTGCCACATGTCCAGGCTAAGGAGAGAGAAAACCACCCTCATCAGGCGGTTAACCCCCGTACGGAAGAGTCGCTCGAAATGAACCACAACCGTTGGATCTGGATCTCCCAGATCAACGGTGGAGATGCGATGTCGATATACAGGCGGACCTGATAGGAGTTATAAGGCAGATTCATAATGTTTCAAGTCCGATAAACAACAATTTGGTGAAATTTCACAGTTTTGAATGTATTTCTCTGTGTAAACAGAGAATGGTTATTTCGGGGTTTTCAAAGGCCCGATGACCCATTCTGTTACAGAACAGGTGGCCACCATCCCTGAAAGCGTTTAGCAATGATTGCTAACGCTTAGAGGGGGATCTGAGCAGATATAGGTTGGGAAGCCAGAGAGCCCGAGAAGAAGAAATGAACAGACAGCGCAGATTGGATTTAAAGCCATAGGCTGATAGAAACAAAGACAAGCAGTATTGGAGGCAATACTAAGACAGAGAGCAAACAGAGACAAAGAGTCAGTGAGGAGAGTCTGTGTACTCACAAAGACTTAGGGAATCCAAGCAAAGCCTTGTTGTTTTTTATCTGTTGTGTGAGACTCAAATTAAGCTCACTTTTGTAAAAACTCTACTTCTGAAGACATAATAGAGAGGTCACCACTGAAGACTGGACCAGGAGACGTAGCCCAGGGGTGTTGGGTGAACTCCTTATTAAACTTGTTGTGTTTATGTGTGTTTGTCTATTATGTTCTTTAACTGCTTCAATGTCTATGTATTTCGCAATCTCATCGACCCATTTCACAAAGTAACATAGGCAAATCCATGCACATGAGTTTGTAATACCTTAATAATTGTCTTAGATCTCATTATCAGATCAAGTGGTATCAGAGCTTTAGGTTTGCTAAGGTTAGAAAAGCTTGTGCTGGATTGTTGAATACTAACTAGGTCAAAGCTCAAATTAGGAGTAGGAGAACTGGTTGAGACCAACCTAGAAATAGGAAGAGTCTATCCTAGGAGGAAAATGGCAAAAGAAATTCCCTTGGGATCGGACTCTTAGTTCATGGACAGTTTCATGACCATGAGAGCCATGGTAGAAGAGATGTATCGAGAATTTAAGAAATGTCGAGGTGAAGATACTTCAACCTCCAAACAAGACAAAGGAACAGAGGAACATCTTCTAGATGGCCATTCTGAAGGCAAAGGGAAAGGAAAATGGCCTCCTCTATCAACACCTCCTTCTAGCCCTTTGATTAAATTAGATGTAAAATTTGATTTGCCAATATATGATGGAGAATTAAATGCAGAAAAGCTGGATAACTGGATTAGACAGATTTATGTATATTGTGGGGTGTAGAACATCGATTCAGAAAGGGGAAAGATTTAGCTGGCCAACCTCTACCTTGGAGGAACTTCCCTAGTGTGGTGGGAAGGCAGGACACAAGCTGATTTGAAGAAGCATGGTAAAATTCTTTGTACCTGGAGTGAATTTGTTTCTGCCATTAAAAAACAATTCTATCCACTAGGTTATATGCAGCAAGCAATGATGAGTTGGCAAACTCTTCGCCAATTAAAGGGGCAAAGTGTACAAAGCTATACCCAGGAATTTAGAAAAAGAGCTTTAATTCTAGGCATTTCTCTAGACTCAACTAAAACTTTGTTGAAGTATATAGGTGGTCTACATAACTATTTGAGGCACACCATTCTCATGTTTAACCCTACTAGCATAAATGAGGTATTAGTTCAGGCTACACATCTAGAGGCTAGAGGCAAGAATGTGAACCCAGAGATTGGGGGATCATCAAAACCTACTGCAAGCAAGAACAAGAAAAAGAGGAAGCAGAAATGGAAATAGAGGAAGGCAAACGCTGTACAGAAAGACAAACCTTCATGCATTCACTGCAAGAAGGATGGACATGATGATGAACATTGCTGGTATTTGCATCCAGAGCTGAAACCAAAGAAGTTCGATGGCAAGAAGAAGAAGATTACTGCTGCTATTCAGAAAGATTTGGGTTCAAACTCAGGTGATGAAACAATAGTCACAGCTGTAGGTATAAAAGGTAAAAACTATGAAGCATCTACTAGTAATTCTACACAATCTATTGATAATGAAGAAAATGAGAGGAAAAGACATGAGCTTTTTCATATTAGAGTTATTTCCAAGCATCAAAAGATTGATACTTTATTTGATAGTGGTTCACAAGTAAACTTGATTTCTGAAGCAATTGTAAAGAAATTGGGACTACTAACCACACCTCACAAGAAGCCATATCCATTAGGTTGGGTATGTGATAAATCAAAGCTACAAGTGACTAGACAATGTAAACTTAGGTTTGCTTTTGGGTCAACATTTGTAGATGAGGTTGAGTTAGATATAGTTCCCTTGGATATATGTGGTATTGTTTTAGGAAGTCCTTACTTGTATGATAGAAAAGCTATTTTCTATAGAGCTGAAAATAAGTATCAACTCACAAAAGATGGAATAGAATATATTGTAAGAGCTCATCAGCTCAAAAATAACTACACTCTCATTAACTCAGGGCAGATGAAAAGAATTGTAAATTCATGCAAGCAATTTTTACTAATGGTTGTAAAGGAAAAGACCCCTGATAAAACCAATGCATTTGAAGGCTGTGATGCTAAACAGAAAGCTGATTTAGAAAAAGTTGTTTCAGAATATGATATCCTATTTCAAGAACCTAAAGGTCTGCCACCCAAAAGGGAAATAGTACATGATATTCATTTGCAGCAAGATGCTCCATTGCCTAACATCGGAATGTACAGGTTATCCACTTTAGAGAATGCAGAGATCAAGAAGCAGGTACAGGAGCTGCTCGAGAAAGGGTTCATAAGGCCAAGCACATCACCATGCGGATCTCCAATCGTGTTGGTGAGAAAGAAAGATGGTTCATGGAGGATGTGCATTGATTACAGAGCACTGAATAAAATAACGATCAAGAATCGTTATCCTCTTCCTCGCATAGATGATCTATTAGATCAGTTGAAAGAAGTTGTTTACTTTTCCAAGTTGGACTTGCGTAGTGGCTACCATCAAGTCAGAGTTGCAGAACAAGATGCATGGAAGACTGCTTTCAAAACAAAGCAAGGGCTGTATGAATGGCTAGTTATGCCTTTTGGCTTAACTAATGCTCCTGCCACTTTCATGAGAGTTATGAATGATGTACTCCGACCTTTTATTGATGATTTTGTAATTGTATATTTAGATGACATTGTTGTTTTCAATAAAACATGGGAAGAATATTTGAAGCATGTAAAGTAGACTCTAGATGTTTTGAAAAAAGAAAATCTCTATGTGAAGTTATCAAAATGTGAATTTGGCAAAACATCTCTAAATTATTTGGGTCATATTGTAGGGGGTGGTGAATTGAAGATAGATCCCTCTAAGGTTGAAGTCATTGTGAACTGGCCTAAACCCAAATCTTCTATAGAAGTTAGGAGCTTCCTAGGAGCAACACAATATTGGAGAAAGTTTATTGCTAACACTTCCTTGATTGCAACTCCCTTACATGCTTTAACAGGATTGAACAAGGTGTTTCAGTGGGGAGGCAAACAACAGAAAGCCTTCGACGCCTTGAAAGAAGAAATTAGTACAGCGCCAGTACTAGCATTGCCAGATCTTCAAAGACCATTTGAGATTAAAACAAACACCAGTGACTATGCCATTGGAGCAGTGTTGATGCAACATGGTAAACCCATATGTTATCATTCTGAGACATTTAATTCTACAGTAGTTAATTATCCCACATATGATAAAGAATTGTATGCATTAATGCAAAGTGTGAAAAAGTGGAAATATTACCTATTGGGCAAAGAAACAATTATACATACTGATCATCAACCACTTCAATATTTGCACTCACAAACTAAATTGCAGCAATCAAAACACTATAGGTGGATGGGTTTCCTACAACAATTTCATCTTTTCATCAGATATAAGAAGGGCATACACAATAAAGTTGCAGATATGTTGTCCAGACCAATTATAAATGCATCTATTATACTTAAGCATAACTTAGTATTGCATGAAAGCTACATTGAACAATATGCTCAAGATGTAGATTTTAAAGATGTATATGCAACTTTAAGTCATGGCAAACAAGTAGAAGAATTGGATTATCATGTTAAGGACCAACTCTTGTATCATTTGGGAAAGTTATGCATTCCTCAAACTGAAAGAGTTAACATAATCCGAGAAGCACACACTTCTCTAATATCAAGTCATTTTGGTGTAAGTAAAATAGTTGCATAGCTGCAAAGGTTCTGTTATTGGCCAAGAATGCATGAAACAATTTCTAGATATATTAAAGGGTGTACCATGTGTGCTAAAAGCAAGCCCAACAATAGAAAACTAGGCTTGTACACTCCACTTCCAGTTCCTTCTCATCCTTGGGAAAGTGTTTCCATGGACTTTGTTGGGGGATTGCCAAAATCTAGAAAAGGTCATGACTATTTATATGTTATTGTGGACAGGTTCAACAAAATGTGTATTTTAATACCTTGTAATAAGCATATTACAGTTGAAGAAACAACAAAGTTATTCTTTGAACATGTATGGGTTCATTTTGGGTTACCCACTTCTATTGTATCTTATCGAGATTCCCGATTTGTTGGGAAGTTTTGGTCAAGTCTATGGGAGTTAATGGACACCAGACTGAAGAAGAGCATAGCCTTTCATCCACAAACAGATGGCTGAAAAGAGGTGGTCAACAGGACAGTGATCCAGTTGCTCAAGGGCTATTGCAGCAAGCATCCCAAGCTTTGGGATGAACATTTATGTTATGTGCAACATGCTTACAACCATGCTAAACATTCTTCTACACAGAGATCTCCTTTTGAGACTTGTTTTGGTTTTATACCAAGGTCTCCCTTGGATTTTGTCTTTAGTAAAGACATAACAGTTGATGGAGAAAGCAACCAAGTTCATTGAACAGATCCAAGAAATTCACCAGGCAGTGCAGGAATAGCTGGAAAAGAGTCAGGCCAAGTACAAGGCAAGGCATGTTAAGCATCGAATTGAGCATAGCTTCCAAGTTGGTGATCAATTCTGGTTATACATCAACAAAGACAGAATGCAAGGTGAAGGTAAGAATCTAAAGCCAATAAGGTATGGACCTTTCAAGATACTTGAGAAAATTGGTGAGAACACTTTTCACCTTGATTTTCCAGCTTACATGCACATTTATTCAGTAGTTAATGCAGAGAACTTGAGACTATTTGAACCTTCTTTGATTGAAGATCCCAAAGAGCAAAGTTAGTTGCCTTCTATTGATGATCTGTTGCCTGAATATCTCAATGAGTTGCAGGAAGATACAGTTCTGGACAGGAAGGTGAGAACTACACGCAGAGGGGATGTTGAGTACCTCAGAATCAGACTCAAAGGTTCAAAACCAAGCAGTGCAAGATGGATAGAGATTGGACAAGTGAGGAAGCTATATCCTCACTTGATTGATGCTTAAAAACCAACTTTTGGTGGTCCAAAAGCTTTTTCAGTGGGAAGGCGTGATCCAAATGGATCCTAGAAAACCCTCTAAGTCTTCAAACATTCAAAACTATCACAAAAGAATAACCTATTAAAAAGTCGAATTACACTATCGGGAGGCAAAAACATGGAGAAAGCAGTGAAAACAAGCTTATCGGAGGCTTAAAACAACTTTGTATCGGAGCCGTCGGATCTGGCCGATCAATGGTCCAGATCCGATCAGAAAATCACAATCGGAAATGGCAAGCAGAGGAAATCGGAGGCTATCACATGACAGTTGCGATCGCGATCAGCGCAGGTCAACGAGGATCGTCGATCAAGCGCACAAATCGACGACCCATGTTAATGCACAATATCGCAATCGGAAAACACAGAGGAGCGATTACAATCGGCCCGAGATATGTGCGATATGCAATTGCAATCGCAACATCGCATCGGAGTATTTCAATAGAGCGGGGCCGATATAAATATGATTCACGATAGCCGGACCTGATGAAAATATAGATGATATTATATATATTTTGAGATCTGAAAAACAAGGTTTTCCTTTGTATTTTGCATTTTCGTTAAATAAACGAAATACAAAGGAAAAAGCGTCGATGCGATGAAACCAGACCTGAAAGGGTTTATTAATGTTGTTATATATGATTTCAAGTCCGATAAAGCCATTTTACAGGGTTTTTCAGTGTTTAATGTATTTTTTAATACAAAGGAAACAAGCGGGATTTCGGGAGGACCAAAGGCAGTAAGTGGTTTGGGCCGGGCTCCGCCTGATCCCATACATTGGCTGCCACGTGTCTAGGCTAAGGAGAGAGAAAACCACCCTCATCAGGCAGTTAACCCCCGTACGGAAGAGCCGCCTGAAATGAACCACAACCGTTGGATCTGGATCTCCCAAATCAATGGTGGAGATGTGATGTCGATATATAGGCGGACCCGATAGGAGTTATAAGGCGGATTCATAATGTTTCAAGTCTGATAAATAGAAATTTGGCGGAATTTCACAGTTTTGAATGTATTTCTCTGCGTAAGCAGAGAATGGTTATTTCGGGGTCTTCAAAGGCCCGATGACCCACTCCATTACAGAACAGGTGGCCACCATCCCTGAAAGCATTTAGCAATGATTGTTAACGCTCAGAGGGGGATCTGAGCAGACAAAGGTCGAGAAGCCAGAGAGCCCGAGAAGGAGAAATGAACAAACAACACAGATTGGCTTTAAAGCCACAGACTGACAGAAATAAAGACAGGTAGTGTTGAGACAGAGAGAAAACAGAGACAGAGAGTCAGCGAGGAGAGTCTATTTACTCACAAAGACTTGGGGACTCTAAGTAAAGCCTTGTTGTTTTGTATCTATTGTGTGAGACTCAAATCAAGCTCACTTTTGTAAAAACTCTGCTTCTGAAGACATAATAGAGAGGTCACCATTGAAGGCTGGACCAGGAGACGTAGCCCAAGAGTGTTGGGTGAACTCCTTATTAAACTTCTTGTGTTTATGTCTGTTTGTCTATTATGTTCTTTAACTGCTTCATTGTCTATGTATTTCACAATCTTATCGATCCATTGCACAAAGTAACATAGGTAAATGCATGCACATGAATCTGTAATACCTTAATAATTGTCTTAGGTCTCATTATCAGATCATGGTGGCACCCTTCTGAGGCTAGCATGGGACTCGGGCATCACAGTACTGGGCAGCTCAACGACCTTGAGGGATGAGCTGGCCACCATAGGGGGGGATCATTCAGATATTCCATTGGGGTTTTGTGGCTCGTTGATGGCATGGAGAACTTCATCATCATGGTAGGTTGGTCAGCAGGAGGATATCAAGGGAAGCCATACGGGAGAGATTTCATCCCCACAGGGATTGGATTGTATCTTCAAGAGTTTACTCTTGGAGTCCAGGAGGTGGACTACTTGGCAAGGCAGTTTCATGGGGAGTCGGACAAAGTCATACATTATCATAATTTTTTACGTATTGATAGTATGCAAAGGGATTCTGGTACCTATTCCCTATTGGATAGTGAGCGGAGAAAGGGGTGCTTCACAATGATCAGGATGGCTTGGGATCTGAGTATCAATGGATTCTGTCATGACAAGATAATGCAGAGATCAGGGATGAATCAGTGGCACAATTGGGACCCTGGTATTATTGATGGTGATAGTGGTGATCAATAGTCAGAGGGGGCACTTGTTCAGGCATTGCTTGAGGATAAGCAATTTTTGGCAGGGAGGCCAGTAATATCCCCAATTTTGATTTTCCTCATTAGAGATGATTTTTTGAAGAGGAGGAAATTTATGCATTGGGACTTAGGAGGAAAAAGGGAAATCAAAGCTTTAGTGGAGAGTAGGGACCACAAGGAGAGAAATTTGACCCAATTGACAATTTTCACTAGTGAGAAGAGAGAGAGAAAGGAAGGGGTGCGAAGGTGGGGACCACCAAGGGAGACAGGGCCAATAATTATAAATAGAGCTTGGGGGCCTCCATTTGGCATCTTCGATCATTTTTATAAATCAACTGTAGTTCTCTTGAGTTGCTTAGCCAAGAAAACTTGTGTTGTTTAGCACAAGGAACTCCCAGGTGGGAATTCCAACCTCTCTTTCGGTGGACTTCATGTGCCACCCTAAGGAGGAATTTCTAAACTTAGTGGGAGGTAAATTTGTTAGAGATTGTGGTACCTTTCAGCCCATTTCTCTGCCAGTGCGATTTCCAAGGAGGACATAGGGATCAAAATCATACCACTCAGTTGGGGTAGAGAAAAGGGGTATTTTGACTTGAGAATTTAGCAGAATTTTCCCTCAGACTGGACTAGCATTTGTGAAGATTTTCAGGGCTGGAAATTGCAGCTTTTGTGAGAGCCAAATACACCACTCTAGGGCCTACGCATTAGTGACACTGGGTAAAATTTGTGGGGTTGAATACTTCATGCTTGTGCGGGTTTTTGGGAAGGAAATCCACTCACCTCTCTGGAGGTAATTTCCAGGGAAGTTCTAAAACAGTTTGAGGAGAACCAAGTTTTAAATATAGCAATTGAAGTGTGGGGGATGCAGTTTCTGCTAGAAAGGGTGTAGCGCCAAAAATTGAGTACTTCTTGGAGGTCTGAATTATCCCAAATCCTTTCTGGGTTTTGTCGGTCAGGGGTCAGGGAGTCTGCTCCTAATTTTGTAGAATTTTTGGAAGAGTTTTGGTGCCCCAAAACAACAAGTCTATCTGGAATCCAGTTAAGAGAAGTGAGCTTAAAATTTTCCCAAACCCTTCCTGGGTTTTTGGTGGAGAGCTCAAGATTAATTTGGCAGAAATTTCTGAGCACTTTTGGAGGCTCAAACAGGGGTTTCTTCCAGCCAGCAGTTGCAGAATTTCCAGGGCTAGCGCAGAACATTGAGGAGAAGCCTTTCCTCCACATCAGAGTAGCATCTTTCTCACATGGGATTTTTTATCTTTCTTTGGCAAGCCCAGGTGCACACATTTCATGCATTGTACTCTTCTCCATATATAATAAAATGGCTGAATTTTGGTGCAGTTCTGTTGTAAATTGTGGGTGTTTAATTGTTGTTTAAATATTTCGGTGTTGTATGATATTTTTCTTTGTTTATCACTATTATTTCCTTTTTGAAACATTACAAGGAGGTTATGGACAACAAACTCCTTCCATGTGTGCATGAATCTAGAATTATCTAGTAGAAAACACGATTATTCTCATGCTCCTACATTATCCATCCCACTCAACCATGTTAAAACATCCACTAATTATCCACTCAACATCTAAAAGAGAGGTTTCCATCCATGTCTAGAGACAAGTACAAGTATAGTTAAGGTTTGGGGCATACACAAAATAAAAACCAAGCAATCTCTCCTAAAAAAGCATAGTAATCCACACACAACGATTGCTTGAGTCATTCCTTAAAGTTGTAACAAAAATTTGCGTATATGGTGAAATGGATAACACAAACCCACCTCCTCCCTAATCATAATCTGTGGCTCAGAATGAGCGCCAATCATAGCTCATGTGATTACAAAGACCAAACTGGATGATTTAACCCTATACAAAAAAGTTATTCCTAGCTCAATTTTTTGGAGGACTCCTCGAACCACTTGCTTCTTAACTAGGATCTTCATCCCTCTAACATTCCATTAAAAAAGAGAGAGATTATTTCAAAGAACAAGGTATTGGCTAAAGATCTCTATATATTAGATGTCACCAAGGAAGGTACCTCCCTCTCATGCAAGTAGTTCATAGATTCCTTAAAATACTTCACTTGTGGGATGGGCTCATATTACTATCAAGCATGTACAACATTGTAAGAGACAAAGCCCACTTACATTTGTTAGATTTAAATGCAACCCCTCATCCACTTCCATATTTTGAATAGAAGCACTACTAAAGGTTGTAGATATCTAGATGGCCTAGATTTCAGGATTAGCTAGAGGAATTAGAAGAACTTCAAAGTCATTGGAAGATGATTTTGTATCATGCCTCCAATGCCTTTAGAAGTAAGTCTCTTGAACCACTACTCCGCAATCCTATTGCGAAATACAAGCCTTGAAAGAAGGATTGACCCTCCTAGAGGTTCCTTAGAGGTGCACCCCTTAGAAACATCAACTAAACCAAATGAGGAACTTGCCTTACATGTTAGGTCTAATCAAGTACCCACCTCACCTGAATATAGGGGAGAAAAGGGGGCTTCTGATGACGACAATCTCAGATGAGGTGATCTTGCACTTGGAAAACAAGGTATGAATTCTACAAATTCAAACAATTAAAATTAATTCATTGAAATCCATCACAAGTCCTCACAAAAATAAATGATGACAACTTCTTAAAATTGATCTTCACATAGACTCTTAAGAGATTTGGAATGAGTTATGTTTTTCCATATGGGATCAATACCTTTCCAAATCAATTTGCAAACAAATCCACAAAAGATATGAAATCAACAAAAATAAGTCTAGGAATTGAAGCCACAATGGGTATTTTCCTTTACCATAATCATCTAGGTTAAAATCAAGTCTCCAAGATTGGACTTAGGCTAGCAAACCCCTAATATTCCTTCTATCATATTGGAGAACTTGCCAAATTTCAATAGAAGAAACACACATGCCCCAAACCCCACTATGAGTTTAAGGAAACTCCTTTTTCCTCCTAGTTCTACAAACGCCATTTGTTAAAATCCACCTCATCCAACATGTGGTGGAGGAAATACAATATCACCCCATGACATTCTAGATTTTGACATACCCTTGTATAACCCTGGTTACTAGTGCCAATTTTTTTTTTTTTAATAAATGGCCAATTTCATCAGTCTTTTGACGTTATTTCCTTCTAAATATCGTTGAAAATATGGAGGGTTTGCTACAATATTAAAAAAAAAATGGCGATCATGTCGGTCTTGCGATGCTAGTTTCGACGACAACGTCACAACCATGGCAGGGTCATCGCAATATATTTTAAAAATAATTGCAAGCTTATTGTTCTTGTGATGACACTTCTGACAACAAGAACGTTGCAACCATGGTGAGTTCGTTGTAGTATTTTTTGAAAAATTTGCAAGCCCATACGTCTTGCGATGCCACTTCTGACGGTAGCAATGTCACAACCATGACCGATTCATCTCAATATCTTTTAAAAAATAACATGGGCCCATTGGTTTTGCAATGCCACTTCCGATGGTAGTAATGTAGCAACCATAGGTTCATTTCAATATCTTTTAAAAAAAACGACATTCTCGTTGGTCTTGTGACGCTACATATGAAGGCAGAAACGCTGCAACCATAGGAAATTTTGACAAGTGTTTGCGACGAATAGGTGTCAGCTCTTCGACAACGCCTTTCATCATAATTATGATGAACAAGAATGGGTCAAAAGTGAGATTGCACCGGAAAAAACATCCTTTTGTCATTATAGCTAAAAAACATCGTCGCAAGAACGAAAAATAATTGTCGAAAGATGTGTCAATATTTAGTAGTGGGTGGAGATTAGCAGCAACAGTAGCATAGTGTGATCATGTGCCCTCATGCATAATTAGGTCCGTATGAAAAAAATTCATATTGGAAGTGTAATGATATCAGGGTGAGTTATTCTTAACATTAGGGTTTGAAGGGTTGATGTCTTTTTCACCCCGCTTTAATTCACTTATTTTGTAGCAATTCCATCTATTATATACCTCAGTGAAAAAACACGTAATTCAAACATGTATGTATCTCCTTGTTCATTTTTTGGTTTGGTTGTTGAGAATCATTGAATCCACTTGATTGTCGTTTGGCAAGTTGAGTATCTATTTTTCATGCATAGGAGAAAGAAATGTGTTTGAGCATGCATAGTAGGACATATATATTTTCCATGTAAGCACATAGTGTACAAGATCTAGCCTTATATTATCATGTTTATAATTGGTCCATTGGTTGAGTAATATTGGTGTAAGGCATTTATAATGGACCTCTTGTAGTCAATGGTGTAAGCCCTATGTGTACTTGCATATCATTGGCATGGTGGTTGAATTGTTTTCTGGTTGTCATGCATAGAAGAATCATACATCAGCCATATGTGTTTATTGCAACCATGTATGTAATTTCTTATCATTTGGAAAGTTTCTTATGTACTTATTTGGTTGAACCATGCATTTGGACATTGAGTTGATTGTCCTAGGGATGCTTACTAGAGAGAGTCATGAGTCTTGGCATGTATCTATTTCAGCCTTGTTCTATCCTTTATGAAGCCATGTACTCTCATTATAAATTCCCTCTAACTCATTGTATATCATTTGGTCATGATGTGTATGGAGTCCTTGGTCCATGAGGAGTAGCCTCTTGCAAGTGGCAAGTGCACAAAGGCGGCAAAAGAGTGTTTGTACAACAACATGAAGAAGTTGTTGATATCCCCTAGAACATGTTCAAGTAGAGATTAACATGAAAAAGTGCATGGTCCTAGCCAGAGACATGTTGGTTTCATGTTGACAGCTATTTTCTTTGCAAATGTTGGTATCTGATTCAATTTCCTCAACAAACCAATTTGTGTCAACCTTCCTTATTGATAATGTGGTGTATTCAGTAGTGTCAGCATGGTGTTTTCAAAGAGATTAGACCACCCTTTTCCATTGATGTCAAAGGGGAAGAGTGATGCAACCACTAGTGCGAGAGTGAAGAACTGACAATTAGAAGTGAAAAATATCAGTTTGGGTGCATGGTTGAAGGTTCCATCAATACCAAAGTGGGAGATTGTTGGTAGCATGGTGTTGGCATTGACGTCAACCCTAGGGATTTAATCAGCTAATTGAGGATTGGAATTGATGTCAGCATGATATGTGCTAATGGTTAGGTGTGTTGTAGAGGTTTGCTGAGAGGTTGTTATGAAAGCAGCTCACAAAAAGATAGAACAGATAGATCAACGCCTTAGAATTCAACCTCTTTGAGGGGGCAACCTCCTTTACATTACACAAATGAATGATTCTTTGATGATTCAAATGACAAAACCTCCTTTCTATATATAGGAGTCTAAAGAGTCACAATACAACCCAGCCGACCTAATAATAATAATATAACGGCACAAAAATAACAATAGAGAGATTTTATGGGGCACAGTAATAACAATATGGGGACAATAGGGGCACAACAATATTAATAAGGGATACAACTACAATAGTAATGGGGTAATCACTAGTATTATAGGGACCTAACATGCCCCTCTCCTTCAAAAAAGTGTTGTCCTCAACGCTTGAGTAGTTCTGGATGCTTCTGTATAAAATTCTCATTCTCCCATGTGGAATCTTTAGCAGATAAGTTCTTCCACTTGATGAGATACTCCGAAATTTATCGATTTTGTAGCTGTCGAGTTCTTGTTTCTGTGACTGCTTCTGGTTCCAATATAATTTTTCCTTCCTCATCAAGTTCTGGCAATATTGTTTGAACTGGGAGCTTGTCGCCTATAACCTTCTTTAAACATGAAACATGGAAAACTGGGTGCACTCAAGAAGCTGCAGGAAGCTCCAATTTGTATTCCATAGTACCAATCTTTTGCAACACCTTGTACTAATACTTTGGTGATAATTTATTATCCTTCTTAGCTTGCTTGAGGGACATTTGTTTATATGGTTGTAGCCGTAGGAATACCCAATCACCTACATCAAAACTTCTTTCGTTGTGATGTTGATATGCCTATTGTTTCATTCTATTCTGCGCCAACACGAGGTTGTCCTTTAAGAGTTGGAGGACTTGTTGTTGATGCTCGATGTGATGTTCCACTGCTTGAACCTTAGAATTTTCTCTTAAATATGATGTGATGGATGGTGGCCGATATCCATAAAGTGCCATAAATGGGGTCATTTTTGTTGTTGTATGGAATGAAGTGTTATACCACCATTCAGCGAGAGGCAACCATTTGACCCATTGTGTCTGTTTATCATATACAAAGCAACAAAGATATCCTTCCAAACATTTGTTTACTATCTCAGTTTGCCCATCAGATTGAGGATGATAAGATGAGATATGAGCTAACTGAATACCATGACAAGAAAATAATTCTGTCCAAAAATTTCCAGTGAGGATCTTTGTCACTTACAATAATCTTTGGGTTTCCATGTAGGTTTTGAATTGTTTCCATAAATGCAGTAGAAACTATACTGGCTTTAAATGGATGTGATAATGTCCAAAAGTGTGCATACTTGGTAAGTCTGTCAACTACCACCATGATGACACTCTTTCCCTCAGACTTGGGTAAACCTGTGATAAAATCCATTGAAACCTCCTCCCAACATTGGCTTGGAATGGATAAAGGTTGTAATAGACCCAGAGTCTTAATTGTTTCAACTTTATTTTTTTGGCAAACCAAACATTCCGCCACAAACTTTTGAATATCCGATTTAAGGCCATCCCAAAAAAATTCCTTCTTAACCCTGTGGTAAGTTTTTAAAAATCCTGAGTGCCCTCCTAAGGGAGAAGTGTGCAATTCCATAAGAATCTTTTGTTTGAGTTGGGAATTCTTACAGAGGTATAAGCAATCTTTTTACTATAACGAATCATTTTGCTAGCTACATGTATTATATGTACTAGAATCTTGTTGTAACTTTCGAATAAGTGCCCACATTTCTTCATCATTCTTCCATTCCTCCCTTGCTTTGTTTATCCAATCTGGTTGGATAATAGAAATGGCGCACAACAATGCTTCCACATCCTCATCCTTTCTTGAGAGTGCATCTGCCACCACATTTTGCTTCCCTTTTTTGTAGATGATTTCAAAGTCATAACCCAACATCTTTGTGACCCACTTTTGTTGCTCTTCAGAGGATAATTTTTGTTCTAAAAAGTATTTAAGGCTATCATGATCCGTTTTTATCTTGAAGTGTCTTCCCATTAGGTAGGGTCACCATTTATTAAGTGCATGTAGTATTGCCAACATTTCCTTCTCATAAATAGCTTTGTGTAAAAACTTTCGCTTGATTGGACGACTTTCAAAAGCAATGGGTCTTTCATCTTGCATTAAAATAGCACCAATTCCATTTCCTGAAGCATCACATTCCACAATAAAGGTTTTTGTGAAGTCTGGTGTAGCTAAGACCGGTGCTTGGCACATTGCCTCTTTAAGATGTTCGAAGGCCTTTGTTGCTTCTGGAGTCCATGAAAATGCATCTTTCTTCAATAATGTTGTTAGAGGTGCTGCTATTCTCCCATAATTCTTAACAAACTTGCGATAATACCCTGTCAACTCGAGAAATCCTCGCAGATGCTTTATGGATGTGGGGATTTTCCATTCCTTAATGGCTTTAATTTTGCTAGGGTCTACCTTAACTCCTTCATGAGATACAATATGACCCAGATATTCCACCTCTTGTACTCCAAAGAAACATTTGGATCTTTTTGCATATAATTTTTTCTCCTCCAATAGTTGTAGCACCCTGTCAACATGTTCAACATGATCCTTCCAAGACTTGTTGTAGATTAGTATATCATCAAAAAATACTAACACAAATTTTCTAAGGAAGGGTTTGAAAATGGAATTCATCAAACCTTGAAATGTAGAAGGTGCATTGGTAAGGCCAAAAGGCATGACCAAAAATTCATAATGACCCTCATGAGTTCTAAATGTTGTTTTCGGAATGTCTTCAGTCTTCATTCTGATTTGATGATATCCTGAACGAAAGTCCAACTTGATGAAGTAAATTAATCCATGCAATTCATCTAGTAATTCATCAATGACAGGAATGGGAAACTTATCTTTAATAGTGAGCTTGTTTAGCTCCCTATAATCCGGACACATGCACCATGATCCATCCTTCTTGTGCACCAATACTAGTGGAGTAGAGAAAGAACTTTGACTAGGTTGAATTATACCCGCCTCTAGCATTTCTGCAACCATACGTTCAATTTCACTCTTTTGGGCATAGGGATATCTATACGGCCTGATGTTTGGAGGAACACTTCCTGGAATCAAATGAATAGCATGATCATGATCACGAATAGGTGGGAGACATTTGGGAGTCTCAAATACCTTGGAATGATTGTCCAAGACTTTTTGGAGATCTGGAGAAATAGATGATTTCGATGTGGAAACATCTAGCGAACATAATTGTGCAATTACACCTCTTTTTTCCCTTTTTAGAAGCTTTTTCATACCGTTAGAGCTGATTATCTTTCCTGGTTTCCCCGCAATACCCCTTAATTCAACTTCTTTTCCTTCTGCAGAAAATTTCATGAAAAGTTCTTGAAAATTAAAAGCTATTGTACCCAAGGATTGTAGCCATTGGACTCCTAGTACAACATCAGCACCTCCCATTGGAATGGAAAGCATTGGGCTAGTCAATGCATATTCTCCCATGGATAGCTTGATATTATGGCACTTTCCATAGCAATTTATCGTTCCTCCATTTGCAACCATCACTTGACACTCTGGTGCTGGATATAGGAGGCAATTCAATTTTTTTGCTATCCTATAATGAATAAAATTGTGGGTACTTCCTGAATCAATCAACACTATTACCTTTTTCTTCTTGATTTGTCCTTCTATCTTGATGGTTTGAGGAGTGGTAATTCCCGCCAATGCATTACAAGATATGGTCAGATTCATTTCTTCTTTATCTAGGCTTTATTCCTGGAGTATATCCTCTTCTTTTGACCTTTCTTGCTCCTTTTCTTCTTCCTCTTCACAATCTATGTAGAATAATTTCTTCTCAGCACACTTATGACCTTTAGTGTATTTGCTATCACAACTGTAACAAAGCCCTTTTGCTCTTTTTTCTTCCAATTGTTGTGGTGTCAACCTTATAGGTTGTGGAAGGCTAGGGGCAACAACACTTCCATCTTTATAGTTGTGAGTGGTATGCTTCCTAGTTGCCATAATTTTGCTTTCCATTTTTCTTGCTAACCTGAATACCTTCTCTAATGAATCAGGTTCCCAAAGGTGAACATCATGTTGGATATTATCCTTTAAAGTCCCTATGAACACATCAATCCTATGCTCCTCTGGAATATTTTTTACCCTTATGTTCAATCTTTGAACTCCTCAATGTGCTCCACTATTGAACCCTTTTGTTTGAGACTTATCAATTGGCTAAAAAAAGTGTTGCTTTTTGTATCCTCATAATGTGCTGTCAATTCTTCCGTAAAAATTGCCCAAGTGATGATTTGTTTACGAGAGCAAAGCCATTGATACTATACAAACTGATTTGGTTCCAAATATAAAGTTGCAATACGTACCTTTTGTGTGTTTTGAAGATTATTGAGATCGAAAAATTGCTCCCTCTGTAATATCCATGTTGCGGGATCCTTGCCATCAAACTTCCTCATATCGATTTTTGGAATATGATGGGTCTTCGATCCAACATTAGAGTCTATGAAATCATGATTAACATTTCTTTTGTTCTCATCATGAGTTTGATTTACTAACTTTTCACCATTAGTAAGTATTTCTTGTAGAAAATTTGTCAAATATGTCTTCAAATCTGCCAGGCCTGTCTTCAAATCTATCTTCAAATCGTCCATCTTAGCTTCCACGTCATTCATATTAGCTTCTACATCTTTCTTTAAACCATCCATCTTAGATTCGGTTACTTTTTGTGCAAGTGACATTTTTTGCAATTGGTCTCGTAATTTTGATATATCATGTTGCATTTCTTCCTCTTCTTCAGAAGTCATGCTAGAGCTTTCAGGTTTCTTACTAGGTGTTTGCATTTTCTTTCCTCAGGGCATCAGTTACCAATAATAATGCTCTACTATGCCCTTTGAATTCCTTCAACATAATTTTTCAAACCAAGCTTAAGCAAAAATTTAAAAAAATCTACACACCTTTTTTCACTTTGTAGGAGCTCGATATTGCCTCTGATGTATCTCTATAATTTTTAATCATCCAGTTCTGAAATTGCAACCTGCAGTAGCCCTCTGTGTTCTCTTTCCAATGCCACCAGTCTGATCGAATTTAGATTCTCCAAGGCAGAGTTATGCACAATCTCCCAAGATGACCTGATTATAGACCTTTTTAGAAGAGCGAACTTGTAGGAACAAGTGTCACGTGTCACTGTTTCAACCTTAGGATCTGAAAAAATATACACAGGAAACTACAGTTCGTCCTCTTTCTGTAACTTCTTACAAAATTGCAATCTGATGCTCAAAACAAAAGTTATGACTATTTTCCCCAGGTCGCCTGTTTGGAATGTAATTCGGGAGTCTACAAAAATGCCAACTTCCTCAGATCATATCTCCGCAAATATAGTACGAAAAGCTCTGAAATTAGGACCTACGGTTCATAACGCTTTTTTCCAAATGGTTTTTTTTTAAGCATCTGAAACGTCGCAGAAAAAAGTTATAGCGCAAATTCCACGATGACCTGTTTGGAGCAGCGAAACCCTAGAATTCAAAGCTCTGATACCAAATGTTATGAAACCAGCTCACAAAAAGATAGAAAAGATAGATCAACGCCTTAGAATTAAGCCTCTTCGAGGGGGCAACCTCCTTTAAATTACACAAATGAATGATTCTTTGATGATTCAAATGACAAAACCTCCTTTCTATATATAGGAGTCTAAGGAGTCACAATATAACCCAGCCGACCTAACAATAATAATATAAAGGCACAAAAATAACAATAGAGGGATTCTATGGGGCACATTAATAACAATATGGGGACAATAGGGGCACAACAATATTAATAAGGGATACAACTACAATAGTAATGGGGTAATCACTAGTATTATAGGGACCTAACAGAGGTTGTGCATGTTAATTTTACAATGTTCTATGTTATAACAATCACTTAAACAATTTCTTCTTCCTATAGCATTCACTTTTTCAATTTATTTTCAATCACCCAATAACAGTAAGTAATTACAAATAGAACATTAAACAATATTCCTAATATAAGACAACCAAGATCAATGAGACAAAGATATTTAGGTTAAAGACCAGGGAAAAACCCTACAAGGGGGAACCTAACCAGATTCTTACTCTATTAAATAATCAATTGTTTAACAAATAGTACATCCATCAACAAGACAAAGGTCCAAAACTTTGGCTATCCAAGTCAACAATCCAATAACTAACTAATGATGAGACATAAGGTCTATTCTAGTCAAAGTACCAGTCCTACAATTTTCAGCCTTGTGCGAGTATAGTCAACGACAACCCTAACCAGTCAAAGTCAATGGTCAACTAACTTTAAAAAGTTCGGTATGATCAACAATGAATTCAGCCTTGCTTTCTTGGTAAAAACCATTCAAAACAATATCATAATCTTGGTCAAAGAAGAGATCAAATCTGCAGTCAACCTCAACTCAATATGCCCAGAAAATCTCAGGCCATATCTCAGTCAATGCGGCCTCCCAAAAATAGATCAAAATTCAATCAAACCAAGTCAAAGTAGCCCAAGTCAATGTTGGTCAAAGAATGCCCAAAATAGAAATCCAATGTTGGTTAACAGAACTTCTCTCTCTCTCCTTCGCACGTGAAAACTTGGCCCTGTAATTTCAGAAGTGTCAAACCATTGAATGAATGATGTAATGTGTGGAATGGTCTCCAATTAAGATCAACAAACTTGTATTTATATGGGTGTTAGGAGGTCGAATTTCTCTCTCTAGGCTAATGTGAAAAAATCATGTTGACTTGGACCAACATTAATAATAATATTTTTCCATGTGCAAATTTGATTTTTCCCAAGTGGAAGGGGGGTCTCTTAGGGTTTTTTGGGCTTCACCAATGGGGAAATTTCTCCCTCAATTGTCAATTTTCAACAGTAAAAGTCCTAGAGGTGCCTAGAAAGATGGTGGTGAAGTTAGAAGAAAGTGGCAAAAAATATGGGCAAAGAAGCTTTGATTTCCCTTAGTTTAGAGTAGTGACATGGTCTCTCAACTGCCATAAAGCGACACTGAGGCAGCAGTGCGGTCTGCTAGTGTTGTGAATGTAGATTTTGTTACAGTGTGCTAGTTTAGTGAAAGAGGTACTGTCCTCTAGGTGAAAAACAAAATACCTCGGGTATTTACCAATGAATTTTCCCAAGGTTTTTCCTCAGAATAGGTTTGATCCTCTAGATGATGTCAACATAATTACTCTTTAAGTGGTTTTTTAGTGGAATTGATATGGTCTCCATAATTATGCATTGATCTGGCTATGGCAGTTAGCTGTTTATTGGGTCGACTTATTGGTTAAGATCCTAGTTTAATATGTCTTGTGTTGTATTGGCCTAGAGTTTATATCATGTGGGATTAAGTGTGTATGAAGTATGTGTTAAGAGTTGTGTGTAGAAGAAAGTATAGAGTGTATGTACAATGATACCTATGTGTATGTCTCCCTGAATTAGACCAGAGAGCGATGGAGTGAGATTGAGGTGGTATGTTGAAGAAAATATAGTGATGCTTAGCTAGATCGTGTGTTTATGGTGTCGTAGAGTGCATATGACAGAGAAGTATTGTGATGAAGGTAAAGAGGTTCGTTCTAGGAATAGTATGCAAAGATTGATCTAAACCAAAGATATGATAGTGTGTTGGTGTAACTGGATTATTGGATCATGAAAAAGCATACCAGTACACATGACAATGTGCATAGATCAATGGCAAAGGAAAAGTCTCATAGTAGTTGTTGTGTTAAAAAAAAAAAAAACATGTTTGTTCTTGTAGGGGATCCTAGCTAAGTGTCATTTGTTGTAACAAAGAGGTTATATGGTTGTAGCATTGATGTATGTGTCGTATGGTTGAGTGCGACTCATTGTAATGATGTCAAATCCATGCTCATTGGGTATTGTATTCCGTTATAGCAATGTATGTGTGCTTCCTTGTTATGTTGGTGTATTATTTTACAAGTTTTATGTCGATGGTTTGATGAGAGGCGTTTATCAGCTGATGTATGAGTAAAATTATATGTATTGTGTGGCTAGTTGAGTTGCTAAGGTTGGAGAAAATATTGATTGTGAGAGGATGGTTGTATTACAGAGGTTGTATTCAGTTGATGAGCTTAGAGTTTATGTGGGTCTAGTATGAAAATGGGATGAAATGTGGCCTATGATATTTGTATTAAGTCAGGTGGACGATACTATGAAATATTGTAAACGTGGTCCACAAGAACTTGAAATTTGGGACCTTCAGTGGGTGAGTGGTGACCTGCTAGCAAGTGGTGCCATGTTGATTCAAGGTGTAGTAGCATTCTTCAAGTAGTTTCCTGAGAACTTGGTAGTAGTGACTTCCTTCCAATGGTGGCTGGAAAATTATTGGGTGTTGAGGTATCCAATGAGTAGTGACCCGCGCAGTTGAGGGAGTGGTGGCTTCTGACAGGCGGTGGCCTACAAAGTTTAGGAAGTGGTGGCTTCCATCAGATAATGGCTTGGAATGAGTAGTTTCTTTCTTATTATAAAGTTGTAGCTTTCACACTGGTGGTGGCCAGTGCATATATAAAAGAATATTTTCAATAATAAGAAGAAGAGCAAAGCAGAAGCAAATGGTGGATTTTCTCCTAAAAGGGTTTCCACCTTACATACAGTAATCCTATGTGCATTGTTGATTTTTTTGTCCTATGGTTTAGGTGTTGATTCTCTCATGGTTATGATCTGATAATTCATTAATGTGTTATTAGTTAACTGATGCAAGATTCAAGTAATTGTTAGAGAAGGGAAAAAAGTTGGTAAAAGATGATTATTCACCCCTCCATATGATACTAATTCACCTGTATGATATTGATTCACCCCTCCTCTCAAGAATTTCAAGATTCCAACATTTATATCAAAGTGGGGCTTTTGAGTGCATCTTGACCGCTAGAAACCAGATCTGGGAAATTTTGGATTTTTTTTTCAAATGGAATGGTAGGGAGTCTCTCTGTTAATTGCTACGAACTTCAAGATATGGACAAAACAAGTTAAACTAGAAGTTTTAGGTTATGGATATGACATTGGGACTTTAGCTTGTAAAGGATATAGCACAAACCCTTCCCCACCGAAGGTGATGCAGTAGAATTGTTAAATTGGAAACTAGGGCCAAAATCCATGTGGGTCAGCTTATTTATGGCAACTGATATTTTTATTGGATCCCTCTCGTCGAGAGGTGTAGGATTGATCCAAAGATCATCCGATTCTGATATGTATTTATGGAGATATGAATTTATTTAGATTATGGTTTTATTATCTAGCCGACCAGCTCTTACATAGGCTCAAGAAGCCCAAACATCATGACTATTCATCATATATGTTTTAGTATAAATATAGAGGACTTGAAGTCATTTCAATACACATTCTTGATGTGATCTCCTCTCCACGTCTTGGGTTTTTGGAGAAGGAGAGTCACAAAAAGGAATACGTTGACCTAGTTTGATGATGCCCTAAATCCAACGCAGTCATAACCTTATACGCTGTTCATGGTGAAGCCGCAGATGGAAGGAGCCCTACCACAGCTATACGCAAGGCATAAAGACTCCTATACATAGAATGACATATACGCAGCCATATATATATATATATATATATATATATATATATATATATATATATATATATATATATATATATATATATATATATATATATATGCATAGATGGAGATATGTATACACGCAGACTTGGAGACATGTATACGTTGTTATGTATACGCAGGCCCTAATACAGTTGTCATGTATCACTATAATACGCAGGCCTTAATACGCATAGTAGTTGTCATGTATCACTGTAATGCACAGGCCCTAATACGCATAGCAGCTGTCATACGCAGGTATAGAGCCGCAGGCATATATATATTCGCACTGCATGGAGGTCACATAGAGAGGAGCCGTTGTAATATTAACACGCAGTCAATGAAGGTCACATATACACTATATATAATGAGGAGCTAATACGCTGTCAATGAATCCATAGATACACCGTTCATTACGCTGTTCATTACGCAGGTCAATGAATCAATAGTTACGTTGTTCATTACGCTGGTTAATGATTCAATAGATACGCTGTTCATTACGTTGGTCAATGGAAACATGTATATGCTTACACGAGAAACAGAACTCGGGTTTCATCTCTGGAATCCATGTGAATCTTGGGTACAGGTATACGCTATAATGGAAGGACAGAACTCGCATAAAGGGAGGAACTGATCTCATATTTCATATGAAGATGGGTGCAGGGATCCGCTAGTATAAGAAGCAGATCTGCATTATGTTAGGGCATCACTTTGTCTGTCCTCATTATCATAGAAAATGCCGAGTCTTTGTTTTGGTTAAAAGGAAGACTCATGTGAAGAAGGTTAACCATTGTATCGAGGGTTTATGAGGGCTAGAAGAGTCCTAAGGTGCAAATCTGAAATAGGGCTGGTTCTAGGCCTAAGGAACTCAATCATTGGATAACTCCTAGCAAGCAAGGCAGAAGAAGACCTTGAAGAGAAAATCAATGTCATCTTCAGGTTGTCTGAGCAGTCCATTCTAGTAAGCAGATCTCTTTGTCTCAAGACAGCGTTGAGGAGATACCCTAGACAATGTATGAATTCGGATTGTTGTAGGTGACAACATGACTAAAGAAGGATTCTGTAGATTCTGGAACTATAGCCTAGCTGCTTTGCTAGGCTGCAAGCCATAGCAAGTAGCTAAGGCTGATATGCATATGGCTGTATAATGAAACAACAGAAGGATTATGTTGCAGCATGATGAAGCAATAGAAGGACAGCTGCATGATGGGCACATTAGCAAGGGCAGCATGATGATACGAGAATGGGGCAGCATGAACTATGGGCAGCATAGTGATGATGCATGATGCAGCATGATGGTACCTCACGGTAAGGTGCAGCAAATGGACGAGATGTAGCACTATGATAGGTGAAGGAGTCACCTTAGAGAATCAGTTGAAGCAATATGTCTTCAACTGATCTCTGCCGATATCCAAAGTCAAAGTATTGACTTCTATTGTAAATGTACTCTCTCTCTTTCTCTGCTGAACTTTGAAGAACATAAAAGAAGAATTGATCAAGGGTTTCCCCACACATTGTGGGGTTTGTCCCTGGCTAGCGCCACATCTTGTGTCCTCTTGTCTTGGCTTGTCTTCTGCAATTTATATTTATGTTCTATCTGCAGTTTACTTTAAGCTGATGTGATTGCTAATATGGAAAAGAAATTAAATAAATTTCTCTAGCATAGAACATACCTAAAATTAGCGTGGGATCAGAGCTGAGGTGAAGACAATGCCCAAGCAAGAGTGAAAGAGCTATCACCAAAGACAGTTGGGACAAGACAAAAGGATCAATGGGTTCTTCACAATTCACTTAGGGTGAAGTCGAAGCAGAGCATATTATCAGAATGGCACAGCAAAACTTTTGATGGCATACCTAAAGATCACTTCATTGGGAAGTTCGGATCTAAGGGTGAAAGGAAAGGTAAATGTCTTGGTTATGAGTTCAGCCCTTATGCGAAGGAGTGTCCAAATGGCAGAGATGCAGGTCATCAAGGACATGGCCGACTCTCAAAGGAAGCAAGGAACCCTAGGAATGGAAGTCGAAGGTTTTAAGGTGGCATTCGTCGATGGAAAGGTACATGTTTGAAAATAGATTTTTAAAAGATGCTTTTGAGTTTAGGGTTGTATTAAGTTACAGGAAGTCCATTGACACATAGCACCGGAGGTCTGTGAGTCAGATGGTGACAGGGAAGCCTGAATTCAAAAGGAGCATGAAGGTACATGTCTGAGATGTACCGAAGGAAAATCTTATAAGGGGACCATCCCCCTCATGCCACAGGTCCACAGGTTTGGAACAACTCAAGGAGTAGATCGAAAATCTCATGCATGCAGGTGATAGAAAGCCCTCTATGGCTTGAAGCAAGACACCCCGAGCATAGTATGAGAGGATCAACAACTGTCTAATGAAGCTGAGATTCACTAGGAGTGAAATCGATCCAAACCATCCGAAGGTTGTGGATGACAGACCTCTCATACCGACACCTATGTCTGATAGGTGCAGACCCTCTCATTTGTAGAAGACAGAGGGAGTTGGATTCCGAATGTGGAAAGATAAACTGCTAGCCTATGACTACCTCAAGGATCTTAACTTTCAGAAGTTATATGGTAGTGATGTCGGACCAGATTTGGGAAATGCCTCTGAGTTTCAAAAACTCATTTGCGTTGATGTTCTTGGTGAACCTCCGTCTGAACATATGTTTTGCAGTTAGCATTGTGAGCTCATATTTGGTTGAGCCTCACTAGATTGGTGCCAAGAATCTTCTGAGATGTCTTCAGGACACAATCTCTCATGGATTGAGATACACTGCCGGAAATATGAAACTGCATGATTATTCGAATGCTGATTAGGTAGGTAGTGTGGAGGATCACTGGAGCACTTCTTAGTGCTGTTTCTCTTTGGATTATGCTTCGATATAATGGATGAGCAAGAAGCAGAAGTCGGTTGCCATAAGCACCGCCGAGATCAGATACATATCTACGAGTATGATCTCGTATGAAGCTACCTGGTTGGGGAAGCTCTTTAGTGAGCTGTTTGTACACGTGATGAATACCACTGAGATTCTCTGTAACAACCAGAGGTGGGATTCGTTTATCGAGGAATCTTGTATTCAACAATTGCTCCAGCAAATAGACATCAGATACTACCTTATCTAGTATATGGTAAGTCAATGAGCAAGGAGGCTCCATCGCACTGAGATGATGTATAGGTTGCTAAAGCCCCGGGGGAAAGATCAAATCTATGATTTTCCCGAATGACTTAGAGTCGTCAAGAGACACTTGTACAAGGGTCCTGCATATTGCATACATTGAGATCTGAGAGCTCTAGAGGCTTGCAGTTCTTACTGGAGCAACGTACGACCACAGGGTGACTCACCCTCCCCTGGTGGTGCGCACTGGGACAAGATGATTCACTCTCTTGTGAGACAAGATGATTCACTCTCTTGTGAGACAAGATGATTCGCTCTCTTGTGGAACAGGATGATTCGCTCTCCTGTGTAGCAGGATGATTAGTTCTCCTGTGAGGCCTAGATTGATGTGTTCTCCATGGCGATTGTAGCAAGATTGATGTGTTCTCCTGTGAGGCATGGATTGATGTGTTCTCCACGGCGATTGTAGCAGGATTGATGTGTTCTCCTGTGAGGCCTGGATTGATGTGTTCTCCATGGCGATTGTAGCAAGATTGATGTGTTCTCCTGTGAGGCCTGGATTGATGTGTTCTCCATGGCAATTGTAGCAGGATTGATGTGTTCTCTTGTGAGGCCTGGATTGATGTGTTCTCCATGACAATTGTAGCAGGATTGATGTGTTCTCTTGTGAGGACGGGATTGATGTGTTCTCCATGGCGATTGTAGCAGGATTGATGTGTTCTCCTGTGAGGACAGGATTGATTAAGTTCTCCTGTCGAGGCATCCTACCCATGCAGTCTGGGACTCATGGGAAGTACCTCTCATCTGATCAATGAGCAGGGAAATGAAGTTAGGGACCATAGTAGTACCGATGGACGCATCGCTGTATCTACTATGCTCCCTACGCTAGGATGACCTCCATTGATCTGGGATCAATGATACTGGTCTGGGACCAGTGGTAGGAGTTGTACCATACTATGACGCTTACTTCAGGTCGGTTGAGACTGGTCTGGGACCAGTGGTACATACTCTGAGACTAACTTCATGTCAGTGCAATATTGGTCTAGGACCAGTGAGAGTGGTACATACTATGATGCTGACTTCGGGTCAACTGAGACTGGTTTGGGACCAGGGGTACACTCTCTAAGACTACAATACTGGTCTGGGACAAGTGGTAGGATTTGTACCATACTATGATGCTAACTTCGGGTTGGTTAAGACTGGTCTGGGACTAGTGGTACATACTCTGAGACTGACTTCGTGTCAATGTAAGATTGGTCTAGGACCAGTGAGAGTGGTACAGACTATGACGTTGACTTCGGGTTGGTTGAGACTAGTCTGGAACCAATGGTACACTTTCTGAGCCTACGATATTGGTCTGGGACCAGTGGTAGGAGTAGTACCCACTATGACGCTGACTTTGGGTCGGTTGAGACTGGTCTAGGACCAGTGGTACGCACTCTAAGATTGACTTCGGGTCAGTGGAGAATGGTATGAGACATTCTCGATCAATTCTTCTTCTTCATAGTTCCGCAGAGCAGAGCAGAACTAGCAGAGCAGAGCAAAGCCAGCAGAGCTGAGCAAAGCAAAGCAAAGCTAACAGAGCCAACAGAGTTGAGCAAGGCTGAGCAGAGCATAGCAGAGATAGCAGAGCTGAGCAAAGTTGGGCAGAGCAGTGCAGGGCACTGATGGTAGAGATAGTACAGTCGGACTTATGGATCACCGGATGGAGTTCTCCCTAGTTGAGAGGGAGTGTTAAATTGGCAACTAGGGCCAAACTCCATGTGGGTCAGCTTATTTATGGCAACTGATATTTTTATTGGATCCCTCTCGTCGAGAGGTGTAGGATTGATCCAAAGATCATCCGATTCCGATATGTATTTATGGAGATATGAATTTATTTAGATTATGGTTTTATTATCTAGCCGACCAGCTCTTACGTAGGCTCAAGAAGCCCAAACGTCATGACTATTCATCATATATGTTTTAGTATAAATATAGAGGACTTGAAGTCATTTCAATACACATTCTTGATGTGATCTCCTCTCCACGTCTTGGGTTTTTGGAGAAGGAGAGTCACAAAAAGGAATACGTTGACCTAGTTTGATGATGCCCTAAATCCAACGCAGTCATAACCTTATACGTTGTTCATGGTGAAGTCGCAGATGGAAGGAGCCCTACCACAAGTATACGCAAGGCATAGAGACTCCTATACACAGGATGACATATACGCAGCCATATATATAATATATGCATAGATGGAGATATGTATACATGCAGACTTGGAGACATGTATACGCAGGCCCTAATACAGTTGTCATGTATCATTGTAATACGCATAGTAGCTGTCATGTATCACTGCAATGCGCAGGCCCTAATACGCATAGCAGCTATCATACGCAGGTATAGATCCGCAAGCATATATATATTCGCACTGCATGGAGGTCACATAGAGAGGAGTCGTTGTAATATTAACATGCAGTCAATGAAGATCACATATATGCTATATATAATGAGGAGCTAATACACTGGTCAATGAATCCATAGATACGTTGTTCATTACACTGGTCAATGAATCAATAGTTACGTTGTTCATTACGCTGGTCAATGATTCAATAGATACGTTGTTCATTACGCTGGTCAATGGAAACATGTATACGCTTACACGAGGAACAGAACTCGGGTTTCATCTCTGGAATCCACGTGAATCTTGGGTACAGGTATACGCTATAATGGAAGGATAGAACTCGCATAAAGGGAGGAACTGATCTCATATTTCGTATGAAGATGGGTGCAGGGATCCGCTAGTATAAGAAGCAGATCCACATTATGTTAGGGCATCACTTTGTCTGTCTTCATTATCATAGAAAATGCCTGGTCTTGGTTTTGGTTAAAAGGAAGACTCATGTGAAGAAGGTTAACCATTGTATCGAGGGTTTATGAGGGCTAGAAGAGTCCTAAGGCACAAATCTGAAATAGGGCTGGTTCTAGGCCTAAGGAACTCAATCATTGGATAGCTCCCAGCAAGCAAGGCAAAAGAAGACCTTGAAGAGCAAATCAATGTCATCTTCAGGTTGTCTGAGCAGTCCATTCTAGTAAGCAAATCTCTTTGTCTCAAGACAGCGTTGAGGAGATACCCTAGACAATGTATGAATTCAGATTGTTGTAGGTGACAGCATGACTAAAGAAGGATTATGTAGATTCTGGAACTATAGCCTAGCTACTTTGCTAGGCTGGAAGCCATAGCAAGTAGCTAAGGATGATATGCATATAGCTGTATAATGAAACAACAGAAGGACTATGTTGCAGCATGATGAAGCAATAGAAGGACAGCTGCATGATAGGCACATTAGCAAGGGTAGTATGATGATACGAGAATGGGGCAGCATAGTGATGATGCATGATGCAACATGATGGTACCTCACAGTAAGGTGCAGCAAATGGACGAGATGCAGCACTATGATAGGTGAAGGAGTCACCTTAGAGAATCAGTTGAAGCAATATGTATTCAATTGATCTCTGCCGATATCCAAAGTCAAAGTATTGACTTCTATTGTAAATGTACTCTCTCTCTTTCTCTGTTGAACTTTGAAGAACATAAAATAAGAATTGATCAAGGGTTTCCCCACACATTGTGGGGTTTGTCCCTGGCTAGCGCCACATCTTGTGTCCTCTTGTCTTGGCTTGTCTTCTGCGATTTATATTTATGTTCTATCTGCAGTTTACTTTAAGCTGATGTGATTGCTAATATGGAAAAGAAATTAAATAAATTGCTCTAGCATAGAACATACCTAAAATTAACAAGAATGCACAAGCTATGTGTGTGATCTATGAACATCTCCATAATGTATATCTAGAGAAGATAGTAGACCTGAAATCAGCCAAGGAGATTTGGGACAGATTTCAGATTTTGTATGGAGAAGACAACAACAATAGTAGCAATGGAGAGCAAGAGAAAAAGAAAAATAAATAAAAAGAAAGGCCCTCATAAGAAAGAAACACAACCAAAGGAATCTCATCTCCCTAGTGCAAATGATGCAACTGATCATCAAGAAGACAAATCAGAAAATGAAGGCTCAGTAGAACCTAGCGTGCTCCAATGAAGAAAATCTAAAAGTATAAATAAAGATGAATTATTTTTGTGTTATGTTTTAGACAGATCTGATGATAGCCATGTTGAGATTCCTAGTGGAGAGGAGAATGATGTTAAGCTCCTTAAAGTTAAATATGAGTACGGCTAATTTTGTATTCATAAAATAACAGTTGCTTGTAAATATCAAGAAAATATTTTGCATATTTTTTATGAGAAGGGAAATGAGTTGAGAGAATAAGTCCCTAGTCTAAATATCCAATTGTAGTAGGATAGAAGGGTTGAAGAGGTTATGAGCAGCTAGAAAAAAGAGAAGGAGGGTTGAATTGAAAACCTTGAGGCTGAAGTGGTCTCTATGAGGAACCAGGTAGAACATCAAGACATTCAGTTGAAGCAAGTGAAAAGCACCAATGCCTTGGACAGTTTTCTTGGCATCCAATGATATCCCATGTACAGATCTGATATTAGTTTTCATAAACAACAGTCTAGTACATAGGCTCATGCCAACAATAATTCAAATCCAAATAAGCCTGTAGTAGAAAAAGGCACCATCAAGAGAAACAAGAAAGGTAGCAAGCAACAAATCAACCAACAATCAAGAAAAGAATCTCATGGAGCACCCTTGTCAAGAAGATCATTTTCTCCTATGGTTAACGTTGGCATATTTCAAAGGAGTCAAAATCATTTTTCTCCTTCAATGGATGATGTAGAGTGCTACATCTTCCAAAATTGTGGACATGTTGAAACCACCTATAGAAGTAGAGTGTTTAGATCTAATCAACAGAGTAGGAAATAATATGAGAAGCTAAGGAGGTCTTCAGCCATCAAGTCTACTAGTTCTTTCATGGATTTTGTATCACATGTAACATGTTTTTCCATAAGGAAATTGATTGCATATCTAGTCCACATAATAGTCACACATTTTATGGGAGACAGAAATCTGACATGTTGAGCAAAAGATTTGACCCTCTAGCCTCATATCTCAATAGTGTGAGATGATATGCATGTCACAATTTTAGTCACATGGATTGAGATTGCATGATATCCAGTTCCTCAAGGCAGATTTGACAAAAGGAGCAATTGAAACAAAATAGGTCTAGCAAAAAACAAGATGAGAATGTGCATGCAAAGAAGCAACCTACTACAGTGTGGAAGAAGGAGGAGAAACAAATGAGATTTGGCAGGGTTGTATGTACCTTTGAAGATGATGACAGATGGTAGATAGATAGTGGTTTTTTTCATCATATGTTAAGGGACAAGCTCAGTTTCCTCTCCTTAAGGAAGACCAAAGATGCCCATGTCATTCTTGTAGATAATATGCTTTCTAAGGTATTCGACAAAGGAAAGGTCGGTCTTGGTGATGAAAAGACTAAGCCAGCCGATGTGTTACTAGTTGAAGGGTTGAAGCACAATATCTTGAGCATGATTCAAATGGTTGATGGATACAAGGAAGTGATCTTCAACTTCAAAGGATGATGCATCAGAAAATAAATGTCAAAGATGGTATTTGCAAGAGGAATCAGGACCCTAGACAATGTGTATGTGTTGAAGGGAAGAGTGAGAAGAAGCAAGAGATTGAGGAAAATATATTCCCCTTCAAATTCTGAGTAGGAGAATCTAGTCCCCACTACATTCCTTTATTACTTGGCAGATCCATTATCAAGAAAGATTGTAGAAGTTTGTGTGAGGTTTGCATGGTCTTAGGGGGAGTGTTGGCAACAATATTGTAGCATGATAAATTGATAGAGATTAGCAGTAGAATTAGCATAGTGTGATATTGTGCCCTCATGCATAATTAGGTCTGCATGATAAGCATGCCTTTTGTAGGTATAATGCAATCAGGGCGAGTTATGCTTGGCATTAGGGTTTCAAGGGTTGATGTCTTTTTCACCTTTCGTTCACTCACTTATTTTTTAGAAGTTCCATCTGTTGTATACATGAGTGTAAAAACATGTAATTTATGTCATGTATCTAGATACTCATTCATCTTTTGGTTTGGTGGTTAAGAAGCCTCGTATGCACTTGTTTTTCATTCAGAAAAATTGAGTATGTATGTTTCATGCATAAGAGAAAACAATGTGTTTGGGCATGAATAGTAGTGGACACATATTTTTTCCATGTAAGCACATAGTGTGCAAGATCTAGCCTTATATTATCATGTTTATCATTGACCCACTAGTTGAGCCGTATTGGTGTTAGGCATGCATAATGGGCCTCTTGGAGTCATTGGTGTAAGCTCTATGTGTACTTTCATATCATTGGCATGGTGGTTGGATAGTCTATTGGTTTCCATGCTTAGGAGAGTCATGCATCAGCCATATGTGTTTATTGCAGCCATGTACGTACTTGCTTATTGTTTGGCAAGATGGTTATGTACTCATTTGGTTGAGCGATGCATTTGGAGAATGAGTTACTTCTCCTAGGAATGCTTAGTAGAGAGAGTCATGGGTCTTGGCATGTATCTATTTCATCCATTTACTATCCTTTATGAATCCATGTACTCTCATTATAAATTCATTGTAACTCAATGTATATCATTTGGCCATGATGTCTATGGAGTCCTTGGTCCATGTGGAGTAGCCTCTTGCAAGTGGCACGGAGGCAAATGCAATAGAAGAGTGTTTGTACAATAGCATGAAGAATTTGTTGACATTCCCTAGCATATGTTCATGGGGATCTTAGCATGAAGAAGTGCATGGTGTTTCCTATAGACATGTTGGTTTCATGTTGGTAGTAGACTTCTCTGCAGATTTTGGAAGCTAATTCAGTTTCCTCAACAAATCAATTATTATCAACCTTTCCTATTGGTATCATCGTGATGTATTCAGTAGTGTTAACATATTGTTTTTAAAGAGATTAGACCACCCTTTTCCATTGATGTCAAATGGGGAGTGTGAGGCAACCACTAGAGTGAGAGTGAAGACCCACCAATTAAAAGTAAAGAAGAGAGTTTGGATGTGTGGCTAAAGGTTTCCATAAATCCCAAAGGTGGAGATTGTTGGTAGCATGGTATTGGAATTGATGCCAAACTTAGGGATTCAGTCAGCCAATTGAGGATTTGCATTAATGTCAACAGACTTTGTGTTGATGATCAGGTGTGTTGCAGAGGTTTTTTGAGAGATTGTACATGTCCAGGAGGTACCTGGTAAGATGGTGGTGAAAGTAGAAGCAACTTGAAGCAAGCGGTATCAAATTTGGGCAAAGAAGCTTTGATTTCCCTTACTCTATAGCAATAACACAGTCGCTTAACTGTCACTAAGCAGCATTGAGGCAGTGGGGCGATCTACTAGTGTTGTGAACACAGTGTTTGTTGCATTGTGTCAGTTCCGTGCCAGTGACACTATTTTCTAAGTGAAAAACAAAATACCTCAAGTATTTACCAATGAATTTTCCCAAGTTTTTGTCTAAGAATGGGTCGATTGATCGAATCCATAATGGTTATGTTGTTTTTATTCTTGAGATGATGTCGACACAATTAATATTTGAGTGATGTGTTATTGCATTGATCTAGTGTCCATGGTTTTGAATTGATCTAGTCGTGGTAGTTAGTTGTTGATTGGATCTTCTTGTTGGTTAAGCTCCAAGTTAAATATTCCTTGTGCTAGACTAGCCTAGAGTTTAGATCGTGTGGGATTAAGTGTGTATGATGTATGTGTTAAGAGTTGTGCACATAAGCAAGTATAGAATGTGTTCAATGCTACATGTGCATATGTCTGCCTGAGTTAGACCAAACAGTGATGGAGTATGATAGAGTTGGTATGTTGAAGTAGATCCAATGATGCTTGGCTAGATCGTGTTTTTATGGTGTTGCAGAGTGCATATGACAAACAAGTAGTGTGATGAAGGTAAAGAGGTGTTTTTTGGGTATATTCAGCAAATATCGATCTAAGCCAAAGATATGATAATGTGTTGGTGTGACTGAGGTATTAGATCATGACAGAGTAGACCAGTGTGCATGACACTGTGCAAATATCAATGGTAGAGGCAGAGCCTCAAAGTAGATGTTATGTTTAGTATGTTTGCATGTTTTTTATTGCAGGAGATCCTAGTTGAGCATGATATGTTGTAATAGAGAGGTTTATATGTTTGTAGCATTGATGTATGTGTGGTATAGCTAAGTGTGACCCATTGTAATTTTCAAAGCCATGCTCAATGGGTCTTGTATTGAGTTATAGGGTTGTATGTATGATGCCTTGTTATGTTGGTGTGTTAAGGGTTTCATATTGTTGGTATTATGTTTTCATGTTGTTCGTTTAGGGTTTGATGAGAGGTGTTTATTAGCTAATGTATGAGTAAAATTTTATGTAATGTGTGGCTATTTGATTTAATTGTTGTATGTGAGTCAGAGAGTTGACTTTCTAGGGTTTGACCATAGATTCATTGTGAGAGGTTGGTTGTATTGCACGGGCTATATTTAGTTGATGAGCTTATAGTTTGTGTGGATCCAGTATGAAAATGGGATGAAAAATGGCATACGATATTTCTATTGAGTCAGGTGGATCCGAGTATGAAATATTGTGAAACATGGTCCACAAGAGCTTGGAGGTTGGGGCCTTCAGTGGGTGAGTGGAGGCTTTCTAATTCAGGGTGTTTTGGCATCCTTTAAATAGTGGCCTAAGAACTTGGTAGTAGTGGCTTCCTTCCAGTGGTGGTTGGAAAACTATTGGGTTTTGGGACATCCAGCAGGTAGTGGCCTACATAGTTTAGGGAGTTGTGGCTTCCAACAAGTCATGCCCTACAAAGTTCAAGAAGTGGTGGCTTCCATCAGGTAGTGGCCTAGAGCCAGTGGTTTCTCACATTATTAGTAAGTTGTGGCTTACATGCTGATTGTGGCTAGTGCATATGTAAAAGAATATTTTCAATAATAAGAAGAGTGAAGCAAAAGCAGATGGTGGTTGTTCTCCCAGAAGAGTTTCCACCTTACATACAATTTTCTTATGTGCATTTTTTATTTATCTATCTTATTGTTTACATGTTTATGTTGTCATGGTTACTCGTGCATGTTTCTTATATGTTATGATATGCTGATTTATTAATGTGTTGTTGGTTAACTAATGCAAGATTTAGTTAATTGTTAAATAAGGGACAAAAGTTTGTAAAAGATTGATCCATTCGTACAATACTGATTAACCCCCCCCCCCCCCAACTCTTAGTATTGTCAAGCTTCCAACAGAAAGAGTCTCAGTTATCCATATATGGGTTAAGTTCTCTATATTTCCTTTGTAATTATAGAGTGAAGGCATCTCAAAGGAAATAGGAAGTCATATTATGATCCTTGTTCCCTAAAAATGATGAGAAACTAATAATTACAGTTCTATACAAGGGGGGAACCTATTTTTACAATGAATACAATGTACAAGACAATATTTGGTCATCCTAGGGCTAGGTCTCCTTTGTGTGTGTGTGTAGGAGACAATGAGTACAATTATAATAAAGTCAGACCACGAGGGGTTCTAACCTACATAAAAATATAACAATAGAAATATAATCACTTAATATCTAAGGCTTAATAAGTACTTTCAGGTTTAACATGGGGATTATATAGGGCTTAGCATGCCCCTCTCCTCTAAAGAAGTGTTGTTCTCAACACTTGATTATCTTTGTGTGTTTCTTCATGAACAACTCATCTTCCCATAATGCTTCTTCCACTGGCAGGTTCTTCCATTTGATAAGGTACTCAATAATTGATCAATTTCTTATCGTCTTAGTCCTTGTTTACAATTTTTTTTTGCTTCTAGTATTATTTTTCCTTATTCAATAATCTCTTGTATAATAATTTGGATTGTGATCTTGTCACTGATTACCTTCTTTAAACAAGAAATGTGGAATAATGTTTGTACATGTGAAGATGGAGGCAACTCCAATTTGTAATCCATACTTCCAATCTTCTGTAGCACCTTACATGGGCCATAATACCTTAGTGTTAATTTATTATCCTTCTTTTTTTACTTAAGGGACATCTATTTATATGGTTGTAGTCTCACAAATACCCAATCCCCCACTTCAAATTCCCTTTCACTACGATGTTGATTTGATTCTTATTTCATTCTATTTTGTACCATAACCAAGTTGTCCTTCAATAGTTTAAGAACCTATTATTGTTGTTATATGTGATCCTCTACTACTGGAGCCTTTATAGTCCCTTTCAAGGGTGATGTGATGGATGGATGATGTTATCCATAAAGTGCCATAAATGGTGACATTTTTTATGAGGTATGGAAGGATTTGTTGTACCACCATTCTAGCAAGGGAAACCATTTGACTCTTGTCTATTTATCATATGAAAAGCAATGTAGATATCATTTTAAGCATTTATTCACAATCTTAATTTTCCCAACATATTGAGGATGGTAAGATGAGATTTTAGTCAATTGAGTACCCAAACAAGAAATTAATTTAGTCCAAAAAATTCTAGTGAAAATTGGATCTCTATCACTTACAATAATATTTGGTATTCCACGTAGCTTTTGGATTGTTTCCATGAAAGTTTCTGCCACAATACTTTCTTTAAAAGGATGAGAAAGAGAGTTTAAAATGGACATACTTTGTCATTTGATCTGCGGTCACTATCATAATGACACCCTTTCCTTAGATTTGGGTAGACTTGTAATAAAATCCATTGAAAATTATTCCCAACGTTGGTTTGCTATGGCTAATGGCTGAAGAAGCCTTAGGGCCTTGATAGTCTCTCCCTAATTTTTTTGGCATGCCACACATTCCGCCACAAAATTTTACACATATGCTTTAAGACCTTCCAAAAAAAAAATCTTAATCCTATGGTATGCCTTCAAGAACCCTAAATGTCCTCATATAGGAGAAGTGTCTAATTCTGAAAGGACCTTCTGTTTGAGTTGAGGATTCTTACATAAGCGATCTTGATAACATAACAAATATGTTTTCCACAAATTTTTCTACTACATCAGGGTCCTATAGCTATTGAATGATCTTGCATATCTTCTCATCTTCAACCATTCTATCCTTGCTTCTTCCACCTAGTCAGATTGTGAAATGGAAATAATGCATACTAAACCCTTTTTGTCTTCCTCTTTCCTTGGGAATGCATTTTCCATAATATTTTGTTTTCCCTTTTTGCAGATAATTTCAAATTCATAACCCAACATCTTTTTGACCCATGTTTTGTTGCTCTTTTCAATATATTCTTTGCTCCAAGAAGTATTTCAGAATATCATGATCTGTTTTTACTTTGAAGTGTCTTCATATTAGGTATGAATGCCATTTCTTAACTACATGCAGTATGGCCAACATTTATTTTTCATAGATGGGTTTGAGTAAGTTAATTCCTTTAAGTTCACTACTTTCAAAGACAATGGCCTTCCTTCTTGAATCAAAACCGCAACAAGGCCATGGCTTGAGGCATCACATTCCACAATGAAGGTTTTTAAGGACTCAGGTGTCACCAAGACAAGAGTTGTACACATAGCCTCTTTAAGTTTTTCAAAATCTTTGGTTACTTCTTTAGTCCAATAAAATGCTTCCTCCTTCAATAATTTTGTTAGAGGGGTTGTTATTTGACCATAATTCTTGACAAACTTACAATAATATCTTGTCAATCCTAATAATCCTTTAATGTTATTTAAGGTATTAAGGATTATTTGTTCCCTTATAGATTTGATTTTATTAGGATCCACCTTGACACCCTCAAGTGATGTAATATGACCCAAATATTCCAATTTTTGAACCCCAAAGGCACACCAGGAAGGCTTTGCATATAGTTTTTTCTCTTGTAATAGTGTCAATACTGTGTCAACATGTTGTACATGTTCTTTGTTAGATTTGTTGAACATTAGTATGCCACAAAAAAATACTAACACAAATTTTCTAAGGGAGGGTTTGAAAATAGAATTCATAATCTTTGAAATGTTGAAGGTGCATTTGTAAGTCCAAATGGCATAACCAAAACTCATAATGACATTTATGTGTTTTAAAGGATTTTTTGGGAATGTTTTCTTTTCTCATTCTGATATGATGATATCTAGAATGAAGATACAACTTAGTAAATAAAATTGCTCCATGCAATTCATCTAATGATTCACCAATGACAGGAATCTTATCTTTTATTTTCATTTCATTGGGTTGTTTGTAATATGGACACATACACTATGAACCATCATTTTTATAACCATCACCACTAGTGAAAAGAAAGCACTCTAGCTAGGTTGAACAATGCTTGGGTCTAACATTTCTTGAATGATACACTCAATCTCACTCTTTTGTGCATGTGTATACCTGTTACGCCTAATGTTAGGCGGTACACTTCTAGTTTGAAAAGGAATAGCATGGTCATGATCTCAGGAAGATGGAAGACCCTTATACGTTTCTCCAAATACCTTAAAATAATAGTTGATAACTTTTTGGAGATCCATTGGAGTAGAAGATATAGATGTTTGAACATCTAATAAAAACAATTGTGCAATTACACCTTGGTGTTCCTTTTTTAGTAATTTTTTCATGCTATTAGAGCTTGTTACTTTACAGGGTGTCCCTTGGATACCTCTAAGCTCAATTTCTTTCTTATGAAAAGATCTTAAAAATTAAGGACCATTGTTTCCAATCATTGTAACCATTAGACCCTTAATACAATATCAACACAACCCATTCAGATTTCAATCATGGGACTGACCAACAAATACTCCCCCATATTTAGCTTAATATTATGGCACTTCCATGAACAATTTATGGTACCTCCATCTGCAATTATTACTTGAAATTCTAGCGTTGGATATACAAAGTAATTAAGAATTTTTTCCAATTTGAAATTGATGAAGTTATGAGTACTTATTGAATCAATCAATACCATTACTTCTTTTTTTTTATATCCTTCTATCTTGAGAGTTTTTGGAGTACTAATGTTGGGCAATGCATGGCAAGATATTGTTGTAGTCTCCTCTAGCTTTAGATATTGTGAAATTTTCACTTCTTCATATTCTTCATCTTTTTTCTATACTTGTTGTCACAGTTGAAACATAGTCCCTTTACTCTTTTTTTATACATTTTTCAAGGAGTCAACCTTGGTGTTTTAGGAGAGGGAACATGGTTTTCTCTACAGTTATTAGTGACCAATTTTCTAGTGTCCATATTTTTACTTTCAACTTTCCTTTCCATATTGAAAGTGTTAGGTCCATATACTACTAGTGTAGCCCCTTACTTTTATTAGTGAAACCCCCTTATTGTATTGTTGTGCCCCAGAGAAGCCCACTATTGTTATTGTTGCGCCCTTACATTATTATTGTTATCTCGGCTCTAATTATATTGTGACCCCTTAGACTCCTATATATAGAAAGGAGGTCTTGTCATTTGTATCATCCAATAATTGTTCATTTATGTAATGTAAAGGGGGTTTCCCCCTCGAAGAGGCTAATTTTGAATTCGTTGATATATCTCTTCTTCTATTTTATGAGTTTGTTGCATAACTTTTGTATCAGAGCTTTGGATTCTAGGGTTTCGTTCCTTCAAACAGGTCATCGTGGAATTTTCGCTATAACTTGTTTTTTACGAAGTTTTAGAAGCTGAAATTAAAACCCATTTGAACTGAAAGATTTATGAACCTTGTGTCTGAATTTCAGAACTTGTATCGCTATACTTTCAGAGATATGAGCTGAGAAATTTAGGTTTTTTCAAGGCTCCAGAATTCTATCTCAAACAGGTCATCGTGGCATTTTCGCTATAATTTTTTTTCTACGAATCTTCGGAAGCTAAAATTAAAACTGATTTGAGTTGAATCATTCTACACCTTGTGTATGAATTTAAGAACTTGTTTCGCTATATTTTTAGAGATATGATCCAAGGAAGTTAGGGTTTTTACAGCCTCCCGAATTCCATCTAAAACAAGCGACCTTGGGAAAATCTTCATAACTTTCTCTCTTAACATCGGATTCAAATTTCATTAAAAAGTGAAAGAAAGAGGACAAACTGTAGTTTTTTGGGTATTATTTTCAAGGCCTAAGTTTGAAACAGTGTCACGTGGAACTTTGTACAAGTTCGCTCTATTGAACTAGTCTATAATCAAGTCATCATAGGAAATTAGGCATAACTCTTTCTTGAAGAATCCAATCTCGATCAGACCTATGGGGTTGGAAAGAGGACTCAAAGGGATACGAAAATACACAATTTCAAACTTGGAGATCCTAAATTACAGAGTTACAGTTATTTCAAGATCGAGCTCCTAAAAGAAAGAAAGAAAGATATGAGGAATTTTGATGGGAAGGATCCGATAACTTGGATACTACAGATGGAGTAATATTTTGATCTACATCATGTGCAACTGTTACAAAATGTACATATTACATATTTATATTTAGAACTGAATCAATTTGTATGGTATAAAGGGCTTTGTTCTCGTAAACCACTTGTCACCTGGTCAATTTTCACGGAGGAAATGATAGCACATCATGAGGATACAAAGAGCGACACCCTCTTTAGCCAATTGATAAATCTCAAACAAAAGGGTTCAATGGCATATCACATTGAAGACTTCCAAAAATTGAATATAAGGGTAAATGATATTCCAGCGAAGCAGGGGGTTAATTTCTTCATAGGGACTTTAAAGGATAACATCCAACATGAGGTTCGCCTTTGGGAACCTGATTCATTGGAGAAGGCATACAGGTTGGCAAAAGAAATTGAAAGAAAAATTATGGAAACAAGGAATCCTACCACTCATAACTATAAAGATGTAAGTTTTTTGCTCCTATCCTTCCACAACCTACAAGGTTGACACCATAACAATTGGAAGAAAAAAAACCAAAACGGCTTTGTTACAGTTGTGATAGAAAATACACTAAAGGTCATAAGTGTGCTGAGAAGAAATTATTCTACATAGATTGTGAAGAGGAGGAAGAAAATGATAAAAAAAACGTCAAAAGAAGAGGATATATACCAGGAACCAACCCCAGATAAAGAAGAAATGAATCTGACCATATCTTGTAATACATTGGCAAGAATTATCACTCCTCAAAATCTCAAGATAGAAGGACATATCAAGAAGAAAAAGGAATTATTTTCTTGTTTGGGTACTTAATTATCTCATAGCTCATCTAATCATCCTCAATCTAATGGACAAATGGAGAAAGTGAACAAATGTTTGGAAGGATATCTTCGTTGCTTTGTATCTGATAAACAAACACAATGGGTCAAGTCATTACCTCTGGTTGAATGGTGGTATAACACTTCCTTCCTTACTGCAACAAAAATGACCCCATTTATGGCACTTTATGGATATCATCCACCATCCATCACATCATATTTAAGATAAAATTCTAAGGTTCAAGCATTGGAAGATCACATCGAGCATCAACAACAATTTCTCCAAATCTTAAGGGATGATGTCACTTTGGTGTAGAATCGAATGAAACGACATGTAGATCAACACCGCAACAAAAGATGTTTTGATGTAGGCGACTGGGTATTTTTACCGCTACAACCATACAAACAAATGTCCCTCAAGCAAGTTAAGAAGGATAATAAATTATCACCAAAGTACTATGGTCCGTACAAGGTGTTGCAAAAGATTGATACTATGGCATACAAATTGGAGCTTCTTGCATCTTCCCGAGTGCACCCAGTTCTCCATGTTTCATGCTTAAAGAAGGTTATATGTGACAAGCTTCCAATTCAAACAATATTATCAGAACTTGATAAGGAAGGAAAAATCATATTGGAAACTGAAGCAGTCACAGAAACAAGAACTTGACAACTACAAAATCGATCAATTTCATAGTATCTCATCAAGTGTAAGAACTTACCTGCTGAATATTCCACATGGGAGGATGATAATTTTATACAGAAGCATCCAAAACTACTCAAGCGTTGAGGGCAACACTTTTTTAAGGAAAGGGGCATGTTAGGTCCCTATACTACTAATGTAGCCCCTTATTGTTATCAGTGCAACCCCCTTATTGTATTGTTGTGCCCCATAGAAGTCTACTATTGTTATTGTTGTGCCCTTACATTATTATTGTTATGTTGGCTCTGATTATATTGTGAACCCTTAGACTCCTATATATAGAAAGGAGGTCTTGTCTTTTGTATCATCCAAGAATTGTTCATTTATGTAATGTAAAGGAGGTTTCCTCGTCGAAGAGGCTAATTTTGAAGTCGTTGATCTATCTCTTCTTCTATTTTGTGAGCTAGTTGCATAATAGAAAGCATGCTCTAGAATTTAGGTACAAAGAGAAGCACCACATATTGGATGTTTTCCTTTAAAGTTCCCATAAACAGGTCTAGCAAATTATCCTCTAAAATATTTTTTACTCTTAGAATCAACTTTTGGAATTGTTGAATGTGTGCTATAATTAGACCTTTTTGTCAAATATTTACCAATCGACTAAAGAATATATTGCTCTTAATATCCCTATAATGCGCTATTAATCCTTATGTAAAAATGGACCAAGATATAACATAATCCTTTTTCCTTTCACAAAGCCAAAGACACCATACAATTTGGTCTTGTTCTAAGAACATGGATTTAATATTTACCTTTTGTAAGGATGCCACTTGGTGTAGATCAAAGTATTGCTCCATATGAAATATCCATGTTACAAGATCATTACCATCAAACTTCTTCATATCGATCTTTAGAATGTAGTAGTTCCTTGGTGTTGATTTGAAGCCTTAATGATGTGGATCTTGGATTGAAATTTCATGATTATGGTTATGCGATTCAATATTTGTGCTCTCCAATTGTGATAGCATACTCACATATGAGATTGATTCTCAACACGATGTTTCTCCTTATGTTCATGATTTCCTTGGATCTCCACATCCTTTTTAGGGAGATATTTAAATAGAATGATTCTTAATTATTTTATTTATTCCTTGATGGATTTTTTCATATATATTCCTTGATTTTTTTTCTGTGGTTCATAGACCCCATGGATTGGTCACTGCTATGTCCATGGAATTTTTATAACAGGAAGATCACCCTGAAGGGATCACTTCCTACTAACTCAACCACAAAGCTTGACCCCAAGAATTTTGAGAGAATTCAACCTGTGACCTCTCAATAGAAAAGATGATTTAATGACGAGGACTCGACGAATTGAACTAACCCTCAGGGCTATGTATATCTTCCTTGATATTTTGCATTTTTTCCTTATTTTCATTCATCTTCTTTTATATTTCTTTCTTATTTTCATTCATATTGTTTTATATTCCTTCCTTATTTTCGTTCATCTCCTATTCCATTTCTCTATTAAGCTTTTCTTGAGAACTTGATAAATCCACCTTTTTCAACATACTACCATTTATTTCATTAACTTTCTTCTCTAATTGAGATAACCTAAATTCTAAGTCTTCACTTTATTCATGAGTCAATGATGAGCCTTTAGTATATTTAATTGGTGTAGTATCTTTCTTTGGAGTCATGTTGGAAAATAATAATAATACTCCTCTTTATCACAACCTTCAGTCACAAAAAAATATCTTCTAATTGACAGTTAGGTCACTAGTAAGTTACGTACCTTCAATTTTTGGAGAATATCAAAATAATTGAATTTTTCTTTATATATCTCTGACATTTAATCCCTTCTGGATATGAAAATTTGGTTTATAACATTATGATATGTCTTTTCCGCAATTCCACAAGAGTGAATTGAATTTGATGTGTTAAGTGAAAGTTATAGTAAATTTCCCGAAACTCGCTGATTTGTTTTCCTTTTCCCTCGAGCAAACTTGTATAGTGTGCCACATGTTCATTTATTCAATTATAATTCTAAAATTTCTAACTAAGGTAATTTTTTATGTCTCCTAAAATCACAGAAGATTCCTTAATCTGAAAAGTCCCAAAAAGGAAGATAGAGTAAAAATACCAAGCTAACATGTTTAAAATTTATTTGAGGACTGTTCAAAAACCCTAATTGCCACGGGGTATAAATTTGAAATTATAGCGAACCAATTTTTAAAATTTGAATTAGATGTTCCCCAATATTTTTACTTAATATGATTCAAGTTTCACTATCTAAAACCTCACGAAAAAAAAATGTTATTGCAAAAATGCCAAACTGACCTGTTTGAAACCGAATTCAAGTACATTCAAGAACCTAGAATTCCTTAGAACATATATATGAGATTACAGTGAACCAATAAATAAAACTTGAACCAAATTTTCACTGCAATTCTGCCTCAATGTGATCCAAGTTTGACAATCTGAAACCTCCCAAAATAGTGAAAATTTCAAATTGACATATTTGAGATTGATTTCATAAGCATTCAGAAACCCTAACTTCCTTGGAGCATATCTCCAAAAATATAGCAAAACAAGATCTGAAATTTGAATTAGATATTTCTCAAGGTGTCTTCTCAATATTCTCCAAGTTTCACCATTTGAATCCTCATAGAAAAAAAAATTATAGTGAAAATTCCATGATGACCTATTTGAACCAGACAAAACCCTAAGATCATGAGATCTGATTCTAAATGTTAAGAACATTGTGCCTTAAAAATTGTAAGAAACTACTAATTACATTCCCCTTAATGAAATAAAGCTCCTTTTACAATGAATATGACAATATTTGATCATCTTAATACTAGGTTACTTTAGTATAGGAGACAGAGTACAATTATAATAAAATCGGACCATAAGGGGTTCTAGCTTACAATACAATATAAAAATAGAAATGTAGTAAATATCTATGGCTTAATAAGGTGTTTTATGTTTAACATGGGGGTCATTTAGGGCTTAAAAATTTGGGTGTATCACTGGGTATTAAGAAGGATCTATAAAAGTCAACATCAAAATTTGTGGTAAAATTTTAATTTGAAATGGATTTAAGGTTATAGATTACATAATTTTTAAAACTACATGTGGGTAATTATATTTTTATCTAGGTTATGGAATTTCCTTTTTGTTGTAATCTACGTCATAAATATAGTCATATCAAAATCATTGTCTTCTATAAAATCTAGAAAAATATATTTGGATAAAAAAATGTTCAACAATTGAGAAGACATTAGAGGCACTCCACCTAAAGACATATTGTTCTAGTAATGTATGTGGTGCAAAATTTATGGCCTTAGTGACCTATGGGGATGAAAATGGGCAATTAGTGGCTCAGCGTATGCCCCCTTCTAAGAAAATGTGATTTTTTCTATCTTCATCATAGACCTAGAGGTCACACTATTGGACATAGTTAAGTGCAACAAAGTCAACCAAAATCATTCAAGGGCCTCATGTCTAGTTCAAGTATGGAAGTTGGATTGTCTTCCTCTAAATCCCTTCACTCCCTCTTTAATTTAAATAGTAATCATAATGTAGGGGGAGAATTTTTGGTTTACAAGTCATTCGGGATCAAAATGGAAATTCGGTAAGGGTCCTCCACTGCCATGATTATCAAAGTGTTGAACCTAAGAAAGTACAAATCCTAGTTAAAATACATTATATGCAAGAAAAACTATACCAACCCCAATCTCAATGGATAAGGGTAGAGGAATATTGTATAATCAATTAATAAGGAGAATAGGTTAGAACATATACCTAGAGTAGACAGGAAATGGTTCCTTTATCATGTCCCTACCCCACTAGGTCTGCTCCTCAATATGAAAAAAATACACCAAGTGCGGGGTCAAGGGCCAAATTCCTCAAATATCATAATTTTTAAAGGTTATAGCTAAGCCCAAACTAATATCTAGAGAACATCTTTTATCCTCAAAATTAGGTGTAAAGGATCTTTTTATATGGAATTTTAGAGGAGGACTATGCCTAGATGATGAAGTATCCTCAATGATTACCCTTGGAAAAAATTTCATATTGAAATTGATAAAAACAAATGTAGAATGTGAAATAAAAGTGGTAAACTCTAGTCAATTATGGGGGGGCCTAAATGGGGAATTCCTATGAAAGGGTAAGTGATGCTAGTCCTTTCAATTAATATAAGGGGGTTGGAATCCCCTCATAAAATGATATCCTTGAAGCATCTTTGCAAGCTTCACAAACCATATTATCATAATTCAAGAAACTTGGTTAGATGTTGAACATTCCATTTTATTAAATTTGTAGGTTTTAGGAGTAGACTTAAAAGGTAGATTAGGAGAATTATATCATAGTGGAACCCTTCTCTCCGATTGATTAATGAATTTTGTATATCTATAGGCATATGGCTAGTTTAAAACTCCTTGGAATAATGTAAAGATATTTCAATAATAAACATGTGTGTACTTCATATTGACAAGAAAGAATTGAGGGATACTTTCCCAGGATTGTTTTTCAAGAGTATATAATTATGGGAGGGGGTTGACTTTTCTTACAAGAAGAACTAAAATATGGGGAGACACTACCAAAATGGGCACTTTCACTAATTACCTTCTCCATAATATTTAGGAATTAGGAATTTGTGATGTTGAGCCTATAAGTCTTGTGCCAAGATGAAGGAATCAAAAGTCATTTAATGGAGAAATTTCAAAGAGATTGGACAAATTTTTGGTTTCTAAAAATCCAACAAAAGATCAAATAGAATTAGAAATTGGGTTGGAAATAGAGGCCTTTTACCAATCTTTCTCCAAGTGGAGAATGATAATGTAAGCCAACCAGACCTTTGAAATTCAACTTAATTTTGGCTAAAAGATGGGGGATTTGTCAAACTTATAAAGGAGGAATGGAGATATGTCTCACTTTTAGTTCAAAATTCAGCGATGCTTCAATTTATAGATAATTTAATAATAGTGAAAAAAGAACCACACAATGGGAAAAAGTAAAGTATCGGTATTCATGGGAAAATTTGGTGGTGGAAGGATTGATATCCTGGATGTATGTGCTAAAAGACATAGGGGTTTTTATGTTGAATAAAAGACACAACTCAAGATATATAAGGACGGGGAAAGGGAACTTTCAAAGTGGGAAGACTCCAAATTGAGGATGAAAAGTAGAGCATTATGGTTGGCACAAGGGGATGAAACAATAAGTTCTTCCAATAGCATGCCAAACAAAGGAAGAATAACAACACCATATGGGAAATGAATTTATAAGATTAGAGGAAAGTTAGAAGATTTAAAGAGATACTAGAGATAGGGTTGTCTTAATTCAATAGTTTATATAAGGAGCTAAAAAGAGCAAATATAACATAGATAATAAAGATGGCCTCTTTGTTCCCTAGATTTATAAATGAGGAGGAAAACAAGAATCCAATGTATGAAATATCCAACATAAGGTTAAAATCAATGGTGGAGTCCTTTCAAAAGGATAAAATGCCTAGTCTAATTAAAGGGACAATCAATTTTTATTTGGGATTTATGATTTATTAGAGGAGGATCTACTTAAAGTAATTGAAGAGCATAGATTGTCAAGAGAGGTACCTGGAAATATCAACTCTACATTCGTAGCTCTGATCTTCAAAAGAGATGACCCCAAATATTTGAGGGATTTAGGCCCATGTCACTACATAATGTTTGTTATAAAACCATTTTTGAAGTTATTTCCAGCATAGTGAAGAGTTTTTTCTCAAATATTGTTTCAAAAGAGCAATTTGGTTTTAAGGAATAGGAAAATTCATAATGCTATAAGGGCATCCTAAGATCAAGCTTTACATATGGTCAAGGATAACAAACCCAAGCTATGGTGAATAAGCTAGATTTTCCCAAAGCCTATGATAGTGTAAGTTGGTTGTATATAAGATTAATCCTCATTTATATAGGATGCAATGTCCCCTTTGTCAGTTGGATAATTAGTTTCCTCAATTCTATAATCTTCTTAGTTTTGATCTCTAGGTCAGCCTATAGTTTTTCAAACCTACAAGAGGTCTTCAATATTGTTACCCTTTGTCTCCACTAATGTTCCTTATAATCACAGAGGGTTTGAGTTACATATAAATGGAGCTTGTAGGGAATGGTTGAATCAAAGGCATAAACATTGGAACACAATTGGCTCTGACACATTTTTTGTTTGTTGACGATATCTTCTTGTTTGGGAAAGTTCATAAGTGAAGTTCTCAAATTTAAGGAGACTCTGCAATTATATAGTAAGATACTAGGATCGAAACCAATGCCCAAAAATCTACTATTTCTTTCAATAGATTTCAATAAGGTCTAAAAGACATAATAAAAATATTTTTTCTCTCCAAAGAATTGAATTAAATAAAGGTTTCAAAGCCTAGGATTTATACTTAAGCCCAATGATTATTATTTACTTGTTGGATCTAGCTATTCTAGAATGTGGAAAAAAAATACCACTCGGTGTACTCTGTGTTTTTCCATTGGAGGATTGTTTATATTGGTCAAATCAATTCTTAAATCTATTCATGTTGACTAGATATAAATGGCATATATCACAATGGACATGCTAGAAATAAGGAAGAAATATTTTCATGTTTTATGGACAAGAGGGGAGTAAAGGGATGGAATGACTAATAAAATGGAAAAGAATTGCTAAGTCAGAGTGGTACAAGGATAGGGACTAAATTGGATACATTATTTTGGGAAGGCTTTAGTTGCAAAAATACTTTGGAGGATTTATAATAGTGAGGGACTTTAGAAAAAAGTTGTTTAAAATATGTAGACTCATTGTCTTTTGAAGATTGGATCAAAGCTCATACTAAAACATACGTCAATGCCTCACTAATCTAAAAAGAATTGGTTGTGCCCTTCTCTATTTTAGGGAATTATTTATCATGGAGGATTTGAGATGGAAAAAGGGTGAGGTTAGGGCTCAACCATTGAGTAGGTAGTGTTGGGAATTATCATCTCCCACGGCCCTTGATATTTAGATTGAGCAACCTTAGCATTGTTGAAAAGTGTAACTAGGTTCGGTCTTCATAATGAAATGTGTAATTGTGATTTTATGTAATTGATGCAAAGGAAAAAAATAAAATTATTATAGTAATGCTTGTCTCATGGGTTTCATGAACAAGGAATTTTATTTTTAACTAAGGCTCCCATTGTGAGCCCTTAGGATTGGTCATAAAGTCAAAGAGTCAATGTCATGTATGAAGGACCCTTCTTGGGCATGTTACATATTTGTATGAGTCATTAAAAGAATAAAAAATCCCTCCAAGACCAAGCTAAAGCATCTCCTTCAAGTTGGCTTCAAGATGGAGTAATGAAACCTCACCAAAGAACATGTCATCTTAGATCTCTATCAATTCAGCTCATCTACATGGGAAAATCACTATAAATAGGAAGCTCAACTCTCATTTGAATTCAACCAATTCGGTAAAGGTATGAAGCTAGAAAAGAAGTGCAAAAATTTCATAAGAAATCTCTCTCTCCAAGCGAAGAAGGAAAAACTAGAAGATGATTTGTTTGGGATTGTTTTAGGGTTGATCTCCACCACATGTGCAAGGAAAAGGAGTGCTACCTATTTCAAAAAAGGGACAAAGTCTGCTCTGTTATATTAGAAGCTAAATCAATAAGAATACTTTCCATATATATATATATATATATATATATATATATATATATATATATATATATATATATCACATGTGCTACAACTAGGGTTTCTAAGGAAGCCGAAAAGTTGCAGGTCTAATTCAAGAAACCGAAATTTGAAGGGTAGCTGAGAAGGAAATAAAAGTTAGTGTTTTAACCATCGCTGACTCAAGGAAGAAGGAACTCACTAAGGAAGCTTTGTGACTTGGTCTTGGAGAGGAAAATAGTTCAAGGGTCTTGGTCTTGGTGTTCATCAATTGAAGTCTCTATAAGAAGAAGAATTTGTTTGGGTTTTCCTCTCAAGTTGGAGAGGTTTTGGCCCTGGCTGATAGCCTACATTCTGTGTCTCTTGTCTCTTTATTGTTTATGCTTTGATAGTTGTTTGAGGAAGAATAACACTATAATCTAATTAAGAGAAGATCTTAATCTATTGAAGTAAAAGGCATTCACAACCAGTTATCATTAATAAATAAATCACCTAATCTTGATGCCCTAGATTTCTCAACATGGTATCAAAGCTAAGGTGACAAATTCAAGGAAGGGCATCTTATCAAGTGACACTCAAGGATCAAATCTCAAGAAAGATATCAAAGAAAATTTAAGGATATCAAAGTGAATTCAAGATTTGGAAAGAAGTATCAAAACCCTAGTTGAATAAAAAGTCTACACCAAGAAGAAGTTTTGGGACCCTCCAAAGACCACTAAGACCCTACTCAAGTTGAAGGGACTTATAAATCAAGTTCCTTTCTAGATCAAGGACAATTTCATCATCTTCAAAAGTCCTAAGGAAATTTCCTCTCATTGAAGCAAGGACCTTACCATTATAAAATATCATCCAAGAAGCATCAAGAAGTCATCATTGATCATCATCAACAAGGGAATCTCCATCAAAGGATCTAAAGTGATCTCATTCTTTGTGAATTCAAGGATCAGTCTTGAAGAGATCTATCCTCATCAAGGAGAAGTTCTTTATCATATATATTATCATCAAATTCAAGGAGAAAGCAAGTGGAAGAAGCATCTTCTCAAATCAGTATATTTATGTACGAATATGTCAAAATGTCTTTTTACAAGGAAAGCAACAAATTGGTTGGGGCTTCAAACTATATTGCATGGAAGAAGAGGAAAATTTTGAATCTCATTGAAAATGAGGTTATGGATCATGTCAAAGGATCTATCACCAAACCAACGAAAGAAAATGCTCAAGCACTTGCAAAATTTATGAAAGGGGAAGTGAGGGCTCAAAGGATTTTCATAGAATCCATCAAGGATCCCCTCATTCCATATGTATCTAAACTCGACATCTCGAAAGAAATATATGACAAATTGGTAGAGTTTTTTTTTTTCTGTAAGCACTAAAGGAGAAGTCATCTCTCTAAGGAAAGAACTCTACAAGCTAAAGATATCAAAAGAAGAAGGAATAGCCTCATACTTTATGAGGATATCTGAAATAAGGGATCAACTTCAAGATCTCGAAGAAGTAATGTCTAACAAGGAGATGACCATTGTAGTACTAAATGCACTACCAGAGGAATGGGGTAACTTTACTTCAAATATTTATGGGGAGAAAGAAGCTACTCCATTACAATATCTATAGTCACTATGCAAGATTGAAGAAACTAGACTGAAGGCTAAAACTGATGTGGGATCCAGTGAGAAAAATCAAGCATATGTTTCTATGACAAAAAGAAGAGGAAATTCTAGGAAATTTGGTTCTCAGAAAAAGAGAAGGAACATGGCTAATTAAATTCTATGGATGTCAAGAATATGGGCATTACGAAAGAGATTATCCTAAGCTCAAGAAGGAAAAGAACAAAAGACGTAGAGAAGATTCCCATATCATTGAAGAAGTGGAGGAAGCTAAAAAAAGAAGATCAAGAAAGAGGAAGTAAGATATCTCTACTATGACTGAGATAGTTTTCCTCGCCTAAGTTATTTTCAAAGTTTTTGTTCTTAAGTCTTAAGATATGGCTATCATGATTCACTAAGAAAAATGATGGGGTGCATCATGGCATCATAGAAGCATTGAAAGCAAGAGCTCGTGACATCATCATAGAGAAGCATGAAAGATGGTTGAAATTGAAGTCCATGACAGTCACCCATGGAAGGATATAACTCTTGGAAACCTCATTAGTATGGGAAAAGAAAGAAAAGGTCATCTAGTACATGGCTCATCATAAATCTATCAAAAGGAAACATCTGCTAGATGAGGATGCTCAAGATCCTCTATTGGAAATCTTCGTCGGAAGGTTCACCAATAAAAAAGAAGCAAGGGTTTCATCAAGAATTCCAACTTGTGGAGTTCATGGTATGATGACAAAAGAGGTGAAGCAGATCATGGGATTGAAGTTCCTTCAATAAAGGAAGTTGTTGAAGGAAGTCTGGATGACCTAAAGGAAAATGAGGTATGTATGCTTGTGTTCGATATTGTAGAGTCATGTCATATGGTTTCAGGTAGCATGGATAAATGCTCTATCTCAACAGCATGATCAAAAGAAAGGATATCCTCCCTTGAAAGGATGCAGGAAGGCATGGGTCACAAGTTGTCTAGATGAAATCAATAGAATATGTCCTTAAAGGTGGTTGAAAAAACTAGAGGAACTATGAATGTAAGTTCCTAGAAGGAAATGTGTGAAGAAAGAAAGAAAGAGATCATGAAATATGCAACTATGGAAAAACGCAATCAACATCCAAGGACTGGGAGATTTAACTAGGATATCCCCATGAAAGTAATGAGGAATCTGATGAAGTCTGAAAAAGAAAGAGACCCTTGATAATATATATCTTTGGGAGATGTGTCAATGTGTATGCGGGATGATGATGCAAACTAGAAGTCATAATGAAAGACCATCACAAAGGTAATTTTGATTTAATGTTCATTCCTTTATTTTTGAATGATATATGGATGGGCTTATGCAGGGCTTCCAAGGGAATATCTATGGATATCTTCCACCCATGATGTCCATGTAGTAGGATGAAAGATCCTTAAGGAAACATGGCATGAAGAAGGCAACATGGCATGAAGGAAGCCAGATAGGAACTGATGGATCACTTTCCGATGAAAGGAATAATGACATGACTGACTCATGGATGAAAGTGATGGATGGTTTGTGCCCTATGAAGAAGTCCCAAAACATGAAGACTCATGAATAAAGAAGAGAAATTCATGACATCGTGAGGAGGATTTCTTCAAGCAGTTGGTTTTCCCATCATCTCCACCTAAGGAGCTGTTGTAGGTCCCTAATTAAGAGGAAGCCTGGAAACAAGTTTCTTACTTGGTAGAAACTTGGAATCAAAATTCCTAAGCCAAGAGGGAGCTTAGGTACATTCCTTTTGTAGGAATGAAGGAAACATGGCATGAAGAAGGCAGCATGGCATGAAGGAAGCCAGATAGGAACTGATGGATCACTTTCTGATGAAAGGAATAATGACATGACTGACTCATGGATGAAAGTGATGGATGGTTTGTGCCCTACGAAGAAGTCCCAAAACATGAAGACTCTTGAATAAATAAGAGAAGTTCATGACATCGTGAGGAGGAGTTCTTCAAGCAGTTGTTTGTCCCATCATCTCGACCTAAGGAGATGATGTAGGTCCCTAATTAAGAGGGAGCCTAGAAACAAGTTTCTTACTTGATAGAAACTTGGAAGCAAAATTCCTAAGCCAAGAGGGAGCTTAGGTACATTCCTTTTGTAGGAATGAGTACATTCCTTCATTGGAATAGGTATGTCCTCCCTAATTAAGAGGGAGAGATAGACACATCATTCTTGTCTTCACTTGGGAAGATATAATGGAGGATTGGGTAAACATCTAGCATCTAATGCTCTTTGAGGATGAGTTAGGGAATCCAAGATAAGAGTAGTCGTAGAGGACCAATATTCTTTGAGGACTGGGAATCCAAGATAAGAATAGCCTTGGTGGAACACACTGTGAAAACCCAAGTGGGGTATGTTCTGAGAGAGACAATGATGAGGGTGTCTATACATCTTTGGTTTCGCCAACACTGAGCTCAGATATTGTGGAGAGACAGAGTTGTTAGTCAAGGCCTTGCTATGTGACAATGTTTATTGATATGATGCTATACAAATGGGTTACCAGTCCGACTCTTGTTATGAGAATTCTTCAGAATGAGAATGACCAAATACCATTATGAATACCTCCCTAGTTAAGAGGGAGTGTTGAAAAGTGTAACTAGGTTCGGTCTTCATAATGACATATGTAATTGTAATTTTATGTAATTGATGCAAAGAAGAAAAATAAAATTATTATTGCAATGCTTGTCTCATGGGTTTTATGAGCAAGGAATTTTATTTTTAAGTAAGGCTCCCATTGTGAACCCTTAGGATTGGTCATAAAGTCAAATTGAGTCAATGTCATGTATGAAGGACCCTTCTTGGACATGTTACGCATCTGTATTAGTCATTAAAAGAATAAAAAGGCCCTCCAAGACCAAGCTAAAGCATATCCTTCAAGTCAGCGTTAAGATGGAGTAATGGCATCTCACCAAAGAACATGTCAGCCTAGATATTTGTCAAGTCGGCTTATATACATGGGAAAATCACTATAAATAGGAAGCTTGACTCTCATTAAGTCAAGAAATTTGGTCAAGGTTTGAAGCTAGAAAAGAAGTGTGAAAATCTCAAAAGAAGTCTCTCTCACCAAGTGAAGAAGGAAAAACTAGAAGACAATTTTCTTGGGTTTGTTTTAGGGTTGATATCCACCACACTTGTTAGGAAAATGAGTGCTATCTGCTGCAAAAAAGGGTCAAAGTCTGCTCTGCTATATCAGAAGCTGAATCAAGAAGCATACAAGTCAATTCATCAAGCCAAGTAAAAGGAGGAAGTTATTTAGACCAAGCGAAGGAGATCAAGGGGTCACTTTCCATATATATCTCTCACATGTGTTACAACTAGGGTTTCTAAGGAAGCTGAAAAGTTGCAAGACTGATTCATGAAACTGAAATATGAAGGGTAGCCGAGAAGGAAAGAGAAGTTAGTGTTTGGCCCTGGCTAATAACCTACATTCTGTGTCTCTTGTCTCTTTATTATTTATGATTTAATAATTGTTTGATGAAGAACACTATAATCTAACTAAAGAGAAGATCTTAATCTATTGAAGTAAAAAGCATTCACAAACAGTTATCATTAATAGAGAAATCACATAATCTTGATGCCCTATATTTCTCAACAAGCATTACCATTTTGGTCGACAGAATGTATTATATGCACACCAATATATGGTAGCAAGGATGGATGAAGACAAAAGCACTAGGTTTAGTATGTATTCTAGTAGAGGATTAGTCCAGAATCACTAAGAGGTTATTATAGGCTCATCTTAAATTAAGTCTGAAAGGGGACTCACCAGTCTGATACAAAAACCTACCTCAGGGTAAGTACATTGACAAATTAGGGTACAAGTCCATATTTATGGAAGAAAATAAGAAAAAATGTGGTGTGGAGAAAAATTTATAAAATCACTAATGATATCTAGAATCTTCATTTGGTTGTCACTAGCTAGAAAAACTTTGACATGGGATACTTTAGAAAATATCAAAGCACAAACCTCATATCTACAATCTATGTAAGAACATTAATGAAGGCATTAATCACTTGTTGATAGAATGTGATCACATGGGAGGTATGGAGTTCTACATTAGGTCCAACAAAGTGATAGGGATTATTTAGTGTTCATTAGTGAGATTTTTCCACATCACAAAAGGTAAGGTAAGGTGGAAGGAATGCCCATATTTGGAATGCATGAAGAAAAGTTTTGTTGAAAAAGTCATTTTGCAGTTCATATCCTTTCCCTAAATTGCATCCTAAGTAGAAATGAAAGTATCTTTATAGACAAGGAATCCTTCCTCCAACTACATCATCAAATATAGTTTGTTTTGAAGGGGAATCAAGCAAGCCCTAAAAATCAAAAGGCCAAGGAAACTGGGAGGATTAAAGTTAGATAATAATAAATCATGGGATTTTTTATGGTTCATGCCAAGACCTACTTTCTGTGGTGATGGAGAGGTATCTCTTAGAAGCACACAAAATTCGTTCAAAGTGGGACTAGGGAAGGCATTAATAATATCAAAAAATGGAAGGCATTGGCAATATCGTTTAGATTCATGAAGGAAAGAGGCATTGGTCACATTTAGGTGATGAGGGACTCCAAGTTAGTTATTGATTAGACAAAACGATTCATTGAGATGTAGAACCTTAATTTGAGGCCATTGTTTGACCAAGTGAGAGCATTGATAGCTTCTTTCTCATCCATTTCATTACAACATATCTAGAGAGAGATCATACAAACATAAACTAAAATAGTGTTGGAGATTCAAGTGGAGACATGGAGATTAAACAGGAGGAAGCTCAATTAACCCTCCTAGTTTCATTAAGATCCCTATATCCCTAACATACTTTACATTTCAGCTATGAACAATCCTTTTTCTGGAGACATTATAGGCTTACAAACTTTGTATATGATAGGGTATGTGGCTCAAAGCCCTATTTCATTTTTTAGATATATGGACGGTTATATGTAAGTATTATATATGCTCATGGAATTTTGTATTTTTTGATTATAGCATTGCTATGAAGTTTATATAACTCTAGTTGGAGATGTTAAACAAAAAGCCATAGGCTCTTTAAAAATAGTTTACATGTTTTTACAAGGAAAAGAAAATATGGGGAAAACCTATGCAATAAAAACTCCGAAAAAAAGGCTAACTAAATAAGAGGATATTGAATAGAAATTTGTCTCCCACTACAAAATGGTGATTCAAACTTCCTAATTGAGGAAAGTAGGATGAACATATCTACTTGTCTTGATATAGTAATTGGTGTACAATGTGAAACCTAAACAAGGATGTGCGAGTAATGGTTGACCTTGGATGAGTTGATAGTTACCTTATCGAGTATGATCAAGGATAAGTGCTATGTTGATTTAGACCTACTTTAAGTGTAGAAAGAAGCAATGAGAAAGAAATATTAGTATTCAATAAAAACAAATGTATCATATGTTCATCACTATCGAGTCAAATGACTCACATTTGCACTTCAATTTGAAGTGATCAATGTGCTCCTTGTTAATTGTTGTCTTATATAACAAATATCTATACCATATTTTACAAGTCATTAGTCATCATCCACCATCTAGGACCTTTAACTTTCTAATAATTGCACTATTTGTCGTTTTAACATTTAGCATACTTATTCATCATAAGGAAAACAATTTAATACCTAGCTATAAAAGTTGTCTTCTTATGCATGTGGGAAAAATGTTAGGTCATTCAAATGGAATTAGGGGAAAGGTGACAATGTTATTTTCCTAATATCATTAGCCTTTTATATGTCTTGAGATGCATGGTATACAAAAGTGTTATAAATTTGGCATCCTAAGCATATTGTTTGTGGTTTAAATTGTGTACAAGTATTGATGGTAATGATTTATGATGCATAACACTTCAATTTTAAATTTTCATATGCATAGTCTATTTGGTTCAAACTGTACATAGAGTATTCATGGTAGAGATTTATGTTGCAAAACACTTCAATTTTAAATCTTAATATGTATGGTTTAATTAGCATGGGCGTGCTCACTTTTCTTTAGAGAATGTGGCTCTTTATTGCCATGTGGCATTTGATTTCCAACCATGTTGCATGATGACCCATCCACACCCAAAAAAAACCATATACCCATTGTTCAAATGTTTGTGGGACTTAGGGGACCTCTATTGAAGAAAGTGTAACTAGGTTCAGTCTTCATGACATTGTAATTATGATTTTTAAGAAAATGAATTTATCATTATGCCTTGATGCATGGGTTTCATGAGCAAGAGGTTTATTTTATAGATGGCTCCCATTGAGAGCCTTAGGATTTATTATTAAAGAGTCAAAGTCATGAAGATCTCTTCTTGAGCATTTATGTAATGTATATGAGTCAACCTAGAGTCTAGATCATCCCTCCAAGACAAGCACAAATCCTCTTGAAGAAGGCAACAAGAAAAACGATGAGAAATGCATCCATGTTAGCGTAAAATTGAATTAAATAACTAAAGTACAACCATGTCGACTCAATAAAAGGACACAACATTTCACACTGTCATGTCGGCTTGAGTACATGGACAGACAACTATATATACACAACTAAAGTCATCACAGGAATCACAGAAACTCAGACTTCTCTGAAACTTCAGATGATGACAGAGGCACAAAACTTCGGAAGGGTACAGGAGGTACAGGAATCTTGGATCAAGGTAGTTTTTCAGTACTTCGGATGGAGAGGTATCACTATGGTTTTTGGATGGGTAAGACAATGAGGTATTCTCGGCATAACAATTACTAAGTGCCAAAAGAACATTGTCTCATTCTCAGTGAAAATCTCAGTGTTGTCACAAGAATCCTACAATACCACAGTCTCGACATAATTAAGATGGAAGGATCTCATAGTGACACACTATCTCGGCATACATTAAAGTGCAGTCATAATCCTATGACAATCATGATATCGTTCTTGATGAAGACATAGTCACAAAGGTTATGATCTCAGTGAAGGAACAACTATGATGAGACTATCATGATATCGGTGGATCTACATGCAACTCTACATATCTCAATATGAAGATCTCGTTGATAAAGACCTCGGTGATGGTGCATCAATGATGATGATCTCAGCGGTGTCAAAGAAGAGGATTGGTTTCTTGGTCTTGGAGTGGCCTAGTAGGTCAAGGGTCATGGTCTTGGTATTCGTTAATTAGAATCTCTATAAGAAGAATTTTGTGCAGGTTTTCCTCTCCAAGAGGGAGAGGTTTTGGCCCTAGCAGAAAGCCAACATCGTGTGTTCTTGTCTCTTTGTTTTCAGTAGCTAGTTGATGAACTAAGAAGACACACTCTAATAATAATAAGTGAAGATTGTGCTAAGAAGTAAAGTTAACTAACTCACAAATAGTTATCATGACTAGAAGAATCTAATTAACTCTAACTGCCCTAGATTCTTCAACAACCTCTAGGAAATTACCCCAATCTATCAAGGACTTCACTAGGGACTTTTTGGTCAAACCCAAGATGTTCTTGTTGATTTTCTAGTAGCATGCAAAACTAGAGAAATTTTCAAACTAATAACTACTTCCAATGATACAATTTGACTTCTTTTAGAACATTCCAATCATTAAGTAGTTATACATGAAAACTTGAACCATTAACACTAAGATCCATAGAGTAGTAAAGAACATAATAAGGCAATAAACAAGAGACACCATAAATTACCTAGGGAAAACCCCACTCCAAGGGGAAAATCCCAACAACCTTTCCTTATGAGAGAATGTCCAATTCAATCCAATTTGTACATCAAAATAGCATATCTTTGACAAGATTACATAGGCAAATACTGACCAACAAGATGACCTCCCACAAGTGCCAAGCTAGCCCTCCAACATCCAATACAATGATCCCTTCAAATCTTTGTTTTAGCCACATAAAATAAGTGCCTCATAAAACTTGCATATTACAAACAATAAGTGCCTCAAACAACTCGCATATCACAAAGAATAAGTGCCTCAGTCAACTCGCATATCATAGAGAATAAGTGCTTCATCCATCTCTCATATCACTGAGAATAAGTGCCTCAGTCATCTTGCATATCACTAAGAATAAGTGCCTCAATTAGCTCGCATACCACAGAGACTAAGTGAGTCAAACTTCACATGGTTCCACAAAGGATAATGTGCCTCAGATCCGCAGAGCTAATGAGTACTGATCCGAAGAGTGTTTTGGAGGAGAATGAATAGGCTCTATTTATAGTGATTTGTCCATGCAAATAGGTGTCTCTTAGGCATGCCAACTTGATCTTGGAGGGGCCAACTTAGGCACTTATGGGGTAATTATAAATTCAATTTCTCTCTTTTTTATTTCATTAATGAATATACCGACCAAAGCTACTAATTCCCAACACTCCCTCTTAGCTATGGAGTTACTTTTCATTCTCTCTCAAGATCAATCTTCCCGACCAACCCACTAGTCTCTCGGTAATGACCTAAGGGACAGATCACAAAAATCAGATGTACAAATCTCATCATAAGGAAGGGTTCATAGCATCAACTTCATCAATCAATGTTGCTCATGAGGCCAAACTCTCCAACCATATGAAATGGTTTCTCAGTCAATCTCAATTACCCAAGAGAGTAATCAAATTTAATCTCTCTGACCATCCTACTAGTCTCTTTGTCAAACACAATGACTCAAGGGAGTAATCAAGATCAAACTCTCTGACCATACCAATGGTCTCTGAGTTAAACCCAATGACCTAAGAGAGTGCACAAGGTCCATTTCCTTGACCATAAATAAGGGTCTCTCAGTCAAGCTCAATGACCTAAGGAAGGAATCCCTATCTAAATATCAAACTCCGTGACTATATAATCTCTTAGTCCACGACCCAAGGGAGGAATCTTGATCTCGATGTGAAAAGGGTCAATCTCCCCCACCATGTGGTCTTTTAGTCAAATATAATGACTCAAGGGAGAGTACTCAAAATCAATGTCCTCGACCAAGCCTACTAGTCTCTTGGTTAAACACAATGATCTAAGGGATCACTCCAAGCCTCAGAACCAACCTCCCCAACCATAAGGTTTCTCGGTCAAACTCAATGACCCAAGGGAGTAACCAAAACAATCTTCCCAACCATAAACCGTGGTTTTTCAACGGAGCCCAAGGAAGATTCATGATGTTATACAGTCAATTCTTCCTCTCCCCAAAAGGGGGATTCTCATCCACTCTAAACTTCTTTCAGAAACAAATCTCATCTGCGATAGTGGCTATGTCAAAATATCAACAACATGCTCATCAATAGAAATGTATTTGAGCCTCATAGCTCTTCTTTGGACATCTCAGATACTTGATCTTAATATGCTTCAACCTGTTATGAAAAGGTAGATTCTTTGAAAGCTTCACATAGCTTTGAATATATCACGATCTATTCCAACACCTTATCAAACAAACCAACAAAAAACTTTCAAAGGAAAACTGCTTCAAAATAGGTTGAACAATCAACTATATGCTCAACTTCAGCCGTGCTAAATGCAACAAAGGTTTGCACAATACTTATCCATGATATTCAGGCTAAGATAGCATCTAGAAGTGCTCTTCCCGTCTTCAGAACATCCAACCCAATCAAAACCTACAAATCCATGTAGTAGATCATTCAACAAACCTATCAATAAGATCAAACAAGTCAGCAACAGTGTCTCGCAACTTCTTCAAATTTGTTATCATGGAGGTGTCTATGGACTCGCAACCCATAATGCTAAATTTCTGAAGGATCTCAACAACGATTTCAACATGCTTACAGTTTTTAACCCACGTAGTAATGCATTAGACAACTATCCTTCAATTAGCTCTCTCTTACATTGGACAAAGAGGTCCTCAACCCTAGTCAAAAATAGATCATCAAAATCACAAGCTCATCTTCAACAATGGATCAACATCGTTCTAAATAGCCATTAATTCGAGAGTACAATACATGAGGTGCCTAACTTCATATTATTCTCCCTCTTACTGAGGTAATCCTTCGCTTGGTACTTCTAGCCATCTTCATCTTGTAAGTCACAACTAACTTCTTTCTGGCATAGATCAAATTTTCTCCCTCCAAGTCCATAACTCAGCACGAGTCTTCTTGTCACTATATTTTCTTTGTTCTTCCATTCTTTCCATCTATTGCTACAGCTATAGCAGCATTCATAATGCACGTGCAACCCTCACTAGGAGGGCATGGAAGAACACTCACAACCAAGCAAGATATACAAAGATAAGAGACTAATACAAACAACAACAATAGTAATAAAAAAAGAAAGAGAGATATAAAATACTTATCTTTTGAGAACATGTTGGCTCCCTCTTGATCTTAGCCTTCTTGCATCCAACTTGCAAATCAACCTTGTCCACATCATCATCATCATGTCTTTCATGCAAGAGCTAGGGTTTCTTCTTTCAGTGGAAACGACCAATCCTAAGGCTTTATCCAAAGATCCTAGGGTTTCTTGTTCAAACCCATTTGCATACTAGGGTTTACAAACCCTAGAATCATGATGTAGAAACTAATCAATTTTATTAAGGTTGCTTTGACCATTGATTGTCCTTGGTACAAATAACTTTGCTTTCTCATTGTAGTAGTAATAAAAACTTGGTCTTTATTTCAATATACAAGGAATGAACCCAAGTACCCTTATTATCAGTAAGGTCGGCCACATATCTTTAAAAAAAAATCTATAGACACGTCATTTTTTCCATAAATTTGTTGCAAACAATTTGACCTTATCAAGAGAGAGGATCTTTAAACTAAAGAGGGACTTAGCCTCTTTTCCACTGAAGCCAAGCTTCTTTTGTCACAATGTACCTTCTTCAAAGGTAGCTAATGAGGGTGATCCATAGCCCAATCAGAATTTTTTGTGATGTGACATATCTTACATATAATGCAACATTTCCAAAACTCTTCAATCCTTCAAAACCTAAGTGTACATTTCTCTTTGAATGGCTATAACTTGCAATAACTTTCAAGCCACAATATTTCCTTAAATCACGCTAATACAAACTTTCACTCTTCAAGATATAGAGACCCAACCTTTCATCTAAGTCTCATATTCATCTTTGAACTGGTATACAAGATGCAAGATCAGCTTCAATGCTCCTTTTGACTCCCTTTGATTTCATAGTTCAAACATAGTATTGAAACTCAAGCTAAGATGTCACTATCATTATCCTTATCAATCAACATTTCTTGCCATGGATTTTAATGCAATTTCTCCAAAGTACAATCGCGTGATTTTCAACTTGCTTTGAGCCAGAATGCATTATTGCAACTTCTCCATGTCACTTTCAGACTTCATTGCAGCCTTACAAATAGATCTATTAGGTTGTCTTCTAGAAATGTATTTCGTTTAGGTTTCATAATCTTCTCTTATATATAGAACATAGATCCTTTTGAGTTTCACACTGTCATTAAAGAATTCAGATTTTCAAAGGTATTCTTCCTTGGAAACGAGCATTAGCACCTTCTTCTTGACATAGTCAAGATCACCGGGCCTTATTCAAATATGCTCTTAATGATTCTACCACAATCATAGCAAATAGCGCTACATTTTTTGAGAAGTTACTTGGTTTTCTTTTACAAAAGATAGAAATTTCTCAGTCCCTTAGACAAAGGTCGACCTGAAACATAACATATCTGAGATTTTTGGCCCTCCTAAAACAAGCCCGTATAGAGGTTCTATTTGAAATTCGATTCGGGGTTGAAACTTAAGGTCTTCCATATTGAAGTATTCTTTTAGGTCTTAAAATTTTTAGACTTCTATTAAGCTGAGACAATAATGATCCTTATGTTGAAAAATGTGTAACTAGGTTCGGTCTTCATTAGTATGAAATGTATTCTTGTATATATAAAATGAAAAAGGAATTGTTTTTATCATTGGAGCATGGGTCAAGCACCCATTGAGGGCTTCTAGGGTTTGTCCTAGGTATAAGAGTCATTGTCATATATGAAAGACCCTATGGGCACATTGTAAATTGTAAAAGAAAAATTATTTTGTCTTGGAAATGTCAAAATACCTCCAAGATCAAGTCGGTCTACATAAGCTATCAAGTCGGCCTACATGAAGAGCCATGTCCACCCTTGAAGGAAGCCTATATAAGAAGAACTCGTCCTCCATTTTGTTCATTCACTCACTCATCTCTCATATGAAGAAGGAAGCAGTAGAAGGACGAAGAAGGACAAGAAAAGTCGAAGTGTTTTGGGTCTCTCTATTTTCTTCTGGGAATGAAGTTAGGGTTTCTGCATTGGGCAAGTCTAAGGTTCGATTTTGAAGCAAGAAGAGAAACAAGACAAGCAAAGGTCTCTTGGGGTTTCCTACTAGCCCCAAGACTCAAATCAAGGCAAGCGAGGTCAAGGGAAGAGTAGTTAGAGGGATATCGAAGTCTCCTAGTGAAGCAGTAGCAGTTGTTGGGGGCAAAATTTTGGATTTACTGGGAGGTTGAAGATATTGCAGCAAGAGGTCGAGGAAGGCTTGATCTTGGAGGGTATTTATCTAAGTCCAGGTCATGGTATTCGTCAATTGAAATATTTGAAAGATAAGAAGAGATTATTCGGGTTTTCCCCTCAAGAGGAGGAGTTTTGGCCCTGGCTTGTAGCCTACATATTGTGTCATTGTTCTCACTGTTTTGGTAGGTGTTTGATGTATTGCACATTGAAATAAGAAAGATCAAAGCTAATAAGTAAAAAGTTAACACAAGAAGTTATCAAGTTAAGAGAATTAACATATACATTGCCCTATTGAATTCTCAACATGGTATCAAAGCTTTGGTTATCTAAGGGCATTATGAAGATCTCCTCGACAATGAAGAAGGTCATCAAAAGGAATGAAAACCATCTCAAGAAAAGCATCAAAAAGGTATGGAGTCTCATATTATCTTCAAAGAAGGAATCAATCATAGAAAAGGATGAAGGACACTTCTCTTCTCTATCTGGAACATTTCAAGACGAAGACATCTGGATAATTGATAGTGGTGCATCAAGACACATGACTGGTCACTCTCACCAATTGAAGACCTTGTCAAAAGGAAAATATGCTTACTCTGTGGAACTTGGAGACAATAAGAGAAATCATGTGAAAGGCATTGGATCATCATCCATAAAGCTAGAAGATGGAAGCAACATCCACCTCAACAACATTCTGTTTGTTCCAGGTTTGCACAAAAATCCACTTTCTATTTCAATCTTAGAAGATAAAGGAGATAGAGTAGCCTCCATTGATGGAAAATTAGTTGTATGGGCAAAAGACTCAAGCATAGAACAAGCTAAAGTGATCGGTATCCAAGAAGGAAGGCTTTACAGATTAATATCTCCCGTTAATGATGCCCTAGTTCACACTAATATTAGTCCATGTGAACTTTGGCATAGAAGGTTTGGTCGTCCACCCTAAATTCCATAGTAGATAGAATACCAAATCTAAAGGAGGATCATGAAGGTGTCTGCAAAGGATGTGCATTAGGCAAAAACACCAAGAGACCATTTGGAAGCAGTGCTTCATGGTCAAAAGAAAGAACCTTACAGAAAGAAGGATCAAGGTGCTAAGATCTGATAATGGAGGAGAATATACATCCAAGGAGATAATAACATTCTATAGGAAATTTGGGATTAAGAGGGAGTTGATAGTTCCATACAATCCCGAACAAAATGGAGTTGCAGAAAAGAAGAACAGGTCCATTAAAGAATGTGTAAAAGCAATGATACACAATCAAGATCTACCGAAGTTTCTGTGGGGTGAGGCGACTAAGACAACAGCCTACATACAAAATAGATGTCCTCACAGATCTCTAGACAATAAAACTTCGGAAGAATTGTTCACTAGGAAGAAGCCATATGTCGATCATCTCTGAATCTTTGGATGTCCTATGTATATTCATATACCAAAGGACAAAAGAAAGAAGTTGGATCCTTCCGATGTGAAAGGTGTATTTGTCAGGTATAGTAACTCATCGAAAGCCTATAGAATCTATTTGAAAGATGGACATCACATTGAAGTTAGTTGTGATGTCATATTTGATGAGAAAATAGCATTCAAGAAATCAAAAGAACTTTCTATAGATTCTGATGACGAAGAACTTCCTATGTTTGAGGAAGAAGTTGACAAGGAAGAAGGATCTCACCATGATGAAGAAGGACCTAGTGAACCTATTCAACCCATGGTCACTCAAGAAACAAGGAAAATACCTAATTGGTTGAAATCTACACTACTTGATGCAGAAGGTCATGGGGCAGCTCAAGGATCATTTAGAGAAAGTAAAAGACCCAAGAGATACTCTAGGTATGCTGCATACATGACAAAATTAATAGAAGCAGAACCATCCACTTTTGAAGAGGCTATAGAACATTGAGAATGGAAAGATGCCATGAATGAAGAATATCAATCTATAATGAAGAATGGAGTCTGGGAGATCGTACCTAGGCCTGAAGACAAATCTGTAGTTACTTCCAAATGGATCTATAAGATCAAGCATGCAGCTGATGGAAGTATAGATAAGTATAAAGCAATATTTGTGGCAAGAGGGTTCTCTCAACTTGAAGGCATCGACTATGAAGAAACTTTTTCTCCAACAGCAAGATACACCACAATTCGATCATTAGTCTCTCTGGTAGCATCGATGGGATGGAACATCCACCAAATGGATGTCAAGACTGCGTTTTTGAATGGCACAATAGATGAAGAAGTCTACATAGAACAACCCTTGGGATTCGAAATCAAAGATAGGAAGGCATATGTTTGCAAATTAAAGAAAGCATTATATGGCCTCAAGCAAGCACCAAGGGCATGGTATGCTAGAATGGATGCATATCTACAAAGACTAGGCTTCACAAAAAGTTTTGCTAACTCAAACCTCTATATTAAGGTTGTAAACAATGAACCTGTAATCATTCTTCTGTATGTAGATGATCTTCTCTTGACAGGTGTAGAAGGTCGAATTGAAGAATGTAAGAAGCAATTGGTAGCAGAATTTGACATGAAGGATCTGGGGCTAATGCATTACTATTTGGGACTAGAAGTCTGGCAGGAACCTAATGAAGTCTCTTTAGGTCAAGGAAAGTACGTGATCGAGATTCTCAAAAAGTTCAACATGATGGACTATAAAGAGATGACCACTCCAATGATCACAAACTTGAAAAGGCTAAGGAATTCCTAATCAAGCCCTGTGGATCCTTCCAGATATAGACAATTGATTGGCTCATTAATGTACTTGGTGAATACTCGTTCGGACATATGTTTTGCAATAAATGTACTTAGTCAATTCCAAGTGGAGCCAAAACATGATCATTGGATAGCAGCAAAACATATCCTAAGATATCTACGGGGAACCATCAACTAATGCTTGAAATATGATAGAAGGAATGATGTTCAATTGACTGGTTATACAGATTCTGACTAGGGAGGCAGTGAACAAGATGGAAGAAGCACTACAGGAGGATGTTTTAGTCTGGGATCATTTATGGTCTCATGGATGAGCATAAAACAAAACACTCTTGCTTTGAGTAGTATTGAGGCAGAATATGTTACAACATGTGAAGTTAGCCAGGAGTAGTTTGGTTAACGAAGTGGTTGTCTGACTTATTTGAAGGACCGATGAACCCTACAGTGATACGTTGTGATAACACTAGTTGTATTCGTTTATCTGAGGACCTAGTATTTCATGGGAAGACAAAGCATATTAACAAGAAGTATCACTATATACGAGAGCTAGTACAAAATGGGGTGTTACATCTACAGTATATCTCCATTGATGAGCAGGTAGCTGACATATAGACAAAATCACTTCCAAACAAGAAGCTTGTATACTAAGGGACAAGCTTGGTTTGGTGGATTTGTCCTCTCGGATTGAGGGAGGGATATACACAACGTTGTTGTCTTCACTTGGGAAGAAAGAATGGAGGATTGGGTAACCATCTGGCATTCGATGCTCTTTGAGAATGTGGTAGGGAACTCAAGACGAGTAGTCGTGGATCGGTATTCTTTGAGGATTAGCTACCCAAGATAAGAATAGTCCAACGAGAGGTCATTCTCTGGGAAAACCTAGGTGGGGTATGTACCTTGGAGAGACAATGATGATGGTGTCTACACATCATTGGTCTCGCCAGCATTGTGCTCTGATCTTGTGGAGAGATAGAGTTGTTAGTCAAGGCCTTGTTATATGAAAATTTTGGTTATTATGATGTTAGACAGATGGGTTACCAATCTGACTCTTCTTATGAGATCTCTTCAGATTGAGAATGACCATGTACCTCCTACGAATAACTCCCTAGTTAAGAGGGAGTGTTGAAAAATGTGTAACTAGGTTCAGTCTTCATTAGTATGAAATGTATTCTTGTATATATAAAATGAAAAAGAAATTATTTTTATCATTGGAGCATGGGTTTCATGCTCAAGTTCTTTTATTTTATAGGTCAAGCACCCATTGAGTTCTAGGGTTTGTCCTAGGTATAAGAGTCATTGTCATATATGAAAGACCCTATGGGCACATTGTAAATTGTAAAGAAACTTTATTTTGTCTCGAAAATGTCAAAATACCTCCAAGATCAAGTCGGCCTACATAAGCTGTCAAGTCAACCTACATGAAGAGCCACGTCCACCCTTGAAGGAAGCTTATATTAAGAACAACTTGTCCTCCATTTTTTTCATTCACTCACTCATCTCTCATACAAAGAAGGAAGCAGTAGAAGGATGAAGAAGGAAGTGCAAAGAAGGACAAGAAAAGTCGAAGTGTTTTGGGTCTCTCTACTTTCTTCTGGGAGTGTGAAGTTAGGGTTTCTACACTAGGCAAGTCTAAGGTTCGATTTTGAAGCAAGAAGAACAATAAGACAAGCAAAGGTCTCTTAGGGTTTCCTACTAGCCCTAAGACTCAAATCAAGGCAAGCGAGGTCAAGGGAAGAGCAGTTAGAGGGAGATCAAAGTCTCCTAGTGAAGCAACAACAGTTGTTGGGGGCAAAATTTCAGATTTATTGGGAGGTCGAAGATATTGCAGCAGAAGGTCAAGGAAGACTTGATCTTCGAGGGTATTTATCTGAGTCTAGGTCATGGTATTCGTCAATTGAAATATTTGAAAGATAAGAAGAGATTATTCAGTTTTTCCCCTCAAGAGCAGGGGTTTTAGCCCTGGCTTGTAGCCTACATACTGTGTCATTGTTCTTATTGTTTTGGTCATTGTTTGATGTATTGCACATTGAAATAAGAAGATCAAAGCTAATAAGTAAAAATCTAACACAAGCAGTTATAAAGTTAAGAGAATAAACATATACTTGCCCTATTGAATTCTCAACACCTTCATCTTATTGAGGTTTTTCCAGAGAGACCTAATGCTATTAGAATAAAGAGATAGGTTAACTCAGCTTCATCTGAACTAGGGTTAGATTGATGACTTCTTTTTAGGGCTACTCTTCCACCATAGTTCTAATACCATGTTGATTTTCTAGTAGCATACAAGACTAGAGCAATTTTCAAACTGATAACTAGTTCCAATGGTACAATTTGACTTATTTTAGAACATTCCAATCATTAAGTAGTTATACATGAAAATTTCAACTATTAATATTAAGACCCATATATCAATAAAGATCATACTAAGACAGTAAAAAGAGACCAAAAATTACCCTAGGAAAACCCCACTCCAAGGGGGAAAACCCAACAACCTTTCCTTATGAGAGAATGTCCAATTCAATCCAATTTGTACATCAAAATAGCATATCTTTGACAAGATTACATAGGCAAATACTAACCAGCAAGATGACCTCCCACAAGTGCCAAGCCAGCCCTCCAACATCCAATACAATGATCCCTTCAAATCTTTGTTTTAGCCATAGAAAACAAGAGCCTCAGACAACTCACATATTTCAGAGAATATGTGCCTCTGTTAGCTCGCATATCACAGAGAATAAGCACCTTAGTCAGCTCACATATCACTGAGAATAAGTGCCTTAGTCAGCTCACATATCACTGAGAATAAGTGCCTCAGTTAGCTCGCATATCACATAGAGTAGGTGCCTCAAACTTTGCATGGTTCCACAGAAAATAATGTGCCTCAGACTTGCAAAGCTATGAGTGATCTGAAGTGTCTTGGAGGAGAGCGAATAGGCTCTATTTATAGTGATTCATCCATGCGAAGAGGAGTCTCTTGGGCAGGTCGACTTGATCTTGGAGGGGTCAACGTAAGCACTTGTGTGGTAATTATAAATTCAAATTTTCTCTTTTTGATTTTATTAATGAAAATACTGACCGAAGCTACTAATTTCCAACAATTCCATGTAGATTTTAGGGGCATTTTGGTGAGATTTCAAAGATGTTCTGAGCATGTACTTCAGTTTTGACAATGTATATTGATGATTGGACAATATGATCATTTTTCCCAATCTAAATTTAAATTTGTACAAGTTGCAGCTCAAGACATAGGTTTTGCATGATGGGATTCTGGTAATTTAATTATTTTCTTTTCAGCGGCATCATTACAACAGAAAGGTTTTCATGACACATGTCAACAAACCAAGAAATGCAACATCTCAAAATTTTGATCCTTGTGGTTATTGTTCTTGTTCTTCTCATTTTTTCGGTCACATTAACTTTTACATAATGTACACGAGTCTCCAGGAGTTAATTCAAGTTCTTCCACCAAACCCCAACCTCAAGCATGGAGAAAACAATTTGGTATTACTGGCTCAGATTGAGTGCAAAATGTTTGAATAAATTTCTATACAATCACCATCTTAAACTGAAATATGAACCTAATATTTTTACATGATGTGTGCATGTGTATCCTGAAGTGCCTTGTAGTAATTTTCAAAACAGTGATAAAAATCTGCATAACCTACTAAGGGAATGCCTTTTAACATAATCATAGTAAAGAATAAATATAAGAAAAGATCGTTGTTATAGAAACAGGTATTTGTCTCATAGACCCTTTATGGACCTCACTACAAATTGAAAATACTTACACTTGAATTTTCTAAATCTAAACTGCATTTTGCTCATATCTAGATGCCAGTAATGGAATGTTACTTGGCCCTTTTCTTAATTTCCCACACTATTTCAGAAACCGGTAAATACTATACTAAGTGTTGAAATTTCTAAGTATTACCCATTAGAAATTTTTATGTATTCTCTGGTTTATTTTGCCTACTTGTTTAATTACTAACAAGTTATTTAACCATATAAATATTGAAATAAACACAATACAGTGTCAACCATCCACAGATCATCAACTGAGAGAAATAGACAAACACACAAGCGAAACATTATTTTTGGACAATCATCCCTGGAAAAACCCAACTTGGGAAAATCACTGCAGCAGTTCTGAGGGTTTTATTATTAAGCAACTTTTCTTGAGTACACTAGGTGCCAAACTGGCTCACCCGACAGAGAAAATAATCTGGTAGTAACACCTCTCTTTGGAAGTAGATATTCTAAAAGTCTGCTCCACGAAACCCTCTCCAGCACCTCTCTAATGCACTGTGTCAACCCTCCTGGCCTCTGCGTCAGCCTGAAACCCTCTACGTTAGCCTTCTAAGGCTCTGCGCAACCTCTATGGCCCTCTCCGTCACTTCTGCAGCCTCTGTCGTCACTCACGCAGGCCCTTCTGGCCTCTGCGCAGTCACTGTTGGCCTCTACGTGGCTTCCTCTAGCTCTGCGTCACTACTGCAACCTCTGCGTCACTCACACGGGCCCTTCTGGCCTCTGCGCAGTCACTATTGGCCTCTGCGTGGCTTCCTCTGGCTCTGCGTCTGCCTCTCTGCCTCTACGCTAGTCTTTCGGCACTATCTCTGCCTTGTACTCATTGCCCCTCGCTACAACTATGATCACTAGTTCGATTTCTCTTAGCAAACCTCGCTCTAGAAAATCAAACTGACTGATCACTCTGGGGTATCCCCCACTGACCCTCAAGCCTCCTATTATACTTTTTCTGTTGAGTCTTCAACGACCGAGATTACATCTCTAATCAATGGCTAAAATTAGATTTTGCTTGATCCATGTCATTTAGAATATTCTAACCCAGTTTTATATTAATACTCATTAATATTTTTATTTTTCTAAGTTTAGACTTAGGAACCCATTAAAAATATTAATTATATTAATATCTCTTTCACAAAGTAGAATTTCCCCAAACCATTTTTGGGTCTTGGAGATTTCATGTGCTTTAGCCTCTCCACCAATTTTCATGGCTAGAGCACATTCAATGCTACCCCAAATCAACACTAAATGTTGTACTATACTAAGTACTATATTATACTAAGTGTTGTACTATACTATATGCTACATTATTTAAGTGTTGTGCATAGTACTATATAGTATAAACTATCTTATTTACAGGGAATGACAAATGTTTATGGTGGATTCTAATTTTTTTTAATATATTACAAAAATGCTATCCCCAACCCATTATCCTTGAGAATCTTGAGGGTATGCTCTCATCCCAAGGATGCATGCCCATCCCAAAAACCAACGCAACATAGATTTCCAACATTTGTTTAATGCCTTGTTTCACCTAACCGATCAAGCAACCGTCTGGGATTGCGTCAAACCCCAAGGAGGCATGCCACAGCCATAGTTACATTGAGTTGAGTCACACCCCACCATAGTACTTTGGTTACATGTATGTGAAAAGACATCGCTTCCCTGTAGTTAAATATATTTGAAAAATACAGTGTACATAACCTAGTAAAGGAAATGTCAATATTTAAGACTATGATAATAAAGAGTAATGGAGAGAATATTCAGTCGCAAAGGCCACTGTAAACATTTTGTCGCTCTTATCTTCTCCAATAGAAAGCCATTTTTTCCTCAAATTAAGATACCATGAAGTCTATCCAATAGACCACAGAAATGAAAAATATAATTTGCAGACATTTCCCATAACAAGACTCGAAAATCAAGAAGAGCATAACTTGCGGATAATCTGAATCATAACAAGACTCGAAAATCAAGAAGAGCATAACTTGCGGGTAATCTGAATCCTTGCCTTAGTAGGCCTTAACTGAATAGGGAACATCTCAATCTGAATTTCCAAGTAGTGGTAAATATAGCTAAAAGACAACATACAAGCAAATTTCAAACAGCATTACTAGACTTCCATTGCAGCTACTTTTTCCTTGAGAACTGTTAATGGCTGACGTTGCAGCATCTAAGATGACTTCACTCTGTGTCTGGGTCCGCAAAATCTGCAGGATCATGGACAAATCAAATGGGATAAATAAATTGTTTACAGCAGGAATCTCTATCTAAATTGCCATGTAGTGATAAATATCGCTAAAAGACAACATACAAGCAAATTTCAAACAGCACTACTAGACTTCCATTGCAGTTAATTTTCCCTAACTGTTAATGACTGACGTTGCAGCATCGAATACCAACTTCACTTCTGTGTCTGGGTCCACAAGATCTGCAGGAATCTGGACAAATCAAATAGAATAAATAAATTGTTTACAGCATCAATAAAAAGAGGTACCGAGAAAGATAATCACTAATAAACAAGGAAAAGGAATCCTTGACAAAAAGAAGGAAATGGAAATCAGAAACCTTTCTTAAAATATTTTTCTTATTTGGGGAAGCTCCAGCTTTAAGCAGCAACTGCACCACTTCTAAGTGTTCACCTCTAGCTGCACAATGAAGAGGCTAAATGGATTGTGCATGTTAGATATCACTCTTGAATTTATACTATCATTTTCATAATATTAAAATATGTCAATTTTGTTTAAACAAACTCACTTAGTTTGAATTGCCATGATGCCATTACAAAATGTTACAGACCATCAGTGAAAAAGATGATCTTAACCATATATTGAGAAAACAGGGGCATTTTCTACCACATTGCTAAAAAACAAAGTTGAATTTGAATTCAAACAAAGCACTGCACCACTTCTAAGTGTTCACCTCTAGCTGCACAATGAAGAGGCTAAATGGATTGTGCATGTTAGATATCACTCTTGAATTTATACTATCATTTTCATAATATTAAAATATGTCAATTTTGTTTAAACAAACTCACTTAGTTTGAATTGCCATGATGCCATTACAAAATGTTACAGACCATCAGTGAAAAAGATGATCTTAACCATATATTGAGAAAACAAGGGCATTTTCTACCACATTGCTAAAAAACAAAGTTGAATTTGAATTCAAACAAAGCACTCTTGGATACAAACAAATCATGCATAGCATACTCAAAATGTGATCTATTTCTCAACACGAAATTATCTTGAGTGATTCAAACATATTCCAATGACCACACTTTCTATCAGGCTTCTGGGCCCATTATTGCTCAACTGAGATCACAACAAACCCCATGAGCAAGGACAACGCAAGCTGCTCACAACAAATATAGAAATAAGTTGACAGGAACAGATCATTTCAATTCTTGATTGTTGAGAATTATAGCTTGGATAGGAACTATTACCCACCAAAAAGTGGGTAACACAGTAGAAAAAGGATAGGAACTATTACCCACCAAAAAGTGGGTAATGAAGTAGGCAAAAATTTCTCTCCTTGGACAGCTAGCCAGCAGCCCTATATGATCAGCACATGACATGATGCCAGTATCCTCCACTTCTCGTTCCACTCAGATTTGTCTCTCCAATCCAGCAATCCTCCTTGAAGGAAGGTGGGTCATCCATTGGCAGGAATTGTAACCATTTTATAATCATGTGCTTTCACTTAATATTTCGGCATACTAATATGGATCAAGGGGTGATCTAGATGATTGACCGATCTTGACTGTATTCTTGTTCCCTCACTTCATTTGGGAGGTTAGTCTTTGACTTTAATCCAATGGGACCTCCTCTAAGACCTTAGGGTTTTAGGAAGGACACTCCTGAGGAGGCTTTGATTGAAGCAGCGTGTCCATGATATTCCATACTTATCCCTTTCCATCTTTCCCATTATTCCATCTCTATTCTTCAGGTTGGTGGTCATTGGCCATGGGGATTTTCACCTTTTCATGCTCATCCAGTTCCTCGAGCACTTGAATGCCCTATCCATAAAAAGGAACTCTTGTATTGACCCAACTCTGATAAGCGATAAACTGATTCATCATCAAAGCTAATCATAAAGAAGTAAAAGCGCACTAGAGGGGTGGAAAAAGTAGGCCGAGGAAAGGTTTAACTCATGCCTCCACGATTGCTCCTCCTTCACATCTATATACTCAAGATGTTAGACCACCATTAGCTGGTCACTTGGCTATGGCACCCTGCCCTGAAACCATTCCCACTATGTTGCCACCATTCAGAAACCCTGGAAACACCTAATATGATTATCCATCTAACCATCTCTAACATAAGGATCTAACTTGTTTATGGGACTCAACCTAGTAAGATATTTGAAGGTGAGTTTTGTGTGAAGTATTATTGTGCCCTCAACATTAGGTATGGTCCACTATGATGCATCTATGGTTATTTTAACTAATGATTGTTGATTTTCACTTGATCTAGAGAGGGTTTTGTCAGGTGGTTTTCATCACAACAATGAAGGCCTCTTGAGATGATTTCCCTACTTTCTCAATGGCATTGTAGAGGTCATTTTACCCATTCCAAAGAGAGTATGACCTCGTTGATGCAATGTTGCCTATTCAGAGCTGAGTGTTGGGCTACTTGATGACTCTACATGACGCTTGACACTATGAGGTACACCCAAATGCTGAAATGTGGAGCCCATGAAGCTTTGTGTTGGAGATATCGATGATGTGCCAAGTAGACCCAAGATGCCCCAAAGTTGGTGTTGACAATGTTTGATCGGCATCACTTTTCCAGACCCTGCATGATGATGGTCATCCTTGTGATGACAAGGGAGGGCTTGCACACCACTTTTGAGGCCCAACGCTAGAGTGAGAGAGTGCCACATCACCCCTCTTTCCCTCTGGAGGGTAACATTGGGCACCATGAGTATGATATCTTGGCATAAAGGCACTTTGGAGGCATGCCCATGATCTAGGAGCTACATCTTAAAGTATGGCACATTCATTAGCCTACATGATACTTATTTTTGGCATTTAGAGCTCATTTGGAGGATGGTGTCATGCTTGAGGAGGTTTTTCTCCCACACATGTGGGCATTTTTGGCATCTTTGTTATGTTTTTTAGCTATGAGGTTGGCTTGTAACCTCTATCTTGTGGAACACTTAATTAGTGCTTCTTTAGTTGTAATTAATGCTTCTTTGGTGCTTCTAAACTTATAATTACTGCTTCGTTAGTTGTATTATTGTAGAGATGAGTGGGATGAGTCTAATATAAATAAAGACTCCCCTCATTTCGTTTTATCATCATTGCACATCCTATTCTTTTCTCTCCAAGAGAATGCAAGTTGGTCTTTTTCGCTACTATGAGCAAGATGTGATCTTTATTGGCGCAACTTTCTTGTGGATGAGATTTTTCAATGGAGACATTGTTTTAGGGTTGAAAGAAGTGCATTTAGTGTAGAATTTTGTAAGTGTATTGTCTTATCATTGATATTTTTCATGTTGAATGCTTAAAGTAGGGTTTCTATGATGCCATGATTAAATACTTAATTACTGTTGAAATCTTGCTTCATTATTGCACATAAAATTGTTTTCTCTAAGGCCTATAGGGAAACTCTTAGTGTGCAGACGCTATACTTAATTTCTCCCCTCACTAGAAAATAGCTAGGGTTTTAAAACTTAAAAGTGGATGCCCTGGGCATCCCCCTTTACTCCATCAAGGTCCTTCACTTGAATATTTATCATAAAGACTCCATTGAACCCTAGTACGATAAGGCACTAATCATTAGGTGTGTTGATCATCCATAAATTCAATTAAAATTCATCTCCTCTTTCTCTCTCCTAGCCATAGTTGCTAGAGTTTCTAGGGCAGATTTATGCATAGAAATGAAGTTTGAATGGATGTTTGTGAATCATAATTTAGGAATTGCATCTATAAATTGTTTAAGCAAAAATCTAACACATTGCATGCCCTATACCTCCCAAATAGGGCTAACATCACTCTCCTTTTTGTTGTTTATGCATACCTAACAGCCATAGAATTATTTTTTTTAGTCTTACCCTAGTCTCTATTGGAAGATCTTGAACCTTTATTATTGAATATCATTCTAAGATGTTTTTTTGGGCTGCTATATGACATTGAATGTCTCATCACTACATATTTTCCAAGCCCTAACATATAGCAGCCTATTTCTTGGTCTAGTCATAGAGTATTTGAACCCTAGTATAGAACACTTTGGCTATCTTAGGCCTTATCAGTACTCTATCCAACAATAGACGACATATTTCTAGGCAATTTAGGGAAGCCTACCTTGTGGTTTAAATCCACTAAATAGAAGGAGAGAGGTTGTTGAGGTGATAGTGGCAACCCTTTCTCTTGCTAGCATAAATTTTGGCCCAATGTTATCAGAACTAAGCCAAAAATGGTAGAACCAACTGGTCCAACTGGTTTGGGACCCAAACCAGATCCCAAACCAATCTGGTTTGGGTATTGGAACCAGAATAGGTTGATTCAGTACCAGTTCCGTACAGATCCGTATGCGCAACCCCAACAAGCAAAAGCTTAATTTTTAACTTTTTTTCTATTAGCTAGCCCACATCTAATGGAACCCTAAGCCCCCCTAAAGCTATTTAAACACATCTACCCCCTCTTTCACTCGCACTATTCATTTGAGCTTCTTGAAAATCTTGAGTTGAGTTTCATGAGGAGAATTGAAGAGATTTTGCAAGAATGTTTTAAGGGAGTTCTTGGGAAGATTTGAAGAGTTGATTGGAAAGTTGTTGGGCTGATTTCTAAGGGAGATTTTGGAGCTGCTTCAAGTGGTTTATTTCTCAAAGATCTTTGGGTGTTGTTGAGTGGTTTTTGGAGCTGATTGAAGGGACAATTTTCAGATTTTGTGGGGGCTTCTACATAGATGATTTCTCTGTTGTTTGGAGTTGATTTTCTTCTGAAAATTTGGAGGGAAACTCAAGGTATTTCATGGCATCCATTCTTGTTCTATTTTCTCTAAAAATTTGTTGTTTTTTCCCTAGAAATTTAAAAAACCTAGGGTTTTCTATGCAGAGTTTTATTTTTTGTTGTGAAAGTTGCCATGGCCCCCTATCTTCTATTTTTCTCTAAACAATTGTTGTTTTGCAGGGCTATTCTGAGGGAGTTCTTGGGCAGATTTCTAAGGGAGATTTTGGAGTTGATTGAAGGGGCAATTTTCAGATTTGTTGGGCTGCTACAGAATCACAGATCTTATTTTTTACTATTTGGAGCTTCTTTCCTTCTCAACATAAGGAGATCTTCTAAGGTATTTTGTGGCTTCTATTTTTCTCTAAAAAATATTTTTTTTTGCCCCAGAAATTCAAAAATCCTAGGGTTTTCTATGCATATTCTTGTTTGTTGTTGTAAAAATTGCCATGGCCCCCAAAAACAAGAATGATCCATCATGGGTTCATAGATGAACATGGGGTCAAAAAATGCAACTATTGTGGGGAATTTAAGGGTGGGAGGGTCCATAGGATTAGAGAACACCTAGCGCATTGGCGAGGGCAAGTAAAACCTTGTAAGAAAGTTTTTGATGACCTTAAAGCAGAAATGCTAAGTCTGACTGAAGCCTTCTAAGCAGAAAAGAGAAAAAACAAGAGACATAGAAAAGAAATAGGCAAGAGTCAAAAAAATGATATTGCTATTAGTGATCATGATTTTGAAGAATGTATGCTCACTTTTGAAGATTCCTCCAATTTCCCTATTAGAGTTGGAGATGAACATAATTCTAGCCACAGTTCAACTAGTTTGAAGATGGCACGTGAAAGAGATGACTCTTTCTTTATACCCCGCACCACCCCTGGTTCTTGTTAAATTTCCACTATTCTATGCTTAACACAATCACTTATTCCAATTCCTCTCCAATTAGCAATCAATTTATTCAATGTAATTCGATCTTCAAGTAAGAATAAGCAATTGAAGACAAAACAGTAAATCCAATGCACAATAGAAGACAACCAAGAACAAGAGACACAATATTTGGTCAAAAACCAGGGAAAATCCCCACAAGGGGGAAAACCCTTTCAAAATTCTTCTCATATTAGATTGTCATCAAATGTTCAGTGGAGAGATACAATGTTCCAATTCATCGACAAAGTGTCAAAGGTCAACAACTTTGACTTACAATTCAGCTTTGATGAGCCCAAAAGTCAAATTTGATCCAAAGTCAAAGTCTGCAATTTCCGGTCAAAGTCAACAACAATCAACAGCAATCAAAGATGCCCTAATTAGTCAATGTTCAGTAGTCAGACCATCTCCAAATCAACGCAGTCAACAGTCAAAGAATGTAGCCTTCCTTACTGGTCAAAGTCCAATCAAAAAACAAAAGTTTGATCAAAGGAGAGAGAAAGCTTGCGGTCAAATTTGGGGTCAACTTCAGTGAAGGTTTGCAATCAACCCAAGTCAAACTGCCCAAAAAAGTTCAGCTTCTTCACCAATTGATTCGGCCTTCCAAAATCAAAATTTTCCAAGTCAAAACATCAAGTCAAGTTGGTCAACAGCTGATCAAACTATCCTAAACAGAAAGTCAATGCAGAAATCAGAATTGTCCTCCTTCCCTTTGCACGTGTGAACTTGGAACTCCTTATTTCAGACTTATACGAACCAATCAAATGAAGAGAGAGAAGATATGATGTGTAATGATGATGCTCCAAAGTGATGTGACATGTGCTCTATTTATATGTGACACAAGGGGTCAAATTAGCTTCCCTAGGCCGACTTGTACTTTTGTGCACATGTGGGTTTCACGTTAAAAATTATATTTTTCCTTTGACCAAATTAAATTCTTCCAAGGGCTAGGAGGGGTCTTTCTTGATGAGGAAGGTTGTCCAATGGAGGGAATTTGTCCTTAAGCTGCCAAATTAACAGTTTTCAACCCACCATTGATGCTAAATGGAAGATAGAGAAGGAGGCTACATATGAATTCATTGCTAGATGGTGGTATGATGCATATATATCTTTTAATGCCACTAATTTTGCATATTATCAACCTATGATTGATGTTGTAGCTTCATTTGGACTAGGCTTCAAAGGCCCTAGCTTTCATGATATCAAGGGGCCACTTCAACAAAATGAGGTCCAAAGAATAAATGAGTACCTCATAGAGTTCAATCAATCATGGACCAAAATGGGGTGCACAATAATGTCTAATGAATGGACTTATGGCAGATCTCACACCATTTTAAATTTCTTAATTGCTTTCCCAAAAGGTACTATGTTTCTCAAATATGTTGATGCATCTGATCAAGTGAAGGACACAATTATTATTTCATCCTTTAAAATGAGGTGGTTGTGGAGGTACGGGTAGATAATGTTTTACAGGCAATCACAGATAATGCCTCATGTTACCTGCTCATATGCACTTGGCAGGGAAAGAAGACTTCATTGCCCAATGGAGGAGGCACTCTTAAAAAATTTGAAGATTAGAAGTCAACATGGCATCTATGCCCCATTTTCTCCCTCCTCTCTCTAGCATGATGAACTTGTGTAACATGCTTAGGTGACTTGGGACCCATTTAATAAGTGAGTCCACTCTAGAGTATTTTTTGCACTCGACTAATTATTTTCACTCTTCAGCAATAAATAACTAGTCAAGTTTTTTCACTCAATACCTCCAAAGTTGGAGTGTGGCTTAATAATTGGGCCTTGTGATGGTCCTAATGTCTAGGGTCGATGTATATTACCAAGTTAGTTCATATCCAAAGCATATGATTGATGTTGTAGCTTCATGTGGACCAGGCCTCAAAGGCCCTAACTTTCATGATATCAGGGGGCCACTTCTACAAAATGAAGTCCAAAGAATAAATGAGTACCTCATAGAGTACAATCAATCATGGACCATGTTGAAGTTTGTAGCTTGGGAGGTATTCCACAAACCCAGATCTGGGGTCTGTGAGAAGTTTGATCACAAAGAAGTTTGTGGGAAAAAGACTCAAGTGAAGGGGTTTTAGATCCAGATGGGGTTTAAAATTCTAAAAGGAAATTAAAAAAAAAATTAAAGGAAAAATTAAAGCCTAAGTCTAAGTGGATAAAACCCTAAGATCTAGAGGGTTCCAGAGAAGGCTTAGGAGAAATCTATTTAAGTGAGGCCTTAGGACGAGGCTAGCATATAAAGTGAGAGGGAGCTTGCTTGGACAAGGAGGCTAGAGATGTAGCCCTAAGTGTGCCCTAGTTTGAGGGTCGAGAGGGTTGCAAAAGAGGACTCAAATACATTCGCTCAAGGGAGGAGGGCAAGTTCAGGAAGTCGCAGTCCTAAAGTGCCAAACCAAGCATGGAAGAGAACAAAGGAGGGTTTCGTCTTCCAGATCTGAGTTGGTCAAGGAGGAGAAATTGAAGGTCAAGCTTGCAAGTGCTAATTTGAGCATACGTGGAGCAAAACCTCAGTGAAGTTTGATCCTGTACCTTGAAGAAAGGTCGAGTCTCTGATAAGAATGTTGGACGGAGGTCAGGTGTAGCTACATTATAGCAGTATCAAGGCCGAATTAATGTCAAGGGAAGCAAAAAAGAGGAGCTTCAGTTTGGAGGCATGCGAAGGGAGAATTATGGCCTAGTTGTGACAATCCTGTAGCTGCTACATGAGTCATAAAAGAGGCCGCAAACTTCAGAGCTATTGCTCAGATTCGAGACCCTAAGAAGGTGCAAGAGGCATCTAGAATGGGTAAGTCATTTTGTTCCTCAAGCAGATCAAATGCAAAGACAAGAAAGGATCAACCCTAAAGTATTTAAGACAAAGATCATCAAGCCATAGTTTAGGGCAGTATGTATAAGTAGTTTTAGGCATGCGTTGAAGGCTTAGATCTCTCAAATAGGCCGCAGGTCCCTTGCTCTGTTTTGGGAGAAGAACAAACCCTGGAAGTGTGTTTCAGGAGGGCCGCAAGGCCTAAAGGAAGACTAATCAAGGTCTGAGCAACATCTCAAGGCAGCATAGGAGAGAGGACTACCCAAAGAGTTTAAGTGAAGCTTTTATAAGGGTTTGAGGCCGAGTTTAGGGCCTAGTTGTAGTTGCTTCAAGTGCCCTAACCGGAGGGCCGAAAACCTCAGGAGATTGCCCAGAAAAGAGCTGCAACAAAACTCAAGATTGAGGTTGAAGGGACTTTCCATAAATTTTTGAATAGCGATATGAAGTAGCTGATTTGTGACCTAATTCAATCATCTACAGGAGGGTAGAAGACTGATAAGAGGAGGTGTTTGAGATATTTTCTCATAGATTAGACAGCAGTGGTATCTGCGCTCAAGAACAGTGAATTTGAGAGGACTCAAATAACTATTAGGTAGCAACGTGAAGAGCCCTAGATGAGGGCATATCCATGAGTCCTAGATCTAGTAATTTGAGGGATAGATTACAGAGAAGAGGGCAATGACCTTGATAGCCCTAGATCAGTCAAGGTGTTGACTAAAGATGGGCAGATCTAAACATGGAGATGCAGTGCAGTGCAGGAACAAGCGTTTAGATTTGGACAAAGTTGGAAGGACATCTTAAGATTGATTGGAGCGCAGTAAGTGATGTTCTTGGAGCCTTACGTGTGGGCCTTGTGAAGGGCTACAACCTGCTAGCAGTGGCAAAGAAGTTGAGCTCAAGGTCTGGTCAGCCAAGAGAGACAAATTGACAACCCTAAGTTCATTGTTGAAGAAGGATGTTTGACAGTCATAGTGGGCAGCGTCCATGCCCAAAGTTTGTCTTCATCGAAGCAACGCAAGAAGGCAATAGAGGGAAGAAGTCCCAAAGGAGCTGAGCAGCAGTGGGCAATCCAAAGTTGTGAACAACTCAACAGAAGTCCCTAAGTGTTGAGCTAAGTCACAGGACATATCCCCCAGGGTCACGTGTCCCGTATTTCACATGTCGGACACGAAATACAACCTAAAATGTGTCAAAAACGGTTTCGTTCGTGCCCTCCATTTGCAACGTGTATTTTTTACGTGGTGAAAATGTGCTCTAACGTTTTTTCCTCTTAGGACATGTGTCCCACAAAACGTTACTCATAAAGCTTGTGCATGGTTTATTGTTTTGATTTTTTCGGTCATTGTTCGCCACGGAAGCTTGCTACCATGTTGGAACTTGGTCATTGTTTGCTCGCTAGAGTCGTTGCCGTGTTGGAACTTGGTCATTGTTTGCTCGCTAGAGTCGTTGCCGTGTTGCAACTTGGTCATTGTTTGCTCGCTAGAGTCGTTGTTGTGTTGTGTTGGAACTTGGAGTTGTGCAGTGCTCACTTCACATTGAGAGCACAATTCTATGTAGATTATCCATAGAAGTAATGACTATTCAATTTGGAAGATACAACTTTTTTTTAATGATTAAGAAAATTAGTAAAACCCAAACCCTTATATGTATATACTTTTTACTATTGAAGCATTGTTGTCACTAATGTTTATGCTTGTTGGAACAATATGCTTTAGCATGTAAAATCATGAAATTTTGTTTCCCATGGTGTATATTTCTTTGTTGGACATCCTAGGTTTCCATATTTCTTTATATCTTATATTTTTATATTTTTTCTTGGCTTATAAGGCTAACAGGTGGATTCTGACTATGAACAAGAGATTTTTTGCTTTTTTTTACCATATGTATGGACTTTGCTTTTGTGATACACAGATATAACTTTGTACCTTTTTTGTTGTCCTTGTATTTGAGTAAGAAGCAATACATCATGGATTGCAATCTAAAATTGTTCCTTTTTTCCCAAGCAACCAGGTTTATAATAACTAGAAATTGAATTTCCCAACTGTCAACTTCACATCGACCTGGGTCTTGGAGAATAGCGTTCGTGTGCTTTGGAGCTCGTGGTTTGGAGCTTAAATTTCTTTTTTTGGAGCGCGTAGGTTTGGAGCTTAGATTTCCTATAAGTCGTGGGACGTGAGTTATAATGCCATTATGCCAGTGTTAAAAAACCATATTATTTTTATATCGAGAATGCTATTGTTCAGATTGAATTTGAGCTCGTCCTATTGGTTATAATGCCTCAGTTTCTATCGATTTTTTTGGGCTCAGAATAGATTAATTGTTCCTGGATTAGGCATTCAAGAAAGTGTCCTTCTATAAATTCTCAGAAAATGTCCATTGCAAAGCTTTCATGTTAATAGTTTGGCGAGCATTGTTAACAATTTGGTTGGAACTTGGGAAGTAAACAAAAGAAGCTAACATATATTATATATACTGAGTTAAATTTGTTGATAACACACACTGCTCTTACATATACCAACCATCATAGGGCCCAGCGATGTGTCTACGAACTATTGGTGCAGCATTGTATTGTTTTAACTGCAAGCATTTCCAATAGTTATTTGATGGCAACAAAAGTACCTTAAGGACAAACCTGTAGGATATAGGACATAGACAGGACTCTCTTCAATCATAAAATATCCCTCCAATAACTTGGGATCTTACTATGTTTGTAATATGTGGTGAAACGACTAATATCTAGTTTATTTACCAAAGATCCTCTATGATCAAGTGAACTAATGACCAATGTTCCATTATTACATTAAAGAATAAAAATAAAACTCTTAATATAATTATTTTGTAGTGCATATAAATTATAATCAAGTATCATAGGGTTACTTTTGTGACAAGTTACAACTATAAAAGAATGTCCATTGTCCAATGATGAAATCCAAGAATATGCAGGGATGAAATCCTTTGTGTCACCCTAACTTCAAACGGGAAGTGGTGGACAACAAGAAGAATATTGTCTTAGCCAAATCGATAGACAAGAACTTATACCTTCTAAATTTATAATTTATAAAAAAACTACCTTTCTGTGAAGTTTGAACATGATGGAAACTGAAAGTTAATTGTTTAATTGTTTTTTTGTGTAGGTGAAGGATTTGGCAACTATTGCAACTTGCACTTGCAAGTCATTTTTATTACATCCGTGGAGTGTGAACTGTGTAACAACAAGAAGATTAATGGTTCAATCATCCATGTCAATTCCCAGAGGTCAAAGGAAAGGCAAGGTTGGTGTTGTTCATGGTCCCCCCCTCTAAGTTTTTTAGCATTTGTTGATCACAATGCCCCAAGTGCTTTAAGTGAAGCTTTAGGTGCTTCTAAGCCCACATATGATGTTGTTGTATCAAGACAACAAGCACAACGGAAAAAATACCCTCTATGGAAGTATGTAACAAAGAAACAAGGGCCAAAGGTTTGTGGGAGAGGGAATGTCCTTTGGTCTTGTAATTTTTGCAAGGCGAATATAAGAGCACTTATTTTTGAGTTAAGGGCCATTTGTTGGGCCTTCCTTATGGAATTGGAGCATCCAAAAAGATCAGTGCTAAAGAAAGAATGGATTTGGAAAAGGAGGATGCAGTTGGCTTGGGGAATGTGGTGGCAGCAAGTAGGAAAATTAGAAAAAATGATCCTCTTCCATTCTTGAGGAATACTAGTAGATTTCGGAGTGGGGCTGAAATTCAGCCAACAAAGAGGGCAGCCCAAACTTATGGTAAAATGGACAAGATTTTTCAGCGTGAAAAGCGAGATGAGGTTGATCTTACAGTTGCATTTTTTTTCTATCTCAACTTCATTTCTTTTAATGTTGCACGATCACCTTTGTTTATTGAGATGTATCGAGCTCTAGTTGATATGGCTCCAACTAGGTATGTGCCTCCAAGTTCAGAGAAGCTTAGAACCACATTGTTGGTTGTTAAAGCAAGGAAGGAGGTGGATAAAATTCTACAACCTATTAAACATCATGGATCTCATCTGGTGTCAATATTGTTTTTGATGGACAGACGAATACAACATGCCATCCTCTCATCAATTTCGTGATATATTCACAAAATGGACCGGTCTTCTTGAAAGCAGTTGATGCTCTTGGACAATACAAGGATGCACAATATATGGGTGAATTGTTTATTAAATTTATTGAAGATGTAGGTGTTGAATGTTGTGTGCAAATCATCACAGATAATGCATATGTTTGCATAGATGTTGGCTTGATTGTGGAAACTAAATATCCACAAGTATTTTGGACACCATGCATTGTTCATTTCTTGAATTTAGCACTTACATCTATTGCTTCAGATGTGACATGGATTGGCAATATTATTGAGGATGCACGCCATATCTGAAATCTTGTACAAAACCGTACCAATGCCCTCGCAATATATAAAAAGTACACACATCTATCATTGTTGAAGATCGCAGATACTCGGTTTGCTTCCTCATTTATCATGCTTATGAGGTTGAAGGAGGTGAAGGTTGCTCTTGGGTGTTGGAAAATTAGAAAGGCAAAAATATTTTCTTTATGTTGATAATTACTTGTGATATTCTTATGTTCTTATTAACTTTCTTCTGTTCTTCTTTTAACTTAGTTCATCATGCAATTATCAATAATCATAACATGAAGATCAAAGACACCAGATGTAGGTGGACAGCCAGGGAAAAACCCCTATCTAGGGGAAAACCCAGTCAACAACTCACCAAGTCAGCCCTTCCCTTCTTCTGCAGATGATAACCTTCCAGCAACAACTTCAATCTTGCAGCAGCATACTTTCGACTTCCCCAGCAGCAGAACTTCAACCTAGCAACAAAACTTCGACCTGTAGTGGAATCCATAATTTCGACCCCAGTTGTAGCCCAATAGATTCACATGTGTGGGAGAGATGACCCAGAAAACTTCGATCTAGCAATCCTTTACATTCTCCTGCAATTTTGTACAGTTTTGCTTCTTCTACTTGTATATCGAACTTGTGATTGATGGTCCAAATGAATCGAACTACACTTCTATATATACCCTTTTCTGTGGTTTGAATTACCCTCATGTAGGCCGACCTAATCAGGTAAGGGCCGACTTGGTTTGGAGGTGACAAATGACTTATTTTACTCAATAATTATTATTTTTACATTATTCAAAAACCCAATAAGGGTCTTATTAAATGGATAATGACTCTAATTACTTATATAAAACCTAGAAGTCCTTAATGGAGACTTTGACCTAAAACATGATGACCCAAGCATGAAACCCGTGTTTTAATAAGTCATAATAATAATAATAATTTATTTTCTTTCTTTTGATAAATACATTTCATTATGACTCATATACAATTTTGAAGACTAGACCTAGTTACATTCTTCAACACCCCCTCTTAACTAGGGAGGTATTCATAATTACACATATATATAAAAGTACATGGAAGATCTCAAAACACATGAACCACAAAGAGTTTAGGCACACACAGTGTCACGAACTAGATTCCTGACCAGGGCAATCTATCTGGGTGGGACTACGATGGACTAAAACTTTTAGCCCTCTCGAGGTACCATCAGGCTTACTTGCTAACCATCAACCCAGGGAACTAGGTGTGTAATGCAAGGTCAGAGCTCTATGACCAACGCCACCCTCCCTACTTCAGGAACTGGACATCAACACATAGGTCGGCCAGATGTCCTCCCAAGCATACACAATAACTCGACATAACAAATCTCTCTCAATCAAACAGATCAGTAACATCAAGCATGCTTTCAAAACTTCGAGATATTTACCTAAACAATCACAATCCCAATCAGTAACAACCTTTCAAATACATAAGTAAACACAAACCTTCGAGGCCTTCAGACATCTTGATGTTGCTTCACAATTTATTACAGTAGGACTTAGAGGCTTCCCAAATAAATCTTGATAGAAGCTTCCTCAATCTTTCCTACTTCACATGCAGCAACATACTCTACAATTGGATCCATCTTTCCTTCTTTCAACAGTATCTCAATATACATTCTCCAATTTCTTCTCCATCATGACTATAATATGCCCTCGCTCTCAACTTGGGAGACATACTCTTTTTGTTATCCAAGCTCCCTCTTAACTTAGGGAGATCAACTTCTTTTCCATAGCATCGGAGAATGGCTTCATCCCTTTTTATCAAGGTCATCTTGATCATCATCATTCATATAACTTCCTTCATCATGCTTATCAATCAAATCAACTTTACTTACAGATATCTTCAACATCTTGAAGATTATGTAACTGTACAAATTAAATCGCAAGTACAACCAAATACATATATAGAAACATGAATTTAACTATATCAGAATCATAGAAGCATTAGACTTTTAGACACCAAGTACCTAAACTTAGTTAGGTTCATAATCAGCAAGAGACACATACTTCTATAGTTCAACTTCTTGCTCAGGTTTGGTTACAAACCCTAGAACACATCAGTTATTCAATCAAGATATTAGTCTCATTATATCTAGGGCCTCAATATTTCTTCTAGAGATATGACATACTCTACTATAATATATTTCAAGCCCTAGAAACAATTCAAACAAGTATAGTTCTACAATGCATCTAACGACTTTAGAATTCATATGTTAGACTTCTACTAGGATTGCAAACCCTAGATTCCATACATGAGACACTAAGCTTGAACAATCAAAACCAATCCTAGCACAATCTAATGTTTCAATAATATGATCAACCTTTTTTGTAAACCCTTAGATTTTATCATCATAATGGAAACACTATCACCATATCCTAGAATGTCAAACTTCTACTAAGGCTTAGTTACAAACCCTAGAATTTACACACTATCAACAATTAAGTTAGCACATATACATATCTCGAATTTCATGCACAAGCATATCAATATCCACTAGGTAAGCCCAAGACACAAATATCAATACATTTAAAGTTAGACATATAACAATCTTGATTGGGCTAGGGTTTTGATCAGACAGACAAACATACACCTAGGGTTTCATTCCTAGGAACTTACTCTAGATATTATAAGGGTTTTGCTCATAAACCCTAATTTACCAAAACCTCAAGGTTTAGGAATACATTACCATCCAACCCTAAAGGACTAAGGTTTCCATAACAATGACATTACCATCAAAACCCCAAACATCAAAAGAATATTGTTTTCTAGATTTCATCAGTAACTCTAAGTAGGCTAGGGTTTTCTCATTAGCATTGACATAACCTTAGGTTAGGGTTTTATAGAGAACCTTTTAGGGTTCCATAAACATGATGATTTTAATGAGGTTAGATTCAATCTAATGATTAATCTCCCAAAATAAGAATCTTTAAGATTCAAAGGTCCTAGACATAACACTTGTTAGTAGATTTATTAAAATGAATGAATATACCTTTATCACGAAGAGAACAAAGCTTACAGTTTAAGACGTCCCTTTGAGTTGTTTCTTAAAAAACCTTGTAGGACATCAATTTCAATAGAACTTCTATCAAGCTTTGTTTTACGAGGTCTTCTCCATAACCTTTGAGCATATCAGCAAGCTTTTCCTAAACAAGGAAAATATAAAAAGAACTGTTATTAGCATCTAATACAAACACATTTAGATAAGAAAAGGAAAACCAAAAGATAATACAAGGAGTAAGATACTTATTTTTGGAAAAATGGTGAGGGCTCCCTCTTAATCCAATCTTGAGGGATACCTATCACTTTGTTAAAACAATTCAAAAAAAAAAAACTCCAAAGCATGTTAAACCTATAAGTACTAGAAATCAAAACATAAAGGAAAACAATTCAAAAGCTTAGAGTAGAGGGACTTTGTAATATTTATATAAGTCCTTTATTTATGATTCTTTGGTCTTGTTCTTCTTTGCTGGTCCTTCATCAGCAACATTTGCTTGATCTTTGTTTCTCCTTTTATTCCTTGGATTGTCAGGACAATCATTTCTATAGTGACCCATCTTGTGTTGAAATTTGGTACCGGAGGACAGGTGGTTCCCTAAGGCTTTGATCTTTGGCCTAGGGAAAAGTGTTCAAAAAGAATTTAATTTTTCTCCTAAAGTGACTTTATAATTTTTATAAAGTCAAATCTAATTTAAAAGTGACTTTAAGTGATAAAGTTACTAAAGTCTAATTTTAAAGTGACTTTATTAAAGTCAATGTAAAATTAGAAAGGAAAAGTGACTTTGAAAATAAATGACTAAGTGGGTCTTTATTAAAGTGGAGTGAATTAAAAAATAAAAAGTGAGATTTAAATGAGCATTTAATCTCAGCCCTAGATCTCAATCTATTTCAGCCATTGGATTTAGGGATCACCCAAAAGTCACTTAGGGTTGGATTAAGGGAGGAAAAGGAGGAAAAGGTCATTCATTCTTTCATGAGCAGATTGAGAGGAGGAGAGCAAGAGAGCAAGGGAGATTTCTGGACAGGGAGGAGAAGGACACTGTAGCTTGGCACACATTCCAAGGCAACAGTTTAGCAAATCCGTACAGCTGAGTTAGCACACAGTGAAAGGCAGATTTTGGCACGATTTTCTAGAAATCCGTACAGCTGTTTGCACAGAAATCGAGGAGAAGTTTGCACAAAAATCGAGCAGTTTGCTGGCACATTTTCCAAGGAAATCCGTACAGCGTATTGCTGTTTTTTTGCACGCAAATCGAGGTCTGTACAGCGTATTTATTGCAAGCCATACAACAGCATTTAAGGCTGAAAGTGGGCACGAAAATCGAGGAGGCCGTACAGCATTTATTGCTGTCATGTTTTGCTATTTGCTAGTATTTTCCAGTTGGCTGTGAGGCACGGAAAACGAGATAAGTTGTAAAATTTGCTTGCTGATTTTTGCTGAATATTTCTCACTGTAAAAGCATTTTTCAGAAATAAGAAAGAGCTCTCGAACTGGTTTTCCCCAAGAGTTGTAGGGGGTTTTTCCAGGGTCACATTGACCAAAAATCACTGTGTTCAAATGTGTTAAATGGCTGTTTGTACCTGCTGATTTTTATTTCTGCATTTTCTAGCATTCTGTAAAATTTCCAGAATTTGTGTTTTCAGCAAAAATTTATTTTTTCAGTTGTTGAATGTATGGATATGGGAAAGGGCATTTAACTATATGGGAGAAATAAGGTGAAACTGAAAACCGAGGTGGGAAATGAGAAATTTCTACATGGTATCAGAGCTTGAGTGCTAAAGTGCAGTTTGGGACAGCAAGGAGGAAAATTCAACCTATTGATTTTTCACTCAGAAAATTCCAGCAAGCTGATTTTTCACAAACAGCAGTTTTTATCTTTACTACAGCAGTGCTATTTTTCAGTTTTAGGACAGTAGGATGTCATTGGGATTGAGGGTGGAGGATAGGTTGGATGGGCATACAAACTACAGCGTTTGGAAGGAGAAAATGCAGAGTATTTTTGAGGAGGCAGAAGTCTGGGACATCATGGTGCATACCACACAGAACCCTGTTGTTGTGCCTACTGATGCTACTCAGTTGGCTGAGTATAATAAAAAGAACAACAAGGGTAAGAGACTGATTCTAGACGGAGTCAAAGACCATTGCATTCCTCATGTGAGAGGAAAGAGAAATGCCCATGAGATGTGGACAGCATTGTCCAATCTCTACCAGAGTACCAATGAGAACCGGAAAATGGTCCTAAAGGAGAAGCTGAAGACTATTAAGATGGGTAATAATAGTGCAGCTGGATATCTCACCAAGATTACTAATGTGAGAGATGAGTTGGCAGCAGTTGGAGAGGACATTCCACCCACTGAGTTGGTGCGGATTGCAGTGAATGGCCTCCCCGTTCATGGATGAACTTTGCTGATGGGGTTTGTGCACGTGAGACCCTTCCCACATGGGAGAGGTTTTGTGATGATTGCACTTAGACAGAGATCAGGAAAGGTCAGCTTGGGGCAGCCAAGCCAATTGAGCAGGATGAGGATGTAGCACTGTCGGCAGGAGGCAAGAAAGGCAAAGGGAAGAAGCAGGCTTCCACAAGCAATGGTGGGGGCAAAGGCAAAGGTAAAGGTAAACAGGGTGACACACAAAAGGACTATTCCAAGGTGAAGTGTTGGAATTGTCAAAATATGGGACACTATGCAGTTGTGTGTCCGGAGAAGAAGAAGAAGAAAGGGAAGAACCGGAACGTGGCAGCTTCAGCAGAGGTTGAGGACTTTGCAGTTCGTTTTGACTGAGAGTTTGGGTTCACTGCGTATGAGTCCTCTAGTGCAGGATCACCTGCCACACAGGTTCAGAGGGAGCATGCTTTTCCCTCGATTAGCGGAGCATCTTCGGGTATCTGATATGTGGACAGTGGGGCTTCACGTCACATGACAGGAGTCCGTAAGTACTTCTCAGAGCTTTCAGAGAGTGGCACTGATATTGAGGTAGTACTCGGTGATGACAGAATTGTTAGAGCAGTCGGGGTGGGGACACTGACATTTCAGAGGGAGTCCAAACCTCCCTTGAAGGTGTCAGATGTTCTTTATGTGCAAGGGATGAGGAAGAACCTTATATCCGTCTCAGCTTTGGAGGACAGAGGATATGAGGTACTGTTCAGGGGAGGACAGGTGTTGATGTATCCCAGGGGCACTCCAGCTAATTCAGCTAGAGTGATAGGTGTACGCCATGCAAAGGTGTACAAGTTTGCATTCCAGTCCCTTGTGGCATTGAGCAGTAGTACTGACAGCAGAGCTAGCAGTTCTGAGCTGTGTGAGATTTGGCACCGCAGGATGGGACATATGTATCATGGAGCCTTGAGGACCTTGCGGGAGATCACTATAGGTGTGCCAGATTTCAGTACTGATCACTTTGATACTTGCAGAGGATGTGCGATGGGCAAGTTTTGCCAAATCCCCTTTTCCCAGCAGTGACAGCAGAGCGACTGGGATACTTGATTTGATTCATTCTGATGTGAGCGGTCGGATGTCTCATGTTTCCTTGAGTGGATATGAGTACTATGTTTTATTCATTAATAATCACGCCAAGAGGACCTGGATTTATTTCTTGAAGACCAAGAGTAAGGTCTTCAAGCGGTTTCAGGAGTTTAGAGCTCTTGTGGAGACACAGACAGGTCGGAAGATCAAGTCCCTGAGGTCAGACAATGGAGGAGAGTACACCCTTGGAGAGTTTGTTGACTATTGTGCGGAGGCAGGCATTAGGAGGGAGTCCACTGTTCCTTACAACCCCCAGCAGAACGGGGTTGCAGAGAGGAAAAACAGATCCATCGTAGGGGTTGCCAAAGCCATGTTACATGATCAGGTGTTGCCATTGTTCTTGTGGGCAGAGGCCTGCAACACAGCTGTTTATTTGCAGAACAGGAGTCCGCATCGTGCCTTGGGGCACATGACTCCGGAGGAGGCTTTTTCTGGGAAGAAGCCTGATATTGGTCATCTTCGTATCTTTGGATGCATTACATACTCCTACATACCCAAGGAGAAGAGGACCAAACTAGAGCCCACCGCAGAGAAGGGTATCTTTGTGGGCTACAGTGAGACCTCAAAGGCCTTTCAGATTTACATTCTTGCACAGAGGAGAGTTGTTGTCAGGCGGGATGTGAAGTTCGAGGAGGACAGGGCCTTTAGGAGGTCACGGGAGTTAGAGTATCTGGATCAGCCAGACCCTCAGCAGCAGTTGAGTCAGTCGCAGGGATCCAATGGGCAGGGATCAGGAGGATCTGGAGGTACATCTATGAGGATGTCAGGTCCGTCAGTGAGCAGTGGCTCACCGAGCCAGAGGGGTGGTGCTCCGGGCAGCATGCAGAGCAGTTCACAGAGCAGTTCACTAGGGAGTCCACTGATGGACAGTTCACACGGTACCTCAGCTTCTACAGGTTCAGGTGCAGGCAGGAGGACAGCAGACAGACAGTCAGGAGTTCAGGCTCCTGATGATGATGGGGAGGAGGAGTTTCATTCTCCTATGGGAGAAGTGCACTCAGGGAAGAGGAAGCCCAAGTGGCTTCAGGACACCTTGAGAGATGCCACATCTGTTGCTGAGCCTAAGAGGCCGGTTAGAGAGAGTAGACCACCTGAGAGGTTTTGTAGCTATATGGCAATGGTTACCAGCATCCTTGACTCTGAGCCTTCTAGCTATGAGGAGGCAGCTAGCCAGCAGGTCTGGAGAGAGGCCATGCAGGAGGAGTATTCTTCTATCATGAAGAATGATGTTTGGGAGGTGGTGCCAAGGCCTGAGGGCAAATCCGTGGTTACTTCCAGATGGCTTTACAAGGTAAAGCATGCTGCAGATGGTAGCATTGAGAAATTCAAAGCGAGGTTTGTGGCTAGAGGGTTCTCCCAGGTAGAGGGAGTTGATTATGAGGAGACCTTCGCTCCCGTGGCTCGATATACTTCGATCCGCTCCATTATATCGATAGCAGCAGAGATGGGTTGGAAGATCCACTAGATGGATGTGAAGACTGCATTTCTCAATGGCTTCATACAGGAGGAGGTGTACATTGAGCAGCCACAGGGCTTTGAGGTGCATGGGAAGGAGTCCCATGTGTGCAGACTGAAGAAGGCCCTTTATGGCCTGAAGCAAGCTCCCAGAGCTTGGTACTCTAGGATAGATACATACTTGCAGGGGTTGGGTTTCACAAAGAGTGAGGCAGATCCGAACCTTTACTTTATTGTGATAGGTGAGGAGCCTCTCATTCTGGTGCTGTATGTAGATGACTTGGTCATTACAGGTGCAGAGAGACTCATAGAGCACTGCAAGAGAGATCTTGCGGCGGAGTTTGAGATGAAGGACATCGGCTTGATGCATTACTTTTTGGGGTTGGAGGTGTGGCAAGAGGAGGGGCATTTCTTCCTGGGGCAGAGGAAGTATATTGTGGACATCCTTGGCAAATTCCACATAGAGGATTGTAGACCCATGTCGACACCGATGATCACCAACTAGAAGAAGCTTCATGCTTCGGATTCCGAGTTGGTGGATCCCACATTGTACAGGCAGCTGATTGGTTCCTTGATGTATTTGGTCAACACTAGACCAGATATTTGTTTTGCAGTCAACACGATGAGTCAGTTTATGTGTGAGCCTAGGAAGGTTCACTGGGTGGCTGCAAAACACATTTTGCGGTACTTGCAGGGGACAGTGGATTATGGTCTGGACTACAGGCAGGGGGATGGAGTGAGATTGGCAGGTTATACTGATTCTGATTGGGCAGGTTGTGCTTCTGATAGGAAGAGCACTTCAGGGTGTTGTTTTGGGTTGGGTTCAGCAGTAGTGTCATGGTTCAGCCGGAAGCAGCAGTCAGTAGCATTGAGTTCAGCAGAAGCAGAGTATATGGTAGCCAGTCTAGCTAGTTGTGAGGCCATCTGGCTTCACAAGATGTTGTTTGGCTTATTTGGTCAGCCGTTGAAACCTTCAGTGATTTACTGTGATAATCAAAGTTGCATTAAACTCACAGAGAATCCAATATTTCATGACAGGTCAAAGCATATCGGGATCAAATATCATTTCATCAGAGACTGTGCTCAGAAGGGAGCTGTGAAGCTTGAGTATATTCCCACTGATGAGCAGGTTGCAGATATTCTTACCAAAGCCTTACCACGGGGCAAGCATGACTACTTCAGAGACAAGATGGGTGTGGTGAGGAACACCTTCCTCGGTAAGAGGGAGTGTTGAAATTTGGTACCGGAGGACAAGTGGTTCCCTAAGGCTTTAATCTTTGGCCTAGGGAAAAGTGTCCAAAAAGAATTTAATTTTTCTCCTAAAGTGACTTTATAATTTTTATAAAGTCAAATCTAATTTAAAAGTGACTTTAAGTGATAAAGTTACTAAAGTCTAATTTTAAAGTGACTTTATTAAAGTCAATGTAAAATTAGAAAGGAAAAATGACTTTGGAAATAAATGACTAAGTGGGTCTTTATTAAAGTGGGGTGAATTAAAAAATAAAAAGTGAGATTTAAATGAGCATTTAATCTCAGCCCTAGATCTCAATCTATTTCAGCCATTGGATTTAGGGATCACCCAAAAGTCACTTAGGGTTGGATTAAGGGAGGAAAATGAGGAAAAAGTCATTCATTCTTTCATGAGCAGATTGAGAGAAGGAGAGCAAGAGAGCAAGGGAGATTTCTGGACAGGGAGGAGAAGGAGACAACAGCTTGGCACACATTCCAAGGCAGTAGTTTAGCAAATCCGTACAGCTGAGTTAGCACACAGTGAAAGGCAGATTTTGGCACGATTTTCTAGAAATCCGTACAGTTGTTTGCACAGAAATCGAGGAGAAGTTTGCACAGAAATCGAGGAGCAGTTTGCTGGCACATTTTCCAAGGAAATCCATACAATGTATTGCTATTTTTCTGCACGCAAATCGAGGTCCATACAACGTATTTATTGCAGGCCGTACAACAGCATTTAAGGCTGAAAGTGGGCACGAAAATCGAGGAGGCCGTACAGCATTTATTGTTGTCCTGTTTTGCTATTTGCTAGTATTTTCCAGTTGGCTAAGGCACGGAAAATGAGATAAGTTGTAAAATTTACTTGCTGATTTTTGTTGAATATTTCTCACTTTAAAAGCATTTTTCAGAAATAAGAAAGAGCTCTCGAACTGGTTTTCCCCAAGAGTTGTAGGGGGTTTTTCCAGGGTCACATTGACCAAAAATCACTGTGTTCAAATGTGTTAAATGGCTATTTGTACCTGCTGATTTTTATTTTTGCATTTTCCAGCATTCTGTAAAATTTCCAGAATTTGTGTTTTCAACAAAAATTTATTTTTTCAGTTGTTGAATGTATAGATATGGGAAAGAGCATTTAACTATATGGGAGAAATAAGGTGAAACTGAAAACTGGGGTGGGAAATGAGAAATTTTTACATCTTGTGACAATTGTAGCATTCTATCTTGGATAGGTCTACCTTCTTTCCAGGCCCTTTAGACTTCTTGAAGGTTCCTTTGTTCTTGTGATGAGCAGAAATGGCATTTGAAATTTTCTCCTCTTCATTCTCTTTGTTGCTTACTAATGAAATTTTGACTTCTTCTTGACTACATGCATTCCATAATTGTTCGAATGTAGGAGTTTCCTTCCAACTGTTGAAACTTGATGAAAAGGCACTCCAAGATGTTGGTAATCCTAGAAGTGCAATGATTACAAGCTCCTTTTTAGGTACTATCTCATCTATTGCCTGGAGTTCATCTTTGATTCTAGCTATCCTTACAAAGAAGGATGCCACAATGTCTTCCTTTGTCATCTTTATAGTTCTTAGTTCATTCTTAAGACTTGCAATTTGACCAAGATTCTTGATTGTGAATAATTTGGATAAGACCTCATACATCTCTTGAGAAGAATCTACATTGGATATATATGGGATGAGGTTATCCTTTATTCCATCCACCATTAGGGTCATGGACAATATCTTTGTTTATCTGAACTTTTCCTTTTCTGAATCATTTGATTCATTTGTAGGCTTCTTTACTTTTCCTTTGACTATATCCAAGACTTTCTTCTCGAGGATGGGATCTATCCTCTTTTTCCATGCCTTGTAATTGGATGCTCCTTCTAATTTGTTTTCTCTCTTCATTGAGTTAGACATTGTTCTTGAAGATAGTAGTCTTGACTTCTTATATGATCCTTTTCCTTGATGACCCTTGTTCAAACTTCTTCAAACTCCTTATTCTCCATTCAATAGATCTTCAGGTTGTTGTTTTCCTTCTTTTTCACCTTAGCTCTGTACCATGTTGGAAAATCAGAAAGGCAGAAAATTTTCTTTATGTTGATAATTACTTGTGATATTCTTATGTTCTTATTACCTTTCTTGTGTTCTTCTTTTAACTTAGTTCATGAAGCAATTATCAATAACCATAACATGAAGATCAAAGACACTAGATGTAGGCGGACAGCCAGGGCAAAACCCCTATCTAGGGGAAAACCCAGTCAACAGCTCTTACTTTATTAGTTTCACAAGATGATCCAAGACTCCTTTGATCTAGACACAGAATTCCTCCAATCACCAAGTCAACCCTTCCCTTCTTCTGCAGATGATAACCTTCCAGCAACAACTTCGACCTAGCACTTCGATCTTGCAGCAGCAGACTTTCAACTTCCCCAACAACAGAACTTCGATCCAGCAGCAGAACTTCGACCCAGCAGCAGAACTTCGACCCAGCTGTGGAATCCAAAATTTCAACCCCTGTTGTAGCCCAATAGATTCACATGTGTGGGAGAGATGACCCAGAAAACTTCAATCGAGCAATCCTTTGCCTTCTCCTGCAATTTCATACACTTCTGCTTCTTTTGCTTGTATATCGAACTTGTGATTGATGCCCCAAATGAATCGAATTGCACTTCTATATATATATTTTTCTGTGGGTCGAATTACCCTCATGTATGCCGACTTGATCAGGTGAGGGACAACTTGGTGTGGTGACAAATGACTTATTTTACTCAATAATAATTCTTTTTGCATGATTCAAAAGCCCAAAAAAGGTCTCATTAAATGGATAATGACTTAATATAAAACCTAGAAGTCCTCAATGGGGACTTTGACCTAAAACATGATGACCCAAGCATGAAACCCATGCTTTAATAAGTCATAATAATAATAATAATAATTTCTTTTTCTTTCTTTTGATAAATACATTTAATTGACTCAGATACAAGTTTGAAGATCAAACCTAGTTACATTCTTCAACATTGGGGCCATGGTTATTTCAGATCTTTGGTCTTTTTGGAGAAAGACAAATCAAGTTGCTTCAAAAAAGGTAAAGGACACAGTTTTAGATGATGGTTGGTGGGAGAGGGTGGATATTAACATAAAGATCATGAACCCAATCATTTCTTTCTTGTGGTTTGCAGACACGAACCAGCCCATCTTAGGAGAGTTTTATGAGGGTTGGGATTCCATGATTAAGTCTGTGAAGACTATTGTTATGGAGAATGAGTACTCTAGATATGAGACATTAGTAGAGAGCTTATGGTCCACCATACAGGATATTCTTATCTCTATGTGGGATAAGAATTGCACACCTTTGCATTGCTTAGCTCACTCTTTGAATCCCAAGTACTACAGTGAAGAGTGGCTTCGTGGTGGGACTTCACACATATACCCTCCTCACATGGATAGAGAGATTTCACAAGGGAGGAAGGTAGCATTTAGAAGAATATTTCAGGATATAGCATCTTTTCTTGAAACTGAGGAAGGCTTTGTAGAGTTCTCCACTAGCACTAGGAGATTTGGAGGGTATGATGTACTTGGAGATAGGGGGATCAAAGATGCCTATGCTTAGTGGGCAACTCATGGGGCAGCATGCCCTATTCTACAACAGTTAGCCTTGAGGGTCCTCTCTCAAGTTACTTCATCTTCTTGTTGTGAGAGGAATTGGAGCACATATGGGAATCTATATAGTTTGAAAAAGTGCAAGCTTGAGCAATCTAGGGCAGAGACAATGGTGTATGTGCACACCAACCTTCATCTTATTTACAGGCAGAGGCAGGAGTGGTTGAAGGGAAAGACAAAGATGTGGGATGTGTTTCCTGATGATATGGGTTTGGACGACAGTGTTGAGTTGGTGTTAGCCAACATGGATCTTAATGACCTAGTGCTAGAGCCAATGACTTTTGATTATCAGTCTCTTGAAGGGTCATCCTCCACACCAACAAATGCAATAGCAGATCTTGGATTGGGCATAGAGGAGGGGGATAGAGCAGAGTCAGATGGCAGTGGCAATGGCAGTGATGGTGATTATGACATGGAGGAGGACCTGGACTATTGATAGAGTGATGAGTCATGACCAATACCACTGATGACAGTGACGAGCTATGATATTCCTACTTATTTTGTATCTACTCTTTTGTATTTTCCAGTGGCATTCCGTCAGTATCTATGTAATACATTTTGATTTTGATGACTTAATGGAAAATCTGCATTTTATGGTTTTAATAACTAAGTTCTTCTAAATTTCTAGTTAGTAGTTTCTTATGTGCTGGTACAATTGTTAATAACATGAAGAATGAACATTGAATTATGAACATCATTGATGTAGTAAATTAATAAAATTAGTAAATACAAAATAGTAAATACTAAATACTAAATACTAAATAGATTTCATCATGATTCATATCTATAGATATTCTAATTTCTAAAAAATATGGATTAGGAACTATATTTCAGTATATATATATATAACGTGTCCCTTGTGTCTTGTTTCCAAGGTCGTTGTGTCTAGTGTCGAATACTCTTATTTACGTGTCCTCCGTGTCTCGTGTCCTCGTGTCATGTGACTTAGGTGTTGAGACATTGAAGGACTAATGTTCAGCTAGAGCGCAAATTTATGAGCCTTGTCCAGTGACCTAAAGGATCAGGATCCATTGATAGAAGCAATGTTGCAGATTGGGAGTAGAAGGACCAACAGTTGTGTACAACCACGACAGTTGTGATTGTCGACTACATCAGCTAGATGGTCAGTGTATCTTGTTCAGGGTTTGATTATCATAGTTGTTTGAAAATAAGATTGTCATAGTTGTTTGACAATAAGCCTTAGTTGTATTTCTTGTATCAGTGGTTGTATGAGGGCCATGATCCCTGGTACGGGAGCCCTAGACTGTTGTATTATGGCTTGTTAATATAACGAAGAAGGGTTGAATTTTTTTTTAAATGCCATGTGCACTAGTTGATTCACCGATGTGTATTTTCCCGCTGTGCAAAGTAGGATAGTTGAAGCATTTGAGTTGGTTGTGTCAGAGATTTTAAGACACTAACTCAGATTCTCAGATGCCATGGAAAGTCAACAAACCAAAATAGGGTGCACAATTATGTCTGATGAATGAACTAATGGCAGATCCTGCACCATAAATTTCTTAATTGCTTGCCCAAAAGGTATTATGTTTCTCAAATATGTTGATGCATCTTATCAGGTGAAGGATGCACAAGTATTATTTCATCCTTTGAATGCGGTGCTTGTGGAGGTACGTGTAGATAATGTTCTACAAGTAATCACAAGTAATGCCCCATGTTACCTGCTCATATGCAAATGGCAGGGAATGAAGACTTCATTACCCAATGGAGGAGGCACTCCTAAAAAATTTTGAAGATCAAAAGTCAACAGGGCATCTATGCCCCATTTTCTCTTTCCTCTCTCAATAATTTCTCTCTCAAATTTTGTACCCCTATAGGGGATTTGTAATAAATGTCACTAGCATGATGAACTTGTGTAACAGGCTTAGGCGACTTGGGACCTAGTTAATAAGTGAGTCCATTCTAGAGTGTTTTTTTCACTCGACTAATTATTTTCACTCTTCAGTGATAAATAACTAGTCAAGTTTTTTCACTCAATACCTCCAAAGTTGGAGTGTGGCTTAATAATTGGGCCTTGGATTGGTCCTAATGTCTAGGGTTGATGTATATTACCATGCTAGGTCATATCCAGAGTCTCGCGGAATTTGACTAGGTTTTTCTAGGATTTTTTAATTAATTAAAATTTCCCGTTGTATGGGATTTTTAATTAATTTCCTATGTAATGTTGTAAATAAGTGGCACTAGGATATGTTGGTGGCATGTGGGTGCTCAAAATTTGTGCTCACAACCCTAACATTATCTTAAGACCCACTTTGGGGGTCAAAAAATGATTAATCCCCCTTGAAAATCCACTTTCTCTAATGTGAGTGGCAAAAAAGACAAAAAGTTGCAAAATATTAATTATTGGAGACATATTTGATATGTCTCTCCAAGTCAAAAAAAGTCAAGCAAGTGAAATGCCATTAAAGTGAAGTCAAATCTTGTGTCTCTTATTGCTCTTGATTGTCTTCTATTGTACATTGCATTTATTGTTCAATCTACAATTGTTATTTGTTACTAGAAGATTAAATTGATTTGAAAGTGATTGCTAATTGAAGAAAAGAATTGGGCTAAAGTGATTGTAACATCGTAGAACAGTGAAAAATTAACAGATTTCTATGTGGTGAAGTTGTTAAACACCGATGTGGTATTGGGTGTTCAATGGCTTATCACTATAGGGAAGCACTGGAAAAATGATCAAACCATGGATATGGAGTTCATTTCGAAGAATGGTCGGAGGGTAGTATTGAGAGGCATGAATGAGGGTGCCCCAAAAATCGCTACAACCAAACAAATGAAGTGCCTTAACAGAGATGAACACATATATGGGCCAGCAAGAAACATGGTGATATCATAGGACAATCGGCATAAAAGCATTCAACTTTTGCTAGGCAATGGGAACAACTCGCAACCTAGCCTGAGAACAATGACTCAACTTGGTTTTAGCCTTGTTGAGAAACCATTAGTAGAGGATATATGCTCAAAGAAGTTGTGTGAAATAGAGTGAGCTAACTACCTGTCGTTTGGAGGACTTATTCAGCAACAAGTGTTGGGTGAGAATTTTGGGTGGTAGGCAAAACATGTAGATATTTTGTTTCCATCTACATTACCAACAGGCTTTTCAGGTGGATGAGATCTTTCCCTATGATTTCATCTCCTAATCACAACCTTCGTTCAGTTATGCAGCAGGAGAGAAGTCAACAGGATTGCATCACTGGTGGCAGAAAGGAGGCATTTATGGGTCATGTTAACACTATACAGGTCAAAGGCCACTATAGAATCTCCAAATGGGGATCAATGGAGCAGGTAGCAACATGTGGCAGCACCTGATTCTTTTAGAATGGGAATTCTCATTAAAGATGGGTTACATGAATTGCTTCAAACTTCAAAGCATGGCAATATATGGAAGCGATGTCAAATTCAACAACACTGAGAAGATACAACAGTTGTGTGCCGAGGCATTCCAAAGACTTGTTTGGGATCTTGATATTGGAATATGGATTGCTTGAGGACAAGCAATTTTGGGAAGGGAGGACTATAATGCCCCTTTTTCCAGATGTGGGGAATGAAGAACAATTCAGTAGCCTAGTCAATTCCCATGGGCTACAAATTAGAATTAATTGAGAAATACTAGAGAATAATTATTCGAAAGTGACTATAGAAAAAGAATTTCATAAAGTCACTTTAGTAAATGGACAAAAAGGTGACCCATGGTATTCTGATGGCCACCTCAATAAAAGAAAAGGAGGAGCTCATTCATGGTGATTGGATGTTTTGGTAAATTGATTTGTGGGTTCATAGAGCTTTGTATGAGGGTTTGTAACCCTGAGTATGGATCATCTTCAGTGGTGAAATATCCACCCAAGTGATCAATATTGGTTTCAGTGTTGCAACGGTACACCCTAGCCAGTCAACAAGGAGGAGCCATCCAGATTTCTCACTCATACTCAATTGGTGGATATCTTTCCAGTTATTTTACTGAAGGATTTGTGAGTATGCAGCAACATCAATTGTGACAGGAAATCGAATGAAGGATTTGCAACTACAGCTGAAGGGAGCATAGATTGTAGGTTGAATTCATCAGTCATTAGAGGTTGAGAAACCATGAAGTCGAGCTATCAATTTTGAAGAGGCTGAGTTTTATGTGTATTAGCTGTGTTGAGCAAAAAAGAGGCTGAGATTTGGATGTATTTGTCGGGTTGAGCACAGAAGAGGCAGATGGCTTCATTGTGAAACCTCATGGAGCTAATTTTGTGCTACATCGAGCCAATTTATGGGACAGCGAAGTGGTTTACCACAAGCCGAGTTTACCCATGGGTTGTGAATCCTATGCAAGCCAAGTGCTTTTTCAATAAATTGCAAGAAATCCGAATAAATATTTAAGGCTGAATTTTTATTTGTTCCTGCAGCAACATACTTATTTGGGTGACAAATCAAATTAATGGTATGCAAGTCGAAATTTTTACATAGGGCCGAATTAATTAAGGCTTGAGCTTGTTACTTGTGAGGCTGAGCTTGTACATTGGAGGGCCGAATATGGCAGGGCTTCAAACATATTTCAAGAGGCTGAGACTTTAAAGAGACTAGACTTTAGAGACTGAGTTTCCCTGTTTGCTGAGTGTCATGTTTAGTAAAGGCTGAGAGCAACTGTGCATGCCAAGTACAATTTTGTAGACTCTCTCAATATATGGATGAGTTTATATTTGGAAGGGGAAAAATTTATCTACAACAGTGATTAAATTTGAGGAGATTAATCATGTTATAGCCAACACGCTTTGGACAACATTTTTCTTCATAGACAATTTATACTATCAGTACTTCTTGTAGTCCTAGCATAATAATTGCAAGTGTAATTCTACAGCCAGGTTTCTCATTATCTTCTACAACTAGTGTGTGCCTTTGGAGAAATATCACAAGTTCCAAATCTGATTTTATTATGTAATTCCATGGTTCCCAATTAATAAATTTGGTTGAGTTGTTGTTGGTTTAATTAAGTTTAATTGTTGAATGAGGGTTCTTCCTTGGTATATTGTATGTGCAAATGTTTAAGAAATTACCCCTGTTGTAGTCATTGGCACAAGAACTTGACGAACTATTGCAAACTGTTTAAAAAATGTATGCTTGCCATGTGTTTGACAAAATGTCCCTATGAAAAATTGAAGTACTATTGATATATTTAAAAAAAGGATATTACAATGTCCCAAAATCCATTGAAATTCACATACAGGGGACATTACAGGAGTGGGAATGACTTTAGGGTCAAGTGCCATAGCCAAGTGATCAACTAATGATGGTCCAACATCCTGAGTGTATAATATATATGTAAGGAGGGAGTAATCGTGGAGGCATGAGATAACCCTCTTGGCCTGTTTTTTTCCACACATTTAGTGTGTCTTTACTTCTTTATGATTTGCTTTGATTTGGGTGTGTTGACCATTAAATATCACTTGAAGACTCCATACCTATGGATATGTCAGAGGCTTCATGTGCCATCAAATTTCATATATCATCAGAGTTTTTTAACTCTATCTTTTTTTTCTCATCTTCTTCCATATTGTACTCAGATTCCACAAGCCTTATGGGGATCTTCTAAAGTGATGCTAGTGTGATGAATTGAGTCATGTAACAGGCCTAGGTAACTTGGGACATTGTCATCAAGCAAGGCAGCAACAGGGTGCATATCTCAGGAGCCCAAGCTTGCTTTTTTAAGATTTAGCATTTAATACCCCTTGATGATGAATCAACTTATAGCTCATTAGCGTTGGAACAATGCAAGAGTTCCCTTTTATGGATGGTGATTCAAGTGCTCGAAAAACTAGGTGATAACTAATAAAGAGGGTCGAGCTCATGTTAGGCTTTTGCCCATGTGTTAATCGAATATCCCAACGATCTTTTGCATTTTATCTTTTTCTTTCATTGTGGATTTTTTATTATTTTACCTTTCTTTTAGTTGTACCAACCTCCAGGGAAAAGTTTTCCAACCCAGACTCAAGGATGAAAAATGAAAAGGTGCCAATCCCCATGACCAATGACCACCAACCTGAAGAATGGAGATGGAATGATGAGAAATATGGAAGGTGGTAAGTATGGAATATCATGGACAAGCTACTTCAATCAAAGCTTCCCCAATAGTGCCCTTCCTAAAACCCTAAGGTCTCAAAGGAGGTCCCACTGGATTAAAGTTAAAGACTAACCAACCAAGGGAAGTGAGGGAATAAATATGCTATCAAGATCGACCAATCATCTATATTGCCCTTTGATCCATATTAGTATGCCTAAAATATTAAGTGAAAGCACATGATTACAAAACGATTAAAATAAATGTTGATGGATGACTCACCTTCATTCAAGAAGTAATGTCAAATGGGAGAGAAAAATTTGATTAGAGTGAGAAGTGGAGGACCTTGGGATCATGTCATGTGCTAGTCATATAGGGTTGTTGGATGGCTCATTGTCCAAGGAGGTGAAAAAATTTCTTCTGACTGGAGAGAGAAGTGGAGGATCTTGGGATCATGCCATGTGCTAATCATATAGGGCTACTGGCTAGCTAGTTGTCCAAGGAGGAGAAATTTTTTCTCCTATGAGTTACACACTTTTTGGTGGGTAACATATGACTCCAACTTGGGGACATGTGCTCGAATGAGGAGAGAATGAAAACTCCAGCAATCCCCAAGGTTTTGTAGGCTTGTTACCTAATAACTTGTTGATAGCCACTGAGCAAGGTGTGGATTGTCAACCTTGCAATATAGGATAAAATAATTGCGTTGAATGGGTGCATTCAACAACCCAGTATGAGGCATATATGTAATTCATTCCATGTTCAACCTCAAGTTGACACATGTTCCTTTTAAAATAAAAATAAAAATGATCTAAATAAAAAATAATCTCAGTTATATAAAAAACAAAAATGAATATACATGTTTGGTTAATTTTAATTAAAAGCATTATAAAAATTCAATAATCCCACTCGTATTGTGCTCACTTGGTTCATTATTGATATTACAATGTATGAAGGAGATGTCGTAAAAAAAAATTCACTCTTATTCTCAACCATTAATAAAATATTTAGATATTCATGTGAAATAACATAATATTTTATCAACTTTAGAGAGATAAAGTAACCACATGTAAATAAATTTTATATCTTCGCTTTTGAATGTGAGCAAGATGTATAATTCAAAAAAGAACATAATGTTGACCATAGTAGAATATTTCAATGCTCAAAGAAAAGAATTAATTGAAAACAATTCAACTACTTTAGGAAGATGTGTAATTGATTTAATTTCTAATATAAAATTAATATGTGACATTTAAGAGATATTAATAATCATAATAAATTTGATATAGGTAATAAGTAATATTGATGTATATTTAAAAATATATTAATAGTAAAAAAACAGGTTTAATATGAACAATATGGTTCAAAATAAAATATGTTAATGACCATGTTAAAATATTCCAATGTCAATTGTGTATATATTATATATGGTTTTGAAAGAAAAAAAAACTATGTATATATTTTATAAAGAAATGGAAAAATAAAAAATAAAAAAATTATGGTTAAAACGTTTCAAGTATTCTCGCTATTCTACATTCTATTTCTTTTTCATTCAATTTTGTCTAACATCTATCAAAGATTTGTTGGATTTGCAAGTTTAAATGTATAATCTACACAATCCAAGTGCCCAAGGGAATTTTCAAGGCGTTGAATTCGTTTATACATTCAAAAATGCAATATATATATATATATATATATATATATATATATATATATCAATCATAACCACGGATCTATCAAGCCCTTAGAGTGTTCAAATCTCTTGAGGTGCAAACTTTTTTTCAAGCTTTGCACTCTAAAAGAGATTTGATTCCTCTTGGTGCTTGCTAGATACATGGTCATGATGGAACTATACTGATAATAAATTAAAATGTTAGCTAAAATAATGCATCTAACTACTACACATCGGCATGAATAATGTCAAAAGTAGGATGCACACACAAAAATGCAAGGCACTCAAATGCAATGAAACTTTTTACTCTAACCTATGCTAACATACAAAACATCAACTAAGTATAGTCAGGTAACCAATGTTGCCAACATGTTATCCAATCAATATTACACGTCTCACCCCTATGATTGACCATGCGATAGGACAAGAAAACATCACAATCAGTGATTTCATAATACTCAAATCTTGGATCAAAGCAATAAGGGTGGGAGGTGGGAAAATAAATCAATCGTGGCTCATTCCTACTCAAACAAAATGGGAATGAAAAGGAAAAGGAAAAATTTTCCAATACCATTGGATCCTTTCTTGCAACTTGAATATGGAGTAATCAATGATCAATTTTAAGCGCTTTTGTCCAATAGCTATCTTAGGCATACAACTCTCATTGATGTCACAAAGCTCAAAAGAAATAAACCACAGATGCCTAAAATACACTAAGGGACATGCTGCAAGTGGCATGAGGGGGAAGATATCTGGAGGACAAGACCACGACAAACTGGCTATAAATCACAAAAATCAAATTCATAAGCGGTAACCAAAGTTGGTTGATCACGTTAAATATCCATGTAACTTGAATGTGATTGAGGAATGATATTAAGAGAAAGTAACGATGGCTCAGGCAAATTAATAATCATATCTTCTTGACCTCCATATGGTATGCAAGTCTCATTTTTAATAGTTCCTCGTCATCAACAAAAAGTTCACGATTTTCCTTAGGATTTTCTTCAATATGCTCCAGTTGACAATCAAGGATGGTCTTTCTTATTGACCACAATGATCTTCGTCATTAGCTTCCTCTTCAACATCTTGAGGAGGATAAAAATGGCAATCCCTTTGAAGGGCCACAGCCAAATCTTTAAGCATATCTTCACAACTCTAAAACATTAGCCCCCAATACTCAAGAAACTTTTGAATAAATACCTTAATAGAAGGGATACTTTAAGGTTCACAAGAGTACTTAACCCAATCACTTTGATCTTTCCCAAGAGAATTAATGAATAACTTCTTAAGAGCGTCCTCATGAACCATATTAATCTCTGAAGCATACTTGATAAATTTTACCACATGATCAATTGTTGAAAACATTTGTCAAGCAATTTGTACCATAATGATTAGGATACCCAAGAATATCCTTAACATCCAAAGTAGGGTACATTTCATGCAAATCCCAAGGAGCCATTGTCTTGAATCTTGAATAACAATAAACTATGGATGCCTTGAAAGATGCTTGCTTCACCCTACATATGTGGGATCTTTATAAATCAGTGAAGAACTAGGAATTTTTCTTCCATGGAGTTGCTAGATGAGAGGATTTATCCTTGTCTTTTGGATAAGCCCAATCAAGAGAAATGAAGCTTATACTTCAAATAATGAGGAGGTGGACTCAACTCCTCCCCAACAATGGGCCAAAGGTGTTGCTGCAAAATCTAATAGGACTGGTGCAAAGGCTCACTACCTGGGGCCAGACCAATGTTATTGGAACCAAACTGGTGATTGAATCAGAAAACCTTGTGGACTAAGAATTGGTCGGAACCAGTAAAAAAACTGGACAAAAAAACCGGTTGACCAAAAACACGTAAAATATTCAAATTTTAAAGACAAATATGTGTGTGTGTCTGTATGTGTGCATCTATATGAATCCAAACCATTTATACACAAATATGCAAAAGTTCTCATTTATATAGCAAAAGTTCATATAACCAAAATAACACTTAGTGGAAAATATCGTTGAACCAAAATACATCAAGAAGCAAGCTCTAAATGGCCTCTAAAGTCTAAAATAAGCATGATACTACAATACTATAGCAACAAGTGTTGATGGCCATCATCAAAATCATCATCTTCCTCATCCTCATGTGCAGAATGAGTAGGCTCTATGTTTGTAGTGGGATTCCAGCCTTATTCCATTAGTCTTGAAGGTGGTACTTGTGATATCTCTTCTTGCTTGAAGAGAATGGGGATGAAAATGGAAAAGGAAAATTTATCCCATACCATTGGATCCTTTCCCGCAACTTGAATATGGAGTAATCAATTATCAATTTTAAGTACTCCTACCCAATAGCTATCGTAGGCATACAACTCTCATTGATGTCACTAAGGACATGTTGTGAGTGTCATGAAGGGGGAGATGCCAGAGGACAAGACCATGACAAACTAGCTGATCATTGCAAAAATCAAATTCATAAGGGGTAACCAAAGTTAGCTTATCACGTTAAATACCCATGGAATTTGAATGTGACCGAGGAATGATATTAGGAGGAAGTAAAGATGACTTAGACAAATCAATAATCATATCTTCCTGATCTTCATATGGTGCAAGGCTTATCTTTAACATGATCCTCTTCATCAACAAAAAATCATGATTTTCCTCAAGATTTTCTTCAATATGCTCCACTTGATAATCCAGGATGGTCTTTTCTTCTTAACCACTTTGATCTTATTCATCAGCTTCCTCTTCAACATCTTTGGGAGGATCAAAAAGACAATCCCTTTGAAGGGCCACAACCAAATCTTGAAGGTTATCTTCACAGCTCTAAAACATTGGCCCCCAACACTCAAGAAACATTTCAATAAATACCTTAATAGAAGGATTGCTTTAGGTTCACAAGAATACTTAACCCATTCACTTTGATATTTTACAAGAGAGTTAATGAATAACCGCATGAGAGCGTCCTCACGAACCATATTGATCTTTGAAGCATACTTGATGAATTTCACTACATAAATTGTTGTTGAAGGATAACCATCAAACTTTGGAATATTTGTCAAACAATTCGTAACATAATGATTAAGATACCCAGGAATATTCTTAACATCCAAAGCAAGGTACATTTCATACAAATCCCAAGAAGCCATTGTCTTGAATCTTGCATAACAATCAACTGTGGAGTTGCCAAGGTGGACCGAAATGCCTTGAAAAGATGCTTGCTTCACCCTACAAGCATGGTATCTTTGAAAATCAATAAAGAACTAGAGCTTCATTCTTCCAATGAAGTCACTAGATGAGCAGATATATCTTTGTCTTTGGGATAAGCTAAATCAAGACAAATGAAACTTAGACTTCGAATCACGAGGAGGTGGACTCAACTCCTCCCCAGTAATGATGCCAAAGATGTTGCTGCAAAATCTGGTAGGCCTAGTGCAAAGCATTAATGGGCGGGGTCGGGCCTTATGGCAACAAGAGAAAGGGTTGCCATTGTCACCTCAACTACCTTTCTCATTCTCTTTAGTGGATTTCAACCACAAAGGAGGCTTCCCTAAATCACCTAAAAAGATGTTCTAATGTTGTGGCTCAAGGTTATGAATAAGAGGTCTATTGTTGGATAGAGTGCTGACAAGGCTTAAGATGGCCTAGGTGTTCTATACTAAGGTTCAAATACTCTATGCCTAAACTAAGAAATAGGATTCTATAAGTTAGGGCTTGGAAAATATGCAGTGATGAGGCATTCAATGTCATATATCAGCCCAAGAAAAGATCCTAGAATGATATTCATCAATAAAGGGTCAACATCTTCCAATAGAGACTAGAGTTAGACTAGGGAAATTAATCCTATGGTTGTCAAGTATGCATAAACAACAAAAGGAGAGTGACACCAGCCCTATATTTGAGGTATAGACTGTGTGCTATGCTAGAATTTTACATTAAACAATTTATTGATGCAATTCCTAAATTATGATTCATAAACATCCAAACTTCACTTTTTATGCATAAATCTATCGTAGAAACCCTAACAACTACCCTAGTCATCTAGGAGAGAGGAAAATGAGATGATTTTTAGTTGAATTTGTGGATTGTGGGTTTCCTTGATGGCTTGTTTAAATATGTTCTCTGTGGCTCGCTCATTACAAAGACATGATATCATCTCTATGGCACGCAAATGACTCAAACATCGATCATACTATACTGGCATCAAATTAAATGGCTCTCATTGACTACTTCTGTGGTATCGCATATATTCTGTGACATTGCACCACATTATTATATGACATCGGGTCAGATTTGTACCTATGTTGGCTTTTGGAAAAAAGGCTAATGCATACTTGAAGAAGTTCTCTCTGTGTGGTTGTTGTGGATTGAACGAGTTTCTGGGCATATCATACATCAACCTTACCTCTGTGATGAATACTTTTATCCTAGTTTTGATGTGAAGTGACTCGGCCTCATAGCACAAGTAACTATGTAGCTCGCATGGCAAATTCGGATCTCACTATGGCTTTGGTGTCACACTCCATACAGACGCTTGAATTCTTTGGGATCTGCTCATAGTGGTGACTCGTTGATGTCTCGATTGTATACTTTTGTGGCATCACTCTATATTACTATACAATAGTATCAAAATTAATATCATGGTGTGGCTTGCACAATTGATAAAGAATGTGACCTGCAACGCTATAGTGGATGGGACATTATTATACCATGGCCCGTATAAACTACAGTGAGAAAATATGACTTAAACAATGATGACTTGTGGCAAGTATATTGAAGGAGTAATTTATATGACAAACAAGTTACCATAGCCACTATATATTCTGAGTAACCTTTATTTGATATGTTGTGTAAAAGTTGACTTGTAGAGCGCATTCATGTGGTTTTGGTTTGTAAGGCATAAACTTGAAGTAGGAACAGTCAATAAATTGGATGTACATAAGGAAGTGATTTTGGAGAGTTATGATGACCATGTCCTCTATGACATACCAGTGACCTTGTTTGATAATAAAATTGTGATCTGTAATATGGTAGTAACTAGATGGCCAGGACAGTAATGTGTGGCTTGACGATTATAGTCAATGATGGTAAATGGACAACAATTTGGATCATCTCCAAGCAATGTGATGACTTAGTTCAAGAAAAGAATGATATATGAAGATTGGAATAAGTTCTAGTTGGCAGCTCAACATAGGAGAAGTTGAGGCATCTGTTGAAGAAAAGCAGACACATGAAGAAGGACCAAATCTTTGAAGGCACATTTGCTAGAATATGGCCAGACTTGACACTTGAAGAGAATCCAGATCTACTAGGAAGAAATAAGATAAAATTTGCAAAGGTACGCATTTCTTAATTTGTGTCAAACTCATGTTGATTATTTAAAAGACAAAGGGTTTGTAAAGTCTTTAGGGTTTTGCAATTAATCTGTTGCATCTAGGCTTTGTAGATATGTGTAGTCGACCTTGGTATTTAGGGCTTTTGAGCCCTAGATTGAATTAACCCTAAGAACGAAAACCCTAACCCTAACTATTTGTTCCCTTTATAGAAACCCTAGCTCTCGGGCAATGATATCTAGGGTTTGAAGGAAGAATATATTGTATCTTTGCTTATTAGTTCATTCCATGGGCACTTTGATTAAAAGTGAATGCATGGAGAAGGATTCCTATACAGTATGGAAATAGACCCTGTGAAAGAATGTTGATCTCAAGGAATAAGCAGAATCTGATAAGAGGACATCATGTTGAGGTAATTATGATATTGATGTTTTGGTATTGGTTATCTAGTTGGTATATGTTTTGCTATCTGGAAGAATGTTGTTGAAATGCATAACGACAATTGAGGCAAGTATCTACAACTATTTGCTTTGAACTCAATTCAATGAATATAATGATTAATCCTTGGAAGATTATGTGGTCAAGATGTCTATATCATATTGGAATGGAAAGGTAGCAGTACAAAAAGATAACTTGATGTTCATATGATGATGAAGATCACTTTCATGATTAGAAGAAGCTATGTCTAGCTCTACTTTAATTGGCTCAATATAATGCCTTTGTTGACAGAGGAAAGTGATATGAAAGGTTGATGGCTTGAATCCTGTCACAGTTTGGTTCCAAGAAGATGAAAGCTCAATTTGATGAGATGCAAAGAAAAGGAGGAACCATGCAGCTACTTGAAGATCTCCATGAAGCAATAGTAGCTGATATATTGACAAAGACATGCTAAAAGAACTTGTTGGTATGACTTCCCAATTAAAAGGAAGTAAGGAATCTCCTCTATGCTTAAGAGGGAGTAAGAAGTCTCCTTAAATGTTTGAAAAGGAGCAAGGATCTATTCCCTGATCAAGAGGGAATAAGGATCTCCTCTTTAGTTGAGAGTGAGATGGACATTATATTCTCTTCTTCATGTGTCATGCACTAGGCCAGGACTAATAGTCGTAAGTCTAAGTGAAGGCCATAGAGGGAGAATGGGGTTCGAAGGATTGGATAAGCATCTGAGAATCTGAGATTGACACTCCTTAAGGATAAAGAATCCAAGATAGGAAGTGGACTAACACTCTTTGAGGATTGGACAGGTATCCAAGATAAGAGTGGTCGAAGAGGACTGGAATTCTTTGAGGATGGGTAATCCAAGATAAGAATAGTCCTAAAAGGACATACCTAGTGAACATCCGAATGGGGTATGTGCCTTAAGAGGTAGTGTGGTGTCTCACATAAAGCCTCCCAGCATTATGCTCTAATGTAAATAGAGCTTGTCAGTTAAAGGCCTTACTATGTTGACAATGTTGGTTATGATATTGATGCTTAAAGATGGCTTATCAATCCGACTCTTCTTATGAGAATATTTCAGTTTGAGAGTATCCTTGTACCGGGTGTACAATTATGAATACCTCCCTATTTAAGAGGGAGTGTTGGAGAATATAACTAGTTTCGATCTTCATAATTTCTACCTTTATGTATTTTATGTAAAAAGAAAAAGAAAAATCATTATTATTTTTCTAAACAAGCATGTTCTTCATGCTTCTAGATTTTTGAGTCAAAATCCTATTTGGACCTATTGTAAAAGAAAAAGAACAAGAAAAATAAATAAATATGTTATTTTGAGTCAGAAACCCCTCTAGGTGCCAAGTCGGCCCTGCCCCAATGGACGTGTCTATTCACATCCCCTCTGAACTATATAAATAGAGGGAAGATGGAGCTCATTTGGACACACACACTTGAAGATTTGTGATCTGAAATATCAAAAAGAAGGCAGAAAAGAAGTGGAGGGTCAAAGTATGAAAGAGAGGATATCTTCTTGAGCTAGAAGATCTGTGTTAAAATTAGCAACTAGGGCCAAACTCCATGTGGGTCATCTTATTTATGGCAGATGATATTTTTCTTGGATCCCTCTCATCGAGAGCTGTAAGATTGATCTAACGATCATCCGATTCCGATAAGTATTATGGAGTTATGAATTTATTTGTGTTATAACTTATAAGACAATTCGTCAAGGTCGGCCAGCAACCAAATAAACCCCACATGTGCTCAACGTTTTAGTATAAAAGGAGATGACTTGAGAGTCATTTCACACACACACACTTCTCTCTTGATCTCTCTCCACTTGTCTTGGATTTTAGTGGAAGAGAAATCTAGGAGTGGAAGACCTAGGCGTTGGAGGAAAAAAGACTAAGGGAGCTGCCCTAGAGGAGATGCCCTAGCCCTAGACGTTGTCATAGAAGAAGTCAAAAATGTTGTCAAGGAAGCATGCCCTAGCCGCAGTCTAGGAGGAATCTTATCACAGCAAAGAGAGGCACTAATGTTGTCCAAGAAGCAGCCCTAAACATTGTCGAAGAGGCAACTCTAAACGTTGTCCAAGAGGCAGCCCTAAACGCAGTCCAAGAGGCGACCCTAAACGCAATCTAAGAGCAGCCCTAAATTCCAAGAGGCAGCCCTAAACGCAGTCTAAGAGCAGCCCTAAATGCTGTCAAAAGGCAGCCCTAGACGCAGTCTAAGAGAGGCCCTAATCACTATCAAGAGGCATCCCTAAACACAATCTAAGAGCAGCCCTAAACACTGTCTAAAGGGCAACCCTAAACGTTGTCTAAAGGCAGCCCTAACACTAACCTACGGTGCCCTAGATGCAGGCCTTATACGGCTGAAAAGGTGGGTTGTAGGTGACCCTCAAAACAAGGGCAGCATGAGAGTTTGAGGACTCAAACATGCCCAGGACAGCAATGCTAATAAATGGGACAGCTGGGCTACATGGTGCTGCTAAGACACATGGGACAGCAGCAGGAATGGCAAGGCTAAGGGGACAGCAGCAAGGTATAGCATGACTGTTAGGGACAGCAACTACACCAATATATCTAGGCAACAGTGGCAAGGGACAGTTGTATAGTAAATGGGACAGCAAAGGAATGCTAAGGCAAGCATGGTGTTGCAAGCACATGAGACATGTTGTGTGTCAACATGGTTCAGCATACCACTTGGGACAGCTGTGTGGAAACATGATTAGCCTCAGAACAATGATGGGACAGAACTGTGACGGGACAGCAATGACATTGTGCAGCAGTGGCACAATGGGATAGCAGCAACAGCAAGGTGCAGCAAGTACATGGTGCAACTAGGTGCAGCAATAGTACTTGGGACAGCAATGATGGTTGGTACAGCAAGTACATGGTACAGTCATCATTGGTGAAGCATGATGAGATTCAACATTGTGACGATGGGTGCAGCATGGTGCAGCACGGTGAGGTGCAACATGATGACGAGATGCAGCACAATGATAGGTGAAGGAGTCACCTTGGAGAATCAGTTGAAGCAGTGTATCTTCAACTGATCTCATGTATCATCTTCTTAGAGATGATATATGCTCTTATCTAGATAAGTCAAAGTGTTGACTTCTGTTGTAAATGTACTATCTCTCTCTCTCTCTACTGAACTATTGAAGAACATATAAGAAGAATTGATCAAGGGTTCCCCCACATTGGGGTTTGTCCCTAGCTAGCGCCACATCTTGTGTCCTCTTGTCTTGGCTTGTCTTCTGCGATTCATGTTTATGTTCAATCCGCAGTTTACTTTAATGCTAATGTGATTGCTAATCTAGAAAAGATATTGAGCTAACTATGAAAAATTGAAATAAATTGCTCTAAGCATAGAACATACCTAAAATTAACATGGTATCGGAGCTGAGGCGAAGACAAAGCCCAAGCAAGAGTAAAAGAGCAATCACCGAAGACAGTTGGCAAAGGACAAAAGGATCAATGGAATCCTCATCCCTCTTCAAATTCGCCAAGGGTGAAGTCAAAGCAGAGAACATTATCAAAATGGCGCAGCGGAAGCTTCTGATGGCCCACCTAAAGATCACTTCAATGGGAAGTCTGGATCTAAGGGTGGAAAGAAAGACAGATGCCTTGTTTGTAATAAGTTTGGCCATTATGCGAAGGAGTGTCTGAATGGCAGGGACACATCTCTTGATGAAGATAACAATCATTCCAGGGACATCTTCAATGATCGGAGGAATGACAGGTAATGCAGGTCATCAAGGAAACGACCGACTCTTCAAAGAAAGCAAGGAACCCCAGGTATGAAGAATCAAATGTTGTTTCTGATAAGATAAAGAAGCGTTATCTTGTATTGGCCCTCTCCTTCAGATTCTGTGGGAATCTGGCTTATTGATTGTAGTGCTTCAAGGCACTTCATCGGATAGAAGGGTGATCTCTCTAATTTAGTAGAGATGGAAACAATCATGGGATTATACTTGGAGTCGATGCCACCTATCCCGGAAAGGGTGTAGGGAATGTTACCCCTCAATTGAATGAGGGTAACTTGATTCATTTACGAGAATCTCTTTATGTACCTGATCATAAGAAGAACCTAGTGTCCATTTCAGCGATGGAAGTCAAAGTTCATCCATGGAAAGGTACGTGTTTGAAAATGAAATTTTCAAAAGATGCTTTTACTCGTGGATTCACGGTTGGCAATTTGTATCAAGTTGCAGGAAGTCCATTGGGGACCATGTCAGTTGACACATCTCGTCTACTTTATGGGGCCCTACCCGATATGAGTCAGATGGTGACAGGGATGCCTAAATTCAAAAAGAGCATGAAGGTACATGTCTGAGATGTACCGAAGGAAAATCTTACAAGGGGACCATTCCCCTCATGTAGCAGGTCCACAGATTTGGAACAACCCGAGGGGTTTGAGATTCATGATCGGGAATCTCACGTATGCAGGTAGAAGAAAGCCCTCTATGGCTTGAAGCAAAACACCCCAGGCATAGTATGAGAGGATTGATAGCTGTCTGATGAAGTTGAGATTCACGAGGAGTGAAGCCGATCCAAACCATTGCTCGAAGGTTGTGGATGATAGACCTCTCATACCGGCACCTTTTGAGGACGACCTATTTCTGACAAGTGCAGACCCTCTCATTTGTAGAAGTAAGAGGGAGTTGGATTCCGGATTTGGAATGGTGAACAGCAAGCCTGCGAGCTTAACTTTCAAAAGTTATGTGGTAGGGATACCAGACCTGATTTGGGAAATGCCTCTGAGTTTCACAAACTCATACTAGCATTGATGTTCTTGGTGAAAACCCGTCTGGATATATGTTTTGCAGTTAGCATGATGAGCTCATATATGGTTGAGCCTCACTGGATTGGTGCCAAGAATATTCTGAGATATCTTCGAGGCACTATCTCTCATGGATTGAGATACACTGCCGGAAATGTAAAGCTGCATGATTATTCAAATGTTCACTGGGTAGGGAGTGTGGAGGATCGCAAGAGAACTTCTGAGTGCTGGTTCTCTTTGGATTCTGCTTTAATATCATGGATGAGCAAGAAGCATAAGTCGGTTGCTATAACCACCGCTGAGATCGAATACATAGCTACAAGTATGATCTTGTGTGAAGCTACCTGGTTGTGGAAGCTCTTCAGCCAGCTATTTGTACACATGATGGATACCACCGTGATCCTCTGTGTCAACCAGGGGAGATTCGATTGTTGAGGAATCTTGTATTCTATGATTGCTCCAGCATGTAGACATCGATACTACCCTATTTGGGATATGGTACGTTGATGAGCGAGGAGGCTCCATCGCATTGAGACTGATGTACAGGTCGCAGACATTCTGTCAAAGCCCTGGGGAAAGGTCAAATTTGTGACTTTCCCGAACGACTTGGAGTCGTTGAGAGACCCTCTTATGAGGGTCCCGCGTGTTGCATGCATTGAGCTATGGGAGCTCCTGGGGGCTTGGGGTCCTTATTGGAGCAACACGTGGCCATAGGGCAACTCACCCTCCCTTAATGGTGCGCTGTGTACAGGGTGAATGGCTCAGCCTTCCCATGTGATACCCCGAGGCGACTTAGGGACAAGATGAATGGTTCTCTTGTCGAGGCATTCTACCCATGCAATCTGGGACTCATGGGAAGTACCTCTCATCTAGCCAATGAGCAGGGAAATGGGGTTAGGGACCATAGTAGTACTATCGATGGATGCATCATTGTATCTACCGTACTCCCTATGCTAGGATGACCTCCATTGATCTGGGATCAATGAAACTAATCTGGGATCAGTATGAGTGGTTTGAGACACTCTCTCGTGATATTGATCTGGGATCAATAAAACTGACTTCGGGTCAGTAGAGAATGGTGTGAGACATTCTCGATCAATTCTTCTTCTTCATGGTTCAGCAGCGCAGAGCATAGCAATGCAGGGCACTAATGCCAGAGATAGTACAATCGGACATATGGATCAGCGGATGGAGTTCTCCCTAGTTGAGAGGGAGTGTTAAAATTGGCAACTAGGGCCAAACTCCATGTGGGTCATCTTAATTATGGCAGCTGATATTTTTCTTGGATCTCTCTCATCGAGAGGTGTGGGATTGATCTAAAGATCATCCGATTCCGATAAGTATTCATGGAGTTATGAATTTATTTGTGTTATAAGACAATTCGTCAAGGTCAGCCAGCAACCAAATAAACCTCACATGTGCTCAATGCTTTAGTATAAAAGGAAATGACTTGAGAGTCATTTCACACACACACTTCTATCTTGATTTCTCTCCACTTGTCTTGGGTTTTAGTGGAAGAGAAATCTAGGAGTGGAAGCCTTAGGCGTTTGGAGGAAAGAAGACCAAGGGAGATGCCCTAGCCCTAGACGTTGTCAAGGAAGCATGCCCTAGCCGCAGTCTTGGAGGAATCTTATCACAGCAAAGAGAGGCCCTAACGTTGTCCAAGAAGCAGCCCTAAACGCTGTCTAAGAGGCAGCCCTAAACGCAGTCCAAGAGGTAGCCCTAAATGCAGTCCAAGAGGCAGCTCTAAACCCAGTCTAAGAGCAGCCCTAAACTTCAAGAGGCAGGCCTAAACGCAGTTTAAGAGCAGCCCTAAACGTTGTCAAAAGGCAGCCCTAGAGGCAGTCTAAGGGAGGCCCTAAACGCTGTCAAGAGGCAGCCCTAAACGTAGTCTAAGAGCATCCCTAAACGTTGTCTAAAGGCAGCCCTAACACTTACCTGCGGTGCCCTAGATGCAATTCTTATACGGCTGAAAAGGTGCGTTGTAGGTGACCCTCAAAACAGGGATAGCATGAGAGTTTGAGGACTCAAACATGCCCAGGACAGCAACGCTAATAAATGGGACAGCTGGGCTACATGGTACAGTAGCAGGAATGACAAGGCTAAGGGGACAGCAGCAAGGTATAGCATGTCTGTTAGTGACAGCAGCTACACCTATATATCTAGGCAGCAGTGGCAAGGGACAGTTGTATAGTAAATGGGACAGCAAAGGAATGCTAAGGCAAGAATGGTGTTGCAAGCACATGAGACATGCTGTGTGTCAACATGGTTCAGCATACCACTTGGGACAACTGTGTGGCAACGTGATCAGCTTTAGAACAATGATGGGACAGCAACATGTTGGGACAGAACTATGATGGGACAGCAATGACATTGTGCAATAGTGGCACAATGGGACAGCAGCAACAGCAAGGTGCAGCAAGTACATGGTGCAGCTAGGTGCAGCAATAGTACTTGGGACAGCGACGATGCTTGGTGCAGCAAGTACATGGTACAGTCATCATTGGTGAAGCATGATGAGATTCAACAATGTGATGATGGGTGCAGCACGGTGAGGTGCAGCATGATGACGAGATGCAAAACAATGATAGGTGAAAGAGTCACCTTGGAGAATCAATTGAAGCAGCGTGTCTTCAACTAATCTCATGTATCATCTTCTTAGAGATGATCTATGCTCTTATCTAGATAAGTCAAAGTGTTGACTTTTATTGTAAATGTACTATCTCTCTCTCTCTGCTGAACTATTGAAGAACATATAAGAAGAATTGATCAAGGGTTTCCCCACATTGGGGTTTGTCCCTGGCTAGCGCCACATCTTGTGTCCTCTTGTCTTGGCTTGTCTTCTGTGATTTATGTTTATGTTCTATCTGCAGTTTACTTTAATGCTGATGTGATTGCTAATCTAGAAAAGATATTGAGCTAACTATGAAAAATTGAAATAAATTGCTCTAAGCATAGAACATACCTAAAATTAACAATCTGCCTTAGTACAGCTCTTTTTGTTGATTTCTTGTTGATGGATCTACTGGAAAGAAAGAAGGTCTAACTTGGCATCTAGAGGGTGAAGTTTTTTGTGGTCATGGGTCTTGGATATCTCATTTGATCTTATTCTATAAGAAGAAATTTTCTAAGTTTTCCCCTTTGAGGGATTTTGCCCCGGCTTGAAGCCTATATCTTGTGTTCTTTGTTTTCTTGTGATCTTCATGTCTACATTTTGATAATTGTTTCATGAAGAAGAACATAATTATATTAATAAGAAGCCAACTAATTTCACAAGCACTTATCAAAGTAAGGAAAATCTAATCAAATTCTAAAGCCTCCCAATTTTCCAACTTCACTACCATTAAATCTTGATGTTTTGATTTTAATATTCAGATAACTAAATAGGGATGGATTTGGAGGAGAAATACTAATTGGTTGTATTGGTTGGTGGTTATCTTGTGTAACCCAATGGACCAAGTGTTCTTAGTGAGTTTTGGAGTTGTCATTGTTTTTCAATGTATTCTTCATTGCCTCTATGCCCTTTTCAATGTTTCGCATACTTTTATTCTCTTCATCCTAAATTTTCTTGAAACCTTCTAATAATTTATCCATTTGAGAGTTTAAATCAACATCAATACTTAATTTTCACATTATGACTTTCCATTTCTCAGACAACGTTTAGAACTACGAGAAAATCAACCGAATTTACTAAGCTATATAACAATGTATGAAATTGAATTTTGGTACAAGTGGTGATTATATAGATTGGTATGGATTTGTATGAAAAAAAAGGTGGCAGATTATATGACGAATTGTCTGTGAAAAGATGGCTATTGTACAGAGCTCGTGATTGTTTATAGATTTGTACAGGAAATGAGTGGCTACTCAGGGTAAAGTACAAAGATGGTAGTTGTATTTGTGGAAATTTCTAAATCTGATAGATTAGAAATCCCTACTGCATTACCTGGTCTATTATCTCCTACTTGTTCATTCCATTAACAAGTTATTTATTAATATAAATACCGAAATAAACACAAATGCAAACTTCACACATATACAAATCAGCAATTGAAATAACTGAGACAAACACACAAGGGACACCGTTATTTTTGGACAATCATCCCCGGAAAAACCCAATGTGGGAAAACCAGTGCAGCAGATATGAGGGTTTTATTATTATGCAGTTTCTGAATACAACTAGGGTGCCAGAAATGGCTCACCCTTCAGAGATTTTCCTTGGCAGTAGTACCTCTCCTCGGAGACAAATATTCCAGTTGATCAACAATCGGATGATTGATCCCACAACAACTTCGACAGCTCCTTAGCTGGATAGCGAAAGCTGGTCCAAGCTTCTCTCTGGAACTGCGTCACCCTCCTATGGCTCTGTGTCAACTCACCAGCACTCAGTCTACCCCACAAAAATCACCCAACGCAGCAGTGTTGCGGGGGAGCGCCCCCCCCCCCCCTCGCTCCTGCTCCCGATCCGCGCTCCGGGAGGGAGCGACTCGGGAGCGGGTCGGGAGCGCGCTCCCTAAAAAAAATTTCGCTCCCTGCCTTTTCGGGAGCGTTTTGCCTTTTTTGCATTTTTTTTTTTTGTACTAATGTTCGAAATGCAATTTTTTTTGAAAGAAACAAATAGTTTTTGAGTGGGGCAACTTAATGATCAAGTCTAGGTCCTAGTATTGATATGCTATTCATGGTAATGTTAAATTCTTAAAGTAAAAGTGACATTTTCTTTAATTTTCATTTTCATCCTTTTACTTAAATTTTTAACATTACCATGAAATGACTCAGGATGTTTGAGAGTGGTTTCGTCCTCATTGGATTTCATATGGAGAAAGTAGAATTTTAGATTTCATTCAAAATCCAGAAGACTTATCAGTTTTTCAGGATTTCAGGATTGGGGGATTGCAATGTTTCCATTGAATTTTGTCATGTATTAGGGTATGGAACTCATATTTAATCAAGAGTACCAATCCCTCTATGTACCTTGATGTTAGTGACATTGGTTGTCGAACTCCTCTATCATGACCCTTCTAAAAATGTACGCATCACTCAAACAAAATCTTGACTTGACATGCTATGCTTTTTCTATCTTATGTTAATGCTTAGAGGGTGATATTAATGACAAAGATCCCTATACAGATACAAAGGTAATGACAAAGATACCTCTGGATATTAATGCTTGGAGGGTGATATTAATGACAAAGATCCTGATTTTGCAACAAGACTAAAAAATTAGACATTTCTCGTGGTGGCAAGAGGCCCAAGCATAAGAAATAGATAATAGATTTACTTCTCTTTTCTAGTTTCTAGTAGCTTTTATAACTATTGACTCTTTCATATTTATTATGATATTTTTTTAAACAATATATGACAATTTAAGTTTGAAGTTGGCAATTATAACTCATTAGTAATGAATTATGAATATGATGCTTCATGAAAGTTGAAAGTTGTTTCATTTCATTTCATTTTATAACATTTCATTTCATGTTAGATATTATTTGTTGTAATGGTTACACTTAGCTTACAAGTACAACTTTGGTGATCAATGATGATAAATGTTATATATTGAATTTTGAAAGCTTGAAACTTTAAGATTGATGAATCATGAGACTCAATATGTTGTATGTTACTATGTTACTAACTTGCGGACGTGGTTGATGAAGATTATAACTTCTAGATGATTGTTGTTATATGGTTCAATCTATGCTTTTTTATGTTTTTTATATCTAATTCATCATTCTACATGTTTTTGTTGACATATATGTATCAAAAATTAAAAAATATAAAAAATATATATATTTTTTAAAAAATCGCTCCGGGATTCGCTCCAAACCGGGAGCTTCTGAAAATGGTCGCTCCTGCTCCCGCTTCCGCTCCCGCTCCCCGCTTCCGCTCCCGCTCCCAAGTAACATTGCAACGCAGCCTCTTCTGCCCAGCATCAACTCTGCAAGCCTCTGTGTCAGCTACTGCGGCTTTTGTGTCAGCCTCTTGGCCCTCTGCGTCCTTTGCGCTAGCCTTCTCAGCCTCTACGTCAGTGCCGGATGCCTCTACATCAACTTTGGTTGCCTCTGCGTCATCTCTCCTTGGCTCTGTGTTGTCTCTCTGGAACTATGTCTGCCTCTCTGCTATGAATTCTTTGCCTCCTGACAAACTGCCCCTCGTTGCAACAGGTCACTGGTTCGATTCTCTCAGCAAACCTCGCCCCAAAAAATTGAACTAACTGATAAACTTGGTGTGTCTCCAATTGACCCTCAAGCCTCCTCTTATACTTTTCATGTTGACTCTTCAACAGCCAAGATTAAGTCCCTAATCAATGGCTAAGATTAGATTTGGTTTGATCCTCGTCCCTTGGAACCTTCTAACCCAAAATTATATTAATACACATTAATATTTTAATTTTCCTAAGTTTATACTTAGGACCCCATTAAAAATATTAATTATTTTAATATCTCCTCATCCGGGTAGAATTTCTCCAAACTATTTCTGGATTTTGGAGATCTCATGTGCTTTAGCCTCTCCACCAATTTTCATGGCTAGAGCACATCTGATGCTACCACAAATCAATAGTATTGACTAACAACAATACATGTTGGAAGGTATGAAGTTGTACAACAATATGATTTGATAGTTGTACATGGTGAATGGCAACTGAAATGACAACTAGAACATATGCCAATATGATTGCTATCATACGAGCAAAATGTATGATTGTTGGTAAAAAATGTGTAAATTATTGTAGTAAGTATGGCAGCTTGACCTAATGCCCAATCAAAGGCTCTAATACCAATGTAAGAAGCACAATGGATGCTTTACGTCATAAACAACTACACACACACATGCGAATGATTGAATAATGATTGAATGATTGTTTACAATCCCTTGTGATGGTATATATACACATCAACTAGTCTTGAGGGTGAAGAAGCATTACCGTTCGATGATTTAATTGTTATTATTATTTTTAACTTATGATTATCCTCCATATATATTTATGTGTGAATTAGGGGAATTTCGAAGTTTAAAATGGACCTCCTAAAGAAAATAATAAAATAAGAGTTATGAATTTTTATAAGGAAAAAAAAAACTAATTTTTTTATTGTATTTTTGGCCTAAATCCTTATAGGATTACTCAAATGTCAAGTGTATACATCTGTTGAATGTTGAATTAAATTTTGCATCCAACGAGTACCCACTCCAAATACTTCTGAGTAGAACCATACCCAAAACAATTGAGAATACATGAAAAAACGTGTTTTGGTGTGGGTCTAGTCAAAAGTACGCAAAGTACGTATTCGTTGGATGCAGAATTTAATTCCACATCCAACAAGTGCCTACACTTGACATTTGAGTAAACCTATAAGGAGATAAGCCAAAAGTACAATTAAAAAAAACTAAAGTAGTTTTCTTCTTTTCCCTCCAAAAATATTTACCCCTAGGGATGACATCATCATCTTGAATCGCATTGCTTCTTTTAAAGATAATTGTGTTAGTACATTTTTTTGTCTTTAGGCCCATTTTTTTACCTCAAAATTCCCCTCATGGTTACATATTGGAATATAATGCATTTTACAATGGAATTTTTTTTTACCCCAAGGGGGGTTTTCTCCACTCTAATCCTAGTGTCCATAGTTGTGCTTGTTTTACATACTATACATTTATTGTTGGGCTGTTTTAGGCATCTTTTAATTACAAGATTCCTAGTTGTTACATTTTAACTTGGTATCAAAGCTTGCATGAGCATGATCTCTCACAAGGTTGGTCTATGGATTGTGGATTGCAAGTTATGCCTTTGCCTTTACAACTCATTATTCTCTTGGAAAATTTATGATGCTTTGAGGAGTGATGCAAAAGCATTGTCTAAGCACGATTAAAACTTGATATGTTGGTTTTACGGTTATTTCTTATTGGTCGTGTGGTTGTATATGTAGTAATTGGATAAGGAGCTCATGCAATTTCCTTCTTGTTCAATTTGTGTTGAGTTGAGCCAAATTTATTCCTAACTACGACCTAGGGCATGCAAGCGGTGCATAGATACAATATTCAAGTTGTGAACACTACATCTTGCAAGAGGCAGTTAGAGGAAATGATGAGGAGAGATGTTGTATAGGTTTGCAATCTTAAGTGACAAATACAAAGGCAATTGATATTGAAAGAGAAGTGCATGCACAACTATGAAAATGTGGCAAAGGTCATTACATTGTTTAAGTTAAGGTCAGGGAAAGAATGGCAACAAAAAAGACAATGTAGGTTGGAAGAGGTTGCAGGGAAGATATAAGGTCCATGGTATTTTGATTCATTCAAGTTGTAGGAAACACACCGGTATGATCCATTTGGAGGCTTTCTGGAAGCCTGCAAAAAGCTAACATTACTCAATAGAGGCGATGAAAATAGGATAAACAATTTTGGATAAGGCCATGAAATCCAAAAAAAATGAATTTTTCAAAGATACAACCTTTCTCAACAATGGCTTCTCAAGTCAATGAAAAAAGGTTGTAATCATTACCCCCATTAGAGTTCAAGTCTTTTCAATAACATGCCCATGCTCGTGCTTGTGCTCATGTTTGTATTTATGCTTGCAAAAAAATAGGTGGGACCATGTGCAACTCCTAAGTGACTTTGGCATAATAGATACCCCCTACGTGTAGCCCTTAGTTGATGGTTTCTTCCATAATGTGTTAGGATGTTCCTATCCATGGAATTTCCAAAATGGAGCAGTGTTCACTTGCTTGTGCTAGTCAGACATGCTTAATAAAAAAAGATACAACCTGGGTAGAATGGAGATGAGCACAAAGAATAAAAAAACAATGGGAGGAGTGAGAACAAAGATCCCTAATCGAGAGGATGCAATCAAATCAATATTACCAAAATCGTGATTAAATCCCGATAAAATCGCCCACTTGCGATTTTTTTCAACCAAACAATTTTATCAGCCTAGTTTTTGGCAAGAAATTCAAAATTGAAAAAATCGAGATAAAATCGGGAGTCGATTGAAACACTCACAGTGATTCCTCAGGGCGGCATTAAGTCAAAAAAATTAGTGTGGCATTGTTAGCTCACTGAATCACCCGTTTGACCTATGAAGAGAAGAGACTAGAATCTAAGCACCGAGGAGGAGGAGATTTGTTGTATTTTCTCCACTGCTCAACGATTTATCTCCAATAACCACGGATTTGCAAGTAGGTGACAAAATTTCTCATTTTTTTAGTTTAGATGGGGGATCAGGGTTTCAAATGAGTGTTGGGTTGAATTTATTTGTGTGGGTTGAATTTATTTGTGTTCAACCCACACAAAGTTGCAAACCATGAATATTCAATATATTAAAACCCACAATGTTGGGCATTTTTCTGTGAGGGTTTTAATGTTGGGCATTTCAATGCCAGTGAGAAACCTTAACTGTGAGGGTTTTAATGCTAGGCATTTTCGTTCAGTTGTTAACCCAGTCAACCAATTCAACCCTTCAAACCATTCATTCCATGAATCTATCAGTTTATATGAGCATGGCAGCATGCATGCATATGGATTTTTTAAATTTTTTAATGAACAGTTTTTAATTTTTTCATGTGATGGATAGCTTTTAATTTTTTTCAAATTCTCTTTTTGTGCCCTAGGTTCAACTTCAAACAAATGTCGAGGCACTTGGACCCTATGTGGGAATATGGTGAGCCTGATGTTGTACCCAAGGGAGGGTTCAATAGACAATATTTGACTTGCAAGTTGTGTGGCAAACATTTGTCGTAGAGCATCAACCAATTGAAATTCCATTCAAGGCAAAGTTTGCGACAAAATATAGAACTTTTTCCATCGACAACTCCATAAATAATTCACAGTGCCATTAAATCAATGCAAGATAAAGATGACGCCAAAGATAACAGGGTCGCAGTGAGAAGTCAAATTGCGGGGGGAGTGGGGGGAAGTGATAGTACTTCTTCAGTATCACCTTCCACATTTACATTGCCCAACCCCTTAGTTGCCTCATCTTTTTTTGTTCCTAGAACCACACCTGGTGCACAACCTGGCATCAAATCAACACATAAAAAAAGGAAAAGGAAGAAATTGACAAGTTGGTGTGTAGATATCTTCTATGGAGTGATGTTCCTTTCATATTGCCAAGATCAATCCACTGATTCCATTCTACCAACCTATGTTTGATGCAGTTGTTATTGTTGGCCCTGTTACCACCTCGCTTGCACACCTAGGTTAGTGTGGGAAAAATCCTCAACCCTACAAGGTGTGATCTTGGTGGAAAACTAAGAGAAGGGTTGTCACCTAATCCCTATTCTATCCGTTACAGCTTTCTCCTAGCTAAGCTAAGGGGGATGGTCCCTAAAGGAAGTTAGTTAAAGGAAATGTGAGTTTCTAGGAGACTAAAGTTAGAAGGAGATACTTATCAAACATAACTTGATTCCAAAATGTGAAAAAGCATATAAATATATGAGCAATATTTAATGATATATTCAAAATATAGACCAGTGCTTCAAAGTAAATGACAAATGCTTGCTCAAAATAAAATTCAAGATACAATGATAAATAATCTTGCTAAATCTAATGTTTAACCAAGATGAGTATATAAATATCACTTGCAACTATAAAGGAAATAATACTTGGAAGAAAATGCTCAAGTTGTTGAAAAATGTGACTAGGTTTGGTCTTCATAATGACATGTGTAATTGTGATTTTATGTAATTGATGCAAAGAAGAAAAATAAAATTATTATTGTAATGCTTGTCTCATGGGTTTCATGAGCAAGGAATTTTAATTTTAGGTAAGGCTCCCATTGTGAGCCTGTTACCACTCAAATTAGCAGAGGGCCTAAAAGGGACTCCTAAAGGGACAACTGCTAGATCAAGAGCAACAATGGAGACTTAGCCCACTATCACCTCAGCAAAGACTCCGTACTCTTTACAGACTTTCACTGATGGGAGGATACTCGGTATATATCGAAGGTTACTTGTAAAGGATAAATCGATCAATGAATATGAAGTGACCCTTGTAATCCTTTTCCTAGGTTTTAAGAATAGAGCTTTCTTGCTTATCAAGCAAGGTACGAATATTTCCAAGAGAAGGAGGTGAGGACTTAAGGGTTAGGTTTAGAGGAATATGCCTTATGAAAGAGTTTCCCAATCCTAAAATCCTTATTGAACTTGACTTCCCAAATGGTTCTTGAAGATTTGACCTTTCAAAGATGCAGGACCACACAAGGCCAAGTGGACCCAGCCTAGGTTAAGGGATAAGAATTTAGCAATCGATGATGTTCTTAACCCAAATAGGGAGGGGGAAAGGATCAAAGCAAGAATTTTCACTTAAAGGTGTCAAATTGATCCTATGAGGCACTAGCCTTGGAGATGTTAGGGAAAAGTTTGATCTCGAGCTAGGGCTTGGGTTATCTCACAACTCCATCGTTGGAATGGCTTCAAAATTGGAGGCCTTGAGGGCACGCTAGCGCAGGAGAGACTAGCAGATCGAACTTTGTGGAGGGCTACTTTGTCAAGAAAGTGATGCCCTAGGTGACCCAACTTGTCTAGACCTAGAAGAAGGTGAAAAAGAGTTGATTTTTGAGTGACCACCTCTTAGTAGATCAGTGCCTTAGTCTTGGAAGAATGGAGTCTAGGATAAATATGAATCTTCTAGGGCAAAGGGAAGCAACCTTACAACTTTATAGATGAATTCGTTGATGGAATAATCCCTAGGAAATTTCATTCAAAGTTACATGGCCCATACATTGAGAAATGCTATATAGAAAGAAAATTCCACAATTTAAGTAGATTCAGAGAACCCTAGATTCTGAATTAGGGCCGAAAAGTTTCAGATCTGTTCAAGGGACCAAAGTTCTGAAGGGTAGCCAAGAAGGAGGAAGAAGCAAGAGAGTTGACTATCGTCGACTCAAGGAAGAAAGATCTTATCAAGAAATCTTTGTGACTTGGTCTTGGAGAGACAAATAGGTCAAGGGTCTTGGTCTTGGTATTCGTCAATTGAAGTCTTTATAAGAAGTAAAATTCGTTTGGGTTTTTCCTCTCAAGTGGGAGAGGTTTTGGCCCTGGATGATCACCTATATTCTATGTCTCTTGTCTCTTTATGGTTTATACATTGGTAACTGCTTGATGAAGAAGAATACTATAATAACACAAGTAAAAGAAGATCCTAATCTAAGTAAAAAGCATTCACAAGCATTTATCTATCATAGATAAATCACCTATTGCTATGCCCTAGATGCATTGTGATGTCGGACTGTTGGACTGATCAGAAGGGTAGGACCCTTCTTAACTTCTTGGTTAGTTGTTCCAAGGGGACAATGTTTACGAAGTCTGTAGAAGCATCTAAACATATTAAAAATGCAAATTTATTATGTGAGTTGTTGGACATCTTCATTCAAGAGCTAGGTCCACAGAATGTTGTCCAAGTCATAACAAACAACGCTGCAAATTATGTTGCTACTGGCAGGTTGCTTATGGGGAGGTTTCTTAACTTGTTTTGAACACCTTGTGTTGCACATTGTATTGACTTGATGCCAGAGGATATAGGGAAGATTCCTTTTGTGAGGGATAACGTTGAATCATCCAAGAGCATAACAAAATTTATATATGATCATGAATATGTGCTTAGCTTGATGCGAAGATTCACTAACAACAAAGAGTTGGTGCGTCTTGCCATTACACGGTTTGCCACCAATCTCATATCTCTTCATTCTCTGTTGAATTCTATGTGGGATGTGAAGACCATGTTTCTTTCACCAAAGTGGCATGTTTTATCGTTTAGCTGCAAACTAAAGGGAGAGGTCATATGTAGACGAGTTTCACATCATGAGAGCTTTTGGGCAGAAGTGGAGGAGGTATGTGCCATTTCTGAATCTTTGGTATGATAAAATTGGCAGCTACAAGATGAATTTTCCCACGGAGAAGCCCAATTACCCCAAGGAGAAACCATTCTTCTTAAAAGGAAACTTGAATTGGGTCAAAGGAATTTTCTATTTTGTGTTTGACAAGTCGGCCTCACCTAAGGAAATTACCCCTCCTCACATATATAAAAAGACCTTCGCTAAAGGTCATTTTGGCATCCATCCATAACATCACATCATCTAAAATTCGCAGATCAGATTCACATGTGCGAGGAAGGAGGACATTTTCTATTTGACCGAAGTTGACTTTTTGTTTTGTTTTGGGACTGCGTTGACCAACATTGACTCTCTTTGACTTGGGTTGATTTGATCTAATTTGACTGCGTTTCTTATCTATCTTGGAGGTCGAATTTAAGAATAATTTGACCGAATTGTTTTGGGCACTTTGACTAATGTTGACTGCGGGTTGGAACTAGGGTTTGACTGTGGAAGATTGACTGAATTGCAGGAAGGAATTTTGTCACTATTTTTACTGAGTTTGATTGAGCAAGGAAGGCCGAATTTAATGCTAGGTTGATCAAACTTTTCTAGGCAGTTTGACCATTGACTTTTGCAGACCATTGATTGTTGTTGATTGTACCTTCACAGGCCGAAAATTGCAGACTGGTATCTTTGACTAGATTTGACTATTTCTCTCCCTTTGGTTCGATTTTGGATTGGTTGAATTGGATAGTCAAAGATTTGACTTCGACTGGTTATTGGATGCACTATTGGACTGATGTATCTAATAATGAACATTGATTGACTAATAGAAGAAGAAGAATTGATTAAGGGTTTTTCCCTTTGTGGGGTTTTTCCCTGATCTTTGATCAAATCTTTCTGTCTCATTATGCTTGGCTATTTTCTATTGTGCATTTATTGTTTATTGTTCTATCTATAATTGCTTATCTGTTATTGGGGTGATTGAAATTGAAAGAAATTGTTTAAAGTGATTATAACAACATAGAATGCTATGGAAAATTAACATGGTATCAAAGTTGAGCATGAGATGAAGGATGGCCTAAGGTGACCTGAGAGCACCCCTTTGAGACACTCTTTTTGCTTATTAGTGATCAAATTTTGGGCAAGATGGCTACCTCCTACTTCAAGATTGAGGAGAAGTTGAATGATGCCTCCAACTTTGCCTACACTTGAAGAGAATGATGTGATGGAATATGTGCAAGGCCAAGTAGTTGAACCTTCGGAGAATGCTAATGCCAAATCCAAGTACAAGAAGGGTGAGATCAAGGCCAAGAAGATCATTATTGATTCTCTCTGAGATCATCTCATTACTTATGTGTCCAAGATGAAGAAGTCAAAGGAGATGTATGACAAATTGATTGGGATGTATGAGGTAACAATCTAAGCTAGGTCATCTCTTTGAAAAGTCAACTTCGTGACATTATGATGAACTAGTCTGAATCTATCACGGCCTACTTCATAAGGATCTCCCAAATAAGAGATTATCTTCTTTCCATTGGAGAAATCATATCTGATAGAGAGCTTCTGCAAATGACCCTTCGTGGGCTCCCCAATGCTTGGGAGACATTCATCACAAGCATTAGTTGCAAGAAGGATCTTCGTACATTTGATGATCTCTTGGGCAATTGCACTCAAGAGGAATCCAACCTCATTTCCAGAGGAAGAATCCAGAGACAAGAAGGAGAGCCTACAACCTTTGTAGCCAATGTCAAAAAGGAAAAGGAAAAGGAAGAACTTTCAAAGGGAAGTCGAAGAAGCTTGCCCCACCATTCAACAATAATAGAAGGGACTTTTCAAAATTCCAATGCTACAAGTGTAACAGATTTGGCCACATAGCTCGAGATCTTGTTGCCCATGCAAGTGTTGAAGAGTCCTAGTGCCCTCAAAAGAGAACCAGAAATACGAGGTATGCTAATAATGTTGCAAGTTCTCAATCTAAATATGTTCTTGTTGCTGCTCTTTCTAGTTCTTCTTCAGATAGCATTGATAGTTGGTTGGTGGATAGTGGGGCATCTAGACATTTCACTGGGTATCGTGAAGTCCTCTCAAATTTGGGTGAGAGGGAGACATTTTTGAAAATTTTAGTTGGGGATATTCTTCTCATCTTGTAAAAGGGTCTAGTTTTGTTTCTTTCATTTGGAAACTAGTCAAACCATTCTTTTACAAGATGTGTTGTATGTGCCAAGCCTGAAGAAGAATCTTGTCTCCATCTCTGCCATGGAAGACAAGGGGTTTAGAGTTGCTTTCATTGATGGTACAGTCCTTGCTTGGCCAAGAAATGCTAGCACGAGGGAAACCTTCACACTTGGAGTCACAAATGAAGGCCTTTACAGAGTTTGTGGACGACCAATTCAAGCATTAGTCCACAACACCACTAATCAATGTGAGCTTTGGCACCAGAGATTGGCTCACCTTCATTATAAGGCTCTGCCTGACTTGAGCAGGATGGTTACAGGGATACCCAAGATTCAAGTTGATCATGAAGGTGTATCCCAAGGATGTGTAAATGGAAAGAATATCAAGGGACCATTCCCTTCTAGTAGTATCAGATCAAAGGAGATACTTCATCTTATTCATTCTGACCTTTGTGGGGCCATGATAGTGAAATCTCTCAGAGGATATCTATACTATGTGATCTTTGTTGATGACTTCTCTTGTAAGACTTGGATCTTCTACTTGAAGACCAAGGATTAGGTTTTCAATGTGTTCAGGGATTTCAAGGCTCTTGTGGAAAATCAAACAGGAAAGAAGATCAAGATCTTGAGGACAGATAATGGAGGAGAATACACTTCAAATGAATTCAAAGACTTCTGTAGAGAAGTTGGGATTAAGAAGGAGGTCATTGTTCCATACAACCCTCAACAAAATGGAGTTGCTAAGAGGAAGAACAGGTCCATCTTGGAAGCAACCAAAGCCATGATTCATGATCAAAAGCTTCCTATGTTTCTATGGGGAGAAGCTACAAATACTGTTGTATATGTCCAAAATAGGAGTCCTCATCATGCCTTGAGAGACAAGACTCTTGAAGAAGTATTTACAGGTGTGAAACTGGAAGTTGGACACTTGAGAATCTTTGGCTGCCCTGTCTACTTTCATGTACCGAAGGAGAAGAGGTCCAAGCTTGAGGCTTCAGGAAAGAAAGGTACATTTGTTGGTTATTGTGAAAATTATAAAGCTTACCAGATATATGTGCCAAGTCAGAAGAACATTGAGTTCATTCGGGACGTAACCTTTGATGAGGATGTTTCTCTTGGGAAAGTTAGGGACTCTCCTATCCCTGTCAACACTAAGAGAAGGGATGATTCTATGGATGTAGATGTTGAGCCATCCATGCCTGAGCCTAACCTTGTAGATGAGCCTATGGCACCCATGGATCCTTTGGATCCTCCTCCCTGTGATCCTCCCATGAGAAAGCAAACTCTATGGCCTCGTGATACATTGCAGGATGCAGAGAGACACTTAGCCCTGAGAGCCACCTTTAGAGAGAGAAAGCAGCCTCGCAGATATCAGGGATATGCTGCCTTGATGAGTGACATTATACAATTTGAACCTTGCAGCTATGAAGAAGCAGTGAAGGAACATGTTTGGAGAGATGTCATAGCCGAGGAATATGAGTCCATCATGAAAAATGATGTATGGGAGGTGTTTTCGAGACCTGAGGAGAAGTTTGTTGTGATTTCCAAGTGGTTATACAAAAACAAACATGTAGTTGATGGTAGCATTGAGAAATTCAAGGCGAGATTTGTGCCTATAGGATTCTCCTAGAAAGAGGGAGATGATTATGATGAGATATTTGCACCTGTTGCCCGATACACTACCATCTGGTCCATCATTGCTCTTGTTGCTAATCAAGGTTGGAGTCTTCATCAGATGGATGTGAAGATAGTCTTTCTTCATGGCATACTTAAGGAAGAGGTGTACGTGGAACAACTGCAGGGCTTTGAGGAACATGACAGGGAAACCCATGTTTGCAGATTGAAGAAATCCCTCTATGGATTGAAGCAAGCCCCCAAGGCTTGGTATGCTCGGATCAATGGATACCTGATGAAGCTAGGATTCACCAAAAGCAATGTCGATCTGAACCTCTACTTCAAGGTTGTCCAAGGTATGCCTTTGATTTTGGTTTTATATGTTGATGACTTATTCTTGACAGGAGCAGAGCCTCTGATCATCTAGTGTAAGAGGGAGCTTGCCTCTGAATTTGAGATGAAAGATCTTAGGTTGATGCATTATTTGCCAGGCTTAGAGGTGTGGCAGAGACCTAGAGATATTTTCCTTAGCCAGGGAAAATATGTTGTCAAAATCTTGGAGAGATTCAGGATGGTGGATTGCAAATCCATGGCTACATCGATGGAAGCAAACTTCAAGAAGTTATGTGGTGAAGTTGCAGGACCAAATCTAGCGGATCCTTCTTTGTACCAGCAGCTAATTGGGGCTCTGATGTTTCTGGTCAACACGAGACCAGATATATGTTTTGTTATTAACACCTTGAGCCAGTTCATGGTGGAACCTTTGCATGCTCACTGGGTGGTCGCAAAACATGTGTTGAGATATCTACATGGGAAGATTAACTATAGAATGAGATATACCTCCGCGATGAGTTGAGACGGCATGGCTATACAGATGTAGATTGGGTTGGGAGCGTTACTGACAGGAAGAGCCCATTAGGATGTTAATTTAGCTTGGGATCTATTGTGATTTACTAGATGAGCAGGAAGCAGAAATATGTCACTCTCAATGCAGCAGAGGCAGAGTACATTGCAGGTAGTATGGCTAGTTGTGAGGCAGTGTGGTTGTGGAAGCTCTTTGCAAAACTGTTTGAGCAGGTGCTTGATACGACCGTGATATACTATGACAATCAAAGCAGGATCCAACTTTCAGAGAATCCAATATTCCATGACAGGTCGAAGCACATCGAGATCAAGTACCACTTTATCAGAGATATGGTACTGAGAGGAGCAGTGAGGCTCCAACACATCTCAATTGATGAGCAGGTTGCAGACATTCTCACCAAGTCATTGCCGAAAGTGAAGTTCATATTCTTCATAGAGCATCTTGGAGTGCAAGAGAATGTATCCCTCTCCAAGAGGGAACACTATTGATTGAGAACACTAAGCATATGCCTTCCCCCGTCTTTATGACTAGCCATGGACTTGGTGAAGGGGGTTGTGCAACTAGACTCCTGGGTGAGGGTACTCCTTAAAGCCATGGACTTGGCTGAGTACATACCCCAGTATGCATCCTACCCACAAGTCACCCTTATAAAGGGGTTGTGGACTCGATTAAGCTTGTTGGGATTGCCTCCCATCTTGTCCACATGGGAGAGGAGACTTAGGCGTGTGATCTTTACCAAGGGCAGACACACCTGCCATGGACTTGGTTGTGGTAAATTGATCTCCCATAACTATTGGATGCAAGTGTTCTACCACTTGATTACTATGGATCAAGTTGGGTGAGGGTCAATCAGTGGACATAGGGTGTGTGATCTTTACCAAGGTCATTTATGACTACCATGAACTTGGTTGTGGTAAATCGATCTCCCCTATGGTCGTGTGGATCATTCTTCCTCTTCTATGGATTGAGTCATCATTATTCAGTTGAGACTAAATGAGCTTCTTCTATGTTAAGACGTACATCAGAGATGAGACTTATATTGAGATTGGTAGCTTGGGAGGTACTCCAAACCCTAGGGTACAGGGTTGTGGGGAATTTGCACACCAAAAGTCATTTGTAGGCTAAGTACCCAAGAGATGGATTTTGTACCCCAAAGAGTGGGCACAAAACCAAGATGAATTTTGATGTTCGAACCATGGTGGCAAGTGGAGAACCCTAAAAAGAACCTAGGGATCCTAAGGCACCCATGAAAGAATGGATCGAATAAGGGAAAAGATTTTTATTTATATGAGTGGGTAAAGTTGGCACAAAAGTAAGGTCGACTTGACCTTAAGTGAGCCCTAGAAAGGGTTAGATGTGCACCCAAGCAAATGTATAAATAGAAACCCTAGACATTCGATAAAATCACATCCAAGAGCACAACATCATAGGAGAAGGCGATCTCAGGCAGCCGTAGCCTAAGAACCCTAGCCGAAGTTGAGAAGAAGTCTGGTTTTGGTCATGTTTTCTTGTGACAGGTCTAGGTATGAGGGCAGATGCTGGCTGCAATCAAGGAAGGACTTTTTGGATGGTTTTGGAGCTAGTTTGCAAGTTGATTATCCTAAGAACAAGCCGCAAAAGTTTTGTGTCTCTTGGGAGATAGGTCGATCTCCTATAGGTGCATTTCAAAAGGGCCGCAAGGCTTAGAAATAGGTTGGAACAAGGGCCGAGCAGCACCCAATCACATTGCAGGTGGAAGGTGTCTTAGGAGAAGGCTCAACACAGATGTTGGGAGCAATACGAGGCCAAGAGGAGGATTGTAGTAGTTGCTACAATAGCCCTAACTAGTGCCGAAATTGGCGGTCCAAAGTGAAGCTCAGGTCTAGAAGAATTGGGACAAGAAAAGATATGAAGATTCTCCTCCATGATTGATGTTGTTTGCTAGGGATACGGTTGTTCCTAAAGGAGTTGGAGCAGCGGTTTTGTTGGAAGCTTAGAGGGCATCTTAAGGACTGTTTGGAGTGCAGTAAGAAGGTGCTCTTGGAGCCCTAAGTCCAGACTTAAAAAGGAGCATAAGTCTGCTAGGAAAGGCAGATTGGTTTGCCTAGTGGTTGATCCCTTGAAGTGAATAAGTAGCAACCAAAGAGGGCTAGTAAACATGCCCTAGTTCACTATGCAAGAGAAGGACATCTTTAGTGAGAGTGGGCAGCCTCTATGCCCTTGACTTGTCTTCATTATAGCAACAGAGGAAGGCATAAGTGGGTAGCCAAAGAGTTGTTCACAAACAGAGTTGTGAACAGCTTCAAAGAACCTATGCGCTGATGACTTGAAGGACAAAGGAGCAGCTAGAGGGCAGCATTGGTTGGAGCCGTGTTTAGTGACCTGAAGTACTTGTGATCATTGATAGAGGCAAATTGGTGGAGCTACTGATTGAGAGTTGAAGGACTAGCAGTTGTGTTCAGGATATGTGGACTAAAAGGAGCTGAGGAGATAGCTACATCAACAAGTAGGCCAGTCGTACTTTGTTCAGGGTAGATTGGTTGTCAAAGTGTTGACACCAAGCCCTAGTTGTATTCTTGTATCAATGATTGTATGAGGGCCATGATCCCTGGTACGAGAGCCCTAGATTAGTGTATTAAAGATTGATATAATAACGAAATTGGATTGAAAAAGTAAAAAGTTGTCTATTGTGCACTAGTTGATTTACTGTTGTGTTTATTTTGTTGTGCAAAGTAGTCTTGTTGTGGCATTTGAGTTGGTTGGGTCAAAGATTATAAGACCCAAACCTAGATTCTCTAGTGTTGTGGAAATTCAACATGGTATTAGTGCTACTTTGAAGGGCTAGTGAATCAGAGTGTGCACAACGAAGTGGCTCAGAGGGAGCTGAGATTGTCTAGATCATGGAGTAGAGGGTTCAACTAAGAACATGGAGATGTGGTCTTGATAGGCTACATGGCAAGATAGGCTGCGAGTTTTGGTGGATCGGTGATGAACTTGGTGAGCAAGAGTTTGTTGTGTGGTGGTTTGTTGATCGTGGACTTCATGTGACTTGTTATGGATCGTTGGGAACTTGGGATAGCTCGAGGGTTGCTTTGGCATAGACATGATTGGCATGGACGAGATTTCTTCGTGTGATGGATAGGATGTTAGCAGGCCAGTTTCCTCTTTGGTCAGTAATGTTGCACATCCAAGAAGGGAGGCTTGTGCACATATGGCATTTGATCCAGGAGGATGAGTGCATGCAGGGATGAGTTGCGGTGATGATGGCCAGTGTTCGACCACAACTTAGACTAACCTTGTAGGAAACAAGATCAGTAGCAAGTTGAGCCAGTGGAGATTGTGTAAACTCAAGGGGAGTCTAACTTCAGAGGGAGTAGCCCTATGGAGGTTTGAGATCTTCAAGTTCTAATAAGATGAAGCAAAGACACTACCGAGAGAGTGTGATCCATTCTATAGGGTATGTTGCAATGGTGGACGCCCTGGTATTGGAAGTACTTCCCTCGCTAAGAGGGAGTGTTGAGATTGGTAGTTTGGGAAGTATTCCAAACCCTAGGGTACAAGGTTGTGGAGGAATTTGCACCATAAGTCATTTGTGGGCTAAGTACCCAAGAGATGGGTTTTGTACCCAAAGGAGTGGGCACAAAACAAAGATGAATTTTGATGTTTGGACCATGGTGGCAAGTGGAGAACCCTAAAAGGAGCCTAGGGATCCTAAGGCACCCATGAAAGAATGGATCGAATCAGGGAAAAGAATTTTACTTATATATGACTGGGCAAAGTTGGCACAAAGTAAGGTCAGCTTGACCTTAAGTGAGCCCTAGAAAGGGTTCGATGTGCACCCAAGCAAATGCATAAATAAGAGACCCTAGACATTCGATAAAATCACATCCAAGAGCACAACATCATAGGAGAAGGAGGTTTGAGGTAGCCGCAGCCTAAGAACCCTAGTTGAGAAGAAGTAGGTTTTGGTCTTGTTTTCTTGTGACATGTCTAGGTGTGAGGGAAAATGCTAGCTGCAAATAGAGAAGGCAATTTGGACAGTTTTGGAGCTAGTTTGTGGGCTCATTATCCTAAGAACAAGCCACAAACGTTCTGTCTCTTGGGAGATAGGTCAAGCTCTTGTAGTGCATTTTAGGAGGGTCGCAAAGAGGCTGGAACAGGGGCTGAGCAGCACCCAATCATAGCACAGGTGGAAGGTGTCTTAGGAGAAGGCTCAGCACAGATTTTGGGAGCCATAGGAGGCCGAGAAGAGGACTATGGCAGCTGTTATAGCAGCCCTAACCAAGGTCGAAGTTGCAGGTCCAAAGTGAAGCTCAGGTCTAGAAGAATTGGGACCAAAAGAGGTATAAAGATTCTCCTCCATGGTTGATGTTGTTTGTTAGGGATAGGGTTGTTCCTAAAGGAATTGGAGCAACAGTTTTGTTGGCAGTTTAGAGGGCATCTTAAGGATTGTTTGGAGAGTAGTAAGAAGGTGCTCTTGGAGCCCTAAGTACAAACTTATAAAGGAGCATAAGTCTACTTGGAGAGAGGGCAATAAGAAGGTGCTCTTGGAGTCCTAAGTGCAGACTTATAAAGGAGCATAAGTCTGCTAGGAGAGGCAGATTGGTTAGCTTAGTGGTTGATCCCTTGAAGTGGTTGATCCCTTGGCTTAGTGGTTGATCCCTAGTTCATTGTGCAAGAGAAGGACATCTTCAGTGAGAGTGGGAAGCCTTTGTGCCCTTGACTTGTCTTCATTATAGCAGCAGAGGAAGGCAAAAGTGGGCAGCCAAGGAGTTGTTCACTAGCGGAGTTATGAATAGCTAATCGAAGACCCTATGTGTTGATGACTTCAAGGACAAAGGAGCAGCTAGAGGGCAACATTGGCTAGAGCCATGTTCAGTGACCTGAAGGACTTGTGATCATTGATAGAGGTAGATTGGTGGAGCTACGGTTGTGTTCAGGGTACGTGGACTGAAAGGAGCTAAGGAGCCAGCTACATCAGCAAGTAGGTCAGTTGTACTTTGTTCAGGGTAGATTGGTTGTCAAAGAGTTGACACCAAGCCCTAATTCTATTCTTGTATCAGTGATTGCATGAGGGGAATGATCCCTAGTACAGGAGCCTTAAATTGTTGTAATAAAGATTGTTAAATTTAGATAACAATGGTATGTTTTATGCTTAGCACAATTACTTCAAAAGTTCAATGTACTTTAAGCAGCCCAATGAAAATTTCCAAATTGGTTTCCAATAGCAATCACATTAACCATAAATCACATTGACAGTAATTGTAGATAGAACATAAAATAAAATGCAAAAGACAAGCCAAGACAAGAGAACATGAGATTTGGTGGATGCCAAGGAAAAACCCTAATGTGGGGAAAACCCTTTGATCAATTCTTCTTATTATTATATCAAATGTTCAGTACACAGAGAGTACAAAAGTCAAAATTGACTTGCGAAATCAAAGTCAAACAGCCCTGTCATATCTGTAATGAACTGTAGTCAAACTCAACCCTAACAAAAAAGTCAAAGATGGTCAACGCAACAGTCAAACAGTCCACTTGGAGCTTGGTCAAACCCAGTCAAATTCGGCCTTCCTTGCTGGTCAAAGTCAGCCCAAAACAGTCCTTCAAAGTCCAATCAAATTTGGTCAAAGGAGAGAGAAAGTCTATTGTAATTTTTTGCGGTCAAAGTTGCAGTCAACGCTGGCCAACGTGCCCAAATTTTCTCGATTTCTATGCCCTGCAATGCGGCCTAGAGAAACAAAAATAATCCTCTAAAAATTGCAGTCAAAATTGGATAAAGAGTCCCTAGTCAACGCTGGTCAAACTTGGTCAACTCCTGAAATTTTCGGCCCTGCAATTCTGTCCAGAAATTCGACCTCCTTACCACACGTGTGAGAGAGACAATGTCCAATAGTTGTACGAACCAATGAGAGGAGAGAGAAGAATGTGTGAGTGATCATGATGCCAAATGAGGTGAGAGGTCCCCTGTGTTTATACAAGTCGTTGAGGGTGAAGACATACGCCCAATGGTGTGGCTGACCTTAACAATTTGCACATGTGTGGGCATAAATTCAAAAACACACTTCAGCTTGTCCAAATTAGATTATCTTTATATCAATTTTGGTCCTCTGCAACATTGGCTAGAGGGCAACGTGGTACAGAGGTCCGTTTCCATACGGAAACTGGTACGAAACGCAAAAACGCGTTTGGTACGGCCATGAAACGCGTTTCCGGCCGTACTGCCACGTTTCCTAGTACGGCCGGAAATGTGTTTCACGGCCGTACGACCCAAGTTTCCTCATTAACTTGTGTTTTTTTAATTTGTTTTTTAATTTATTTTTAGGGTATGTTAGTGACTTCTAGTTGCTTCTAGATGCATGTCTAAAGTTATAAAAGTGAATTTTTGCCCTAGTGTTGATATGCAGTTCATCAGGAAGTTTGAGGCATATGCAGTTCATGGTAATGTTAAATTCTTAAAGTAAAAGGATAAAAATGAAAAATAAAGGAGAATATCACTTTTACTTAAATTTTTAACATTACCATGAAATGACTCAGGATGTTTGAGAGTGGTTTCGCCCTCATTGGATTTCATATGGAGAAAGTAGAATTTTAGATCTCACTCAAAATCCAGCAGACTTATCTGTTTTTTAGGATTTTAGGATTGGGGGGATTGCAATGTTTCCATTGGATTTTATCATGTACTAGGGTATGGAACTTGTATTTAATCAAGAGAACCAAGCCCTCTATGCAGGGGAAACTCCCAATAATCAAGATCATGTAGGGTACTAGGGTATGAAACTTGTATTTAATCAAGAGCACTAAGGTCGTTCGACTATGTAGGAGGAGACTCCCAATACAACAGTGGTCCTTCTAAAGAATGGGATGTGGATGCAGAAAATCCTGATTTGGATCTCTCTCTTGCAGCCTTATAGTCTTATTGTACTTGCAGCCTCATATATTAATATAAATAAAGGCTGATTTTGAGATTTGGATATATAATAAAGGTTGCTTTTGGATATTCCGATATTTTTATTTTCATTATGTGATCATTCATGAGTAAATGTGATGTAAATTAAATTTTAAAGTTTAAGTGTAATAAATTATAATGTATCATTTATGCTTTATGATTGCACATATATATATATTTAAATATTTTCAATATTATATATATATATATATATATATATATATTTGCATTTCCCCGTTTCCAAAATTTGGGGAGGTCGCGTTTCGTATCGCTTCCCGTTTCCCCGTTTCGTGCAACCTAGGTCCTCTCGAAAAGAGGAGTTTAATGCAATCATCATCTCCGTCAAATGAGTTGTCCCAAGGTGGAATTTGGCCCTAGTTGCCAATTTTGACACTCCCTCTCAACTAGGGAGAATTCCACCTGCCAATATATCCATTATCATCAATCATCATGTCATCCTATCGTCATGAACCATCTTTGTATCTCATCTCATCTCATCTCTGCTTTGTTGAACACTGATATCAATAATGAAGAAGAATCGATCGAGAGTGAGTCACAAGACCTTACCACTCTCCACTGACAAAAGTCAGTCCAAAGGTAGAAACTCAATCAGTCTTGATCCCAATTCAAGTCGTTGAACACCATGCATCCTAGACATAGGCCTGAAGAGAGGTACTTCCCATCAGTTTCGGACTACAAGGGTAGGATGTATGCTGGGGCATTAGCAGGAGAAGGTGAACCACTCATCCTGCTCATATGCCATAGGAGAAGGTGAACCACTCACCCTATTCATATGTCAATCGTAGGGGAAGGTGAACCACTCACCCTACACACATGTCATCAACCGTAGAACTGTAGGGGGAGGTGAACCACTCACCCTACACACATGTCAACCATCATGGGATATCACAGGGGAAGGTGAACCAATCACAACGCACCAATAGAGGAAGGTGAACCACTCACCCTATGGTCACTCCTAGCTCCAAGAAGTACCCCAAGCCCCTAAGAGCTCCCAAAGCTCAATGTCCAACTCAAGCGAGACCCTCATGGGAGGGTCTTTCCACGACTCCAAGTCTCTCTTAGAAGGCTAAGAATTTGACCTTCCCTAAGGGCTTCGTGAGGATGTCTGCGGCTTGCTCATCAGTCCTGATGTGTTGGAGCCTTATTGCTCCCCGTTGTACCATATCGCGGATAGTGGTACCTGATATCAATGTGCCTGGAGCGGTCATGGAACACGGGATTCTCTGAAAGGTGAATCCCACTCTACTTGTCACAGAAGATCACGGTGGTATCCAACACGTGCTCAAATAGCTCACTAAAGAGATTCCTCAACCACAATAGGCCATACTAGCTACAATGTATTCAGCCTCGACGGTGCTTAAAGCAACCAATTTTTGCTTCCTGCTCATCCAAGAAATTGAAGCAGGCCCCAATGAGAAGCAACATCTAGACATGCTTTTTCGATCCACCACACTGCCATCTGAGTCAGCATCAGAATATCCATGTAGCCTCAAATTCCTGGCAGTGTATCTGAGTCCATGGTTGATTGTGCCATGGAGATATCTCAAGAGATTCTTAGCTTCAATCCAATGTATGTGATGAGGCTCGACCATAAATTGACTCAACGTATTCACAACAAAGCATATGTCCGGACAGGAGTTTACCAAGAACATCAGGGCCCCCACAAGTTGTCTATATTCAGAAGGGTTTGCCAATGTGGGCCCAGCAGCACTACCACATAGCTTCTTGAAGTTAAGTTCCATCGAAGTAGACACAGACTTGCAATCCGCCATCCCACATCTCTTGAGCAGCTTCACAATGTATTTTCCTTCAGAAAGGAAAATCTCACTTGGCTTTTGCCACCCTCCAGGCCTACGAAGTAGTGCGTCAGTCCTAGGTCCTTCATCTCGAACTCAGAAGCCAACTCCTTCTTGCATTGATAAATGAGAGGGTTTGCACCTGTCAAAAAGAGATCATCTACATAAAGGACCAAGATGAGAGGCATGTTCTTTTGAACCTTGAAGTATGAGTTAGGATAAGTGTCACTCCTCATAAATCCCAGCTTCATAAGATAGCTGTCAATCCTCTCATACCAAGCCCTAGGGGCTTGCTTCAACCCATAAAAGGCTTTCTTCAACCTGCATACATGTGTCCTTCAATCTTGTACTTCAAACCCTTGAGGTTGTTCCAAGTAGACTTCCTCCTTAAGTGAGCCATGTAAGAAAGTAGTCTTAACATCCATTTGATGTAGGTTCCATTCTTGAGTGGCAGCAAAACCAATAATAGATCAAATAGTGGTATATCGGGCAACGGTGCAAATATCTCGTCATAGTCCACTCCTTCTTTTTGAGAGAAGCCTCGAGCAACAAACTTGACCTTGTAATTTTTAGCACTCCCATCTGCTCCATGTTTGATTTTGTATAGCCATTTTGAGGTGACTACGGACTTGTCCTTCGGTTTACGCACATCCTAGACATCATTTTTCATGATAGATTCATAGTCTTCATTCATCGTATCCTTCCAAACTTGGTGCTTTACGGCTTCTTTGAATGTACATGGCTCAGTTTGAACAATACTACTCATGGTGGTTCATCTATCGGAGATTCATCCTGCTTTTCTACAGCATCATCATTATCCTTCCTTGGAATGGGGAGATCTCTGGCTTTTCCAAGGGCAGTGTCTTCATCAAAGGTGACATCATGGCTTATTTCCACATCTCTTTGACCAGGCACATAGATTCTATATGCCTTTGAATTTTCACTGTAGCCCACAAATGTACCTTTCTTCCCAGATGCTTCCAACTTGTTTCTTTTCTCTTTAGGCACATGAAAATACACGGGACAACCAAATATTCTAAAATGAGAAACATCAAGTTTCTTACCAATGAAAACTTCTTCGGGTGTCTTGAAATCTAGTGCTTGATGCGAGCTCCTATTTTGAACATACACGACAGTGTTGGCAGCTTCTCCCCATAAGAACTTTGGTAGACCTTGATCATGGAGCATGGCACGGGTGGCTTCCATAATTGTTCGATTCTTCCTTTCAGCAACTCCATTTTGCTCAGGAGTGTATGAAACGATTGTCTCCCTCTTAATGCCAGCCTCTCTGCAAAAGTAATTGAATTCATTTGATTCGTATTCAGTTCCATTGTTGGTCCTCAATATTTTGATCTTCTTCCTTGTTTGATTCTCCACCAAGGCTTTGAAAGAACGGAACCATTTGAACACTTCATCCTTCTTCTTCAAGAAATAAATCCATGTTTTGTGAGAGAAGTCATCCACAAAATTGCATAGTATAAGTATCCTCCCAATGATATCTTAAAATTTGAAACTAGGGCAAAATTCCATATGGGTCACCTTAATTATGGCAATTGATATTTTTCTTGGATTCCTCTCTTCGAGAGGTGTAGGATTGATGTAAAGATCATCCGATTCTGACATGTATATATGGAGATATGAATTTATTTATATTATTAACAATTTGTCAACCTTGGGCCAGTCATGAGGAATTTTTTGAAGGGAGCGCAAAACACAGTAGGCGAGGAGATTTGAACCATGGTTTAGGGTTTGTGAGCTTCGGTGATGGCAGTCTGCCCATCGGCCTAGTCAGGCAATGTTAACCGCGGGATTTCACATACACGGGCTATTACCCTCACGCATTCCGGCTGAGCAACTCCGTTAGTAGACCATCCCGTCCGTTTCGCAGCAACCTGCTTTGTACACCTCACTGACCCGACATTTGTCAGTTGGGGTATTTCTTGGGATGGTTATTTATCTGTTGTCAGTTAACATGGAGGGCGACATTGTTGATTATTTTGAGGATCTGTTCGCACTGGACCCCCACTGGACTATTTTTCCTCCGCATCTACCGGTCACCTCCTCGAACATCTCGCTGGACATTCCCACAACCCTAGCCGGGGCACCTGGGGTTTACTCGGTGCCGGAATACCCTACTTTCACCATCTTGGCTCAACAGTCTCATCCATTACCTGGGTCATCATCATCTTCATTGTCGTTTCCTAGATGCCCTGAAGCGGTGGACTTCCCACCTGACTCCAACCTCCCCCCGCTATCCCCGACCTCTTTACAGTTTATCTCTTCCTGTCTAAACCTGCCTACTCCCCCGTACCCTTTGAACCCCCCTCCATCCTTTCCCCCGAAATATTCCCACATCCCTCCTCCTATGGCTTCGCATACTCATCCAGCCCCTCCACTGGACCCTGCAGCCCCCTTTCCCCCTCCCCCCATCCCCAACCCTCCCACCTCTGGCTACTTTGCAGACCCATCTCCTCCCCATCAGAGTTTGACCAGGAACACTCGCTCGAAGGCCGAAGTGAATCCATCTCACCCACAGCAAAATAGAACTCCCCCAAATCGGTCGGGGCGTATTGCAAAGTGTTTCAAAGGGGTGAAGGCGGGCAATAAGAAGATAAACCTCACTTTTGGTGTCGACATTCAGATGGGGAAGTTTTGGATACCTTCGACCAGGTACTGGTTGGCCGTGTTTGGGGTAGGGCATATTCGGCCGCGCGATTGAAGCAATGGGTGCTGAAGATATGGGGACAGGTCCTCACCGAACTTCCATCAATGGTTACCCTCTCTCGTGGATGGTTCGCATTGCGATTTCAGAGGCTTGAGTTCATTCCTTGGGTTTTATCAAAATACTGGCACATTGAATTGGCACCGGTTCTCCTCAAGCAATGGAGTCCCCTATTTGATCCTGAGCGTGAAAACCTTGGGGTTGGACCCATCTGGGTCAGATTGCCTAGCCTCCCACTAGATTTCTGGTCGGAAGATATATTCAAGCAGATTGGGAATGCTCTCAGCAGATACATGGATTACAACAAATCTTACATGCTGACTGGGAATATGTCCATGGCTCACATCCTAGTTTTCCTTGATACCAGGGAAGGTCTGGAGGAAAGTATGCAGCTGCATTGGAGGGATACATGTAGGGTACAGATATTGGACTATGAAGGAGTACCATATTGTTGCAGGAGATGTCACAAAATTGGACATCTTTATAAAGATTGTCCCCTACTTGCATCTAGCTCTACCTCTGTTGCACGACCTGAACATGCCACTACAACTTCAGTTCCTGATCGTCGTGGGAAGGCACCTGTTAGTTATGAGGATGAACAACCGATGGACACTCAGGCAGCTCGTGGCACCTGCACTCGCAAGGAGCAGATTCGTCCCCCATCCCCACGTATCACCAGATCGTGTGCGGCTGCGGCGGTGGCTGCCTCTGAAGCAAGTACCATCTCTAACCCTCCATCTCTCCAATTATTGTCATTTCTTACTCTCCTTGCACTTCATTTTTTAATGTTGGTACTGTGCATTGTCCCTCTGTTGTATGTACATTGATTTCATCTACACCTATTTTCTCCCCCACTCCTCCTACCATCACTGCGATTCCAGATTCCCCCTCCCCTGCGGAGCCATCCATTGACTCTAATATGGGACATTGTTATAACCTTCGGTCATTATCTCGTATGCCCCTAGGAGACAGTAGTGGCATTGGCATTACTCCCCGTCCTCCACAATCTAAGTCTGCCCGTGGTCGTCAATCCAACATCTCTAAAGCTATCCTCCAGGCTAGACTAGATGTGGCAAAAGGGCGACAAAACCCACTGATAAGGTCCTTAAAGCATTGACCCCCCCCTAATTCTCCATGAAGTTGCTTTCCTACAACTGTCGGGGGTTAGCTAGCCATGCAAAGAAATTAGCCTTCCGTCGATTGATGGAATTGGAAACGGTGGAAATTATTTTCTTATAGGAGACCCTAGCGTCCGGACCTCAAATTACACCCATTCTTGAGGTTATTTTACCTGGATAGCACTTCACTGCACTGGATGACCATGGTGATTTGGTGGCTTGTTATTAGGTATTGACCCCATATCCATTAGACTATTAAACTCCTGGGGGGGGATGGGATTCATCGGGTTGATGTATACTCAGCAGAGCTTGGTAGGCAGCTGAGGATTATCAATGTCTACGGACCTTGTAACAACAAACTCACTTTCTGGCAACAATTACTCTAATTTGAATATTTTCAAGCAGAGAACATCATTATAGGGGGGATCTCAATTTCTCACTGGGACATGTTGAATCCTAGGGCATGAATGCTCAGATGGACTCGCTATCAGATGGGATCTTGCCCCTACTGGAGGATCACTAGCTGATTGATATACCCATGCCCTGCTTAAAGCCCACCTGGAAAAATCGAAGGATCGGGGATGCAGCGCTAGCCAAAAAATTGGATCAATTTTTGCTTAAGGAGACTTTAATGGATCATTTGCCCCTTTATCAACAATGGGTGGGATTAAGTTCAATTCAACCTGGCTTAAAGATGATAGCTATATATAGATGATCACAGAGAACTGGAAATCCATTCCTGCATAGCAGGGTCTATCAGCCACTAAGATATTTGCAAATAAAATGGCAATCCTAAAACAGAAATCTATTATATGGGCAAAGAGTAAGAGGATCAAAGACGAGCAGAGTCGGAGAGACACTGAACTGGAAATTGAACAATTGAGTGGAGCGGAGAGCCGAGGGTTCATCTCTACTGATGCTAAAGAAAATTTGATCCGACTTGAGATCGAGCAAAATAAGATCTTGAAAGACAGGGAGGAAACTTGGTGACTCCGAAGCAGGGCCATCTAGTTAAAGGAGGGGGATGAGAACACCAAGTTCTATCACCGTGTTGCAAACGGGCGTCGAGCCATTAATACCATCTGGCAACTTGCAGATGAGCAAGGAACACCTGCAAAGACCTTCCATGAACTGGCCAATCTTGGTATATCGCATTTTGGGCGATTATTCAAAGCTCCCTCGAAGAAAATCTTGCAGAGATCATTAGGGTAGTTGGTCTCTTCCCCAGATATGTGGACCAAGATACAGGTGAAGAACTACTTACTCCAGTATCCATGGGGGAACTAGAGGCTACTATTAAGTGGTTTAAGAAGGATAAGAGCCCTGGACCAGATGGATGGTCGATCGAATTTTACATTGCATTTTTTGACATGATTGGACAGGAGCTACTTCAGATCATAGAAGAATGTCAGACTAGTGGGCAAATGTATGATGCTTTCAACTCTACATTTATCGCTCTCATTCCCAAGTCTGATGACCCACAGAGTTTTGAAGAATATAGGCCCATATCCCTTTGCAATTGCATATACAAGATAATTGCCAAGATCATTGCAAATCGCCTCAAGCCCATATTATCTGAGCATATATCTTCGGAGCAATTTGCATTCCTTGACCATAGACAAATTCACGAAGCAGTGGGCACAGCTCAAGAAGCCCTTCACTCCATCAAAACAAAGAACCTCAAAGGCATGATACTTAAGATTGATTTGGCAAAAGCATTTGATTGCACCTGTTGGCTATACATTCGAATGCTATTAACCCATCTTGGATTTCCTCTACCATTCATCCAATGGATTATGTGTTGCATATCCAATGTATCATATAGTGTTTTGATCAATGGATCAGCATCCTCCTTCTTCCATGCAGAAAGAGGATTGAGACAAGGATGCCCACTTTCCCCTCTACTTTTTCTAATGATCATGGAAGGAATGAGTAGACTCATCTCGGCGGACTAAATACAGGGTAGACAGAGGGGTATCAAGATCACAAATAATTTCATTCTCACACATCTTCTATTTGTGGACGACATTCTCATATTTCTGAATGGATCATTAGGGGATTCCACAGCATTTGCGGCCGCATTCCGATTATTCTGCTTCACTACAGGTATGCAATGCAACAATCACAAATCCACCCTATCAGCCTTTGGGTGCAACCAAAATGAGATCCATTAAGCACTTCAGCATTTCCCTTTCATCACTCTATAGATTGAGGAGGGACTCAAATATTTGGGCTTCAGGTTAAAACCATCAAACTATCGGATTGTTGATTGGGTATGGTTGGTTGCGAAAATTGAAAGAAGATTAAATATCTGGCATCATAGGTGGTTGTCTAGAGCGGGGAGACTGATTCTCATCAAATCTGTCCTGGAGGCCACCCCAGTTTACTGGATGTCCTTAGCATGGATACCAAAGGGCATCATTAAAAGAATACAACAATTATGCTGCAGATTTCTCTAGAGGGGTAAACAAGCGGGACACACCTTTGCCTGGGTTCGATGGGACAAAATCACACTTCCAAAGAAATGGGGGGATGGGGTTTAAAGAACCTAGATTACTTTGTTAGTGCACTGGCTGCAAAAATGGGTTGGAACATCCTATCATCTAAGAACCTTTGGACAAAGGTTATCTATCAGAAGTACATTTCCCCATTACATCTGCATGACTGGATCAGGCTACCTACATGGGACAAGAACAACATATCCATGATCTGGCAGGCGGTACTCAACACATTGAATCATGTACGAGATGGATTGACTTGGAGAATTGGCAATGGTCGCTCTGTTTGGATTGGCATGGACCCCTGGATTGGTTGTGGGAATGCTCATTTACTCCCACCTGGGCTGATACAACATCTATCGGACTCAGGACACACCAATTTGGCACAAATTGTAGACCTAGAGCACACTAATATGTTCCAACAGGCATGGAAAAACACAATCACACTGAATATCCCACCATGCTGGCTGGTTAATTGGCAAAACTATGTAACAACACTGATGGAATCACATGTCCAGATTACAAAGTGGGAGGATGAACTAAATTGGTCTCTCACCAAATGGGAAATACTCCCCCAAACATGGATACCTGCTTATTAATGTTGAACACAGACCCATAGCATCAGAGTGGTGGTGGGTTGTTCTTTGGAAGCTGAAGGCGACCCCCAGGGCAAAACTGTTCATGTGGTGCATCCTTCGGAATAAGGTTCCTACAGCATACATCCTTCTTAAACGCACATTTCATGGCCCGACCTGGTGCGTATTGTGCAAGAAGGAAATGGAAACATGTGATCATTTATTCCTAAGTTGCACAACCACTACATCCATTTGGTCTGAGGTTACTGCACAATTACAAATTCAGAACAATTGGACAGGACTGGATACTCGGGAGGCATGGCACCGATGGTGGACAACTTCTCATACACACAAGTGTCGGAACCTACCTATAATGGTTTGCTGGTATATCTGGCTACAACAGAACAAGATAATATTCACTGATACTATACCATGCTGGGCCAATATCATAGCTTCACTCACCACTGATTATCTAAGTTTACCAGAGGAAACCCGTGACCCTCCTGCACGCAACATCATAGCTGAAATCATTGATTATGATATGCCATGGGCTTATTTTGATGGATTGGCACAACAATACGGATGTGGGGGAGGCATACTCCTTCATATAATTCATACACACTCCTACAGGATTCAAATGGGATTGGGGGAGGGGACAAATAATTTTGTTGAACTTATATTTCTCTGGCATTTACTATATCTTGCACTTGTCAAAGGATGTCAAAATTTGCAAATTTTTGGTGACTCACGGATCATTATTAAATGGTTTAATCAACAAACTGTTTGTCACACACATACTCTATGACACATATTGGATGATGCTTTGAGACTGAGAACACATTTTGACATATCTTCTTGTCATCATATTTACAGGGAACACAACAATATTTTTGATTTCCTATCCAAGGAAGCCACGCAACTACTAAGGGGCATCTGATTGATCCAAGAGCAACAGGATATGGAATCATACAGCTATTATCACCGCCCATTCATGGATGGGCAATTTCATTCATGGATGGGTATTTTTGATGGGGCCGAGGGCCCTATTTTTTTGAGTATTTTATGACACAATTTTGATGTATATATTTGAATTATAGCATATTTATGTCTATATATTACTGAACTTTCATATGTAATTATTCATAGCAGTCTCCCTTCAATGGGATCGACATATTTTTTGAGACAACAGTACAGATAGTGGCCAGACCACTGATTACTCATATGCTACCTAGCATCTCCAGCATGTAATTTTCCTTATTATAATGAAAATTACGATTTTTCCATGGGGAAAAAAGACAATTTGTCAAGGTCGGCCAACAAGCAAAACATGCATTTTTACCCCCACTTCATCCTCAACGTGGCATATAAAAGGAGGAGACCTCATGGCATTATTTCACCATCTCATCCTCTCACATCTATCTCTCCTCACTTGTTTGGGTACGCAGATCTGGGGCAGCATCTCTCACACGTGCGAAGGAAGGAGGAGGACATTCTAGTTAGGGCAGCGTTGACCAAGTTTGACCGAGGTGCAGAAGTGTTGTTTTGGACAACATTGACCAGCGTTGACCTCTCCTTGTTTGCGGATTGGGTAAGGCTGCCTCTCCTTGGTAGGCCGCAGTTTTGGACACGGTTTTCAAGGCCACTTTGACCCTGCGTTGACCAGCATTGACTATCCTAGGGCTGGCCACAGGCTTGACTGCAGTTGACCAACGTTTCACTGGGATTTTTTGGACTGTTTTGGGCTGATACATCTTGTTGTTGAAGGCCGAGTTGATTGAGCTTTGACCAAGCTTATTTGGAGGTCAAATCTGACTTGTTTGACCAACGTTGACTTTGTTGGTTAGGGTTTGTTGTTGTTGTCATAAAATATCAGATTTGTATATTTGTACTATCTCTCTCTCTCTGCTAAACTATTGAAGATTATAAGAAGAATTGATCAAGGGTTTCCCCACATTGGGATTTGTCCCTGGCTGGTGCCACATCTTGGGTCATCTTGTCTTGGCTTGTCTTCTACTGTTTATGTTTATACTCTATCTGCATTTTACTATCATGCTGATGTGATTGCTAAACTGGATATTGATATTGGGCTAATTAAGAAATTGAAGTAAATTGCTCTTAAGCATAGAACATACCAAAAATTTACATGATATTATGGGCAACATACCAGATAGGTCATAATGGAGAAATTGAAGAATATTGATAGTTTGGCTTTCACTTGAAGGGAATGGTCCCCTTGTAAGTTTTCTAGCTGGACAACCTTGACAAACTCCTTCATCATTCATGTTGAACTCAGGCATACCTTTGTATTAAAGGTGGGCAAATCTTCGTTGCCATAATTCAAATTGAAGAGAAGTATCGCAAGTCAAGGCTTCCAAAGGACTTCCTCCAACTTGATAGAGACCATCAACCCTAAATCCAAGTGTGAATGCATCATTAGGGTTTCTTTGCCAAATACGTACCTTTCCATCAATGAATGCTACCTTGAAGCCTTTATCTTCCATCGCAGAAATAGACACCAAGTTCTTCTTCAAATCGGGCACATATAATACTTCTTGTAGATGAATGGTTTGACCTTGATTTAGGTGGATGTTGGAAAATCAATGGAGATGTCAGTTAAATGATTTTCCTTATTATGACATTATCTTGTGATGTTTTCGTTATAATTATGTGTTCTTTCGATTTATCTTTTCTAATCATCAAGACTAATGCCAAGATACAAATAGAAAAGTACACAAGATATAGGCACACTGCGAGGGCAAAACCCCACTCTTTGGGGAAAACCCGGTAAAAATTCTTCCTTCAGTAGATTCAAGATAAGACGACCAAGACCATTACAAACTAGAATAGAGACTCCTCCATCGAGTCATCCTTGTTCTTCCTTTCACATTGTCTGCATACCAAGATTTACGTCACTGTGTGAGCACCAAATTCTTGTCACACTAAGACATCATCACTGTGAGACCTTGTCACTGTAAGGTCACCGAACTGTGATACCACCAATCTGAAATGTCATATTTTTCACCTAACTGTGATGCCACCAAAACTGTGAGACTCTTCTCACTGAGATAATACTGAAATGTGATAGATCCTTCATTGTGGTAATGGCATCCTTCGAACTGTGATAGATCCATCACTCTGAATTGTAATGGCATCTTTCTCACTGTGATTACATTGAACCCTTAACATTGTAGGAGCACCGAGCCCTCAACACTATGATAGCACCGAGCTCACAATACTATAATAACACCGAGCCCATAATTCTGTAATAGCACCGACACTGAAATGGCACCAACCTGTAATAACTGTGATGACCGAAACATATCTTTTGAGATCGCACCAAGAGAATTTTTGTGATTTTCGAATTACAAAGATAATCTGAACTTTTGTGATTGTGATTTGAGCGAAGGTTATACTCCTTTATATAGTTGTTCGTCCATAGAAATGAGCTTACATAAGTTATATGAAGAGATGTGTCTATTATATTAGGCCGACATGAATATATAGAGGGAAACCAACTTGTAGATAACTTATTTGAGGCCGACTTGAAGAATTTGTTGGAGAGGATGACTTGATGGAGGAGTACAAACATTAAATTGACTTTGACTCAATCCTATAGCCTACAATGGAGGCTTGACCTATAACCATTGACCCAAGCATGAAACCCATGCTTTAACAAGTCAATTCAACAATAATAAAATTCTTTTCTTTTGACAAATATATTACATTTTTGACTTCAAGTACAATGAAGACCAAACCTAGTTACATTCTTCAACACTCCCTCTTAACTAGGGAGGTATTCATATTTACATATAATCAAAGAGGTACATGGAAGTTCTCATTTTATCTATGAAGTAGTTTAGGCACCTCAATGCCATGGACTAGATTCCTGACCAGGGCCATCTATCCATTGGTCTCTCAACAATTTAGGCACCGCAATGCCACAGACTAGATTCCTGACCAGGGCAATCTATTCGAGTGGGACTAAGATGGACTCAAGCTTTCAGCCACTCTAGGTACCATAAAGCTTACTTGCTAACCATCAACCCAGGGATCCAAGTGCGTATCCGAGGTCAGAGCTCTATGACCAACGTTACCCTCCCTACTTTGGGATCTAGACATTAACTCGAAATGTCGGCCAGATGTCTTCCCAGACAATGCTTCACTCACAAAGCCTCAACAAATCTCTCTCCCAATCAAACTGATCTGCAACCAACATGCTATCAAAAACAACTTCGAGAGATTTACCTGTACAAACACAACCCCAACCAATAATATACTTTCACATGTTCATAAACAAATAGACACCTTCAGGGTCTAGATGTTGCTTCTCAATTTTATCATCGTAGGACTATCAACCGAATCTTTGACAAAAGATTCCTCAACCATACTTTCCTTTCCTAATGCACATGCAGCAACATATTCTTCAATCGGATCTTGCGTTCCTTCTTTCAGAATCACCTCAGAATGCATTCTTCAATTTCCTTCTCTCTCTCATGGCCTTCACTAAAACTTACAGCTGTTAGTCCTGGACTAGTGCATGACACATGAATTAGAGAATCATATTCGTTACTCCCTCTTAATCAGAGAGGATCTAATCATTCCTATACAAGGAATATTCTCAACCATCCTCTTATCCTGAAGAGATTTTCTTCCAGGCTCCCTCTTAACCTGGGGAGATTTCATCCAGGGTCCCTCTTAACCTAGGGAGTTCTACTTCTTCTTTACAACATCGAAGAATCTTTCATGGCTTCCATTCTTTTTATCAGAGTCATTCATATATCATGCTTATCATATCAACTTTACTTTACGATCATCTTCATCAACTTGAAGATGATGTACCTGCACAACTTAGATAGCAAGTACAACCAGAATTATAGAAGCATGAAGTTAGCCATATCAAAAACTTATAATAGCGGAAGCATTTAGACTTTTCAAAACATAATCAACAAGAGACTATACTTCAAATTCTTGCTCAGGTTTAGTTATAAACCCTAAATCACATTCATAGCTTATCAAGATTTCAAACTCATTATTCTAGGGTTCTAATATTCTTTCAACGACAAGTTCAAACCCTAGAAACAAATCAAATCAATGAATCTAACAACTTTTAGAATTCATATGTTAGACTCCTCACTAAGATTTCATACATATCCTAGATTTCATACATGAGCTTCAACAATCAAAATCAATCACAGCTTAATTGACATTATGATGAGCATCTACTAGAGTTTGATGTAAACCCTAGATTTCTATTTACAAATTCTCAGAGATCACTATATAAATTCATAGATTCTAGATTGTCATATCACACATAACAGAGAATTTAATTACTACTGCAGCAAAACCCTAGATTTACCAATCATCAACATCTTAGACCATCAACATTTGACTAGGGCTTGTTTCCAAACCCTAGGACTCATGACTATTAACACTTAAGTCAACACATATATCTAGGAATTCATCAACATATCATAAGCACATCATATTTCAGGTAATGTTAGACATATACCGTCCTAAACCAAGCTAGGGTTTTGATCACATGGACACATATACACCTAGTGTTTCATTCCTAAGATTCAACTTTAAAGAGTATTGCTTATTTACCCAACCAAACCCTAAAGATCTAGGGTTTTCTAACATAGCAAAGCAAACCCTACTACACCAATACTTCAAAGGTCTGGGATTTTAGACAACACCATTTCAACCCTAGCAAGTTAGGTTTTCATACCAAACTCCCAAACATGACATCATCAACCAAAACTTCAAATAGCAATTTCTTTAGACTGCATCAATAACCCTAAGAAGGTTAGGGTTCATTGTCAACATACCCTTAAGTTAGGGTTTTTCCAGAGAACCTATCTAGGGTTCTATAAAAACAATTAAGGATGTAAAGAGGGTAGATTTATCAAATGATGAATCACCCTAAACAAGAATCATTACGATTCAATACAGCTAGTCATATCAATGTTAGTAATGTAGAATATCAAATGTATAAACCTTTATTGTGAAAAGATCAATGATTCATAATTTAAGGCATACCTTTGTTTCTTGACAAACCTTTTTATCTCCAATGCTTTGTCTTGTGAGGCCTTCTTTCATACTCCTTGATCATTCAGCAAGTCATGGTCTTCTATACCTGTAATACATACTTTCAAGCAAAACATGTGATACCAAGAACATGATTTAATTTCTCAAGTTAGATCTTCTACATAACCATGGAGGATGGAATCCTATAAAAAGGTTATTCCTTCTTTCAATCAAGGACTTTTGCTTGAAATCCTAGATTATTTGTAAACTCTAGAAGATAAGGATGCATGTTATCTAGGGATTACAATTTCATCCTAGACTAGATATGTACCATTTGAAGTTAGATATATTTGAAAATCTTTATGATTATACTTACCTTGTATTTACATACCTCTGATTCCTGAGAGCTTATTAACCTTGTTGTAGTAACAATACTTACATGGTTCCTTCTACTCAGATCCTAAAAGAGTGCTTCCTTTGTGCTTGAGTTTGTAAGGACAGACTTCAGATAGTTCATGTGATGACACAGTCCATTAAAAAGCTTCATACTTCGATTTGCCAACAGTAATAATATCCATCATCCCAATCTTTGTTGTTGAAGGAGTGGCATAGTTCATTAATGATGACAATGTGGTGGCAGCAAAAGCTTCTTGTTGTGGTGAACCCTTATCATTGTTTCAGTTCTTATAAATATTATTGCTTCTTAACAGTGCTCTAGCTTTGACCACATATCATAGAACCTGAATTCCTTTATGACTGTAACTTCAGCGAAAATTTATGAACCCAATCTCTGAAGTGATCAAGTTGTCTCGTTGTAGCTTACATCATACTTATACTTGTGATACTAGATGTCTTTAGTTCATTATTATCCTGAACTTTTAATTCTGAATTATACCTTGACTTGTCACCTTGAGGTATAGCGAAATTCTCCTTCTTCAAGGTGTCTTAGCCCATTGTAGCCTTAGCTCCATTAGCCCAGAATTCCCCTTCTTCAAACTGCCTTTTGACCATAACCTCGCTTTGATACCATGTTGGAAAATCGATGGAGATGGCAGTGAAATGATTTTCCTTAGTATGACATTATCTTGTGATGTTTTCGTTATTATTATGTGTTCTTTCGATTTATCTTTTCTTATCATCAAGACTAATGCCAAGATACAAATAGAAGAGTACACAAGATATAGGCACACTGCCAGGGAAAAACCCCACTCTTTGGGGAAAACCCGGTCAAAATTCTTCCTTCAGTAGATTCAAGATAAGACGACCAAGACCATTACAAACTAGACTAGAGACTCCTCCATCAAGTCATCCTTGTTCTTCCTTTCACAATGTCTGCATACCAAGATTTACGTCACTGTGTGAGCACCAAATTCTTGTCAAACTGAGACATCATCACTGTGAGACCTTATCATTGTAAGGTCACCGAACCATGATACCACCGATCTGAAATGTCATCTTTTTCACCTAACTGTGATTTCACCAAAACTGTGAGACTCCTCACTGAGATAACATTGAACTGTGATAGATCCTTCATTGTGGTAATGGCATCCCTCGAACTGTGATAGATCCATCATTCTGAATTGTAATGGCATCCTTCTCACTGTGATTACATTGAACCCTTAACACTGTAGGAGCACCGAGCCCTCAACACTGTGATAGCACCGAGCTCACAATACTGTAATAACATCGAGCCCATAATTTTGTAATAGCACCGAAACTGAAATGGGACCGAAGCTGTAATCACTGTGATGACCAAAACATATCTTCTGAGATAGCACCGAGAGCATTTCTATGATTTCGGAATTACGAAGATAATCCAAACTTCTGTGATTGTGATTTGAGTGAAGGTTATACTCCTTTATATAGTTGTCCGTCCATAGAAATGAGCCGACATGACTTGTATGAAGAGATGCGTCTATTATATTAGGCCGACATGAATATATTGAGGGAAACCAACTTGTAGATAACTTATTTGAGGCCAACTTGAAGAATTTGCTGAAGAGGATGACTTGATGGAGGAGTACAAACATTAAATTGACTTTGACTCAATCCTATAGCCTACAATGGAGGTTTGACCTATAACCATTGACCCAAGCATGAAACCCATGCTTTAACAAGTCAATTCAACAATAATAAAATTCTTTTCTTTTGACAAATATATTACATTTTTTATTTCAAGTACAATGAAGACCGAACCTAGTTACATTCTTCAACAGTGGAGAGTGATAGTACTTATCCCTTTCACAGGGTAGGTGGCATTATCTCCAAGTATGATCTCCCAATTAGTCTTCTTTTCAATCAAACTTGAGAGGGCCTCTTTGTACCCGATGAAGTGCCTTGAGGCTCCACTATTAATGAACCAATGATCCAAAGTATAAGGAGGAGAGGCAAAGAGTGTAAATAAGATCACTTTCCTTTTGTTTTTCTACAACATTACTTTCCTCATACCTAGTGTTTCTCGATCTTTTGGAAGGTCATCCATTTCCATATCGAGCAGCAGGAGCATTCCTTTTTCCTTTATTGTTGAACTTGTTGTTCCTTTGATTTCCATTGCCTTTGAAGTTGTTGTCATCATCCTTCGGAGAATTCTTCTTGTGATGACACTCTCTAGCATAGTGGTCGAACCTATTGCAATTGATGCACCTTCCTTTTCTTCCTTCTTTGAAGCCCTGCGTGTACCCTTGACCCTGTCTCCTTGGACCAACATTATTTTTCTTCTTTGCATGAGCGGAGAAAGCAGTAGGTTCATTTCCATTTGAAGGTTTGTCTCTCTCTGTCATCCTCATCTCCTCTTGAGTGCATCTAGCCAATAATTCATCGAAACTAGGAATCCTATCATTGTTGAGAATGGTGGTGTTAAACACATCCCATGCTCTTGAAAGACCCCCAAGTGCAATGAGAGTGAGCTCCCTGTCATCAATAACTTCTCCAATAGATAGGTCATTCTTGTTGAAGAACCTATGGGCATGCATAATTAAGTTGATTCTTCGTTACATGATAACAATTTGTGAAGTATTTAAACAATTTTTCTTACTTTGATGTTCCATTCATTATTAGTGTATATGATTACTTCATCAAACTGCTACCAAAAATGAAAGAGACAAGAACACAAATGTTTGGCTTTCTACTAGGGCCAAAACCTCTCCCTCTTGGAGAGGAAAACCCATGCATAAATTCTTCTTATAGAGATTCCATTGACGAATACCAAGACCATGACCCTTGACACAATCTGCCTCTCCAAGACCAAGACATCAATCCTCTTTCTTGCCATTGCTGAGATCATCATCATCGTTGCTGCTTACACTGATGTCATCATAGTTGCACTACTGTTGCACTTTTAACTAAGATCATCCTTGTTGCTTTCTTATCCAAGACCATAGTTGGTGTGTCTTCATTGAAATCACCATTGCTGCAACATGGAGGCCTTCACAACAGTATCACTGAGATCAGTTGCTAATACATCTCTTGTTGCACTGAGATCATTGAGACAATCAGAAAACTGATATACAAAATCATGATTTAATGTTACTGTGATTATGGTTATGTTAGGATCAAGACTATGATCCTAGTCACTGCTCCTTGTAGCAAGTCAAGTTTGCATCATAATAAATCTGAGAGCTGCAGTAACTAATGATACTGTATGCCGAGGATCTCCGTCATCATGGAAACTCCTTCCATGGTTCTGCCAAGATAATATAGATCCTCTTCATATAACCCTAACCATTGCAATACATCATGTTGAGGTTACTACAGGTATATCATAGTGAAGACAATAGTATGTGTGAAGGCCCATTTCACACGCTGTCTTATCTGCTCTATCCATCCGAGGGCATCACCTTTAGATCAGAGGTATGCCGGGAGGAGGCTAATCTAGGTTCTGCTGCTCCATATACCCATCTGAGGAGGCAGCTGAACCCTAGATCTATCCCATAGAAAAAAAAAATGTGGATCCTCTGCTCCTTAGTCACCCGAAAATTCAGAGACAAAATGCAAATTTTGTTCCTCCTTGTCTGCGGCTTCTTTACCCAACCATCTGCTCCTTGACTGCGGCTCCTATTGCGGCTACCTCACTTGACTACGGCTCCTCTTCCTCTTGATTGCGGATGCTCCTTCACTGTGGCTCACTGCGGCTTACTACGGCTCCCTTACTCCATGCAAAATCTCAGAACCATCCGAATTTTTCTTCATGTTATTTTCGTTGACCCTTCATGGGTATATATAGTGGTCACATCCATATATTTTAGCCGACGTATACTTATGAACCGACATGTCCTTTTTCAAGCCAACGTGACATCCATTTATATTTAAATCATTTATTTGAGCCGACATGATCATCCTTTGATGTTTTCACTTGCAGACTTCCTGTGCTTGTTCTTGAGGCATTGATCTTGGTCTTGGAGGACTGCTACACTTGTTGAAGACTTGTATACATTTACATGGACTCATGACATGATTCTTTGACATAGAAATAAATCCTAAAGACATCAAGAAGAAGTCTTTTACCTAGAGACACTTCTTGCTCATGAAACCCATGTAGCAAGATTACAAAAATAATTTGTTTCCTTTTATTACATCAAATACAAAGATCATGTCATTATATAATGGTACTTCGTCATTCTCAATCTGAAGAATTTCTCATAAGAAGAATCGGATTTACAATCCATCTGTTATGGCATCATGTCAACCAATATTGTTTCCATTTAGCAAGGCCTTGACTAACAGCTCTATCTCACACTTAGATCAGAGCACACAATGTTGGCGAGACCAATGACTGATAGACACACATCATCATTGTCTCTCTTAGGGTCATACCCACCCGGGCATTCTCCGAGTATGCCCTACTAGGACTATTCTCATCTTGTGTTCCCAGCCCTCAAGAATATTGGTCTTCTTGCCCACTCGTGTCTTGGATGCCCTACCACATCCTTAAAGAGTGTCGGATACCAAATGATTACACAATCCTCCATTCTTTCTTCCAAACTGATGACAAGAATGTCGTGTCTAACTCTCCCTCAACCAAGGACGAGTTCCAAATTTCTCTTTTCTCATAAACTTGCTCAAGTTCCTTTGCTCATAGGAACTTCCCAGAGCTCCCTCTTACCTAGGGACTCTATCATCAATGCTTTATAGGGTCTTCTATGAAGAAATTTCAACCCCCACTCTGGTTATCAGTTTTCCTTATCACTCCATGCATTTAGTTTTAAATCCAAGCATGATAAAAATTCTAAAATCTGGAAATGACAATATTTTCTGAAAACACAAATTTAGAGATTTCACAACTGCTGAAATTACAAAAATAAAACACAGCAAAATTATGACAGCCACACAGAAAATAACACGGTGATTTTTGGTCAATATGACCCTGGAAAAACTCCCTACAACTCTTGGGGAAAACCAGTTTGAGATTTCTTCTTTATTTCTGAAAATGCTTTTACAGAGAAACTAAAATACACAGTAAAAATTCCAACAACCACAAATTACAACTTATCTCGATTTTCATGCTTGAACTCCACCTCGAAAATCGTGCCAATCAGCAAACAGTGAAAACATAAATTTTTCCAGCAATAAAACAGCATTAAATGTTGTACAGCTTGCCTCGAAAAATGTGCCCATAACTTGTTGTACAGACTGTACGAATTTCAGTAGTACGTCTGCCTCGAAATTTGTGCCCTTGTTGTTGTCCCTCTTCCTCGATTTTTGTGTTGTCCCTCTTCCTCGATATCTGTCTTTCTCCTGTTGTACAGTTTTGCCTTGGGATGCGTGTCAATAAATGTTGCTACCCAGATTCGCTGAAATGTCTTCTTGCTGCTCTCTTTCACTTCCTTACTGCTCAGAAATTTTCTGTTTGCTCTCTCTTCTCTTTCTTTCAAATGTTCATGAAAGAATGAATTGATCTCTTCCTCTTCTCTTCTCCTTTTAACTCTCTAAATGACCTTTTGGGTTACCCTAAGATCTAATGGCTGAGATTCAATTAGATCTAGGGATGAGAATAAATGTGCATTTAATTCTCACTTTCTATTTTTTAACTCATCCACTTAAATAAAGACCCACTTAGCCTTTTATTTTCATAGTCAATTTTTCACTTTCTAATTCTTCATTGACTTTAATAAAGTCACCTTTAAATTCGAATGTAACTTTACCACTTATAAAGTCACTTTTAAATTAGAATGTAACTTTATCACTTATAAAGGCACTTTTAAATTAAATTGACTTTACCACTTATAAAGTCACTTTAGAAGAAAAGTAAAAATAAATTTGGACACTTTTCCCTAGGCCAAAGATCAAAGCCTTAGGGAACCACTTGTCCTCTGGTACCCAAATTTTAACATTCTAGTTGACTGATGATTGAGCTTCAATGACATCAATTTCTTCACATGTAGGGTCAGCCATTTATTACTTTCCTCTGTCATGTATTTTCTTCTTTTCCGAAAAGTATTCTCCTTGATCTGGGGCTCCATTCATAAGCTCATCTGTCTTCACTCTTCTTCAACAGTGATTGCTCTGGATCACAAGGTACATAGTTGTGACATCCTTCACAACTCTTCTTTCCTTGATCCTACACACATACCCAGATTTCTCCAAGAAGTCAAACACCAAAAACAAATCACATATTACCTTTTGGTGATGGCCTTCTTCCAATGACATCTTCTTGTAGGTATCAATCATCCTGCATTCATGTTGACACATCTCCCAATGATATCTGTTGTCAAGGGTCATCATCTGTTCAGACTTCCATCAAAGTTTTCACATCATTCTGGGAGGGTTCCTGGTCAAGTCTTCCTGATCCTCTGGATGTTGACTGTCTTCGTCATGGTTGCATGTTTTACGATCTCTTCCATCCTCATGTCTTCCATTCCCAGGAACTCTCATAGTTCTTCAATGGTCATCAACTACCTCATACAATATTATGAGGGCATATTATGTTGATTTCATCTAGTCTAACTTATGTCCTTTTGCATCCTTTCAGAGGAGGAGATCCTTTCATGCTTGTTCCACTTTATCTACAACCATATATAATGACATTACAATATCAGATGCAAATACAAATACAATCATACATACCTTAATTTTCTTCCAGTATTTTCCTGCAGCTTCCTTGATTGAACGGATCTTCAATCCCTTGATCTACTTCATCATGTCATCAATCCTTCATCTCATGATTTCCATAAGTTGAAAGTCCCGATGAAACATTTTCTGCCTTCCTGGACTAGAAGATCCTCCATTGAGATTTATGTCTTCAGGATCTAGTGTATCCTCATCTGGCAAATGTTCCCTTTGACCTAGATGACTTCTTCCTTACCTTTGATATTCAATGAGATTCTCAAGAGCTCCATTCTCATGCATTTTCTTACCATGATCATATCTGCAAAGACCTCTGATAGGATCCTTTTGAGAGAGACACCATCTCATTCATAATGGAGATCTACTATTCCCTCTTTCCCTGATCCCTTTCTTCAACTTCTTCCACCCTTCCAGTGATATGAGCTCTTCTTCCATAGTACTATCTTGTCTTGTCAACTTTCCTTTACTTATCTCCACTTATTTGAGTCCCATCAACTTGTCTTTCTCTATCTGACATAGAGACCACAAACTGTTGATCGAGATAACCTCCTTGTCCATGGACATTTGTTACCTTGCTTATTGATGATGATTATTCTTTCATCACCTTTCCCAGACCTTGTAATTGAGATCTCATGAAGAGTGCCTCTTCTATCACTTCATGTATTTCTTTTCTGTCTCCTTTCTTGCTTCATAGAGATGAGAAAAACTTTTGAGAGTTCCTTCTCATAAATTCAGAGGAGACTTGTTCACTGACTTCTCTTCTTCATAAGGATTTTGTCAATCCTTCGTGTTCTCTGCAAGGACTTTTAGATAACCCATCTATCCTAAAGATCTCCTTGTAACCATGAAGTCAATGAACCAAACTTGATTATAGAATGAACAGATACTTACTTGATATGTGAAGATGAGATCTTCACCCTGACTATGATGGTTGTTGATGAGGCAGTTTTGATGCTTCCACCGGATGAGGTCCTTGATAGAAAGATTTCCTTTCTTTTCTTTCAGCTATTTTGATATGCATGTTGTTGACATAATTATATTTTTGGAACCTTGTAGTCTGCATCATTTTGAGATGACAGATCTTGAATGATTCATTCACTGAAACTGTGAGAGTAATCAGAACTGTTGCCACAAATCAGTGATCTGATTGCTTCATCTTCTTGATCTCTAAAAACTTTATTGATGATAATTGTTGATGTACACTGCTTCTTGGACTTCGATCCTTTTCGAGATGAGTATTCTTGGTGGCTTGTGTAGGTACAAGATCTTGCTGATGTAACTTATCTTTTTGATTGCATAGACAGCAACCCTCGTTATTGAATACTGTTGTTTGAAGATTGATCCTTTGATCTAGGGTTTGATTCTGGCATGTAGATCTTTTAGATGCTTTGATGTCTTGTAGGAACTTGATTCTTGAATGTCTCTTTTTCTGCCCTTACTTTGACTGTTGAAACCATCCCTCTGATACCATGTTGAAGATGCTAAGGGCATGCATAATTAAGTTGATTCTTCGTTACATGATAACAATTTGTGAAGTATTTAAACAAATGATCTTAGTTTGATGTTCCATTCATCAAACTGCTACCAAAAACGAAAGAGACAAGAACACAAATGTTTGGCTTTCTGCCAGGGCCAAAACCTCTCCCTCTTGGAGAGGAAAACCCACGCATAAATTCTTCTTATAGAGATTCCATTGATGAATACCAAGACCATGACCCTTGACACAATCTCCCTCTCCAAGACCAAGACATCTATCCTCTTTCTTGCCATCACTGAGATCATCATCATCGCTGCTGCTTACACCGATGTCATCATAGTTGCACTACTGCTGCACTTTTAACTGAGATCATCCTTGTTTCTTTCTTCACCAAGACCATAGTTGTTGTGTCTTCATTGAAATCAACATCGCTACAACATGGAGGCCTTCGCAACAGTATTACTGAGATCAGTTGCTAATACATCTCTTGTTGCACTGAGATCACTGAGACAGTGAGAACACTGATATACAAAATCATGATCTATTGTCACTATGATTATGGTTATGTTAGGATCAAGATTGTGATCCTAGTCACTACTCCTTGTAGCACGTCAAGTTTGCATCATAATAAATCTGAGAGTTGTAGTAACTAATGATACTGTATGCCAAGAATCTCTGTCATCATGGAAAATCCTTCCATGGTTCTGCCAAGATAATATAGATCCTCTTCATATAACCCTAACCATTGCAATACATCATGTTGAGGCTGCTACAGGTATATCATAGTGAAGACAGTAGTATGTGTGAAGGCCCAGATCACACGTTGCCTTATCTGCTCTATCCATCCGAGGGCATCATCTTCAGATCACAGGTATGTCGAGACGAGGCTGATCTAGGTTTTGTTGCTCCTTATACCCATCCAAGGAGGCAGCTAAACCCTAGATCTATCCCATAGAAAAAAATGTGGATCCTTTGCTCCTTAGTCACCCGAAAATTCAGAGACAAAATGCGAGTTTTGTTCCTCCTTGTCTACGGCTTCTTTACCCAACCATCTGCTCCTTGACTGCAGCTCCTACTGCGGCTACCTCACTTGATTGCGGCTCCTCTTCCTCTTGACTGTGGCTGCTCCTTCACTGTGGCTCACTGCGGCTTACTACGGCTCCCTTACTCCATGCAAAATCTCAGAACCATCCAAATTTTTCTTCATGTTATTTTCGTTGACCCTTCATGGGTATATATAGTGGTCACGTCCATATATTTGAGCCGACGTATACTTATGAACCAACATGTCCTTTTTCAAGCCGACGTGACATCCATTTATATTTAAATCATTTATTTGAGCCGACATGATCATCCTTTGATGTTTTCGCTTGCAGACTTCTTGTGCTTGTTCTTGAGGCATTGATCTTGGTCTTGGAGGGCTACTACACTTGTTGAAGACTTGTATACATTTACATGGACTCATGACATGATTCTTTGACATAGAAATAAATCCTAAAGACATCAAGAAGAAGTCTTTTACCTAGTGACACTTCTTGCTCATGAAACCCATGTAGCAAGATTACAAAAATAATTTATTTCCTTTTATTACATCAAATACAAAGATCATGTCATTATGAAGACCGAACCTAGTTACACTTTCTTCAACAATTCTTGATTTGTGTGATCCTCATGAAGTAGGATTGGATAGACTCCCCTTTATCCATCTTGATGTCCTTCAACTTGTTTTTGAGAAAGAGGATTTGATTTGCATTGTTCACTTTGAACATCCCAACCAGCTTATCATATATCTCCTTAGAAGTTCCCAAATCAGAAATATAGGCAACCAAATGCTTTTGAATAGAGTCAACCAAAATTTTCTTTGCTTTGACCTCACCTTTTCTATACTTTGTCTTAGTAACAGCTGGTGCATTTGAAGGAGGCTCCACCACTTTTCCCTGCACATAGTCCAATACTTCATGCTCCTCCAAGGTCAAGTCCAAAGTCATCTTCCATGGATGATAGTCAAATTTTTCATTGAGCTTGCCCTCAGTCTTGAAGTAAGATGAAAAAGCCATTGAAACTTGTTCAATAAATCTTTCTTGGTGATTGCTTTTCTCTCTCTTGCTTGGGCTTTGTCTGCACCTGTGCTCTGATACCATGTTAAGTTTAGATAACAGGGCATGACAATTTCCAAATTAGTTTCCAATAGCAATCACATTGACAATAACTATAAATAGAACGTAAAATAAAATGCAAAAAACAAGCCAAGACAAGAGGACACTAGATTTGGCGGATGCCAAGGAAAAACCCCAATATGGGGAAAACCCTTTGATCAATTCTTCTTATTAATATATCAAATGTTTAGCACACAGAGAGTACAAAAGTCAAAATTGACTTGCCAAATCAAATTCAAACAACCCTATCAAATCTGGAGTGAACTGCAATCAAACTCAACCCTAACCAGAAAATCAAAGATGGTCAACACAACAATCAAACAATCCACTTGGAGCTCGGTCAAACCCAATGAAATTCAGCCTTCCTTGCTGGTCAAAGTCAGCCCAAAACAATCCTTCAAAGTCCAATGTAATTTGGTCAAAGGAGAGAGAAAGTCTACTGTAATTTTCTACAATCAAAGTTGCAATCAACCCTGAAGTCAATGTTGGTCAAAGTGCCCAGATTTTCTCAATTTTTGTGCCCAACAATGCAGCCTAGAGAAACAGAAATAATCCTCCAAAAATCGCAATCAAAACTAGTCAAAGAGTCCCTAGTCAACACTAGTCAAACTTGGTCAACTCCTGAAATTTTCGACCCTACAATTTTGTCTAGAAATTCGACCTCCTTGCCACACGTGTGAGAGAGAGAGAATGTCCAATAGTTGTATGAACCAATGAGAGAAGGAGAGAGACGAATGTGTGAGTGATGATGATGCCAAATGAGGTGAGAGGTCACTTGTATTTATACAAGTAGTTGAGGGTGAAGAGACATGTCCATTGAGCTTCATGAGCCTACATGATGATGTGGCCGACCTGAACAATTTGCACGTGTGGGCATAAATTCAAAAACACACTTATAGTCCAAATTAGATGATCTTTATATCAATTTTGGTCCTCTCAAAAGAGGAATTTAATGCAATCATCATCTCCATCACATGAGTTGTCCCAAGGTGGAATTTGGCCTTAGTTGCCAATTTTAACAAAGATTGATTAATTTAACTAGGTTAGATTGAAAAAGTAAAAAGTTGTCCATTGTGCACTAGTTGATTTACTATTGTGTTTATTCCGTATTGTGCACTAGTTGATTTACTGTTGTGTTTATTCTGTATTGTGCACTAGTTGATTTAGTGTTGTGTTTATTTTGTTGTGAAAAGTAGTCTTGTTATGTCATTTGAGTTGGTTGTGTCAGAGATTATAAGACCCAAACCTAGATTCTCTAGTGTCGTGGAAATTCAACATGGTACAGGGGAAATTCCTCCCTAGTTGGAGGAAGTGTTATAATTAGCAGCTACAAGATGAATTTTCCCAAGGAGAATCCCACCTACCCCAAGGAGAAACCATTCTTCTTCAAAGGAAATTTCAATTTGGTCAAATAAATTTTATATTTTGTGTTTGACAAGTCAGCCCCACCTAAGGAAATTACCCCTCCTCGCACACATATAAGTAGACCTTCGTTGGAGGTTGTTTTGGCATCCATCCATCACATCACATCATCTGAAATTTGCAGATCAGATTGACATGTGCAAGGAAGGAAGGAGGACATTTTCTGTTTTGATAGAAGTTGACTTTCTATTCAGTTTTGGGACTGCGTTGACCAGCATTGACTCTCTTTGACTTGGGCTTATTTTCCCTGATTTGACCGAGTTTCTTATCTATCTTGGAGGCTGAATTGAAGGAGACTTTGACCGAACTGTTTTGGGCACTCTGATTGACTTTGACTGCAGGTTGGAACTAGGGTTTAACCGCAAGTTGACTATTGAAGTTTGACCAAATTGTAGGAAAGAATTTTGTCGTTGTTTTGACTAAGTTTGACTGAGCGAGGAAGGCTAAATTTAAAATTGACTAAACATTTTTGGGCAATTTGACCATTGACTTTTGCAGACCGTTGATTGTTGTCGATTGTACCTTCATAGGCCGAAAATTGCAAATTGGTATCTTTGACTAGATTTGACTGTTTCTCTCTCTTTTGTTTGGTTTTGGATTGGTTAATTGGATAGTCAAAGATTTGACTATGACTGGTTATTGGATGTAATATTGGACTGATATATCTCATGTTGAACATTGATTGACTGATAGAACAAGAATTGATTAAGTGTTTCCCCCGTGTGGGGTTTTTCCCTGGTCTTTGACCAAATCTCTGTGTCTCATTGTGCTTGGCTATCTTCTATTGTGCATTTATTGTTTATTGTTCTATCTATAATTGCTAATCTAGTATTGGGGTGATTGAAATTGAAAGAAATTGTTTAAAGTGATTATAGCAACATAGAGCACAGTGGAAAATTAACATGGTAAGGGTTCTTCAAATGGGTGATGGAGATAAGCCCGCAATGGGCTACTTGTATAAGGCCATGGATAGGGCCAAGGAGGCCATTTGTACCTATTATGAGAATAAGGGGAATGAGGGTTTTGAAAAACAACAGTTGTTATGGAAAGTGATTGTTGATCGATGTAACAATACCCTCCATTGCCCCATTCATGTTGCAGGGATCTACCTCAACCCTGCATTTTATTACTCCTATGGTTTTAGATTCGATGCCAAGGTGATGGATGGATTTTTCACCTGTGTTGAGAGGATGGTGTCATCTAAGGCACAACATGAAGAGATTTCTAACGAAATGAATATATCTAGGATGATAGGTGGCACATTTGGCTTTAGCATGGTTGTTAAGGATAGGAAGACCAAAATGCCAGGTAAGCTTCAGTCCGTTTCAATTTTCATTGTCTTTTCATAATTTGCTTCAAGTTCCAAATTTCAATGTTTTTTTTTATTTTCTTATGTTTCTCTTATTTGTTTCAACTTATAGATGCTTAGTGGACAAGCTATGGTGGGAGAGTACCCATCTCCAAAAGCTTCCCATTCAAGTGCTCAACCAAACATGTAGTTCCTCCAGATGTGAGCACAACTTGAGTGTACTTGACAAAATACACACCAAGAAGCACAACAGGTTTAAAAAATTCAAATTAAACTTTTGAATTCATTATAAATTATCATTTTTTTTATTTAGTTTTCTAATTACTAATTTATAATTTATGACCCTAATACAAGTTGGAGTCCTAATGCCTTAATGACACGGTCTACATCTACTACAATCTTCGATTGTTGGTGAGACAACTTCAAAAAACTGCTAACCTGAAAGCCATCTTATTGGATCATATTGACACCGCTACTGCATGTAGGGTTGAGACTAAGAGGCATGTCATGGCATCGGTCCCTGATTGGTTAGAGGTGGAGGCATCAGATGAGGTAGCAGCCACAGAGGAGATAGAGGTAGAGGAGCAGGATGAGGAGGAGTAGCAGGTACAAGAGGTGGAGCAGGAGCAGGAGGACGTGACACCATCTGGCATGGGCAGTAGTAGAGGACAAAGGCGACCTCCTATTTTTGCTTCTAGAGGACATCAGAGTCCATTTCTAGCCCCAAGGGCAAGACCTTCTTCCTCTAGAGGAAAATCCATTCCCTATTCCCATAAAGGGACAGAGGAACTCAGTGACTCACTAGTTTATGACATGTAGATGACTCATGATGATGAGATACATTTATTATATTTTTTGTTGATATTTTGACTCTTAAGGCTGAGTCAAGACTTGATTCACTGTTGATATGTGATGTAGCACTAGACTTCTTATACATCTTATATATTAGTTTTCTTTTCATATTTATGTGACAATGCATTTATCTGATGTTGTGGATACTTTAGATGCTAAAAAAAAAAAAAAAAAAAATGTACTTTTTTAATTTTGCCGAGTTTTGTCAATCTTTTCGATTTTCTCCTAATTTTTACGGCTTTTTCAATTTTCAGATCCTTCCCAATTTATTCCCGAGTCTGAATTTTGCATGATTTGACTATCGATGGTCACCCAAGGGCATTAATAAAAAATTGTTGCATGTGTCTCGTTGAAGCAAGAAGGCTACCCATCCTGTGGAATGTATGCATCCACTTCCCAACAGGAAGATACACACCAACACCCCAATGATGAAGAAGAAGAGGATCAAGACTCGAGAGAGGTTGTTGGGCACTTCTCTAGTCACACATTTGCACTAATCATAGAATTTTCAATGGATATCATCAAGAGTACATTGAAAAAGAACATTTGTATCCCTTCCAAGGCAATGAGTGTGTGAGTTTTACAAGGTGCCAAGCACGATAAGGCTTTGCCTCAAAAATTGAGAGAAGTAAGATTGGCAAAGAGTATTAGCATAGGGAAGGGCCCCAAAGATGTGCAAAGAGTGCCACTACCCTTGGCTACAAAGGGTTGTGAATGTCACAAAGTTTGTACCAAGAACCTCATGTTGCACACAGCAGCCAAAGGAGGGTTGGCAATGTGAAGTAAGGGATCACGAGGATGATGGGTTGTCGTTATCTAGAGGATTAAATGGTTGATTTAGGATGCCCAATGCCTAGAGAAGATAACAATGCAGTGAAGTTTAAAAAAAACGAAAAAGAATTGGATGTTGATAAGGATCTCATATTGCATCTTGGAATGTTTGTGGCTTTCTTTTGACATGTGCATTTTTTTACAAATTTGGATGGCATGTAACTACATATGTGTGTGTTGTGTGCACCCAAAACAAATATGTTGGTGATGGTCCCTATGCAAAACTAACATGAACATTGGTGTGTTAAAGGTCGTGGGGGATTGCTATTTTTTTAATGCATTAAGCTTATGGTTTTCTGCGGGTTTGGTGCATCAATTTGTTGTGTTGAGTTGAGTAATGATACATGGAAATTTTGATTTGACTGGAAAATGTAGAACATAGAGCTAGTAAAGGCTTTGGTGAGCTTGTTGGTGCATAGTTTGTTTGGATGTAGTGATATTTGTGGATGAGACAACTACAAGATTGGTTAGTGGGGCAGTTTGTGGAAGTGCACAAAAACTCAGTGTGTGTGAGAAGGCCAGTGCAAGATCACATATGGTAATTGTAAACTACTATAGGGACTACCTTGACGTGTTGTTTTCCTAGTTTGTACAAGGGTATCATATCACGGTCAAGAGAGGCTAAAGTCATGCGTAGAGACTATAGAAAATTCAAATGCATGATGGTAATGTTTCTAGAAGGGGGTTCCTAGAAAAAACTTGCAATGGAATCAATCACTAAGATCTCGTAAAATTCACATATGTGTTACGTACCTTTGTAAGTGCATGTAATCATATAAATTGTTGTGGAAGGGTAATCAACTATAAAACCTAGATTGGCATATGCAACCCCTAGTTCGGTCATGTGTCAATAAGGAATTGATGTATTGTTTACATCGTTTATCTCTAGAACTATTGATTGGAAAAATCCAATAGGAAGGTTGTTGAGAGAGGGGCCCATTCGTTTGCTATGAGCTTTAGGTGGCCTTGTAGAGGGAGCTACATGTGCAGTCACATCGGTGCTATCAAAATTAGACCAGAACCGATGGAACTGACTGGTCCGACTATTTTGATGCCTAAATCGGTCTGACCGATGGCACAAAACTGAAAAAGGCCAGTTCGGTACCAAACCAACCTTTTTTCACCGAACCAATCAATTTTGTACAATGAAACCAAGGACCCTACGAACACAAATTTAAAATAATAATAATAATAATTTATGGGTGAGGCAGCCTAATAATCAACCCTAGGGCCCTATTAATGCTATGTTATTAATGGTAATCACTTTTACTTAAATTTTTAACATTGCCATTAATTGTTTCAGGATGTTTGAGAGTGGTTCCAACCTCATTGGATTTAATATGGAGAGAGTAGAATTTTAGATCGCACTCAAAATATAGTAGACTTTAACAGTTTTTAGGATTTCAAGATTGGGGGATTGCAACATTTCCATTTGATTTTGTCATGTACAAGGCTATGGAACTAGCATTTAATCAAGAGCACCAAGTCCTATAAGTACCTTGATGTTAGTGCCATTGATTGTTGAACTCCTCTATCATGAAACTAGTTAAAATTTACCCATCACTCAGAGAAAATCTCGATTTGACATGTTCAGCTTTTTCTATCTTAATTTAATGTTTAAAGGGTGATATTGATGATGAGGATCCCAATATAGACAATGTTTTTGATGATATGTAGATATTTGTTGTAGCATGTTTTTTTTTACACTAGAGGCTTGTTACCACAAAATCTAGCAGGCATAGTGCAAAGCTTCACTATGCAAATCTAGACCTTATAGCAACAAGAAATCGGCCACCATGGTCACCTCAACAACCTTTCTCCACAGGGGAGGCTTCCCTATATAGATAACCTAAAGGAAATTCAACAAGAAGGGCTTAAGGTAATGCAAGGTCCAATAATTAGGATAAGATACTAGTGGAACCTAGAAGACTAAGGTACTCTTTACTAGGGTTCAAGTATTCTATCTTTAGACAAATTAAATAAATTAGTGATCTATTACAAGTTAGGGTTAGAGATATTCATTTATATGATATATGATGTCATATAACAGCTAGAAGAAATAGCCTTTCAAGTGTATATCAATAAAGTAACAAGGCTATCAATTAGGCATGGAAGGTTTAGGGTAGGCAAGCAAGTTTTTATCGCTGAAACATACATACAACAACAATAAAAGAGATGACATCAACCCTAATTACAGGGTTTTACCATGCAATAAATGCTAGATTTTGTCTTTTTCAAGTAACTAAATGCAATCCCCATTAAGAGGGAAATAACACATCAAGTAAAATTTGTTAAAATCTGAAAGTTCTATGCAAAATTTAAAAATTCTTTGCAAAAACTTGAAGTTCTACGCAGAATTTTAAAAATTCTTTGCAAAAACTTGAAAGTTCTATGCAGAAAACTGAATGGAACTGAATATACTTTGTAAAATGTTGAATGTACTTTGTAGAAAACTTAATTTACTTTGCAGAAAACTGAATGGAACTGAATGTTATATGTTGTTACAATTACTTACAATGCAGATTTCTTCTTCAAAACTTTTCAGATCAGCAATTGTAGATAGAACATAAACTTAAGGATCATATGAAGACAACGAAGCACAAATATGAGACACTGAGATTTTGGTACAATGACCAGGGCAAAACCCGTCAAGGGGAAAAACCCAAATGAATCTTCTTCTATTAGATTTCTTCAATTGTTCAATAGAGTGTAAAGAGAGAGAATGAGAATGAATAAAGTCACCAATATATGATCAACTTGCAGTTGAAGTGCTCTTGCTCTTTGCTTGAAGATCTCCTTGTCTTGATCAAATCTTGTCATTCACACTTGCTCTAACTCTTCCCTTGCTCTCACACTTCTCTTGCACACACTCAACACTTGCTCTCCTTCTTCACAATGAACATGCTACTCTCAACTCTCACTTGCTCTTGCTTAAATAGATGAGAAATGAGAAGAGTTACAAAATGAATTCATGTCTTGAGCTAATAATACGAGAATCGTATTCCAAGAGAGAAGAGTTACTTGAGGAGAAGTTTAACTCATCCCAAGAATAGAGAAGGAGGTACACTTGCCTTGAGGAGTTACAATTCGAATTAGGAAGAGAGAGAGTTACACTTAGACATGAGAGAATATTTGGTAAGGGTTACAAATCGAATTGAATGAGGGAGTTACAAGTGCATTTAATGAGGAGTTACACTTTTGCCATACATTGAATTAGTGATGGAGAGTTACATTCTCTTAATTGTGGAGTTACTATCTTATTTGAAAAGAAGTTTGATTTGCCAAGTAACAGATTCTCAATTTAATTTACTTTTCCATGAGAGAATTCGTTTTTATTAATCCATTAAAGGTGAATGACTTTAGACTATTTTATAAATAATAGTATCATAATAATAATAATAAAGATAAAAATATTGATTCTTGACTTCTATAATCATAATTGATTTGATTTTAAAGTGGATTCCATATGTCGAGATCATCCTTGATCATTTAGACATGACCTTCTATTTATGGAAAGTCACTTCCAAATGAGATTTGACATACTATTGTAGGAAAGTCATATTAGAATTGTTAGAAATGAAATTTTATTATAGGTGGTTCAAACAGAACTGGAAGATATGATTTCTTCTAGGAGAAATTCATCCCTGAGCTGCCAAATTTTAACAAAATGACTATTTAACAAAATTTCAAGAAAAACCCTAACTCTAGATACCTAGAATGAGAGAGAAGAAATAGAAAATAAGTATAGAGATAAGGTTGATCAACACCTTATACTAGTGCCTTGATCTAGTTGGGCAATGGCGACCTTTAGGGAAAATTTTGTAAAGACAGCCTTGATGAAGAGGGTGAGAGGGCAAGAGTCTCTTCTTATAAAACCTAGCAACTTCCTTAAATGGGAGATTTTAAGTTCAAGAGATGCACATATCAGAGTTCTCTTGAAGGATTTAAGGAAAACACTATTACATACCTTGAAGAATCAAGATTTCAAAATAAATATTACAAGTTTATCATGGCCCACATAGAAACCCTAATCCACATATTATAGCATGCAAAAAAGGAAGAAGATAAACTTGTATAGCATGGGTTCGCGAACTTGAGGGTGGGATTCGTGAACCCGTCCCGAGTTCTTGTTCCCACAAACCGGTGTTGGAGCGAGTACTTCCCAAATGCACCCATACGAACCAGGTTCTTCCCATAAGAACCCGGAACTCAATACTTGTGGCCTACGTTCATTTGCTTAAACGAGTTCGCCGAAGCCCGAAAATGGGTGCATGAACCCTGAAAATGGGTGCGTTACGGGTTCTTATGTGGCATCGGGCAAGAAAAAAGAAAATCCTATCTTAGTAAAACATTTCAAATTTAAAGTTCTGAGGTCTTAAAGTCCCATCATTTCGAAAGAAGTACAGTAGTTTTTAATTTCTTTGCCATGATTTTTATCAAAATTCCTATCTTAGTAAAACATTTCAAATCTAAAGTTTTGAGGTCTTAAAGTCCCATCATTTCAAAAGTATAGGTTTTTTTAATTTCTTTGCCATGAATTAGTTCTTGATTTTATTTCTTAATGATATAATCACTAATTAGTAATGCATGCCTCTAACTGAAATACAACATCCTTTTACAAAAATACCATTAAGTACAAGTCATCTTAAGAAGGATATATGCATTTAAAAAAACGTAGAAATACCATTAAGTACAAGTCATCTGAAGCCTGAAGGATATATGCACTTAAAAAAATATGTTTTGCTATCTTAAGTGTTCGCTAATTTCCTTGTGTTTCTTCCGCTCTGATAAATTTCTCCACAATGTCAATACCCATATAATATAAATGTTTCATCACACTCAACACAACACTTCAATACTAAGTTCTTTATTTATTCAGTAGTATCCATATGTGAGGAATGTGTTTTTATGGTTTAAAGTTCTTTAAATAGATATATTAATTTTATAATCTACTTTGGTTTTCTTCTTGAAGGGAGTTATTGTCTTCATTTCAATATGTAAATTGCAATTTCCACTTTATATCAAATTTGAAATTTCAAAGTGAATATTCATGTTTAAGTCTTTAAATGATTTATTTTTCTTGTTGTGAGTTGGAAGATTTCAGATGTTGTTTATGAACCTGTGACGGATGCTTTGTGAGATCTCTTGATGTTGAGTGCGAAAGAGCTAGGGTTTGTTCAAATCTGACGAATACTAGCAATGTGGCAGTCCCTGCTGCAGCCCCAAATGGCATCACCCTGGGGGGCCAATGGAGGCCCTTCATTGAAGACGGTTGTAGCCAATCGCTCTACACAAAATCCTACGTGAATCGGTGCTTCTCTTTCCTCCCGGCCGCAGTCTGATTATGCAGAGCCAGACGGATCTAGCCAAAAGACAACCAATGGCTCTACATAGGAACATGCTACCAAGGCAACGCTAAATACAGGTTCATGTCGTCCCCAAGCTCAAGACATTCCCCTGCAAGAGATCCTGATGGAGAAACTCGGATCCACCATTAGTAGAATGAAAGAGCAAGCACTGGTCTGTAAGTTTATAGGTGCTAGCCCTCTGAAAAAACCCCACTGAGCTGGTTGAGAAGAAACTGGGAAATAAAATGAGAAGCAGAACTAAAATTAGGCTCAAGGAATTCTTTACGGTCATATTCAATAATGTCGAAGACAGGGACAATATCCTCCAAGGAGGACCCTACTTCATGAACTTTGTCGGTCTGTTCATGAAGCCATGGGTTCCGAGATTCAACCCGAAGAAAGAAGACTTTACCTACCTTCGAGTTTGGATTAGACTGTATTCCTTGCCGCAACAATACTAGGATCCAAAAATATTAACTCACATTGGAAATAAGTTGAGCAAATTTGTGATGCTAAACGACATCACGACAGCAGGGGCTACACCTCCTATGTTGGACTATGTGTCTATATGGATCTCACAAAACCCCTCCCAGCAAGCATCCATCTCAACTGTGAAGATGAGATCGGGAAGCAAACAATTGATTATGAAGAAATACCATTTAGATGCCGACATTGCCATGCCTATGGACATCTCTTCAAGCACTATCCCAAGAAACCAGCACTATCGGTCGCAGATTGAGGCAATGCGACCTCCCAACCTGAAGCAGATGGTTTCAAAACGATCTCAAGGAGGAAAAGAACTGCCAAGAAAAAGGGTGAATCTTCAAACCCTCCCAGCACTCAGAACACCAACAAATTCTTTGTTCTGCAATCGGACAATCTAGGGGAGAACATTGAGGAGACGACAAAAATGTGATACAAGCAGCTCACCATCTCAGAAAGCAAAGGAAGCACCAACCTCATCAAATCCACCTCAAAGTGCGAAAATCCCTAATGAAAAGCATCCATCCCCAATGGAGGAAGAAGAACTACAGCCATGGACCTGCACCAAATTGCAGAAGGCTAGCAACACAAAGATCTGCCATTAATACCAGAAGACTAGATTCAGCTAATAGCCCGAGCCTTCCTCAAGCACCAGAATGTGCTTCTCCAGAAAGCCAATAACTCAGGTACTATTTCTATCCCATCTTCATCCTTTTCCATGCAAGAAGTAAAGCGAAATGCCACTCCGGAACTTTTATCGAATCTTAAAGAACCCAAGAAAAAGGGTCGAAAATCCAATAGTCATCTCCTGCAAGACCTTGGAGAATTTCTGGTTAATTCGGGACGAGTTGCCCCAATGACAACCCTCTTCCCACCTCAACCATCCTCCCAATGATTAAAATCATCTCATGGAACGCGAGAGGACTAAACAACAAATCCAAACGTCGGATCCTCAAGAATCAAATCGCCATGAAGAAAACTAACATTCTCTCATTGCAAGAAACCAAATTCTCCCATCAATCCCTTACCCGAATCATCCCTTCCATCTGGAGAAACAGTGAGTTCCTGTCTCAATGCGCCTCGGCTCTTCCGGAGACCTTGCCATTTTTTGGAACTCGGCCACAATCTCAATTAGAGACTCATTCTCTCTCCCAAGAATCCTTACGATCGTGTTCCAGCCAATAGGCTCTACTCAATCCAATGTTCTTTTAAACGTATATGGGCCCAATCCTCCATAGGACAAGAGACTCTCCATCTCTAACCTATATTTAATCCATCAATTGGTTGCCCCCTCGTCTTGGATTCTGGTTGGGGACTTCAATCTAATTAGATCTCTACAGGAAAAGAAAGGTGGGATCAAAAAATTGGAGGAAGCAACAAAATCTTTTAACTCTTGACACTTGCAAACTTGTGGACATCCAAACCTCAAATGGTACCTACACCTGGAACAACAAGCGAGGAGGCGCCCACCAAATCGCTTCACTATTGGATCAATTCATAACCTCAAAAGAGCTCCGATTATCATGTCTCAAGCTTGATGCCTCCATTCTCCCAAGCTACGGCTCTGATCATTGGCCCATCACACTGCAGCTTCACTGGTCGTCATCTCCAAGAAACAAGCCATTCCATTTTGAAGCTTTTTGGCTGTAACACCCAGATTTCCTCCCAAACATGACATCTTGGTGGGCAGAATTGACCTCAATATCTGGAAAATTCATGTACCGATTCCAACAAAGGCTAAATTTCATCAAACAAAAGATCAAGGAATTGAACAAACAAGACTTTGGCAACATTTTCAAGGACAAGATTGTACTGAAAGCCCGAATGGAAAAAGTTCGGCAGAGTATAATATTAGAAGGTAGCAAACCACAATTAAAAGAGCAGGAGAGCAACATTCAACAACAACTACAGGAAAAACTGACTCAGGAGGAAATTCTTTATAAGCAAAAATCAACAATCAAGTGGGTAAAGGAGGGGGAACATAACACTAAATTATTTCATAGACCTATGATCAATTACAGACATCAAAACAAAATCCTTCGCATTCATGGACTCAACAACCAATGGGCAGAGGATCACGATGACATAACTGGAATCCTCTCAGGGCACTTCAACAATCTATTATGTGAACCTATCCGTGATATGACCCCTATGATCCAGAAAATTACACAGCATATTCCCAAGCTCATCACAGTTGAACAAAATGTTGCACTTTTAAAACCCATCTCCAAGCAGGAAGTTGAAGCGGTGGTCATGAGCATGCCAAGGAATAAAGCTGCTGGTCTGAATGGATCTACAGCAGACTTTTATCAAGCTTATTGGCCCATCCTTGGTAATGATATCTGGCAAGTAGTTGAAGACTCTCGAACCTCGGCCTCCTTGCTTTCTGCCCTGGATGCTACCTTTATCTCCCTTATGACCAAATCCAGCGACGCTTCCTCACCTTCGGACTTTCGTCCCATTGCTCTATATGATGTAATCTATAAGTTCATTTCAAAAACCATCACCAATGGCTCAAGCCTTCTACCAAGCCTCATTTCCCAACGAAAATAGGTTATGTTTAAGGAAGACAGATTATGGAAAGCATTATTCTAATTCAAGAGCAACTGCACTCCCTTCGATCGACCAAAAAACCAGGTATGGTCCTCAAACTAGACATGTCCAATGCCTTTGACAAAATCAGTTGGCAGTATATATACCACACCCTTACTGCTTTAGGCTTTCATGAAATGTGGATCTCATGGGTTATGGCCCTTATTTCGAAAACTTTCTTCTCCATTCTGATAAATGGCTCTCCATCTCCTACCTTTGCTCCATCCAAAGGTATTCAGCAGGAGGACCCCCTCTCTCCACCTATTTTCCTCCTTGTTGTTGAAGGCCTTGGTCGTGCCATCACTCATGCCTTTTGACTCATCACATCAAAGGCCTCTCCCTAGGTTGCCCAGATCAAAGCACAGCCCACCAGCAATTTGTGGATGACACACTATTAATAGGTACTCCTTCCATCAATGAAGCCAAAGCTTTCAAGGAAATCTTGGACACTTTCTCCTTTGGCTCTGGTACTGAAATCAATGAAGGAAAATCTCAAATCTTCTTCTTTAATACTCCTCCCGTGGTTCAAATAAACATCTCTCGTTACTTGGGCTTTCAAAGGAGCTCCCTTGCAGCCAAATACCTCAGTACCCCTCTTACACTCAACCCCCTAAGATGCTCAGTTTGGGAAGACCTTATTCTAAAATTTGAGAACACGCTTTCAAACTGGACCTTTCAGTCCTTAAACATAGTTGGTCGTTTCACTCTCTTAAAATTTGTCTTGCAATCCATGCCTGTAAATCTGCTCTCTACCCTTGCTGCTCCAAAATCTATTCTCAACAAAATCAACAGCATCCAATGCTCACTTCTCTGGGGAGGATCCTCACTCCAGAAAAAATGGGCCTTGGTTGCTTGGGACACTCTTTGTCTCCCCAAAACTCAAGGCAATCTTGGCCTTAGGGACCTTGAACTGCTCAGTAAAGCCCTAAGCGCAAAAGTATGGTCGCGTTGGCTCAGGAATCCTACAACTCTTTGGGGTCAGATGTGGCCCAATAAATCCTCCCCTGGTGTACACGACTTGCAACGTGTTCGAATGGCCGAAAGTCCCCCAGGCTCCCACCTTTGGCAAGCAAACTGCAACAAGAAATATTTGATTCAAGACCATTTTTTTGGGAAGTGAAGGATGGAAAAACAGCACTTTTCTGAGAGGACTCTTGGAATCAATGGCCTCATCTTTCCTCCATTCCCCACTCTCTCCCAATCGGAAACCCCCATTTTTCCCAAGGGCTATCTGTTGTGGCTCACTTTTGGGAGGATCACACAGACTCAGAGGCCCAGTGGCACACTTGGAAAATATTCTCCTCTAATCAGCGGCAACAAGAAGATGAATGTCAGCTACTGGAACAGATCTTGGGTAGCCGTAACATAGTGGTGCATAACAGCCCTAACATCCTCAAGTTGGATATGGAACATCAGGGAACTATAATATCAAGCAAGCATATCAGCGCTTGAGTGCAAGCTGTCAGCAGGCGCCAAATCTGATGTGGAAGCACTTATGGAAATTAAAACATTGGCCGAAAGTGACCCTATTCCTGTGGTTACTCAACAGAAAGAAACCGCTCACATGGGAGAATCTACAAAAACGAGGATTCATAGGTCCTTCAGCGTACCCACTATGCAACTGCCAGGGGAAAATCTAAATCACCTCTTTCTTGACTATGTCTTTGCCATGGACATATGGGACCATTTACTCCATACCTTTTAGGGCTCCAAATTCCAACCTTCTTCCTCAGTCCATTCCCGTCAACCTTGAACGTTGGAATACACTGCCCTACAGTAGCCCCATCTTAAACAGAATATGGAAGCTTACGCCCAGGTTCACTCTCTAGATCCTCTGGAAAGAATGCAATGCTCAAATCATCAAAAACCAAGCCCTCTCGACGAATAGAGCCTGGAACCTTATAACTACTTATTTAGGGGAAACCATCACTTTAGTTCATTGGAGCACTCATGATTGGGATTGCCCACCCAAAGAAAAAAGCATTCTCCTAGCTCTTAATATCAATCAACATACTCCTGTCTACTCTAGCAATAACCCCTGTTCATCTGCTTCCAGCCCAACAACTTGGTCTCCTCCCCCGATGAGCTTTTTAAAGCTCAACTTCGATGGGGCCTCCAAGGGAAATCCTGGTCCTGCTAGTTATGGGGTTGCAGTCCATGACAATGAAGGTCGTATTAATCTCAATTATGTAGGCTCGCTGGAAACCTTAATCAACAATGAAGTGAAACTTTGGGGATTGGAACATGGTCTTACTGAAGTGCTAAAAATGGATTCTCATCAAATCATTGTCGAAGGAGACTCCCTACTGCTTATATCAATTCTTAAAAAGATCCAAAATGGCTCTCCTTTAACAAAGGCCTCCTCTAGCTGGCATCTTGAATCTCATCTTCAAAGGGTCACAGGGATCATCAAGAGAATTAAAGCTCCCATCTTCTCCCATGTTCGATGCACAGGCAATAAGCTAGCTGACCTCATGGCTAATTATGCATTAGACTCTAATTGTAAGGCTATGGCAATGCACTAGTCTCAATCTATCCCTCAGCAATTAAGATCAACATGTGAAGAAATAGCCAAACAAGATGTTACCCCCACCGCGGTGCCAATGAAGGTTCATCATAATGATAAGACCACCATGGGCGGAATTAGACACTAGCTGATCGACATGTGTCATCCCCAGCCATTGTGTACCTTAGTTTTAATTCTCGCAAGGTGCAAACCATCCCCACTCCAGTTGACAAGCACATCGATACTCTTGGCATGATGGGAAACTATTATTATCTGATCAACCTACTTCAGATCATCCCATGGAATATTAATGCAAGCATGTGTGAAAGAGCTTTACATACAACTCTCTGCATGGAGCTCGGTGAGGTAATTCTGTGGTTGAAAGCTATGGTGGTTAGTTGCAACCATGTCAGTGATAACAGTCGTTCTCTAGCAATCCAACTCAGCACCAACGATGGGCATACTAGTTTTCTCTCATGTTTGGAGAATTGGTCTAGCGGTGCACTGGTCATGGAGTTTATAGAGGGTAACAGATTTTCGACTATCTTTCTACACTCAACGTCTTTGGCCTATGGCAGGAGTGATAACACTTGAACAAATTCATTATATTCGCACCTCTCCTGCGTACTCTACGTTGGCACCAGTGACACTCTTGTACATGATGAAGGTGAGTCTGCCCCAAAGGCACACCCTCCACTGGTTAATCACCCTTGTCACTCAAAGGTGAACTAGCGTAGCAATGTCACGAAGTGGCGCTTCACACCATCGGGCATGGTCATCAATAGTTGGATGAAAAGGGTTCAGGTAGAGTCGGGTGCGATACCGAGGACAAGAGCTCATGATAGGGCCAAGGCAGAGCAGAAGGCTCAAGGTAGTGATGGCATCACAGTCTGGACAACGTTGTGGGACTGGTGCGGTGAAAACATTAACGAGGCAGTCGTGTTATGGAGCAATTGTGGCAATGAAGACGAACAACCCTCGTGGAGCCTTCACAAAGATGGTATCAGCCCTCGGCCAATGAATAACTCTCGTGCAACAAGTCGCAGCCTCTGGCCCATGAACGGTCCTCACTTCTTCGCCAAGTTCCTGGAATTTTTGAATTGTCTCTCTGTGGTCAAGTAATATTATGTATTTGGCAATCTTTAGCATTTTGATGTCTGGCAGTCATGGTCAGAATAATACTACAATTTTGTATAATCTAGGCTCAAACTTGTCTATAGTCTTGAATGACACTGATCAAGCGGAGTATATGTAGTTGGAAGACTCTAAATTGGTGTTCGTGGGCTGGTTTCCCTGCGGGGCAGCACTAATCACCAAGTAAAACTCTATGTACTCCTTTTTTGAAGTAATATAATGCCGAATTACAAACAAAAAAAGTTGGAAGATTTCAAAATTCATATATATTATAAATTATAAATTATATAAATTATAATATACCCCATACAAACCCACATACCCTATTTCAAAAATCCCCACACCTGTCCCTGCACCTATCCCCGAACCCACGATTCCTGGCAACATAGAGATAAACAATAAACTTCCAAATTTCCACAAGAATCTCTTCAATATATCCCAAGAAGCCTCCTCATGCAAAAATCCTCCTCAAAAAGACAATTCACTCCATAAATTTACATTGTGGCCAAGTAGAAAAGAAGACAAAAGCTAGTGTGCACTTCTAAAGAAGGAGAAGTGTGATGAATGATGATGATGATTAAGTGAGTGAGACTCCCCTCTATTTATATGAGGGTAACCAAGTCTCATTTCACTAATTTTACAAGAAAAAACCCCAAAAACAAGTTTACTTGAGCATTAAACTAGGTCAAAGGTCACAAATCGACCTTGAGATAGTTGTAAAACATAATAATATGCCAAAATGACCTACACATGTGGGAGAAAAATTATCTTCAGCATGATGTTATCCTGCAAAATGGTCATTAATGCATCAAGTAAATGAGGTAACGCCCAAGAGTGCTCCTCAATCCAAGAAAACCTCAAAGTGCATGTGTACATCTCCAAAAGGCACCTTCTCGGCCATGACATCATCCAAAAGGAGACATACATCACCCTTCCTATGCATGTAGGAGTGGCATGGCACGATCTAGGGCACGCATTGGCATGAAAGAGGGATGTGCTAGCCCTCCCAAGTCATCTCAGTGACAACCATATTCACTTGGGCTCCTGAAGAAGACATTGTCCATCAAATAGGGTCAAGGCTAGCCCAGGGCATCTTGGGTCCATCTAGGCACATTGTCAAATAGTCCAATGCCCAAGCTTTCAAGCTCAGTGTTTTAACATCTAGAGGCACATCAAGAGGTGTAGAAGTTTCTCAAGGCCCAACACTCATCTTTGGAGAGGCAACGTTGGGGCCACAAAGTCATCTATGCTCTTAGAACACGTAAAGTACCCCTAGAAGGTGCTAGAGAGGAGTCAAGCTATCCCTCAAGGGATCTCTATTGCATGTATGATATCACTAAACAAAACCTCTCAAGATCAAGTGAGATCAACTTCATTAGGGACATAAAACCATTAAAGCATCATAATGGACCACATCTAATGCCAGGGCACATAAATACTTCACACAAAACTCAACTTTAAACGTCTAACTAGCTCAAGACCTATAAACAAGTTACCTCACTTATATTAGGGATGATTAGGCCAACCCTATTAGGTATTTCCAAACCCCAATGGAAATGACATGTCCCAGGTTGAGCCATCAATCCATAGGTGTGTATGATATGGTGGTCGTGGAATGGGAGAGACCTCAAGGAAGATGCCACAACCATGAGACCAACTAATAGGGGTCCAACATCCATAGTCTACTTATTAACGATGTAAGGAGGGAGCAATCGTGATGGCATGAATTACATCTTTCATCAGCCTGCTTTTTCCACCCCTCTGGTGCACCTTTTACTTTAATGATTTATCTTTATTTGGTGCATAGCTTAGGAGCCCAGGCTTTCTTTATGCTTTTCCAATACCCTTTAAGATGTAGCAGTTTTTCACTCATCAAAGTTGGGACATTCGAGAGTTCCTTTATTTTAGATGAAGCACTGGACGCTTGAGGAACTGGTTGATGGCTAATGAGGGGAGTAGAGCTCATGCTAGGATTTTTCCCACGTACTAAATAAGTCCTAGCCATCTTTTGCTTTTTACATTTTCTTTCCATTGTGCGTTAATATAATTTTATCGTTCTTTGGGTTGTGTCAACCTCCAAAGCCAAGCTTTTGGGCCCTGACTCAAGGATGTAGATATAGGGTATCGATCCCAATTACCAATGACTATCAACCCAAAGAATGGAAATGGATAATCAGGAGACATGGAAAGTAGTAATGTTGTGATAATTGCAATCAAGATTAAATCGACAAGGGTTCGAAAAAAGAAAAATCATAAAAATCAGGAAAAAATTGCTAAAAAAAAAATCGGCAAAATTAAAAAATACAAAAAATACAAAAAAAAAAACTTTTTTTATTTTTTTATTTTTTCAGTATCTAAAGCTTCCACAACACAAAATAAATGCATTGACATATAAAATTTAAATACGAAAAAGTGAACTAATATATAAGATGTGTAATATCTCTAGTTCTACATCACACATAATAGTGAATCATGTATTGAATCTTGAGTCTTGACTCAGCCTCAAAATATCAACAAAAAATATAATAATATATCTCATATCATAAGTCATATACAATGAAATGAACCAACTAACTAATGATTTCCTTTGCCCTCTTGCGAGAAAATGTAACAACTTTCCCTCTAGATGAAGAAGGCCCTAGGGCTGGCATTGGACTCTGATGTCCTCTAGAAGCTGAAGAACTAGGAGCCATAGGAGGTAGACCATGTCCTCTACTAGTGACCATGGTAGGTGGTGTCACCTCCTCCTCCTGTTGCTCCTCCTACTCCACCTCCTCCTCTACAACTGCTACCCCTTCCACTACCTCCTCTAACCAATCAAGGGTCAATTCCATGATAGGCCTCCTAGCCTCTGTTGAAGAATATAACTAGGTTTGGTCTTCATAACTGTATTTAAGTCACAATATAATGTATTTGCCAAAAGAAAGAAAATGAAATTTTATTAATATTAAAATTGACTTATTAAAGCATGGGTTTCATGCTTGGGTCAATTGTTTTTAGGTCAAAGCCTCCATTGTAGGCTTCTAGGGTTTATGTCAAGTGTCATTGTCTATGTCATAATGTAAAAAACCCTTCTTGGGAATTATTTGTCAAGAAAGAAATTTATTTTCTATTAAAATAAGTCTTCGAATCCTCCTCCACCAAGTCGGCCTAAACTGGGCAGCAGAATCACTATATAAAGGCAACAACTCAACCTCATTTGGAACTCACTCCCAACAAGTTCGATCTGCAACTTCAGGGGCTAGAAAAAGTGCTAATTTCAAGGAAGAAGAGGAAGAAGGATAGCTAAGGAGAAGGAGGTCTCTCACAAGCATAAGAAGTCGAAATTTTCTCTTTCTTTCCAAACGTGTGAAGTTGTGCAACTGCTAGAAGGGGGTCAAAATTCTGCAATTATTGGGAGGCCGAAATTCTGCTACTGGGGGGTTGAAATTCTACATCTGAGAAGTCGAAGTGTTGGATTGTTGTTGGGCTGAAGCTGTTGGATAAGAAGAGACTACTACATCATCTTGGAAGGTTGACTTGGTGGAGGAGGAAGGTCTATTGGTCTAGGGTCTTGGTCCATCTCAATTTGAATTACTGAAGGAAGAGTTCTTGACTGGGTTTTCCCCTATATAGGGGTTTTAGCCCTGGCTGTCTACCTACATCTGGTGTCCCTAATCTTCATGTTTTTCTTTTGATAATTGCTTGATGAAACAAAGATAAAAGAAGAACATAAGAAAATTAATAAGAACATAAGAATATCACAAGTAATTATCAACATAAGAAAATCTTTTTTGCGTTTTTTATTTTCTAACATGGTATTAGAGCTAAGGTGAAAGAAGGAAGGAAAAAGGCATCCTAAAGATCTATTGAAGAAAAGAATCAAGGAAAGGTCGTTGAAAAGGATCATATAAGGGGATAAGTCTACCATCTACAGGAATAATGACAAACTCAATGAAGGCAGAGAACAAACTAGAAGGAGCCTCCAACTACAGGGCCTAGAAAAAGAGAATAGATCTGATTCTCGAAAAGAATAAAGTCTTAGACCTTGTTCAAGGAAGAGTCAAGAAGCCTACTGATGAATCAAGTAATGCAAATAAAGTGAAGTTTAGAGAACTTGAAATTATGGCTATGAACCTCATAGTAGATGGAGTTAAGGATAACTTAATTCCATACATATCTAACATAAATTCTGCTCAAGAAATGTATGAGGCTCTCTCTAAGTTATTCACAATCAAGAACATTGGACAAATAGCAAGCCTCAAGAATGAACTAAGAACTGTCAAAATGAAAAATGATGATATTGTTTCATCATACTTCATAAGGATATCTAGAATCATGGATGAACTCCAAGCAATAGATGAAATTGTCCCAGAAAAGGAGTTAGTAATTACTACCCTTCTAGGACTACCTAAATCTTGGAGTTCCTTTGCATCAGGACTCAACAGTTGGAAGGATATGCCAACATTTGAACAAATGTGGAATGCATGTAGCCAAGAAGAAGCCAAAATATCGATGGTAAACAAAAAAAAGGAGAATGAAGAAGAAAACACCTCGAATGCTTACTCTGCTCATCACAAAAAGGGAACCTTCAAGAAGTTCAAAGGACCAAAGAAGAAAATGGACCTATCCAAGGTTGAATGTTACAATTGCCACAAGTTGGGACATTACCAAAGTCATTGTCCTGAGAATCCAAGAAATAAAAAAAGAAATAGGGATCAAGCAAATGTCGGTGATGAAGCTCTGTCTAAGAAGAACAAGACTAAAGAAGAATCGAAAGTCAAGGACTTATACAACTAACTCCTCCCTTACACACATCCTCCCTTGGCCTTCTATTCTAAGTTTTGAATTGTTTTCCTTTGTTTTGATCTCTAAAATTTGTAGGTCTAACAAGTCTTGTTAGAACACCTTTTATTTTGATAAAGTTGTAGGTATCCCTCAAGATCAGATTAAAAGGGAGCCCTCACCATTTTACCAAAGATAAGTATCTTACTCCTTGTCTTATCTTTTATGTTTGGTTTTCCTATCTTATCAAGATGTGTTTGTATTATATGCTAATAACCTCTCTTTTCCTTGGCTAGGAAAGCTTGCTAATTGCTCAAGGATCATGTAGAAGACTTGAAAGGATAGACTTGAAGCATGAAAGAAGTTCTATTGAAGCCCTTCAAGCATTGATGTCCTATAAGGTTTGTTAAGAAAACAACCCAAGGTATGTCTTAGCCTATAAGCTTTGTTACAAAGATCTCTTCATATAAAGGTACGATCATTCTTCTTTTAAATTTTGCTCTACATTACTAACATCGTTATGTCTAGGGTTTTGAATCGTAAGAGATTCTTGTTTGGGTGATTAATCATTAGATTGAATCTACCCTCATTATATTTTGATCATTCGTATGGAACCCTAAAAGGTTCTCTATAAAACCCTAACCTAAGGGTATGTCTATAGTTATGAAACCCTAGTCTACTTAGGGTTAATGATGAAGTCTAGAAATCCTATGCTCTTGATGTTTGGAGTCTTGATATTGTTATAATATAAACCCTAGCCCTTTAGGGTTTGTTGTTAATGTTTAAAATGAAGCCCTAGACCTTTAGGGTTTGGTAAATTAGGGTTTATGACCAAAACCCTTATAATATCTATGGTAAGATCCTAAGAATGGAGCCCTAGGTGTATGTTTGTCTGTCTGGTCAAAACCCTTGCCTGGTCAAAATTGTTGTATGTCTAACTTTAATGTATTGATATTTGTGTCTTGGGTTTACCTAGTAGATATTGTTATGATATTCTTGTGCATGATTATGAAATCATAGATATGTATATATGTTAACCTAATTATTGATGAATTCTAGGGTTTGTAACTAAGCCCTAGTAGAAGTTTGATATTCTAGAATGTGATGATATTGTTTCCAATATGATGATTAAATCTAGGGTTTGCAACAAACCCTAGTAGAGTCTAAATTGTATAGTAGAATTGTTATTTGATTGAATTGTTGATATCTAAGGCTTTGTGTCTCTAAGATGAAATCTAGGGTTTGTAATGGATCATATTAGAATTTGTCATATATCTCTAAAAATAATATTGAGGGCCTAGATAGAATGAGACTGATCCAAGTTACTTTATGCTTTGTAACAAAACCCTAGCAAGAAGTTGAAGTTTAGAAGTATATGTCTCTTATTGATTATGAACCTAACTAGGTTTAGGTGTTTGATGTCTAAAGTATTTGATTGTTTTTATAATTCCATTATATTGACATAACTTTAATACTATTAACTTCATGCTTCTATATATATATTTGGTTGTACTTGCTATTAAAATTTTGCAAGAACACATGATGTCCGTATAAGCATGATCAAGATGACCTTGATGAAGTTATGAAAGATGTTATAGTGGAAGAAAGTAATTGATCTCCCTAAGTTAAGAGGGAATCGGAATAGAAGAAAGGGCATATCTCCCAATTGAGAGGGAGGGCATATTATGACAATGAATACTTTAAAGGAAGAAAAAGTATTATTAATGTACATGAAGTTGCAAACAAAAGACTTGGGAAATATTGAGCCTATATTTAGTGTTGCTGAAGAAGTGGTAGAAGAAAGCTTTCGACAAGATGTATTTGGATAACTTGATATAAGCAACATCTGAATGAATGAAGACCCCGAAGGTTTGTGTCTACTTGTATGTATATTTGAAAGTTTATTGGGGCTTGTGTTTGTACAGGTAAATCTCTCCATAAAAAGGTTGAACACTCTGAAAGCATGCTTGGACAAATCAGTATATCTAGTTTGATAAGGAGAGTTGAAGCATCTAATGGTGGATGCTTGGGAGGATATTTGGTCAGCCTACGTGTGTTTGATGTCCTAATCCTGAAGAGGGAGAGTGGCATTGGTCATGGAGCTCTGACCTTGGATACGCACTTAGATCCCTGGGTTGATGGTTAGTTCGTAAGCCTAATGATACCTAGAGTGGCTAAAAACTTTAGTCCATCTTAGTCCCACCTAGATAGTTAACCCTGGTCAGGTATCTAGTCCGTGGCACTGAGTGTGTCTGAACTCTTCGTAGTTCATATTAGAGATCTTTCATGTACCTATATATGGTTGCAATTATGAATACCTCCCTAGTTAAGAGGGAGTGTTGAAGAATGTAACTAGGTTTGGTCTTCATAAATGTATTTAAGTCACAATATAATGTATTTGCCAAAAGAAAGAAAATCAAATTTTATTATTATTAAAATTAACTTATTAAAGCATGGGTTTCATGCTTGGGTCAATTGGTTTTAGGTCAAAGCCTCCATTGTAGGCTTCTAGGGTTTATGTCAAGTGTGCTTGTCTATGTCATAATGTAAAGAACCCTTCTAATTTATTTTCTATTAAAATAAGTCTTCTAAGTCTACTCCACCAAGTTGGCCTCAAATTGGATAAGTCGGTGTAAATTGGGTAGCAGAATCACTATATAAATGCAGCAACTCGACCTCATTTGGGACTCACTCACAACAAGTTCGATCTGCAACTTTTGGGGCCAGAAAAAGTGTGAATTTCAAGGAAGAAGAGGAAGAAGGATAGCTAAGGAGAAATAGGTCTCTCACAAGCATAAGAAGTCGAAATTTTCTCTTTATTTCCCACACGTGTGAAGTTGTGTAGCTGTTGGAAGGAGGCCGAAATTTTGCTGTTGGGGGGTCGAAATTCTACATTTGAGAAGTTGAAGTGTTGGATTGTTGTTGGGCTGAAGCTGTTGGATAAGAAGAGACTACTACATCATCTTGGAAGGCTAACTTGGTGGAGGAGGAAGGTCTATTGGTCTAGGGTCTTGGTCCATCTCAATTTGAATTACTGAAGGAAGAGTTTTTTACTAGGCTCTCCCCTATATAGGGGTTTTAGCCCTGGCTGTCCACCTACATCTAGAGTCCTTGATCTTCATGTTTTACTTTTGATAATGGCTTGATGAAACAAAGATAAAAGAAGAACACAAGAAAGTTAATAAGAACATAAGAATATCATAAGTAATTATCAACATAAGAAAATATTTTTGCTTTCTAATTTTCTAATAGTCTCAACCCTCCATGCAGAAGTGGTGTCAATCTCATCCAATGAGATGGCCTCCATTTCAGGTGTCCTCTCAAGTTGCCTCACCCACAATCGGAGATTGTAGTAGACATAGACCATGTCGTTAAGGTGTTGGGACTCCAACTTGTACGAGGGTCATAAATTATAAATTAATAATTACAAAAATAATAAATTATATTTTTTATTATTTAATGAATTCAAAAAAAAAAATTGGAAAATTTAACCTGCTGCGCTTCTTGGTGTGTATTTTTTCAAATACACTCTAGTTGCGCTCACATCCGGAGGAGCTACATGTTTGGTTGAGCACTCGAATGGCAAGCTTTTGGAGATTGGGTACTCTACCACCATAGCTTCTCCACCACGCATCTACAACAAATAAGAGAAACATGAGAAAAAAATTGATATTTGAAAGTTGAAGCAAAATACAAATAGAATGAAATTTGAAAATTGAAACAAACTAAAACTTACCTGGCATTTTGGTTTTCCTATCATGGATAGCCATGTCAAAGCTAAATGTGCCACCTACCATCTTGTATATCTCCATTTCTTTAGAAATTTCTACACGTTCTGTTGAAGATGACACCATTTTCTAAACACAAGTGAAGAATCCATCCATGACCTCAGCATCAAATATGAAACCATAGGAGTAAGAAAATGCGGGTAAATCACTGCAGCATGAATAGGACGATCCATCGCTCATTAATCATTGTCCATATCAGTGATTGTTTCTCAAACCCTCATCCCCCTTATCATCATAATAGTTGTGAATGGATTCTTTGGCCCTATCCATGGCCTCATACAAGTAGCCCATTGCGGGCTTGTCTCCATCAACTAATCGAAGAACCTTTACCAAAGGTTCAGTAATGCTACACACCTCCTACACTCCCGCCCAAAAGCTTTCCTGGTATGAAACTAGCCTGCATATGGCCTCTCCCTCTGGTTTGCAGCTAAATGACAAAGCACACCACTCCTCTGAAAGAAACATTCTCTTCACATCCCACATAGAATTCAAGAGAGATTGAAGAGATATGAAGCTAGTGGCAAACCATGTAATAGCAGGGCGCACCAACTCCTTGTTGTTGGTGAATGTTCTCATCAAATGAAGCACAGATGCATGATTATATATAAATTTTGCAATGTTTTTTGATGATTCAACAATATCCTTGACAAAAGGAATTTTTCCTATGTCCTCCAACATCAAGTCAATGCAATGTGCAACACAAGCTGTCCAAAATAAGTTAGGATGCCTCTCCATAAGCATCATTCTAGCAGCAACATAATTTGTAGCATTGCTCATTATGACCTGGGCAACATGTTGTGGACCCACCTCCTGAATGAACACATCCAACAAATCACATAATAACCATGCATATTTAATATGTGCAGATGCATCAACAAATTTTATAATCATTGTCCCTTTGAGACAATTAACGAAGAAGTTAATAAGGGTTCTACCATTTTGATCAATCCAACCATCTGACATCACAATGCATTCCGTATATGCCCATGATGCCCTGAACTCCTCCAATCTTGCAATGCATTCAGCGTTTTCATTCTGAAGAATACACCCTCTAAAGTCATCATAGGAAGGGGTTTTGTACTGTGGGCCAAAAAGAGAAATAGCATCAATTGCAAGCTGGAACAATGGATTGTTCCTGGCAATGCTGAAGGGAACATCACTCCAAAGAAGACACCTGCCTAGCAGCTTGTCAGCTTCTTCCTTCTCTTTTTTTTTAAGAGCTGACCCAATAAATGGTTGTGCACCAACTATGGTTATAGGAACAAAAAATGATAAGGCAGTTGTGGTGTTGACTGTAGAAATTGATACTGAAGAAGAACCACTCTCACGGTCACCTCCCATTACTCCACCCCCGACCATTTGATCCTTCAGAGTTGCCTTGGTCAGTTTAGTTGTCTCTATATATTCCAATGATTTGAGGGCTCTACAAATGATTTTTGGATTTGTATTTGTGCAAATCCCTACTTCATGTCCAGGAATATGTGCGAGGTGGAATTTCAATCGATATACTCCCCCTATCATATGCTCCCTGTTGACTACTGGAGTGGCACCTAAAGATTTTTTGAAGACTCCATGCCCAAGGGTGTATCAGAAGCTTCAATGTACCATCAAAGTTCATCATGTCATCAGAGTTTTTCAACTCTACTTCTCATCTTTCTCTGTTGTACTCAAATTCCACAAGCCCTGTGGGGACAATGTAAAAGTGATACTAGTATGAGGAGTCGAGTCATGTAACAAGCCTAGGTAACTTGGGACCTTGTCATCAAGTGAGTTTACTCTGGGAGGTTTTTTTCACTTGGTTAATTATCATATCCTTACGAGGACTTAATAATTAATTGAGTTTTTTCCTCCAAGCATAACCCCAAAGCTGGAGTGTGGCTTGATGGTGAGGCCTTGGGTGAGTCCTAGTGTCTAGGGTCATTGTATATTACCATACTAGATCACACAAAAAATTCGTGGAATTTAATTAGGTCTAAGGGTTAATTTTTTAATTTACCACAGGGCAAAAATTTGAATCAATTCTAAAAATAAATTGTAATAAGTGATGTCTAGAGAAGTTGTATGGTATGTGTGCTCAAAATTACACCTCTCATCCTCAACTTTATACTATGATACACTTTGAGGGGTAAAAAATAAGTTTTAGACCCTGAAAACCCACTTTTCCTAAGTTTTGTGGAAAATGTAGCAATAAATTAACTCAGCAATTAAATAAATGAAGAAAATAAATAGCTCCATGTGACAAAATGACATGGAAATGACTTGGAAATTATCTCAAGTCAAAGGAATGAATCAAAGAACAAGTGGAGGATGATTTGGCATCTTGCATCATAAATACATGGCCCACTCAAGGAAATTGAATTTCTAGCATTAAATGAGGAAGTTGCTTACTTGGAAATTCGAATTTGAGAAGTTAATGAGCATTTGGCAAGATTTGGGAGAATATTTGGTGGAGATTTTTGCGGGAATTTGTCCCCGCATGAGTTTCCACCCATCGACACTTGTCATTTCATCATGGAATTAGATTTTGCTTGAAAGATTCTTGGTGCCACTTGGGAAATTCGAATTTGCATGCAAGAGCATTGGAATTGTCACCCATTTGTTTTGGAATTGTCACCATTTGCTTTGGGATTGGCTCCCAAACTTCTATATAATAGAGCCATGGGCTCTCACTATGTATCCATTGAAAACGAACTATTGTGCTTGGGGAATCTCTGCTCTTATGTACACTCATGTTCTAATGCAATAAAAGACTTTGGGGTTCACATATGAGGTGTTGTTCTTCTTGAGCATGGTAATATCTTCATCATTGTGTTTCATTTTCTACTTATGCTATTGTGTTCATTAGTTTCCATTATGCTTTTAGAGATTTGTTAATGTGTAGCTATCTCACATTGGCATTTGGTTTTGAGAATTTGCTCTAGATAGAGAAAGTTTTAGTTGATTTTTCAATAAAACTCTAAGATCTCTTTATTGTTGTATTTCTTTTAACTCATGTAGATTTAATGTGTATTTGAAGTTATGTAGAGATATCTCTTGGATCAAGTCTCAAGCGTGAGGGAAAATTCTTGGAGGAATCATCCCACCCTTGAGCAAGTTCATTGAAGACCCCGCATTTGTCATCTCCCAACGCCTCATCTTACGATTTTGTATTGCAGGGATCCTTGACTTTTAGCTTGTGTTTCAAAATCCAATTTCAATTAAAATCATTTGTCTCAATTTCTTGTGCTAATAATAATTTTATTTTTCTATTGAAGAGCACGTGAAAAATTAAGCAAAAATTGGTGTTTTGGTCCAATTCCTTAGTTTAAATTTTGTAAAATATTTGTAAATTATATTTGCTAGCATTCCTCTTTGTTTTACACTAAGTTTGAGTGTGGGTTTTGCAGAAAATTCAGATTTATTTATGGACTATGTTCACCCTTTGTGTTGACAGGTTTGAGGAAGTTAAATCTTGAAACGCTAACTATTTGTTGTAGGACCCCAAGAGCACTTGAGCATCAACTTTAGGGAGGCCGTGGGCAATCTTGGACAGCAGCAAATTAGTTTGGGCGTGGGCCTTTGGGCACTTGTAATTTTCGTATTTCAAAAGTTGTTCATTGGCCATTGTAGTTGTCACTTCTTGGAAGGAGATCTTGGTTCCTATAGACTCCTATTTTGTAATTTTTCTTCCATCTTTTAGGCAACCCACTAAGGGGCCTCATACTCATTGTAAAAAGCTAATAAAAAATCTATTTTTCTTGTGGGAGCTTGGGTTTAACCCATGGCATCCCTTCTCTCAATTTAGGGAGAGAAACATGTAGGTGGATTAACTTTTGCATTTTCTTGGTTTCCATTTTAATTGCATGATTAAAATTTACACAACCTCACCCATCACATTTTTATTTTGTTTGGATAAGTTTGATACAATTCAACTTAAGGCTTTGCATTCTCTATTTTATATATTGCTTTGAGCTACAAGCACTTTACTTTGAGAAATCTACTCTACACATGCAAAAATTTAATTTCTAACAAACTTTAATTTTGTTTACTAATTCATTTCCATTTAATGTAACAAATTGTTTCATGTATACTTGAGTTCATGCTTCATTTCTAAATGCTACATTGTTATCTTGAGTATTGGAGCATTCTTTTGTCTACTTGAAACAACTTTGTTTTTCAAGCAAATGGATTGCATCATTCTAATTTACTTACAAGCTACTCTAAATTTGAAAGTTATATTTGCAATATATTGTTAAGCACCATTTCCTTACAAATTTAATATTTCTTTGGGAGAATTATTTGCATTTCATTTAAGCGTTTTAGATTAGCTTACATTTCTAATTTACCTCCAAGCATAAGTTTGGTTGATAGACATTATAAAGAAAAGACTTTCTTGGAAAATTCTTCCAACTGATACGAAGGTAAAGAGTGTGTAATTTTGTAGTTATGAAGGTGGCTTGTCCCCTTGTAGGAACGAAGACACATGTTGGCTCGTAAGATTGAGGGGAAGGGTATCGTTAACGACACCGTCATGTCCTCAGCCCGTCTTTCTTACAGTCACCCCAATTTTTACCCTTTGGTAAGAGTTCAAAAGGAAGATATCTCACTTAGATTAGGCATCTAGCTTAAAATTTACCAAGATAATTGCATCTAACCTTAGTTAAGTGCATTTAATATTAACACACTTTACTTTTCAAGCGATTTTACTTGCAAATTATTTATATACTTGTCATGATTGAAATGTTTTGAATTGATTATCTCACTTGGGCAAGTACCATATTGTTCATTTTGCAAAGTGAAGTTTTAGCTTGTTTCATGTTGCAAGTTATTTTATTTGCCTCCTTACATGCTCTAGCATTGTGAATGATTATATTTTGAAAGCATTTCTTTGGAAGCAATTTTAAATCTTGCTAACATCTTCTTGATTGACAGGGTTACTTATGTTTCACTTTGAAACATTTCATTTTAGAGCAAGTATTATTTATTTTAAAGCAATATTGAAGGCACTGGTCTTATATGCTCTTCTTTGATTTATGTGTTGATGGTTATTGAAGTACATTTCATTTCATATTGCTCATCTCATAATCTCAAGTAATCAAAATTAATCTTGACATCTCCTAGAAACATCACATCCCCTTTTTAATTTAGCTTTTCATTTAGGGACCACCCACCTTAGCTTGCCTAGGAGAGAGCTTAAACGGAGAGAGTTGGGAATAGGTGATAGCCCCATCTCTTTATTTTGCCACCAACCACACTTTGTCAAGTTAAGGACTTTTCTCAATAACTTAGGTGTGTACAAGGCGGCAACAACATTCTTTTGGTGTCGTTGTCGGGTACAAATCCTCTTGTACCTGGAATACGACTAACTTTTTGCATCTTGGATTTTAGAGTTAGATTCTTGTTCAAGTGGTGACTCCACTTATTTCATTTTCTGCAAGGATTTTTGTTTGAAGCCTTCTTCTCGTAGACTTCTTGCTAATCTTGGATAGGAGCCTCTCTCTGGTATCCATTTGCTCTTTCAGGGTCAAGTGAGCATGATATCATGAATGATTTATTCGCCACATGTGATTTTACTAACTTTCTAGGGTATCCGAATTTTATCTGGATGAAGCCATTGAGGCTATTGAAGAGTTGCCTAGTTTTCTAGGTAACAATGCCATTAGTATTGAAACTCACCTTAGAAATTTCCACCTTTGTGTAAGCAAATGGTGCCATGATATTAACCATGAGGACATTAAAATGAGACTTTTCATCTTTTCATTAGATGGCGATGCTATGAATTGGTTCATAGACTTGCCTGCTAATAATTTCGATTCTCTAGAATCAATCATTGACGCCTTTGAAGAAAAATGTGGAGATGAAAGAAAGATCAAAGCAAAAGTTGAAGCAAAGGATAAGGATCTCATCAAGGAGTTGACTCAAATGATTAAGGATATGCAACTCAACCAAGCTCAACTCATTAAAAACATAGAACTCAATCAAACAAGATTAACAACAGATCATGTGAAGGAAATGAGTACCATGGAGGTTAATCATTCTAGTCAAATGGTTGCTCTTCAAAATAGGTTGCTCGCCATGGAAGAAAAACAAGTACAATTAATCAACACCGTGGAAACAAATCATGCCAAGGAAATAAGTGTTAGGAAGGCTAATCAGATCACTTTTTAGAATAGGTTGGAGGAAATGGAAAGATTACAGGTACAGAAATTTTAGCTTAGGTCAGATCACGAATGGAAAAGAACAAAGAAATAGATCATAAGCCTCCCAATCCACTGAAGCAAGTTTCATCTTATTATGAGGAGGTCACTTATTCCATTGAAAAATGGTTAATTGAAGGTGACCTGGATCGCAAGGAAACTGAGGGGAATCGGGTTTATTAATTTAAGATTGATTCATCACCCATGTCAGAGCATATGCAGAATGGAGAAAGGCAGGTCACAGAAGTCTTGGATACTTCAAATTTTCCATCTGAGCATGTTCAATATCGGGCAAAAAGGTCTACTTTGATCGCATCAACATCAACATCACAATCTATTAAGAAGAAAAGAAAAAAGCGCAAAGGATTTGGTAAATTTGATTACCATGTACAACACAGTGTTGGGATGGATCAAAATCCTAAGATATTCAGAATTGGACGGGGCACATAAAAAAAGCAGCCCATGGATCTGCCCGAAAGTAAGCAAGTTCTCAGCATGAATTTCGTTGAGGACATGTGATGCCATGGGGCATCTTTTGTATTGTACTTATGTTAATTTTAGATAACAATGGTATGTTCTATGCTTAGCACAATTTACTCCAATGTTCCTTTAGCAGCCCAATAACATTTTCCCATTATTTCCAATAGCAATCACATTAACCATTAATCATATTGACAATAAATACAGATAGAACATAAAACAAAATGCAGAAGACAAACGAAGACAAGAGGACACCAGATTTGGCGGATACCAGGGAAAAACCCCAATGTGGGGAAAACCCTTTGATCAAATCTTCTTATTATTATTCAATAGTTCAGCAAAGAGAGAGAGAGAGAGTATAAAAGCCAAATTGATTAGCCCAATACAAAGTCAAAGCATCCCTGTCAAATTTTGCAGTCAAACTTCAACCCTAACCAGAAAGTCAACACTCGTCAAAACAACAAACAAATACCTCCTTTGAAGCTCGGTCAAAGGCAATCAAACTCGGCCTCCAGCGATGGTCAAAGTCAACCCAAAACAGTCACAAAACTCTGGTCAAACTCGATAACTTGTGGTCAACGCAAGTCAAATTGCCTAGAAAACTTTGATTTCTGTGTCAGTCAATGCGGCCTAAGGAAACTGAAATTCTGCCCTCAAAACTATAGTCAAAACTGGTCAAAACAACCTCGATCAACACTGGTCAAACTATCTAAAATTCTGCAATTTCAGTTCTATGATTTAGCCCAAAAATTTTGTCCTCCTAGCCGCACATGAGGGAGAGAGAGAGAGAGTTGCCCAAGTTGTACGAAGTTACGAACCAATCTGATGAAGAGAGAGAGAAGAATGTGTGAGTGATGGATGTCCAAATGAGGTTAGAGGTCTCTTCTATTTATACACTTTGTTGTGGGTGAAGACACATCGATTGGGCTTCATGAACCTACATAATGATGAAGTCGCCTGAACAATTTCCACATGTGAGGAAATAAATTCAAAATCACACTTTTGCTTGTCCGAATGAGATGATCTTTATATCAATCTTGGACCTCTCGAAAAGAGGAATCCAATGCAATCATCAACTCCATCAAATGAGTTGTCCCAAGGTGGAATTTGGCCCTAGCTTCCAATTTTAACACTCCTTCTCAACTAGGGAGAATTCCACTTGCTAATCCATCATGCCATCCTATCGTCATGAACCATCTTTGTCATCTTTGCTCTGCGTTGCTCTACTGAACCATGAAGTAATAATGAAGAAGAATTGATCAAGAGTGAGAAACAAGACCTTACCACTCTCCACTAACAAAGGTTAGTCCTCAGTTGCTCCCAGATCAAGTTGTTGAAACCCATGCATCCTAGACATAGGGAGTACGGCAGTACACGATGCATCCATCAGTAGTTCTATGGTCCCTATCCATGTTTCCCAACTCATTGGCCAGATGAGAGGTACTTCCCATGAGTCTCGGACTACATGGGTAGGATGTATGTTAGGGCATCAGCAGGGGAAAGTGAATCACTCATCCTGCTCATATGCCATAGGAGAAGGTGAATCACTCATCCTCTGCATATGTCAATCGTAAGGGAAGGTGAACCACTCACCCTACATATATGTGTCCACAATCGTAGGGGAAGGTGAACCGCTCACCCTACACACATGTCAACCATCATGGGTATCACA